>VDFB02358134.1:208438153-208770319 GCA_007258455.2 Sequoia sempervirens
AAGGTTGTTAGAGAAACCTTGGAAAAGCTTGGTAAGACAGTGCATTAATGTTATTTCTATCAAAGGGAAATGTTATGATGTTATATGGGTTGATAAAATCCTTTTTATTCCCTTCTTCCACATGAAAAATTCATTTCCTTAATAATCCATTTGGGAGGCTTGGCAATTATTTTACAAATTAATAAATTAGAAAAAAAATTCCTTGCAACATGGGTTCAAATTTGTTATTTCTTCCATTTAGTGGAACAAGGTAATTCAATATCATGATCAACCCCTTGTTTCATTTCCTATACAAGCTTATTATTCATTTAAAAAAAGGGGTTAAATAATTTAGTGACATTTGAGATTTTAATTCCTCATATTGGGCTTCTTAGCAAAGCTCTAAGAGCATGTTTCAGTTAAACAATAGGTATAAAGGGTTTTTTACTTTCATGAAATCAATGGTGCTAGTGAACCTTGCTATGAAACTTTGCACCCCTTTACAATGCAAATTTCACAAAAAACTAGTTGTGGATTTCTAAGTACCTTTTCTCTTGTTTTCCTTTAGTTTTTTAATTATTTAAGCCTCTTTTCGAGAATTTCATTTTAAAAATCCAAGAGTAAACTATAAATTGAGATATAGGCTTCAAGAAAAGATGTGGATGAAAATGAGTGTCCAAATATGGAGGTTTAAGGGTAAGACTAATGCTCAAACCTAGAAATGTATAATGCTCAAATCTAGAAATGTATGAGTGTCCAAATATGGATTAAAATGTATGATGGTTCTATGTGCAAGTGAATTCTAACCTAGAAATGCAAAACAACAATGGAAATTCAAGCTAGAAAACACAAACAAAAAATCCAATATTAGGCCTAGTTGAATTCAATCAAAGCACAAGAAAATGGAACTTTTTACCTTCTTCAAATTCATGGTTTGGCTGGCCCTTGTTGATGTTCGATTGTGTGCTCTTTCTTGGAAAAAAATGGCCTATAACCTAGTGCAAAATGAAGGTACGAGGATGGAGAATGCAATGGTGGATATGGGTATTGAAATGGATACAAGATTGTGGCTCAAAATTGTTGCAACAATGGTGATATGCAAAATGGCTAAGTGTTGGCTTGAATGCTTGTGTGCTTGAATGATAGAGAGTGATGGATAAAATGGAGATATTTCCACCATTTTTAGGGGAAGTGCCTCTAAAAAAATGGAGGGCTAGGATTGAACCATGGTGGAGGATGTCAAGGGATAGGGTGAGTTGAGAACTCACAAGCCCTCACAAACTAACATGTAGCCAATGACATGGAAGGGATGGGATGATGTGGAAATGGCATGGAGGTACTTTGATGTACCTTGGGAATGGACAAGTCCTCCTCATAAAGGAGGTCTTTTTCCACATGTTCCTTGAGAGGACATGTGAGGAATTAAAAATTCCTCACAAATCGTCATGGGGATGGGAAAATGAATTTAAAATTCCTTAAAATGCATTGGAGGAATAAATGTGAATTAAAAATTAACATAGGGAAGGAGATGCCTTCTTCAAATAGAGAAAGCATTTAATGTAGGTTGACAAAGGAAATATGCCATAAATGGGGTAAGTGCACAAAGTTGAGTCCACAGAACATGAAAGTTTTTTCCTTACCCAAAGAAACAAAATCAACATTGCAAAAATGAGATCTCAAATTTTTACAAACGAGATCTCAATTTTTAAAAATCAAGATCCTGCTTAGCTTTAGGATCCTGAGACTAAATGTCAAATGGGATCCCGCTTTTTAAAAATTAGGATTCCATTTATTAAAGGGTCTCAAATTGATGAGCACAAAACATGATCCCAATTAGTATGAAACGGGATCCCATTTTGTAATAATTGGGATCCCATTTTGTAATAATCAAGATCCCATCATGTAATAATCAGGATCCCATTTTGTAATAATCAGGATCCCATTTTGCAATGGTATTTATTTTTTAAAAATGTAGAAAACTTGATTTTCACCGATCCCATTTTGTAATAATCAAGATCCCGTTTTGTAATGTTATTTATTTTTTAAAAATGTAGAAAACTTGATTTTCACCGTGCACGAGATTATGAGTTTGTGGGCAACAATGACAACAAAAACCAGCCTCCAAGTATGCCTCCACCCCCATTTTTTCATTTTTTAATGAAATTGTCAATAGAAGAATTGATTTTGGGATGTTTTTAATTTATTTGACGTTTTAAGCATTTTATTTCTTGTAACAGTAGAAATGAGGAGGGTATGTGTAGGATCATGATGGGCCAAAAAATGGCAATATGATGGGTATGTGTAGGGTATGTGGCTGATGGCTTTTTTTACCCAAAATTGATGAAGTGAAAAGGGTTTTAAAGGAGATTCTCAGCTTTCCACCAATATAAATTATGTTTTACTTTGAATTTAATAAATAATTATTATTCATTTTCTATTTGAATTACAACTAAAGTCTTGATTGATAGGTTGATTGAAAAACATCTATAGCTTTTAAAACGGTATCACATTTTTTTGAATCTAAAACATGTGTCACATTATATGCTTCACATACTATAGGACTAAAAAAATGAATTTCATGAAATTTTGACCAAGTTAATTGATTGCATACAATTTTTTTATATTTTTTAACAGGTTGTAATAAAAAAATCATAACTAATTATTTACTTAGAAAAAATTACAAAAAAGTATTCATCACATGTGACATGAGTCCTCTACTGAATCCTCTACTTTTATCTAAAATCTTATAAAAAATATTATCATTTTATTATGGTTAGGGTGGTCAGACAGACACCTACTTCTTGTTTTTCCCCTCAATTTAAGTGTTATTGCATTGAAATTTCAAATTTTCACACCAAATAGATTTCTTTTAAAAAAATAAAACTAGTAGTTTAGAAACTATATTCAATTTTCTATAGATTCTATTCTTACATTTTTTTAAATAATATAAATAACTTATTCAAATTTTTACGTCAAGTTGCCTAACTCTAATATTTCTAAATTTTTCACCACTTAAGGGCCTAATTTTTCCATGAAGATCCTACACATACCATAAATTGTAGAAATAGATGAAAAAATGCAATGAAACTTGAAGATATTGAATAGAAAAAAATGAAACTTGAATTGTATTTTAGAAACAAAATTTAGCTTTTGAAACCTAAATTTTTCAATCAAACCAAAAAAATTGCATTTGAAAACCCTAATTGAAACAAAACAAAAAAATTGCATTTCAAAACCCTAGAAATTGAAATGAATTAAAATAATTGCATTTGGAAACCCCAATCAAGCTTTTTGAAACCCTGAATTCAAATCAAACAAAAAAAATTGGATTTGAAAACCCTAGTTTGAAATGAAGCAAAAAAATTGCATTAAAAACCCTAATTGCTTAGATTGAAACCCTAAATTGAATTGAAACAAAAAAATTGCTAAAAACCTAAATTAAAATCAAACAAATCATTTTGATTTTGAAAACCCTAATTTCAAGCTCAAGAAAATTCATTTTCATTCCTTAAATGTTTTAAATTTCATTTGCATTGTATGGAGAAAACAATATGTTAAACTTTAGTTTCAATGTTAAATTATAATTAGATTAGAAAATGATATGTTAAAGAATAGTTAAAATTCATAAATTTTATCAATGTTTGTTTTCAAATTTAGTTAGCAATTTTGTAAATCCAAGTGTACAATCCATTTCCAATTGTCACTTAATTAGATAATATTCAACATTCATTTCTATTTTATGTTTTGATATCTCTTAGTCATGCCTTGTTTCCATTTCTTGTTTGCATGTGTTGTCTATTGTCTTTTGACAATCTTAACCGTCATTCTAGTTAATTACTTGTTAATTAGTCTTCTAGTTTAGTCTAAAATCTCAATTTTTGCACTACTTGTACCTAGACACTAAAATAATCTAAATATTTTTCTTTTCTTTCTTTTAGGTTCTTTCAATTCTAAACAATTGAAAATAAAATACTTGATTCAACATTAACTAATTTTATATTATACATTTTATATCATAAAATTCATTAAGTGGGAAATATTAATGAAAAAAATGTTAAATAAAATAATCTTATATTCAATTTAAAAAATATACAGTTAAAATATACATCAATCTCAATCTTAATAATACATAATTATGTGTTTCTATTACAAAAATAGTCAATATATTCATAAAATAAAAAATATTCATAAACTAAGCAATAACTTGCAAGTCCATTATTCCAAGGGCCACCCAAACTTACCATAAGTTTGTTAAACCCTAAATGCTAAACTCTAAAATCTAAACCCTTAACACTAAAGCATTCATTTTGTCCTAGGACCTTAAAATGAAATTTGGTTGCCTTAGGCAACTCCACCAGATTTTATTCCCTTAATCCATGCCATTTTGTTGTAGGACCTTACTACAAAAATCCCCTTAAGCCATCCTATTACCCTAAACCCTAAACTCTAAAATCTAAACCCTAAACCCTAAAGACATCATTTTTTCCTAGGTTCTTAATGAAATTTGGTTTCCTTGGGCAACACCACCAAATTTTATTCACTTGATCCATGTCATTTTGTCCTAGGACCTCACTAGACATAGATCCCCTTAAGCCATCCTATCACCCTAAATCATAAATCGACGTCTTAAGGGGTCCCAATATGACATTTCTTAAGGGGATCAAAGAAGTTATAAAAATTTGGTGAAGTTGCCCAAGGCAACCAAATTTAACAATTTTAAGATCGTGCAAGATTATAATATGAATGAGATTTCATGATCTAGGTTGGTTAGTTGAAACAAAAGCTATCTCAATCAACTGTTCCACGAGAAAATGTTCTTCACTAAATTGCAAGTCCATTATATTCCAAGGGACATGAAAAATTCACCCTAAGTTCCCTAAACCCTAAACCTTGAACTCTAAAATCTAAACCCTAAACACTAAAAAGTTCATTTTGTCCTAGGACCTTAAAATGAAATTTGGTTCCCTTAGGAAAATCCACCAAATTTTATTCCCTTAAGCCATGTAATTTTGTTGTAGGATCTTACTACATTGATCCCCTCAAGCTATCCTATTACCCTAAGCCATAAACTCTAAACTCTAAACCGTAAACCCTAAAACCATCATTTTTTCTTATGCTCTTAATGAAATTTGGTTGCCTTGGGAAACTTCACCAAATTTTATTCACTTGAGCCATGTCATTTTTTCCTAGGACCTCACTAGACATAGATCCCCTTAAGCCATCCTATCACCCTAAACCATAAATCAATTTCTTAAGGGGTCCTACTATGGCATTTCTTAAGGGGATCAAATAAGTTCTCAAAATTTGGTGAAGTTGCCTAAGGTAACCAAATTTAACAATAATAAGATCATGCAAGATTATAATATGAATGAGATAAATCATGATCTAGGTTGATTAATTTACAATTTAGGGTGATAGGATGGCTTAAGGGGATCTATGTCTAGTAAGTTCCTAGGAAAAAATGGCATGGCTCAAGTGTATAAAATTTGGTGTTCAGATGCCTCAAACCTTAATGAAATTTGGTTTCCTTGGGAATATTCACCAAATTTTATTCACTTAAAAGCCATGTCATTTTGTACTAGGACCTTACTACATATATCCCCTCAAGCCATCCTATTACCCTAAAACATAAATCCTAAAGTCTAAATCATAAACCCTATAGCATTCATAAATTGTCCTATATTAATAGTTAATTGTATTTTCATTCAAGTAACATGTCTTAGACATAAATGGGGCTTAAATATTTATCATTTTTATTCAATTAGGCCATTTATATTGAATGGTTTAAGGGTATTTCCTAAACATGTATCTTACATTTTAAAATTACAAATCTAATGCAGGTTCACTCGTATCTTAGAGATCACATGGATTGATTCAATAATATTCACAATCCACCTCCACGCCATCCACCTCCACCACCTTCACCTCCACCTCCACCCACTCCACCTCATAACCCCCCACCTCCACCACCTAAAATTGATGGTGCTCATTTGCAAGCACAAATCAATGCCAATGTTAGAACCATCCAAGATCAAATCAACATTATTCAAAATGAAGAATATGTCACCTCACCTATGAGGATGTTTACATCTAGGATGAAAACTGTTGTTGATGTTGTCAGGGCTATGGATGGGATCTTAGATGAGCGTCGACAATGGCTAGAGGAGAGGAGAAATTTTGATTCTAAAAAGGAAAACACAAAGAAATGAAGAGATGCAGTATAGAGCCACAATAGTTTCTAAATTAAGACTTATCTTAAGGGGATGTCTTAAGGGGTCGTCTTAAGGGGTTGTCTTAAGGGGATGTCTTAAGGGGTCATACTATAACATCTTAAGGATATAATTGATTTAACAATAATTTTTGTATGATATTTAGTGATTATACAATCAAATATAAGGTTTCAAAGTATGAAAATATGGACATTTAACAAACAAAATA
Organism: Sequoia sempervirens; assembly: GCA_007258455.2. NCBI lineage: Eukaryota > Viridiplantae > Streptophyta > Pinopsida > Cupressales > Cupressaceae > Sequoia > Sequoia sempervirens. The sequence goes on from VDFB02358134.1 coordinate 208,444,571, forward strand.
TATAGAATATTGATTTAGATACATAAAAGCACATAGAGTACATAATTGTGTATGTACATGTATTTATAATTTGTACAAAATGTTTAATTGTGTAAGTATGTATGCACATACATGTTATCTCAAAAAAATGTTTACAAAATTTGGATATGCCATCTAAAGAACATCTCAAACTCATTCCTATAATGTAGATCTTCATGCCACCTAATATAAAAAAGGTACAAGCAATATCAATGAAATCATCAACACATACATATTTTAATTTATATAAAACTATCTATATGTACACAACTCAAGCACCTCGATTTAAAATTATTCCACACATGTGTATAGGTTGAATCCAGGCATCCTCTCCTTTTTGTTTCAAAGTATGATCTATCAATGCAATGATGGCTTAAGGATACAAAAAAGGATAATAAATAAATTTTAACTACTAATGTACAAGTAATATCAATATATAATCAAAAAATGTATTTGAATATAATTTAACTAATAATTACCTATTTTTACTAAGTATTCCATGTTGTCTAGGTTGAATCTGCATAGAATAGATGCTTTTTGTGATTATGGTTTAAGGATCTATAAAATGACAATTTAAATCAATTTCAACTAATAACACACTTGAAAAAGATTGAAACATGTATTTAATATATTTAAAAGGACAATATAAAAATAAAACTATATTTACCTGTATTTACTTATTCCATTGTACCATCTACATCCTCTCTTTTTTGCAATGCATCTATGATTGTCTCATGCTCTTCCATAGAAATTTTCCATACCACTCTATTTGCAAGTCTTCCACGATACCGATCTAGTTTTATATTTGTTGCCACCACCAAATGTGAATAGTTTATAATCTTTTTATGCATTTCATAATCTTAGAATGCATGTAGACCATTCATCCTTGTCAGGTATTTTCGTAGCCAAGTACCAACAACCACCATCAATCCTATTCAAAAACATGAAAATCATCATCAAATAAGTTCTCAGAATTTTCTTAAGGGGATCAAAGACTTGTTCTAAAAAATTTCTTAAGGGGATCAAAAACTTGTTATCAATATTTTCTTAAGGGGATCACCATACCTATTGGATAATGATAGCCATCATCATCTTCTCGATGTGCTATTAACTTATGCTTATTCTCCACACAACGAGCCAACCAATATTCTATTTGCTCTTCATTCCCCTTAGGTGCAACAACAACATACACATGTCCTGCAAACAAAATTTGTTTTAATAACTTGTGCATATCCATATAAATAATTTAGTATTACAAAATAACTTAATAAAGTGAAATTAAATGAAATAAATTAAATTAAATTACCTTCTTGTACGATGTTCAAAATATGGTCATAGTCTTTAGATGCAAATATTTGATCATTTTCTTCAATAGTTCTTTTATATTGATCATGTGCTTGTGTAGGTGTCAACAATCTTTGCTCCCACTGTCAAACCATTCTATATTTTCACACGCTTCCCAATCTCTTGAGATACAAAATTGAAAAAAATAGGAAAGATCCCTTGTCTAGATAGTCCATGTGCTTGTTGTTGAGCTCCTAAATTATGAATGTCATTTAGTAGATCCATTGATTGTCTCACAGTGAACTCTAGGTATATTCTCTTCTTCAACCAACCAAAAGAATCGATGAACTATAGAGTACTAACTCAAACTAGGTGTAGATAATCTTGTATTACACCAATCCATAATCCCACGTGTGCATATTTAAATTTTATTGCATCCTTGAATTTTAATTGTTCTCTAGCAAGAATTCTTTTGACACACACACCATCTCCATCATGTTCTCCTTTACCATACCCAATTTCAAAAAAAATCCATGCATGCTAGACATTAAGTTCCTTGTGAACCCTACTTAACCACTAGAACATTTGAGCATTCTTGAACTACCCTATACAATTATTTGACCATATGAGGTGTTCCTTCATCTAGATTCCTCTTTCTCTTAAATTTCTATAAAATATACTAAAATAGTATTGAACAAACACTAATGAGTGTAATCAGTTGTCACTCAAATAAAAATGATACTCCCTCAAAAAAAATTTATCATCCTCAGTGCTATCATCTGCATGTCTATAAATAATATGAAAAACATAGCTACTTGCACTAAATTATAATACTATGATTGAATTTCCTCTTATGGAGCTAGAGTATAATTTTTCACAAAATAAACCATTGAAAGTATAGTACCAATTGGAAATGTGTTTCTACATGTGTGAAATTAGCCATCAAGCCATCAAGCATGTTGAGAGTGCATGACGTATTTTGGTACAATCTTATCCTTAAATTCACTCATAAATGCATGCACACTAACTTTTTTTGTAACTAAATCACAACGCTTTCCCATTTTTCCATCTTTTCAAGAATATTGAACATTCTTAAATATTTTAACATCTAATTTTTGTCCAAAATCATTATCAACACTTTCATGCATACAAATTCTTAAGAATGAAAGATTTCCATAGTTAATGCACTGTCTAGAAATCAAGAACTTAAATAAAAAAATTTACCATTAGAACTTTCAAAAAACAAACCCAAAATAAACTCCCTTATTGCTTTAGGTGGCATATTAATACCACATTCTTGTATAATCATGTTAGTATGCAAGGTACAACATATATATAAAAAAGTCCATAAAAATAACGAAATTGAACATGTATTTTACAACAACAAGATATTCATTACTTATTAATTTTTACATACCAGGGTTTACATTTTTCAAAAGACCTTTGACTTATTTTAATATTAACAAGTAAAACTAAATCACCACAATTTTTTTATAAAATTTAGTTTGTGTTGTATCTAATAGGTGTTTTGGGTGAGGATGGCGAACTTTGTAACCACTACAACAAATCCTTGTGATTTTCTCCATTTTTTACTTTATTTTTTGCTTCCACCCATTGTTTTAATGTATTTTTCTCCAATTTTTGAAAAAGTCGGTGCTATTTATTGGGATGGCACCATTTTTCATATTTTTTGCACTGATCAAAACAAGTAGGTGCTAAATCAAGCACTAATTAGCACCTACTTTAGCACTAGATTTAGAGTCGGGTTCGTGTCAGGTTTAGCACATGATTTTGCACCAAGTTTAGCACTATATTTAGCATTGGATTTAGTGACGAATTTAGCATTGGGTTTAGCACCAAATTTAGTACTGGATTAGTGCCTAATTTAGCACCTAATTCTTATGATCTAGCAAGGATTAAGTGTTAAGGGATTAGGGGTATTAGAACAAAAAATCCTTCCCCAATATTCATTGGCCTTCAATTCCTTGCCTACATTTCACTTGCATCAAAAGATCCCTCAACCCTCGACCCTTAACCCTAATCCCTCAACTCTCAACCCTCAACCTTAAACCCTAAACCCTCAACCCCTATACCCCTACCATATATATTGGACCCTCAGCCCTAATCCTTCAACCATATACCCTCAAACCTATACCCTAAATGCTCTACCCTCAACCCTTAACCATCAACCCTAAACCCTTAAACCCTAAACCATAAACCCTTAAACCTTCTACCATTTACCCTCAACCCTAATCACTCAACCTTACACCCTCAACACAATACCCTAAACCATCAATCCTCTAGGTCCTTAACTGTATAGCCTCAATTCTCAACCCTCATATATCTTTGTCTCTCCCTCCTATTCTCTCCTCTCTATCTCACTTCTCCCTCTCTACCCTCAACCTAATACCACCTATTCTCAACCCTCAACCCTTAAACACTTAAACCCAAGTAAACTCTAGTCTACCTGAATCCCTCAACCCTCAACCCTCAACCCTCTAACCTCAACCCTTAAACCCTAATCCCTCAACCCCTATACCCTCTGTACTCTATACATTGGACCCTCAATCCTAATCCTTCAACCATATACCCTCAAACCTATACCCTAAACACTCTATCCTCAACCCTTAACCCTAAACCCTTAAACCCTAAACCCTAAACCCTTAAACCTTATACCCTCTACCCTCAACCCTAATCCCTCAACCTATACCCTCAACCCAATACCCTAAACCATTAACCATAGAGGTCCTCAACTCTATATCCTCAATTCTCAACCCTCTACCCTATACATTAGATCTTCAACCCTCATATATATTTGTCCCTCCGTCCTCTTCTAGTCTCCTCTCTATCTCACTTCTCCCTCCATCTATCACTCCATCCATCCCTCCCTCTCTACCCTAATCCATTAATCCTAAACCATCAACCCTTAAACACTCAACCCTAAACCCTAAACCCTAAACCCTTAAACCCTTAAACCCAACTAAACCCTCTACCTTAATAGTATGATCTTAAATTTGAGAATTAATAGCATTTGAATTAAATGCCATTTTTATCTTCTTTTCAATTAAAATTTGTAATATTTAATTTGTAAAATATTATAAAACAAATAAATAATAATAAAATTTATATGTTGAATATTAATCATTAGTTAGAATTTATTTTTCATAATAATAATATGAATGGTTTGGAAGAAATGCAAGAGATGGATCTATTTTAATTTAAAAAAAGCTTAGGGTGCAAAGAATCTAATGTAATATCACAATCACAATCACAATCACACAATTTTTTTAAATTATAATAATTAAAATAATAATTTAATGATTAAATTATATTATATTTAATTCATATTCATTGTAGTTTTATTTAAATAAATATTTTTTATATATATTTTAAAATTAAAATTAATAATTGTTAAAGATATTTTTCATATTTTCATTTTATATAAAATAACATCAATAGTTTTTAATTATTAATTGAACGTACACAAATTAATAAATTTAATATAGATAATAGTAATTTTTTATTATAAAATATATGTATTTTGTTTTCTAAATTTGTTTGAATATTAAAAGATTCAATGATTAAACATATTTGAGTTTTTCTGAACATCAATATTTTTGCCGACATGATGAGTTAAAGCAAAATACCCAAGCCCTAATTTTCAACTCTCATTTTCACTTGGTTTTTTCGAGCTCCCTTGTCCTACACATGCCGCCATCATTACGGTTTGAAACCTCAAGCTTTTTGAAGGAGTCTCTATCAATTTTCTCACTGATTTTGAGAGTTGCCATCACAAAAAAATATGTTGAGGTTGAATTAGGTAAAGCTTTTATGGTTCATCATTTGTTTCCACTTATCTAAATGCATTTTCATAGGCATTCCTTCTCAGAATCTCATGCATTTTTATCTTGCTTTACTCTGTCGACACCTTGCTTTTCTTGAGGCTGACATCAAAGAATTTATGGTGTTCACATTTCTTTGAACAACAAGAAGTTGAGTAAGTTTCTATGCACCATTTCTCTATGTCTTACCTATATTTTCTTTCAAAACAAGCTCAATTTGGACTCAATAGATATGAATGAATGGGTGTTTTGTTTCTACCATGCATCCTTATTTTGAATCCCTTCTATCTTGGCTCGACTTCTCTGTACTTAGATCATTAGCAAAATAAATGAAACAAATCATACTCTCCAAACTTGGTTTGATTAAATGATGAAATATTTTTTTATTTCTTCATTTTTTCTCTTTCCTAGTGATAGCTTGGCCATGACCTCTCTAGAATATTTTTTCTATTTCCAAAAGGAATAGAGTGTAAAATTTTCTTGAATAGTGTTATAGAAGCATTACAAAGAGGTAGTCTTAGTTATTAGATAGATGGTATGCTTCATAACACATTGCTTAGGCCATCCACTAAAGGAATGAAAATTATCCTTGTATAAGTAATGTAGTAGAGGATTTGACTTGATAATATCCATGCACTTCATATGCCACTAGAATATATTTTTACAATATAAAATCCTATAAGCTCATACTTATTGAAACTTCAAGGTCAAGTGAACAATTTTGTATTATATTTTTTATTTTGAAACTCGTGAATATTATGTGGCTAAGAAAGATTTTCAAACAACTTTCTTATGTTGTGGATCCAAATAGTTACCATGGCATTACTTTTATGATAAAAGTTATGCATGTCTTCTAAGCTTCTTGATTTGTCTCTTGTGTAAGCCTCTAAGAAGCTTCTTAGGCTACTAATTTGTAATTAGTTTGCAAGGGTTTGTTTACTCTTTCTTTTCCAATTTCCTATTTTATAGGGAGTTATGGTCCATTTCTTTCCAATCACAAGGTGCATTTTAGTGAACCTGACCATTCTAAATTATTTAAATGTAGACACCATATGGTTGATGTTGAATGTTATTGCTGCTCCAAGGCACTTTTCCTTCTTCCTTAGACAGTGAGATTACCTCAAGACATGAATGTGGCTATCATAGCTCTAAACACTCATTTCAATATGAACAATGCATCAATGTGTAGTAGAATTTGTAAAGCACTTGTCTCTGATTGTGAATATTTTAGATTGTTAAATATAGTCATGGTTACATTCTCATGATAGATTCCTTTGAAACTTGTGACAGGTATGTATTTGAGGACCAAATTGAGTTTATCAAGAATCAATACTTGAAGGGGAATAGTTACGTTAACAAATTATCTCATATGTTGATGTTTTGAATTATATATCAGATATCTTCTTTTGATTTAAATAGTAATATGATATATGTTTCTTGCTTTGGTTGATTGGAATAAACTTTAGAGAACAAATGGAAAATGTTTTGGAGTTTTATATGTATTTTTGTAATACTTTTTAATTAAGTTACAACATACATTATGTATTATTCACTTTTTATTTTTTGTTAATTTTCTCATTATTGATTTTTTTATCCTAAATCAGGCCGAGGGTGATGATTTTGAAAAGGATTCTAGGGAAAAAACAATGTCACACAAACTCTAGCTGGGATGCATTTTCTTGATTCCTGAAATGAGTGTAGAATTTAGCTATAGAAGGCATCAAAAATAATTTTGCAACATAAACTGTTTAATGTACATATATTATATGAATCAACTACTTTTAATTTTCATTTTACTCCATTGAAATTAAATGAATCCTCATTTGAAATCATCAAGCCACTAGAAGGAACATTGTAACTAATGGAAATATGTTAAAAAATCCTCTAAAGGCTCGAAAAAAGCTTGTTGAAGATTGTGAAACTCAAAACAATAAAAAATTTTGGTTTTTCCTTGAAATTTTTGAGTTTTTTTCCAAAAATTTGTTGCTAATTGGGTTTGTATGAATCCATACAGGTTTCCATCAACCAAAAATCTATTGGATATGATATATATATATATATATATATGTTTTATATTCTTCACAAATTTGTTTTGGTATTTTTTTATTGTGTTTTGTGAATTTAACATCAAATTTACTCAAGGGAACCTGAACACAGAATTACAAGGTTTAAGGCACTAACATACAATTTTAGCTCATTCCACCTATTGTGTACCTTATGGATCAGTGGAATGAGGCTACTGGAGTATGTTAACAAGTTTGAATGAGTGATTTATGTAGGGAGAGTGAAATGAAATAGTTATGGTTGTTGTCCTAGTGAGTTTTGAGTGAATTTGAGAGTGAAAATGGTGGTTTTAGGTAGTGACTTGTTGAAATATGAGTGTTCAAATTTAGGTGAATGTTTTTGTAGCCTAGGAAGACCTAAAATGATGTGTTGGAGGCTTTGATATAGTTATAAGAGGTTTGGAGAATTGGTTTCTAGAAAACCCTCATGAAATTGAGCATAGGTGGTCCTAGAGTAAGGGTTTGAAATTTTGGTGTTTAGATCTACATATAGGAAGCTAAAAATAGTTGATTTGGTGGTTTGGAGGTCTGATCTAATAAATTTTGAGAGAAAATTAGGAGGGCATCAAGTTTGGAAGGTAGTTCCTTTGTAAATTAGGCTTGATTAGCCTAATTAGGATAGCGGTGAAGGCCCATTTTGAGGCACATGTTCCAAAAAAAAATTTGATTATTTTGAAGTATGTTTGGTAACTCATTGAGAGGTATCTAAATCTCTAATTTTTTTGTGAAGTCTTTTGTAAATTTTGTGAGAAAAATCCCAAACAGGGTCAACAGACCTACTAGGAAAGGCCTAGTTGAAAAGTGAAATTTGAAGAGTTAAAGGGTTGAAGTTTTGAAATCTATTTGAAGCTCATTGAATTGATTTTGTGAAGAGTCCTCAACCCTAGTTACATCACATAGAAGAAAATAAAAATTTTCATGTTATTTTCAAAATTGTTGGTTATTTGATGCTAGCTTAACTTTTCTTGCAATGGTTGTATAGGATGAAAACAATAGCCATATAAAATTCCTTTTTCAATTCCTACTCTCTCAAGGTTAACAATCTCAATCTCACTAATAGTGATTACTAAGAAAGTTAATTCCATCAACTCTACCAAACAGTTTACCATAGGAATAATAAAAGCAGACACTTTGAAAGGAACTCCATGAAAACTAAGCTCTCTAAATTGTATATCAAACTCTAGTTCAAAATATTTTAGATGAGGCTGCTCCCATAGCTCTATTACTCACTTGAAAAATCCTTGAAACTCTGCATTGATTTTATTTTTCATGTCCCTCTCTTGTTGTTCTTCCTCAATTTCATCAAGATCATACATTGACCTTCTTGCCCCTCCTAAAGTTTGGACCACATCCATTACCTCCACATAAAATTGGACATCCTTGCTCTTCTTAGTTCATACCATGGTATGGCAATGCAAATGAAAATGAAGCAAAGAAATCATCTCCTTCTCCGTTGGCTGGAAGAATGCATGCTTAATGTTTTGATACATGGTATCAAATCTCACTTCTGCTCTCATGGTTGAATACCAAAATCCATTATGGTGGGCCTCCAAAGTTCTAGTCATCTTTCCTCCTCTTCCACTAAATGTCAGCATATTTTACTAACATTTATTAGAATTGTTGCAAGTTTTACATCATTGGAATGACATATTATCTATAATTTTTTTGAAATTTTATTATGGCATGTGCACTTTGATATGATGTAATATGATTATGGTTTCATTTCACATGTTGTAATATTAGATATAAAATAGATATATAAATTATTGCATGAATTAAATAATATCTTTTCATTTTAAATTTTTTTTTTCAAAACATGGATCTTCCAAATTTTCAAGATGATCCTCATGATATAGATCTAGAATATGTTTGTTTTGGTACAGATCACATGGTAGAGGATGATGATGACACATATATAAAAGACACTGAGGCCGATGATGACGATGATGATGATGGTAATGATAATGATGAGGCAGTTGCTAGTAGTAGCCAGGGACATTCATGGTGATATAGATTGCATCATGGATCATTGCCGATATATCATTATGCTACCTATTTTCATGGTTACTAGATCATATGTATCATTTTCATGGCCTAGAGTACCATATTATTGAGTTGTATCATTTTGACATGTATCATTTTGAGTTATATCATTTGGACATATATCATTTTGACTTGTATCATTTTGAGTTATATAATTTATCATTTTTACTTATATCATTTGTACATGTATCATTTCAATGACTTATGTCAACTGTTGGACATATATCATTTTGACATGTTATTAATCTAGTGGCATATTTGACTCACTTGTTTTAATTATAAATGATGATCATGTTATAATAATTATCTTGTTATTTAATCATATGATTTTAAAAATTAAATTAATTAATCTATAATTATATGATTTATTTGAGAGGCATGATATATTTAATTAATTAAATTGAAATAAAACATATTATTTAATTTACTTACTCTATAATCATATGAGTTATTTGAGAGGCATGATATATTTAACTAATTAAATTGAAATAAAACATTTTAAATTAATAAATGGAAGCGCAAGAAAAGAAGCATTTTTAGAAGCAACAATGGAAGCCAAGCTAGAAGCAAACTAGAAGCAATCTTGGAAGCAAAACTTGGCATTATCTAGGAAGCAAAAATAGAAGCAATTCAAGTAGAAAACAAAGAAGTAATAATGGAAGAAATTTTAGAAGCAACAAAAGATGTAATAATAGAAGCCATATTAGAGGCAAAAAAGATGCAAAATGGAAGCAAAGATAGATGCAACAAGCGATGTTATATTGGAAGCAAAATTGGAAGCAAAACTGGAAGCAAAAATGGAAGCAAAACTTGAAGCAAATTTGGAAGCAAAACTAGAAGCAAACCTAGAAGAAAAACCTAAAGCAAAACTGGGAGCAAAACCAGAAGAAAAACTGGAAGCATAACTAGAAGCAAAACTAGAAGCAAATGTGGAAGCAACACAAAAAGCAAAACCATAAGCAAAATCAGAAGCCAAAATAGAAGCAACAAAAATTGGCGCTAAACTTGGCACTAAATCTAGCACTAAATCTGGTGCTAAATTTGGCACTAAATATGGCACCGAAGTGAACATTCCAATTTGTGCCAAGTTTTGTGCCAACAGAAGTGCCCAATTCATGAACTAATATACACTGAAACCCAATGCTATTTTCCTATTCTATTGTAGTGAACCCACCCTTAATTTTAAAACATCTCTAGCATTAGATGAAACCATAGTATTATCATGCCAATATTTTTCGAACAAAGATTTCATTTCAACATTTAATTTGATATCAAACCTTGGGAGTTGACCACTGAAACTCCAACATTGGTTGGTAGGATCATTTTCTATACTTTCTCTTCATTTTGCTGCTCTTAGCAATGTTTTAGGATGTATTTTTAAAAATTCACTAATATTGCTTACCATTCATTTATTCAAAGTTGCTTTATTCACTATAGTAGTTGTCATGGCTCTTCTTGCTACATTTTTATCTCTAGATCAACTATTTCTCCCAATAGATTGAATGGCACTACCAATAGTAGACATAACTTGTTTTAATGATTGATCATTTATTTTTGGTTTAACGAAAAAACCTAACCTTTTCATTATTTTCCTCATTTTTTGCATTCTTATCAATTGCATCATTAGTTGACATTGAAATGCAATTTTTTTACAATAAAAGAATTTGTTTTATATTCTATTCACATGTGTTCTTATTTACCTCCAAGAAATTTGACTAGGAAGATTATCGAAAAAATCACTTTCAATTTTAAAAAAAATATTTTCATTAAATTCAACATCACATTCTAGACTTTCATCTTCATCTTCATTTTCAACAACAAAATAATTTTCATTTCATTTTCATCAACAATGTAATAGTTTTCATTTTCATTTTCAACAAAAAGGATCATTCTCATTTTCATTTTCAACAAAAGATTTTTTTTTTTCATTTTCAACAAATTCTATAAAATTTTCATCTCTCTAAACATTATCAATCTCAACATCATTAAGTCCAACATCTTGTAAAACTTCTACATAAGAATTTACCATTTCACTAACATGTGGATTTGAAGACATAGTAGGACTTGCTTGTGTAATTATATTATTCTCCAAATTGACTTCTTGCAAATTAGATTTGTCTACAACCATGGTGTCTTCAATGTTTTCATCTTCAATAGTCATGGAATTGGATGCTCCGCCATCATTCATTGATTTAATTCTCATTATTATTTCTCTTTTTCTTTGTTTTTCCTTCTCTTTATTTTCTTCAATTTCTTCCCCCTCTTATTACGAGCTTTATCTCCCATGATTATAAAATTCACAAGCACAAATAAATGTCAATATAGTGAAATTATTCAAAAAATTCAATCCAAATTGGAAGTTGAAGACCTATAAGAACAAAATTATTCCTCTTGTGTTCCTCAAAACAAGTAGAAAACTAGCACAATTCCACTTTAAAAATTGTTTTCTTCATGCGTCCTTTGAAAAATTCAATCCATATTGCAAGTTGAAAACCTTTTGTTCCTACAAACAAGTACAAAACTAACACAATTCCACTTCAGAAATGGTTTACATGATGCCTCCTTTGAAAATATCAATAAAAAATGCAAGTTCACCACTTGCAAAGACAGTAGTTGATGAAAAATTTCCCAATATGTCGTACTCAGTTGTACATGTGAAGTTACAAACTCCACAGTAAACTTTTCTAGTAAATTTAAAAAAATAGGGTTAAAAACAAATGAGATCCCGCTTATTAAAAAAGGGATCTTGTTTTATAATCGGTATCCCATTCCAAATATTAAATGTGGGGACCATTGACAAAGGATCGAGATTCCATTTATAAAGCAGGATCCCATTTCCCTATCAACGGTCACAACATTTAATATTGGGAAACGAGATCCCGTTTCTAAAAAATTGAAATTGGATTTGCTTTGTGGTTGGGTTTCTTCCTTGTATTTTGGTTGGGGAAAAGCATTGGGAATCTAAACCTAGGCATTCAACCTAGTTTTATGTGCAAGTTGAAGGTCTTAACAATGTCAAAGAAAAATACTGAGTTTGGACATATGGCTGACGACTTTTTTTGGATAATTTTTTGACAAAAATAAAACCCATTTTAGATGAGACAATGCAGATTCCAAATATATAATTTGTTTTACAATTGAATTATTTTTTCTATTTTTCAATTAATTTCTGATGAAATTGGTCCATAAACTTTAAATTCAGGGTTTTTTACTATTTTAATAACTTTTGTTCAACATAACATTTTGATGAATAGATTGCATGAGAACAAACTTCAAACAATTATTTTAAATTTAAAATAAAATAAAATTATAAGTTTAGGTCATCTTATGCATGTCGCACATGACAATTTTTTAAAATGACAAATATGTCTAATAAAAATTTAACAAAAAAAAGATTCAATAAAAAATTACAAAAAAATATTGAAAACAAGCTTTAGTGAGTCACAAATCTTTTCCCAAAAAGATTTAGAAAAATAAGATAATTTATGTCAAAATATGGATGTCATACACATGCATGGTATGGTAAAAAAAAAATTGACTTTTAAACAATGGTTTTTAGAAATGCCTATTGAAACTCAATTTGTACAATTTGGGTATTGAAATAAATTACATATTTGGAAACTACAAGTTATGAGTACTGCATTTTATGATTAGTGATTTTTTTGAAGATTCCATCTCTAAGTGCTTCAAATTTTAAGGTCAAATGTGTCAAATTTTGAAAATAAGGGAAAACACCCACTTTTTGGCAAAAAAGTGGACTGAACTTTTTGCTACCACCCAATGGAATGAAGATTAGGTTAGCTTAATTAGGTGATTAAAGTTGTGCAAATGTGGGATTAGTTAGGTTAATGAAGGATTAAATGCAAGTGGGAGATTATGGAGGATGTGACTTGAGGAGAGAGAAGAAAATGAATTAAAATTGATTTAATTCGTTTGGGATAATGACTAAATTAAATAAATTGGCTTATTTATTTAATTTAGAGATGAATAAGGTAAGCTATTTGATTGATTAATTAAATACCCTAGGGGCATCAAGCAGAAGGGAAACATTAATCAAATAATAAATTATTTAATTAATATGGCTAAGGGATGCGAGATAGAGGAATGCAAGAGTGAATTTGACCATATGGGAGTGGTAAAATTCAAGTTTCTACAGGTTCAACCAGTCAAATTCCATTTTTGTCAAATTGGTGAAAGGATAAAATATAATTTTTGGGATCTATCTTTTACAAATAATGGAATGCGATTTTTAATCATTTTCCTACTATCTTTGATCATGGTTTGTGTTGGAAAGTGACTATTTTAGGTCTTGGCCTTCATAATAATGTGATGGTGGATACTATGAGACAAACTATTTTGTTTAACATTTGGAAAAGTAGGTTTTTTACCATTTTTTTAAATCATTTGATTCAACAAGGGGCTTAAATGCTAAAGTTTTAATTTGACATCCTATTTTATATTGTCTCGTTTTTCTTTCAATTGTAATGGATCTCTAAGGAGTGGTCTAAGACCAACACTCTTTTGGATAAGACTAAAATTTGAATCCTCCAACTACAAAAAGAGGATATCATTTGTTCTATATAGTTACAAAGTGTTTTTAAATTTAGATTGTAATATTGCTCCTCTATTTGGCTATGCCCAATTATTGTTTAGGACATTCTTGTAGGTTTTTGGCTAGTCGTAATCCTTGATTTTGTTTGAGGATTTGTAATTTCCTTTTGGAAACCTTTAGTATTATGGTTAATATTTATTTCTTTGTAATTTATTGGTCAACTATTCTCTTTTAATGTACACTTATTTCTTCACACTATTTCAAAATAAAATAATCCTCATTTAATTTCCATGTAGTTATTATACATTTCTCATGACTAGTTCTAATAGTTAATCTAAGCTAATTTATGCTTGAATATGGTCATTTACTTAATTAACCTAGATTTGTACATTAGAAAGAGTATTCTCCTTTACATTTTTTTTGTGAACCCATCCTATTCTACACCACCCAAGGGTTTCACTTTAAGGTTTAACCTTTTTTCTTGGGGTTTCCAAGTTTTGAATTTTCAAATAACTACATCTTATTTTCATTATGGATTATTCTTTGATTTGTCTTTCATATATGTTCTCTATAGTTGTTATATATTACTTAGATTTCATGGCTTATTGATAGCTATGTAGTGCCCCTCCATGAATTACTCTTTCAGGATGTTTGATAATGATTTCTTTGGGTTGTTTGATTTAAATTTTTTTTATTATTTTTTTTATTTTTTATTTTTTATACTGCAGGAATCGGGTAGCACGACCCCCTATAAACTGTAGTGCGCCTAGTAAACTTTTTAACGTGACCGGCGGCGCTGGCGCGACACACCCTCCGGTACCACGAGACGGGGGAGACTAGAACTCGTGACCAGCAGAGCCGCAACGGAATTACTTAGCCAACCGAGCTAGGGCCCCCGCCCTTGTTTGATTTAAATTTGTTTTATTAATGTTGTTTTGATTAATTGAGGTATTAATTAAATTATTAATTAACAAGAATTTTGATAAATTGATATATATATATTGTTCTTGGATATTTAGTTTATTAAATTGAATTATTAAGTTAAAAATTAACTCGATAATTAAATATAAAGATATTGATTATTAATGTAGAGTTTAATTATAAATTAAAAGATGGGAAATTATTAATATGAAATAAAATATTAAAAATAAAGTATTAAATTGGGCAAAGATATTGGATAATTGGTTAAAGTAGTTTAAAAGATGGAAAAAAGGAGTTCATGCACATGCATGACTCTGAACTAATTACTGAATTGAAACTAGTTTTTATCATATTTTTATCCGATTTTTGCTTTCCAAAAATGAAAATTTCCTTGGTTTATACATATCATTTTGGGGATATTTTGGGTTTTTCATCTTGATTTTTAGTTTATGAATGAGAACTTTGTTTGAAGAATCCTTTTGTTGAATAGTTACATTTTTATGAATTGTTTTGAGAAGAAAATAGGGAATTGAGAAAATGGATTGTTGTTGAACTATTTTGAAGAAGTGGATCATTGAAAATGTAATAGTTGGTTTTGGCTTCGAGAATTTAGTTGTGGATATCGTGGGAATCTAGGTTCCATTATTCTTTCGAATTTTATCCTTATGTTTGAAATAAGTGTTTGTTTTCTTGATATTGCAGGAGAATGTGGGTTCCATTTAGTTTATTTCCATCTAGAGATAATAATAATAAGCATTCTTATTGTAACATTCTACATTCTTTACATTCTGGTAATTGATCTTCCTTTCCACCGTTGCATCATGGCAAGCTCTTACAATCATCTTTGTTTTGTTTGGAAGTTTTCTATTGTATAGAATTCAATTTTTACCTGGATATTATTTTATTTAAATGCTATTGTTCATGCATTTGTTTTACTAAGTATTTGATTTCCAAAATCTACCAAATATTTTCCTTGGCAGTGCTGAAATACTTACCTTTCCTTGAAATTGTAATAAATATTACCATGATTGGGGAAACAATTTTCCTTGCATGCTTATTTGTTATGAATATGAATTGTTTTAAGTTTTGATGCTCCTGTAGAATGAAGATCGTTCCCTTGTCTCCATACTATAGGATGCCAACTTATTAATGATATTTATTGTAAATAGATAAGGTTGCATATGGCATTTTTTACATTGCATGTTGGTCTAGGAATCATTTCCTTTCTTTTTTTGTATAGGTTTTAGACTGGCATCCATGCTAAAACAACGAATATCCCATGCTTGCTAAAACAACTTTGGGTGTGCATATGTATGTATTTTTTTGCAAAAACACTCGTCACTATGATGGCTCACAATCTTCATACAAGGTAAAGCTATAGAACAACAGTCAATAATGTCTTATGGAAAATAAAATAAACTGTTCAATTACTTTGGTAACTTTAGAACTCTAAATATTATTGTGGCCATTGGCACTATATGGAAAGCATATATGAAATAATGTTGTTATTGGTCTATTTTATTGCTTTGCAACCATCACATCTATATGGAAACTATAAATGAAATAATATTTATTGCTTTGAAATGGTTAGCTGTATATAGAAACTTTTAGTCGATAGGCTATATGTGTGAACTTTGAATAAAAAATTTGTCAACCTTCCTAGTTTTAGAGCTGTTGGGTAGCAATCAACAATGCATATATATTTTCTTCTACCTCCGCATACATATATATTAGTTTACATTTTGTTTGCCACCTACATCTTTGTCTATTACATGCATTTCATGCATCTATAGGAATTTTTTGCTTCGAAATACATTTCCACATAAAAGTATGTGCTTCTTCTCTCGTGTTTCATTTTCCTTTTCCTATGTGTAGATATGTATGTATGTCAAATTAGATGTAGACAACATATATTGCTCCCCATGTTTATTGTTTTCGAAAGATAGTTGTTATATTTGTTTCCTCCTCAAAAGGGAATTCTTAAAATAATAGGGTTTATATTAGCCCTAATAAGAAACATTGATATCACCATTCATCATAGTGGTGGGTAGTGTATCTTCTTGCTTGGGGGTTTGGTGAGAGCCTATTAGGCTCCATGACCCAATATGGTAGGGTGGAGAGCAAGCCTTCTTTTGTTTTGTTCCATTTTACTTTTCATATGTGTAGATATGTATATTGGTGAAGTTAGCCACAAACAACATTCATCCCTATGTGTAGCTATGTAGATATGTTTTCCATGGCTTTAAAAGGCATGTGTTACTTACAACCATCACCACTACATGAAAACCATGTAACAATTAATGTTGATTCCATTTCATTGGCCCTCTCTATCAATGCACCAAACATTTTTAATTTGAAAAAAAAACCACTTGCTAGCTTTTCCCGACTACCACTTTATCCCCAACCACCGAAAGGCTTAAAATTTGAGAAGGCTGATGAAAATTCCAGCCAGAGTTCAATGCATACTGCCTTCCATCATCTTGTAGTCTATGTTGTTTAAAAACAACCAACCACTTGTAAATAACACCTTCCATTTCAAACCTCAAAAAACAAAGCACTTGATTGTGACGAGGGCAGGCTTCCATTAAGGTTCAAGTGAAGTTAGTTGTTGTGGAATTTATGTGAAGGTGGTTGGATATTATTTTTTCTTCTTTTCATGTGGCAATGGTTGCAAAAGCATTACAAAAGTGTCAGTTGTGATAATTCTTCACATTTTTTCTAGGCATGAATCTTGTATACAACACTTAAAAATACAATTTATCATTCCAAGAATGTCACATAAAGTAAACATAGGGATTAGTATGTATCAATGGTGTTTCCATCTACTATGACATACAAACATATCTGTACATAGGGGAAATACATTGACCATGACTGCAAACAATGGTGGCATCAATATTCCATATAGCACTCAAAATACAACTTATCATTCCAAAAAAGTGTGATTATGTATCAATCTTGTTTGCATTTGCTATGACATACATCCAAACCTGCACATTGCATTATTTGTCATTGTGGTCAATGGTTGCAACGATGTTCCATATAACAGTTAAAATATAGCTTATCATTGCAAGAATGTCCCAATAGAATAAACTTAGGGATTAGTATGTATCAATGTTCTTTGCATCTATGATGACATGCATAAATATCTGCACATAGGGAAAATCCATTTTCCATCACTCCGATGAATAGTGTCATCACGAAGACTTTTCTATTGCTTTGCCAACCATCCCCCCATGCAAAAAAACACAAAACAAGTGATTTTTATTTTTGTTTGCTCACTATCAATAATGTCAAAGCTGAATATTTGGTCCTCACATCCTTGTTTATTGTAATGGTGATTATCCCTTTTAGTTGTCATGTGACCTTTTATTTCCCATCATCTACCTCTTTTCTATATGTAATTCAACATACATACATTTCCACACATTGTTTTTGTGTCTATATATATGGAAGGAATAGAGCCCTACAAATGCATCCAAGGCACACAATGCCTATATACCTACTTGGTAAACAAAATATGCATTGATATATAGGTATGATCGAGAGCAAGCGTATTTTTGTTGTGTTTGATTTTATATTTCCTATGTGCACATCTATGTGTTTTTGACATTGGATGTAGACAAGATTCATATGTTTGAAGACTACTTATGGATATATATGTGTAACAGCCTATGATGGTCCATGGCCCAATATGGTAGTGTGTACAACAGGGTTTCTTTTGTTTTGTTTCATTTTATTTTATTTTCCCTATGTGTAGATATGTATCTGTGTTATTATTTCTTTCAACCTCAAAAAGGAATTGTTTAAATGATAGATTGTATATTGAGTGTAATAAGGAACATTGATTTCACCATTCATCAGAGTGGTGGATGATGCATGTTCTTGCTATGCATAGATCCACCTTTCTTTTTTGCTAGATATTGTAGGATACATACCAACAATTACAATGGACTATGAATCAAACAAGAGGATCATCTCCAACAATTGTGTTCATTGCCATCATCATGAAATGTTGGTATTCTTTACGATAACTGTACTGCTTCTCTTTCCCTCTTCATTTCCATGCATATAGAATTTCCACCATTTCTAAATTCACTTCCTTATCATTTTTTTTATATATGAGATGTAATCATGGTATTGCATATTTTTTCCTTATAAATTATAGAACTATTTAAATTTCATAATTTAGATATTGGTTACCGATGAAACATGTTCACCTCACTAAAGTTTGCATTTTCCTTGTGTGTACCTATATCTAAGTCAAACCATTTTAGATTGCAACTACATTCAATTTATATGCAAGGTGTACAGATCTCCAAAACGCTAAATAGTTTTACAATCACACATTTACATGGTGTATGGCCTTCACCTACATTCTATCTATATACAACATAAGGCTATATATCTTTTATTCAATCTCTTATTCCACAAGTGCATGCAAATTTATTCAAAATGTATAGCATTTATTTGAACTCAACCAATTTTCTTAGGTGCCAAAGCATTACTCTCACCATTGATCAAAGTGGGTTTAGTGAGAGCCCATGAAGCTCCATGAGCCAATATGGTAGGGTGGAGAGCAAGCCTACCTTTTTCATGTTCATACTACAATCCATTGTGTGCACAAGGTATGCCTACAATTTATTTAATTGATGTGTTCTATTATAGGTACATTGCATAATATTTGATATAAATTGTACAAGTCTTTATATTTCCTAATTTATTTATTGTCTACCAATGACATGTGTTTATTGCACTAAAATTCAAATTATCCTTTCATGTTTGCAGAGCATACTCAAGCCAAACAATCCTCCTTCATGAATGTTTTGATGCCATTAGATCTTGTATAAAGACACCAAGGGCCGGAACATTACTTTCACCATTGATCAAAGTGGTGGAAATTTTATTTTTTTGCTCAGAGGTTTGTGAGAGTGCATGATACTCCATGACCCAATATGGTAGGGTGGAGAGCAAGCTTTCTTCTCTTTGCTTTATAGTGCATTCCACCACGTGCACAAGGTATGCCTATATTTTTCATCCCTTTTATTACAAGTGCATTGCACATTATCTATTATAAATATAAAACTCTTTATATCTCTTGATTTAGATATTGTCTACCAATGAGAGATGATCACTGCACTAAACTTCACATTTTGTTGTTATTCTTGTAGAGCATACTCCATCCATAATGGGGATTTTAATGAGGTAATGTGTTATAAATGACCTTTGAGAAAAATGATAGTGACTCCAAAATTAGTCACAATGGTCAAATAAACAATTAGATCCTCATAGAATCTATATTAAGTGTAATAAGGAACATTGATTTCACCATTGACCAGAGTGGTGGATGATGTATGGTCTTGCTCGAGGGTTTGGTGAGAGCCCATGACACTCCATGACCCAATATGGTAGTGTGGAGAGAAAGCCTCATTTTGTTGTGTTTCTTTTTATATTTCCTATATATAGATCTCTATGTTTTTGACATAAGATTTAGACAAGATTCATATGTTTCATAGGCTGTATATTAAGTGTCATATTAAAGATTTTTTTGAGCATCAATTACATTGAGACAATGAACTCTATTTTAAAATCTTGCATCCAAAATGTTTACATATAATCTTTTGAGATATATTATGATCGCATGTAAACTAAGATTCCCAAACAAAATGAAGTATGGATGCAATTATCTCTTTATTGTTATGGTTGTCCATTGCTTATACAAATATACTTATTTGAAAATTGTATGTCCTGTTGCAAATCAATGATATTATAAGCTTTCAGATAATTCTATTATGCTTTTGAAATAACCTCCATGTATTAGTACCTTTATCTGTGGCGTACCATTTTAGTGTAACAATATCATAAAAGGGTTATTAATGATGGCATAAGGATTCTTAAATGTCATCACTTTATCTCTCCCGGTATGTATCAATTTTGTTTGAATGTGCTATAGCATACATACATATCTGCACATAGGGGTAATAAGATATAACAGGACAAAATCAATGTTCCAACTAACAGTTACAATATATAGTGCAATTTGCTACATGCAGATATGGACGCACCCTCTATTCTCTCTCAGATTGGATTCCTGCCATTTGTACTTCCCTCTGCCTATCAGCTCATTGTTGCATGTCACTACAGGCAACTGCTAGTTGAAACTAGTTTCACTTTTCTTTTTAAGCCAAGAATAAATCAACTGGATAACAGAAATTAAAATACTTACACCACTTAATATTCAACATAAATAAAAAATACCACATAAATAAAAATATAAGTGAAATTTACGGCATAACACTCATCATATTGGATGCTTGCAGAAAATGGATATCACTATCCATTAATGTTATATAAAAATAACAAAGGGGCGATTGTTTATATATTCTGATAAAAATAAAAATAACAGACCAAAAAAACCATAAAGAAATCCTTAAAAAAACCATGCACGTCTTGCATTTACGTCTACCACGGCACTTGCAACTATAGCATCTGATAAAAATTTCCCTTCCCTTTGATGGATGTCCATACCCTGTTCCAAAGCTCCCATTTTGGCACACGCAGGGAGGACGCCGACATAGGTTGTCGAGTCTGGCTTTACACCTGCCAGTTGCATTTGCTTGAATGTTCCTGAACTCTTTAACAAATCCATTCTTTGCATATCCTACAGTCATTGCATTCCATACACCTTGCACCCGCAAAAACAAAACAGTCACAAAAGAGAGCTCATGACATTGCATTAGTTGAGCGGGGAGGGAGAGATATTTAAATTAAAATTATTGGCAATTTAAAAGTAACCGCGGGCGGCAGCAGGTGGAGCAGTCACGGTTAAGTTGAAACTGGCGGTTGATATATTAATAACGGAAAAAAAAATGACAGAACTGAGTTAGAAAGGTTCCGCTTAAACCACACCATAAATTTTAAAGACTCTAACTCGACTTTGATGCCAATTGAAAGATAGAAACTAAACAACATTTACATTATACTCACCCATTATTAAAAATTACAGAACTGAAAAGAACAGAAATTATACACAGCTCATTGAATAAAAACTATTCATTATATTGAAAACAGCGAACAATACAAACAATGAAATTAGCTGTTCTTTTTACTACAGAGATTAGAACAACTTCATTTAAAGACTTGAGAAGTGATAAGAAAGAATGCAAAATCCAAAAAAGCCCAAACAAAAAGACTTCCAATTGCTGTTGAACATGCAGGTCTTCAATCGTAAGTTACTTTTTCAGCCTCTGCTTAATTTCCTTGGGCAACATTCCCCGGATCTTATCTAGCAGAGAAACCCAATCAGCCTTGGAATTTTTACCATAAAGATGTTCTCCAGTGACCTTCAGAGACGAAGGCAACCCATTGCAAACATCTAAGTAATTTTCAACTAAAGCTTCAAAGCCTTCTTGTGGGGAAGGCTGTAAAAAGGCATGCGAGCAGAAAAGCTGCTTTGCATGAGGACGATGCAGCGGGTGCATTTTGTAAATGGACCGGATGCCAAACATTGTAAGTATGTCCTCTTGATGTGTCGTAACAATGACCAGACTACCTGGTCCGAGGCTCTGCTTTGATGTCAACAGAGCATCCAATTGGTCCTCATCAACTACATCATCCAAAACTATGAGCACGCGAAGAGTTTTCAACCGATCTGCTACAATTCTCTTGCCTTCCCTAAAATTGTCAAATGGCTCAGTTTTAATATGGGGGTCCTCCAGCAGTTTCTTCTGCTTGGTATGCAAAGCATTTTGGGATGCGGCATCTCCCACATTATGCACAAAACTGGAGCGATTGAAGGAAGAACTTTCGCTATTGTAAAGCTTTGTTGCGAGTGTAGTTTTACCAGAGCCGCGAGACCCAACGATCCCCACAAAGTTTACTTGCTTTTCACTCTTAATGTATTGTCGATGGTTTTTGTCAAAGTCTTGTACGATTTCGTCCATTCCAACAGGATATTTGGCTACCTCCAACGGCTCCTTTTTTATCATTCCCAAAATATGATTCACGATGTCCTTCAACAGCATCCCTTCATCACTGAACATTTACAACAAAAATAAATACATTGAAACAGCCATATATAGTAGATGAATATGCGTACTCTCCAAATAATTTGGTAAATGGGAGAGTCGGGATATTCGAAGAATTACTTTTCCTTGTTGAGCACGCAGACAGAGAGATTTAGGACTCTCTCGAGTGCCGTTTCCCACTCCTTGAGCTTGCTTTCGTCGTACCTGCCCTTTTCTCTGTATTGGGAAAACGCAGGAGCATAGACCCCTTTTCCTTCTGCCACCCATCGGAGATCATCGGGCTCAACATGATAGAATACAGCAATAATTGGACTGTGAGTTCCGAGCATATAGGATAGCTCGGTCAGACACCAAGGAGATTCCGCATAATTCTTTGAAAAAATTGCAATGTGAAGTCTAGCAGTACTCATTGCCTCCGATATTTCACCTGTTATGGAATCGCCCAACGCCAGCTTTTCGGCACCTAGAAAAGCATGTGACCCAAACAGATCTAGGGTGTGATAGATAGTGCTGGCTAATTTGTGCTTAACATCACTACCGCGATGATTAATGAAAACGTCCCATCGGCCCTTCATTACTGTCGACGATGATGAAGATGCTTTCGGTAGAAATCCATCAGACGGATTTTCTTGCTCTCTCTTATGCTGCCGATCTGTGGAATTGGAAGACTTTCCCTGCTCCATCTAACGTTGCAGAGCTGTGTATCTGGAACCGAAGTGTTAAAAGCGAAATAGATATCCGTGCCGTCAAGCATTCAAAGCTTACATAAAACGCTGAGGCTCATAAAGCATTAGGGAGGGGAAATATCAAAACGATGAAAGCGTGTCATTCGCACATTGAGTGCTTAAAAGCCGCAGGAATCTTTCACCGACACTGGAAATATTATCCTATCTTTCACAATCTTTGAATTTTTTGATTTTTTAACTCGAAAATTCACCACGTAAAATTTCGAAAATAAAAAAAAATTGCATCGAATTATATAATTTGACCTTCACAAGTATTCACACTTTGGATTGGGATACCCTCAATTTTTATCTTAAAATTAGAATTAATATATGTGTCTTATCATTTTATTTGTAGGTGTAATTTTGTAAACCAATAAATCATTTTTTAACAAGTTTATCTGTCATTATAGTATTAAAATATGTTATCTTATACTAACTAGCACAACTAAGAGCATCATACACAATATTAAAGAGTTATTTAATTTTATATTAATAATTTATTTATCTTATCTATGCAATCAAAATTCATATAGTAAAGATTTATTATAATTTATTTATATTATTGTTAATTTAAGAACACACATAAAAGGATAAAACATATGGGATGTTCACTTCATTTTGTTGTTTCATTTTTCTTTTGTTTTAATCTTATTTAGAAACTATAAGAAATTGATAGGCTGTTCTTAGAATATATTTCATGTCACTTGTCAAAACTTATATCAATTTAGCAAAGAGTGCATAATATTGAAGTTATACTTAGTGCAAAACATTCTTAATTTTCATCAGATGTATTAGAAGTATTTGAAAATATAGGGAATGCCCTTAAAATGTTTGGTTAAGGATTACTTAATGCTAATTCAAAAATTGTAAGAAATGGAAAATTTGTTCTTAGAACATATTTGATGTCATTTGTTTAGATTGTTGAGATTTTGCACAAACCTAGTGATTAGCATAAATGCACAAGTATGTTTTTCCACAAACCTTATAGATTAGGAGATTAATCGAATGCCAAAAGAATATATGTAATCTTACTAATTATTTGTAGAAATTAAGAAACACTAGTAATGGACTATGCCACTTAATAAGAAACAAAATAGCAATAAAAAGGAGTAGAATTCTATGACAAGGAGAAACAAAATATTTATATTTTATCCTAGGAATCCTCTTATTAATGGAGGTAAAACCAGCATTTAGTGGTAACTATATTGCTTCCAAGTATTATTAAATGAAATTATGAGAGTACAATGAATTGTAAGAGAATGTGAATTCCAGTCTACCCCTTGCTCATCATACAAACTTCCTCTCAAACCTATTCTTCAAAATGTATGTACAATTATAATCTTACTTCTCTAAGAATGTACTCAATGATCTTCTCATACCCTGAATTGATTCTTCAAATGTACACAAAAGATGTTGAAGAGTTATTCCTCTGCATTGAAAGATCGTGAATTGACAAAACTAAAGAGACAAATCTGTTAAGTTTTGTTTAAAATTCTCATATAGTTATACTAAGAAGAACCACTAGTTTCTTCATACTAATATATTGACAATTGTCAAACCACCTTGAGGCATTTTCAAAATTACCATGGTAATTTTGAGAAGGTTGCAACAATTTCAAAATTACATTCAATAAAAATTAATAGTTTTGAGTTGTTAAAATTTCTTCTTTTAAAAAAGAAAAAAAATTATTAAAATATTTCTTTATAACAAACATAATTTTAAAGTAATACTCCATTAAAATTGAAATAATACCAATTAATTTAATTATAATTTATATTTTTTTAGATTGATATGTATATTAAATAAAATTTCAATTTTTAAAATAATATGATAAATTTGAAATATATAAAACAGTGATATCACTCTAGTACTATATGATGCAGTCATGACCAAGGGCTCTAATCAAACTCCCCGATCACACAACCCACACAACTCTTAGCACAACAAAAGCCAAAAAAAGAAAAAATATTATTTATTAAATCCTTATGTGAATACAATGTGCTAGTAGATTAAATCCTCTTCAAGATATTACATAACATTGCACACTCCTCACATATATTTTAGCCTTCTCATCATGGCCTTCCTCTCTCTATGTCACCTTTTGCAATAGAAAACCATATCTCTCCCTAATTTATAATTCCCCATACATGTATTGATCTTTATTTATCCTTCAATAAATTATGAAGTTGTAACAAATCAAATCCAATCCATTACAACAACTAAATCTTTCTAGAGATGTAAAAGTGCAATAACACATTAGAATCCCATAAGTGCAGATACAACCCATAAGTCTACAATGTCTCAATGACCCCAAGGTTCCCACAAGGTTCAAATGAATTCAATATTCTTTCAAGTACATATACAAGAAAAAACATTGCAAGTGCAATGACAAGATAAAAGTCCACAAGTGCATATGCAAGTGAAAAATCCACAATCAACAACTTCAATAATGAAATTCCACTTCAATTTTAGTTCAACAAAAATATTACAATCCATACAAGATAACATCATTGGGCATCATGCTAACTTCATAAGCATAAGTATTCATTAGAATCAGTTCATTACATCACTAGGTTTAGTTCATTAGAAATTACCTACAAATATCTTGATGCACATGTAACTTTCACAAAAGACAAATGGGGCTAACAATCTTGCAAACATTTAGGTGCACATGAAATTAATGCAAAAGGTGTAGGAGTTAATGGTGGACTCACAACACCCTAGGATTAGTTGCTAAACCAAAATATCTTCCACAAGAGAGAAAATGGAAAAAATAACTTGTTATGATAATGGATGTGCAACATCGTAAATTGTCACCCTTGACAATTTTACACTATGTTTTTCTCTCCCTTAAGTTAATGGACCTAATTGAGAACCTAACTTCCTAAATTATACATTTTATGACCCATTTAAACTTTTATTGACAAGTTATAATTAGAAAAAAAATGCATTGATTTAATACTTTTCCCCTGACACCTTAATTCCCAAAAAATAGGTTTGGGACATAGTCACCTAGGGTGACTTGGTCCCACTATTTTGGCTTAAATTTTGAATATGTTAGAGGTGAAATTTTATTATTTGAATTTCAAATATCCATTATCGACTATTGGGATTTAATTTGTGGGGAATTTAAATAATTGCATATAAATACCTAGTCATTGTATTATTTGAAAATTAAGTGAAAGAATTTGAGATAAAGAGCAATAATTATTGTCAAGAGCAACATTTATAGATCTATTACATCAATTCAATATCAAAGCATTATGTCAAGTTTCTTCATATTTATGTTATCATTGTGTTTGTGATACCTAACCCTTGTAGTTCTTTAAGAAAATCAAGCAACCACAATTCAAGTCTTGAGGAGATGTACATGGCTTCAATCTTTCAATGAATAGTGGTGAGTTGAAGTCAATTGTTGATTCATCATTCCTTTTTATCATTTATCCCTATCCCACAAAAGGATAGGCTTTATCATTGGGATTTCCATTGTGGAAGTGGAAACACAAACACAGGGTTTGACTAAGGCAAGCCCCTAAATGGTACAACCCTTTGGACTCTCTCTTTGAATGTGTAGGATTTAGGTTTGAAGAAGATTGGAGGAACTTTGAAGATCAATTATTCATTGTTGTAATCAAACCCCACATCTTTCTAACTCATGAAAACTTAGTTACAATAATATATGATAGTGATCCAATAGTGTGACAAGTGAAAACAAAAGGCTTGATATGGGACTTGAGGACTGTGAAGATAGATCTAAAATCTCTCTACAAGGACATAATTTCCCTAGGTGACTTGGTCCTACATTTTTAGCTCCAAATTTATATCACAGGTGCACAGTGTCCTACTTAGTTCATTTATGTAGTATGATTTCCTTTGTGGCTTCCCAAATTTGCTATTTTTTCATCAAAATAGTTATTTGCATCATTAGCCTAATGAAATCATTGCATCCCATTCCAAAATCCATCCCATATTTGGTCAAGGGAAATTTGACTCACCTTTTAGGTTCTAAGTAAGTCTTATACCTTGTCCAAATTCATCAAACCCCCACTACCTCAAATCTTTAATGAAATACATTTGGAAATGTGACTAAACCCTAGGGTCAAATCTTAGGGCTTCACTTTTTCTATGTTTCAGGATGCAATATTACAAGATTGGATATGAAAATGTACATACGATGTGTTGCTTATAAATACAAGTTGAGAGATAGGATTATACAATATTGTGTCATGTGTCTTAATCCTATGTTATGAGACAACTAACTTGACAAAACAACCAAATAGATAAGATAAGATAAGATCTTATCTAGATAATTAGGACTTTTAGAAGATTATCTAGAACTAAGTATACAAGTAACATGTGAATAAGTCCCATTTGCTAGGATTATCTAGGTATACAAAATTTATTCACACCAACAACCCCCTTAACTGTAACTTAGGGGTATATTAATATGTAAAGATGCAAAAAATGAAAAATATTATTACTGCCCTTAGCTACGAGGCCATGTTAGATAACCATTTACAATGAAATCTCTCACAAATGAAGAAAAAGAGAAATCCTAGTCAGATAAAAATACTCTCCAAAAGAGAGAAAAGAAATAAACAAGATGATATATGGAGGACTCAATGATACCCCCAAGTACTGCATCCATCATGACTAGACAATTAATGAAACCCCCCATAAGAGGAAAAAAGAGATAAAAGATATCCATCCCACAGGTGTAATCTCCTGCAAACATGGCGAGTGTCTGAAAAAAAAAACATAATCCAATGCCTAAAAACAATGTTTCTCAACTAGGAAGAAGATATACCAAGTACAAATGTAGCAATTCTACCCATTCTACATAGGAATTTTTAGGAAGAAGAATCCATATGTATGAAGATCATGTCTTTGAAATATACTTATGCATTTTCAACTTCTTGGATGATGATGATGATGCTACAATCCAATCAGGTATATGCCCAATCACAATAGAAAGTGACAAACTAGGAAAAAATGGAAAGTGATCTTCAACTAACTCTAAAGAAAAATATGAAGTGACAACAGTTGTATCATGGGTTTCATCAAATAAAAGAGATAAACCCTCAAATTGGTCCTCAAAATATGAAATGTGAGACTCCACAAAAAAATATACAATGTATGATAAATAGGAATCCCAATTAGGAAGACAATGATATAACTATTGCAATGAATCACTTCAAGTTCTCAATGAATCACCAAAATAAGATGAATGTGTGATCTCAATTTGAAAAGTAGGAGTTGTAGGAGAAGTCTTGGGATCATTAAGACACTCAAGTTCTACATCATATTCAAACTCCTCTAAGGTATCATCATCAAAGGGTAAATGGTCAACATCATCAAGTGGAATGAGAAAATTTTATTTAAGATCATTTGTGAATGGAGGATAATGTGGATCTCTAGAAATCCCCCAAATCTTGGTCCAAACTACTTGTGGGCATGAGATTCCTAAAATCTAACTATAGGTCTCTCTAAAGATGCTTGCACATAAACTAGAACCAATCAATCTTATGATATGATCATTTTTATTACCCCAAATTGATTTCTTATATGTTATTTTTGGCTCACGAATGAGTCCATAAAGACGAGGAAAAAGATTTAGCCACCTATAATGTGTTATGATGCCTTTTTACCATGACTCATAATTATCTTTAGTTCGAATTATTACAGAAGGATGAGTTACAAAATCCATGATTACAATGATGATACACTTAGCTAAGTGCACCAAGTTGTGACACAAAAAAGTTTCCAAATTTTTTTACCCTAAATGAGCATTTGGTGAGCACCAAATTTGGCACTCACCAAATGGCTCAGATGACTGAGCCTAAGCCTCAGTATCTCAAAATTTAAATTGGCACAATTTGAAGTAGTAAATTCAATACCCAATTTTCTCAAATTGAAGAATATATTTCTTATTTAAAATATTTCAATTTGGGACATTTTAGTGGTATTAGAGTTGTGATCTTGCCAGCCTGAGGGTTTCAAAGATGCAGCCCACTAAATCTAATTTATTTCCTGAAGATGGTTACTTTATACTCACCCACTCTTCCAACCTCGTGGAAGAACTGGTTATGGATCTAGATGCTATGAGGGCTTCATATAACAATATGGATGAGGGTTTCAAGAATTTAGTCCCCTATAGTGATTTATTAATTCACATGCAAGGTATGATGGCATTGAAAGGCTATAAATTACACCCAAGTTCAAGTGAGAAAAATCAATAGGAGGATATCTAGGATCATGGAATAAACCAAATGTCTCTAAAAAAAGAAGAAAAATCTTATTTACAAGATAAAGGTAAAGAGATCTTATCTAAGGAAAAAAATTTAATGATTCCTAATGGGTTTACTTGGCAGGACAATATTTGTCTCAATAGAGTTAATGAGAAATCATCTTTGCATCTAGAAAATAAAGAAGAAAATGTACCAATTGATCCCCAAGAGATCCAAGAGATGCCTACAAAAATTCTTAGCATTGAAAAGGAGCCAATGTGATGTGAGAATGACAATGTTGCTACAAATGTTTCAAAAATTTCTAGGTCTATGAAAGGAGGTAAACATTTTGATTGTTTATTTGATTACAAATCAAGGAATAAAGATGAAAGGAGAAGTAAGGAATTATTGCATCTTTTTGATATGAATTTATCACATCATTCTCATCATAATAAGAAGTATGCTAATGGTGATGAAGAGATGAAGGGAGAAAAATGAAAAGAGAATTTCTTCTCTCAGCTTCAAATTTATTCATCCATAGTGGTGTGGGATCTTGGAGCTACAAATAAAAAGATATATAAACTGAACTTCAAGAAACTCATGAAGACTGAATATTTTGGTGGTTTGAATGTCATATCTACAAAAATATTTATAGCTCAAGACTATCCACTTCTAGTTTCATGAGAGTAGCACAATGGAAACATGGTGATGTGTCCACAACTTCTAGTTTTGTAAATGAGGATGAATTCCTTGATGGCAGCCCAAGGTATGAAAAAGATTCTCAATTTTCAGATTTGTTCCCTCTTTCTATGCCAATACAATTTTTTTGTCACCAAAGGAAGCATGCTAAAAAGGAGAATAGATTAAGAGATACAATTTTCAAAATGGGACATGTAGATTCATTGATTCAAATTCAAAATTGTTTTTGCATTTGGAATCTAATTGATGTTATGAAGGGAAAGGAGGATAGAGGATTTGATGTCATTATTTAATTCTTCATATCTTGCATGGGAATGGAAAGGAAATTCATGAAGATTTGTCAAGGTTATTTTGTAAGTTCTAATGAAGTTGTAGGAGTTCAATGTTTGCAATTCATGAATTACTCCTTGGAACTCAATTCTACAATTAAAGACAAAGGTATGATGCTTGGTATACTCCATGGACTAAGAGAAGAATTCATAGTTAAATGGACTACTCATAAAGGACAAGCTCTATGGGAAACAATTTGTGTAATGAAGGAGAGCATGCGAACTATATTTTTCTTTGGTAAGTAACATAACCTATCCTATTTTATTCAATTGTTTCCAAATCAGCAAAAAATGGTGCTAAAAAATATGCTCCCAGAATTATTACTAGATAGAATATTGCAGCATATAGATAGCACTTGGAAAGAGAAACAAAAATGCAAACTTAGGGAGAGGTATTTCCACCATAGATGGTTTATATGCTCACATGCAAAGGTGCAAAATAATGTGCAAATGTGTAACAAAATTATTGTTGGTAATTCTTTAATAGGAAGGCTACCTAATGAAGAATGTAGTAATGTGGTTCAAGATGAGGTTTCCATATGGAATGTTTGGATGCATGGAGGCTTCATAATTTTCTCAAATTTTGTGAAGGCTCAACTTCTTGATGACTCACGAATTGAGATCAAGGTATGCAATATTTTGGAACTAGTTAAGGTGCATTTTCATGATTGAGTTTTCTTTGTGTTGCATCAACCTTTATGTTGTTTATACTCACATATATGAGTTTTTCAAGAATTATTAATTATCATCATTATTGTGAGTTAAGGATTTGTGTTGAGTATCCTCCTATCTTTGAAGAAGCCATCATAGATATCAGGAAGTCAAGGTATGACAATGGTTATATTACTTCAATAAAAAAAATTCATACAGGAGTGTTATGTGGTATTGTTGTTGTGTGTGGATGTGGTGTTTATGCTCCAAATCAATTCCAAGAGTTGGAAACTTTATCTTTCTAGTTTGGATAATTTTTGTTGTTGATAAGGGTTGACTATGCAAGGAGAAAATAACACTATGTTATTTGGCAGTTTGGTCTATTTTGTATATAGATCTTTATGATTTTGTTACAAAGTTTTATGGTGCTGATTTTATGTTTTAATAGAACCATTTTTTGTTGTTCCTCATTAGAGATCAATAATAACCAAGAGAATATTTATTGGAAGTCTACAAAATAGAATTTTATCATCAATATTATTGTTTCTTTACTAACTAGTCACCATAGAAATTCATATGTACACTTAAGAGTGACTTGGAAGGCACTTGTGGATAAAGGTTGGATCAATTTTAAAATGTTAGGATATGCTAATGTTGTACTTGCACCTATAATTTTTGGAAGTGTGTTGGGTGATCTATATGTTCTTGTGAATGGACACAAAAGGTGCACAATCCTCTACCGGAATGAACTATTTCTTGTAGATCTAGTTTTTGGGAAATGGTGGTTTATTTTAATATGCTATTATATGATGTTAATTGTTGTTACTCAATAGTACCACTTTTTTTCTAGATCAAAACCTGAAGTTTCATTTAACATTCTTGAAGTTGAGGCAAAGTTTGAAACAATTAGTGTTGTTTTTAGCAAGGTGTATCTCCACAATACAAAGGTAAAAAGGGTAATTGCTCCTTAGTTGTGTACTTGTTTCTGTGATGGATTTATTTAATTTCATATCAGTCCTATGGGACATAAAAATCATATTTTTGATAGGATAAGAAGTTTCATATATTTCTAGTATAAACTACCTAGTGCTAGTGCATACATACAATGGAAACAGAATAAACATTTGCTTGCAAATCTAGTCTTTGAGAAATGGTGGTGTAAATTTTGTTGTTACATGATGATAATTTTGTCCCTCTACATATATTTTCCTGTTATATATTAGCTAATGGAGTTGAAGGTAACATCCCTCGAGTTGAGGTAAAGTTTGGGCTTACTAGTGTGTAATTCAACTATGTATATTTCAGTGTTTTGAAAATAGAAGTGGTTGTTTTTTCCCAAAGATGTAATTTCTATTAAAGAGAATAAAATGGATTTTTTAATGGTCCTAATGGCTGCAAAAATCAGATCTATATCATTGGGAGATATTGCAAGAGTTTCAGGTTTGCTTCATCAAATGCTAGTGCTTATATACAGTGGGAGGCATTTGGTGAGTTTGCAAAATTTCTTTTTGAAGATGTGGTTCAAATTTGGAATTGGAGTAAATGTATCAAATTTTTGCATGGATATTCCTATTTTTTTATAGTATTTTCACACAAGAATATGAGTTTTCAAGCTTGCACAATGTCCCTTGGAAAAAGATGCAACACCTCATAAGTACAGGGTCTAGTTTTATGGTGCAGTTTAAATTGTTTTATCATTTTGGAATAAGGATTCTTAAGCATTATGGTTTTAATTTCTTGAGGACAGACAATTTTGGGAAGGGGGGACTTGTCATGTCCCTTTTTTGAAAAATAACACTTACTAAAAATAAGAAGTTTCCACTCTCTAGCAATAGTAAGTCAGGAGTTGCCGAATTTATTGAAAAATATTATCTATTTAATATTTATATTGTCCTACTGAAATATTTATCTTTTGGACAAATACATATTAATTATTTAGTGGTGCCAACATAGGTGGGTCGTGAGTTTTGGAAACAAGTACTTTAACCTCATGTAAGTGCCTCAAAAAGTGCATTTTGAGTTGCCAAAAGATGCTTTATAAGTGGTATAATATGAAAGGCTAAATTTAGAGGTGTTATAATGCTTTTTATGAATTTGGTAAGTGCCTAAATTTGGTGAGGATTATTTTTAGACATGAATCCAATGTTTTTTCGAAGCTTCATGAAGAAGACAACAAATATAAAATACAATTTTTTGCTTTTTGGATGCATTTTGTGCATGTTTTCTCTCACAAGTTGTGACCATTCTTCTAAGGCTGAAAAACCAAGAAAGGATAATCTCCAAGGCTGGTAAAACAATGGGATTGAGGCTCAAATATAGTGGTTCCAAGGGTCTGCAAGAGAAATTTCATCTAGAGATTGCCAGTGTGCCAAAAATATTTAGTTAGAGCTTTGTTTTCTAGTTGCATGCAGGGGTTTTCTAGTGTAGAAGTGTGTTGTGGTTTCAGATTTTGGTTCTACTATAGGTTGCAAAAAATATCAGTATATGTAATTTTATCCATTATATATATTTCTGCTCATAACATTATATTTCAATTTGGTGTGTGTTGAGGGTTTTCTTTTTCAGTTTGGTACATATATTTTGGCTTGCATTTGTGAGGTTTCTCTATGTATTTTTCTGCAGCTACAGTTTGTTGCTAGCTGCTATCTATGATAGAAAATATGATGTATTTTCATGGTATTTTTTTTATACAGCATCACATGATAGCTTCTCACATTCTTGAGTTATATTTGCACATATTAGTGAAGATAAAGTTGTACCCGATTTCATTGTTTGCTAAGGGTTTCCAATATTTAAGTGGGATATTATTTATTAAATCAAATCTGAAATATTTTCTAGCAACAAAAATTACAGTGGTATTAGAGTATCATATGATAGTTGGAAACCATCTTATGTTGATTTGGCACAATTTGAAGTAGTAAATTCAATGCTCGATTTTCTCAAATTGAAGAATATCTTTCTTATTTAAAATATTTCAATTTGGGAAATTTTAGTGCTCACCAAATGTGAAGCATGACATTTTGTAATGCATTTTTGTGAACTCTTTATTTTTCTCTTTCTTCGCCATGGAAACTATATACATGAAATAAACATTTAAATATAAGTTGACATTTACATATCGACATTTACTTTCTTATACTTTATTTTATATTTCATGAATGTAGTTTCAAGATATTTGAGAGTGGTTCACATCTCTTGGAGTTATAATGAAAATTCTAGTTTTTGGAAGATCTTATAATTTTTTAGACTAAGTCAATTTTTTGTAATCAACATGTCAAATTTCATCAATCAAGGGGTCAAGTTTTAGCAGTTACCAAGTCATACCATCTTTCTCTCTCACTCTCTCCTTCCCTCTCTCCTCTCCCTCCTCTCTCCCTTCCTCCCTCTCTCCCCTCTTTCTCTCTCTCACACATCCCTCTAATTCCTCCCTACCACTCTTTCCCTCCCTCCCCTCTCTACTTCTCTTTATCTCTCCTCTCTCTCTATGTCTCCTTCTATCTCTACTTGTCTTTATCTCCCCTCTCCATATTTTTACCTACCTCTCCCTCCATCACTCTGTATCTCACCTATGTCTCCCTACCTACCTCTTTCCCTCTCCACTCTCTGTCTCTCCTCTCCTTCTAGTGCAGGAGCACCTAGTGGTATTATGCCTCCAAGAGGTAAACCTATAAAATTTTGAATTTTCATCATGTGAAAGTTCATTTCAAATGTAATTAAGTCTCTACTAGGTTTCTAGGAGGTCAAATATGTCAAATTGAAAAAAATGTCTTTTTGTTCCAAAAGATGAAAAATTGCAAAAATACAAATTATAAGAAGTTGAAGGGTCATGTTGATTGGGAAGGTTGTTGGTTGGCAAGAAGTTGAAGGGGAAGTTATTCTAACTATTGGAGACACCTTAAAAAGCATTGTAAGGGTGAAAAATGGATGGAACTTGTATCTTGAAACCATTTTTGTGAATAAAAGTACTCTATTATGCAAATACATTATTTTATTTTTGCTATTTACTAGTTTGTATGGCCTGCACAACATCACTAGGCCTTAAACTTCATTTTCTTTGGTAGAATAGTGAATTGTCTTTCAATCAAACTTGATTTGGAGGAATTTAATTGAGTTCAAAGACTCTTTGAGTTCTTTTACAGTAAACTAGTTGAAACCCTCAAGTTAGGGGTTTTGAGAGTCTAGGTGAGGTTTAATAACCATTCCATTGATGGAGGCTTGGTAAATCAGTCGAATGGATTAGAATAGGTTTTATTTTAATATGTTTATGATTGCAGACATAGGGGAAGTCCAGGTACAAAAAATTTGTTGCTATCCATACATAATTTTCTGAGTTCCTGCCATGAAATTTGTGGTTCCAAATTAGAATTTGTTGAAGATGCATTAGAGAAGTTTCGAAGTTAGTTCACAAATATTTTGCAGAAACTTTACATTGTGTTTAAAGCATTGGCCAAGTGGCATGAGATTTGGAATGCATAGATCCAATAAACCAATGCCAAACCTATTCTAAATTGACCTTGAGCAAGGGTTTTGCATTTTGAATCATTAAGGAGTCTTCCAATCTCCAAGATTTGTTTATTTTGAAGTTTTGTCACCTATTGAATAAATTTCCATTTTTATTTTGGATTGAGAAGTCAATTGTGTGTCATGTGCTTTGGAAAATAGGCCTATTTGAAGCTTGTAACAATTTTATAGTCATTTTTAGAGTCAAAATTTGCAAAAAAACCTTACTCTATCTTTTGATATTTTCAAGTAGGCAAAAATGGGTTCTTGAAAAAGTATTCTATCAATGGAGATTCAATCATGTTTATAAGATATACCTATTTTTGTCATGATGGAATACTATAAGCAATTGGTATCTTGGGTGTGAACATTTGAAGAATGAAGGTATTTGTGTTTCTAGGAAGCTTAATTGGTTTAATCCTACTATTTTCATGTTAACCAAGGTGTAATAAGGTTTGGTAAGAGGTTGGAACCTTGATTTAGTGTTTTGCTATGTTGAAGCCATGAAGAATCTTGTTTCATTGAAGTGGATTTTGGTGAGAGTTTAAGTGTTCTTTTTCAAAGTTTGTGTTTTGGGTCTTTAGTACCCTTGAAGTCAGTAGATTCTTTGCATCGCCTTCCCTTTACCTACCTCTCTCTGATAGGGAGGGTTGGATGGAAACAATCACTGCTCCATGCCTTGAATCTTGCTTGGGAAGACCCCTATGGTGTCATAGAGGGTTGG
Organism: Sequoia sempervirens; assembly: GCA_007258455.2. NCBI lineage: Eukaryota > Viridiplantae > Streptophyta > Pinopsida > Cupressales > Cupressaceae > Sequoia > Sequoia sempervirens. The sequence continues at coordinate 208,481,176 of VDFB02358134.1, forward strand.
ATGGAAACAATCACTGCTCCATGCCTTGGATCTTGCTTGGGAAGACCCCTATGGTGTCACACTCCACCACCTTAACCTATAGGACCTACTGCTTGTGTAGTTTCCCCTGGTATACCTAGCCAACCCCACTACCATCACCATACAATCAACCAAACCAAACTTGGTGCCTTAGTTCTAGCTCTTCCTTAGCCTTTAATCTGCCCTAAAGGCTAACATTACCTCAAAACTCAACTAGGTCTTTGTAGGGGTGAAGAGGTGTCTCAAATAACTTCATACCATCCTCCTAAGATTATTGAAGGTTCACCATACTCCACCTTCTCATCGCTTTCATCAAACCCTAATTTAGGGTTGAAAAAGGCTACTAGCCCTAGAGCCCCAATTAGGCCTCTTTCTCTGAGAAAATTGGATTAATCTCAATTCTTTCTAAAGAACAACCAAATATTTCCTTGGGGTTCCTATTCCATTTTCCCACCTCTCAAATATTTTTGAGGTCTTAGTCCTCCACTGTCCGTACAACGCTTCCACTTGAAGATGGGAAAAAACTAGGGTTTTTAGGCCTTTTTTTGGCTGCTTCCAAACTATCAGGTATTTCTCACACCAAAAGAGTTGATGGAGCTTCCTCCTAACCACTAGGCCTTGGAAAGACTCACATCTACCTTCTCAAAAGGGAAATTCATCAAAACCTTATCACCCCTACAAGTTATGTGCTCTGCACTCCTTGTCTTCCCTAGCTAGACTCCTCCTGGCTCGCCTAGGGCAAGAATTTGCTAGCAGATCTTGTACACACAAAAGCCCTAAAACCTACCATATGTACACACATGGAGTCTATTCACTTTTCCCAAAGGGCCGTACAATTTGTATGGTGGGAAAGTGAGCTAAATCTCCATTTTCTCCAAACCGCTGGTTCAAACTACCAACAGAGTCAAATCAAACTTATTTACAGATAGTAATTGAAAAATGAAAAAAGAAGCTAATTAATGACACACAAAGCTTTTATCCTAACAACACTACATCCTACATTCAAAACAGTAACAAATTTAATCCATTAAAGCTTTATTTGAAACAGAAATTAGAAAATAACTCTCAAAACACTATTCTTCCTTCAATTTCACAAAGTTTCACCACAATGTCTAAACTTCCAACCCTGCTCTCAGGTTGAGGAATTCCACAATCATTTATCTTCTTTGGTCAGACTTATTCATGACCTAGTGGCCAAAGTTATAAAATCCACTATGTTTTTCAACTTTTACCAAATGTTAGCAACCTAAAAAAGATGAGTTACTAAACTCACCCATCCTTTTCACTTCTTATCCTACTGATCGTAATAGATCAAGACTTATTCATAAACCTAAAATGCTAACTAAATGGTCAACATGAGCTTCAAAATAACATTGCAAAAAAAAAACTTCATTCTAGACTTCCTAACTGACTAATGTTTCCTAGGTGCTCCTGCACCACTCTCTCTCTCTATCTATCCCTCCCCCTATTTCTCTCTTACCCTCTCCTCTCTATCTAACCATTCTCTCTCTCCCTCCCTCTTGTTAGAATTGATTGATTCAATCCATAGCTCCCATAAAACACCTACAAGAAAATACCTATCACAATAGAGAAGATCAACAAGAAAGATTGTTCTCAATAACATGAGAATTGTATTGATGCAAATAACCTAGATGAAATTACAAATGAATGTGTATGCTTTTATAAGTAATGTACAAGAAAACCCTACATGTGGATTTGACAAGCTAGAGACACATGTACAATTCTCATGCAATGTGACAACTTGTCATAAATTTAGTCCAATATAATAATAAGAATCAAACTAAATATTAAGAAGAAACTCCTAAGTTTAGCTTAAGTGAGCTAAAGTAAAAAAGCCTCTAATAATTAATTGATGATTAATTAATTATCAAATAATGAAGTATTTACTCCAACAACCCCCTTAAGATCAACTTAGGGAGAAACTAAATAACTGATAAAGGAAGCTAAATTAATGCAAAATGGGTCCTTACTACAAGGCTTGATGAGATAGCAATGTACATAAATGGAACTCTCATAACTATAGAAAAGGGGAAAACCACATGGGAAAAACTCCTCTCCAAAAGATAGAAAAGGAAATGATTGTACTAATACAAGAAGCATAGGAGGACTCAATGTTACCCCCCAAGGACTGCTTCTATCATGCAATTAAAATAGATGTCTTACTAATAGGAGAGAGAAAATGAGGATATGAATCTCCCCAAATAGAAAGAGATCTCATTCCAATGATGAACACGAGGACAAAATATGATCCACTACTTGCAAACAACATTTCTCACATTAGGAAGAAACATATCCACTAGTGATTAGAAAAGTTAATCCAAAAGAATGGGTGATTATAGAATCCAAATCCAGATGATGTATGCCTTAGAAAATTGCTCATGTATCCTTATTTTAGAAAGTGATGATGTCAATCTAGAATCCTGTGAAGACTAATATAGAACAAGCTACAAAGGTGATGAAGATGGTGGGCCAACAGTGGTGATGTGGCTATCAAAAAAGAGGAGATAAATGTCCTCAAAGTAATCCTCCAAACCTGTAATATAGGACTCTATAAACAAGGATGATATGTCTACTAGATGCAAATCCCAAGTAGTTGTGTCAGGAATATGTATGTCCTACTACACTGAATCAATAGGGACCATGAATGTGGTGATGTATTGTTGATCAAGAACAACAAGAGATGTTGATGTAGTCTCAAACTATAGAGTAGGATCATGAAAAAAAGTATTTGAACCGTCAGAACATGTAAGACTTGTGATATACTCAAGCTCCTCTAAAGTATTTTCATTAAAGGGTATGGAATCCGCATCTACAAGAGGGATGAGACAAACTGCAACATGATCCTCTAGGTATGGAGAGATATGAAGGTCTCCATGGATCTCCCAAAGTCATGTCCAAAGTATGTGGGGACATTTAATGTCTGATACAACATACATAGTGTCAAGATAAACACTAATACAAATAGCCCCTACAATTCGATCTTTGATGATCCCCTATCTTGATAAAATCCTTGGTGTGTCTGGCATAGGTATGATTCCATACAAATAAGACAAAATATCAAGCCACCTAAGATGTGTCAGGATTCCATTTTAGAAGACTCATAGTTATCCTTATCCAGGTTGATAAATTGATCGCAAAAAGATGAACATAAAAGCCCATGATACTCACTCAAATGAAAAGATCAAAGACATATGATCTCAGTACATATAAAGAAGATAAAAATATGTCATCCTATGCAAATAGATCCTTTCCAAGTACCAAGATGTTCAAGTAATTAAGCAAAGTGTGAAAACACAAAATAAAGTTTTATAAAATGTACTTGGGGTAGATTTTGGAAAAAAATGCATGAATAGATATGAAGAGCTCTAAAATACATTTTCAACACCACTTGAATCATGAAAATAAGAGACATGGGAAAAATTTAATGAGCTCGGAAGGGAAAAATGAAGATTTGACTTTGATTGAGAATAGCAAGAACTACTAGAAAAATATGATGATGAGAATCAAACTAAAGATTAAGAAGCAAGTCCTACTTGTTTATCTTAAGTGAGCTATAGTTAAAAAGCCTCTAATAATTAATTGACGATTAATTAATTATCAGATAATGACTTATTTACTCCAACACCCCCTTAAGATCAACTAAACAACTGATAAAGGAAGCTAAATGAATGCAAAATAGGTCCTGGCTACAAGGCCTGATGAGGTACCCATGTACACAAATGAAACTCTCATAATTGGAGGAAAGGAGAAAATCACATGGGAAAAAATCCTTTCCTCTCTATCTCACCATTCTCTTTCCCACTTCCTTGCTCTCTATCTCACCTATCCCTTTCTACTTCTCCCTCCCTCCAACCCCCCTCTCTCTCTCTCTCTTTCTTATTCTCTCCTTACCTCTCTACTTCTCTCTATCTCACCACTCTCTCTCTCCATCTCACTCTCCCTCCTATCCCTCCTCTCCTTCCCTCTCTCTACCTACCTCTAACTTCACTCCATATCACTCTCTCTCTACCTCTCTCTCCATCCCTCCCCCTCTTTCTCTCTTACTCTCTCCTTCCCTCTCTACTCTCTCTCCCCTCTTTTTCTCTCTAACTCTCTCCTCTCTCTCTCTCTCTCTCACACACACACACACACTCACCTCTATCTCCTCCCTACCTCTCCCTCCCTCCCTCCCTCCCTCCCCTCTCTACTCTCTATCTCTCCTCTCTCTCTCTATGCCTCCCTCCCTCTCTGTTTATCTTTATCTCCTCTCTCCCTCTTTACCTATACCTCCCTCCATAACATTGTATCTCACCTATGTCTCCCTCCCTACCTCTTTCCCTCTCTACTATTTATCTCTCCTCTCCCACACTCTACCTACATCTCTCTCTCACTCTTTCCTCTCTATCTCACAATTCTCTCTCTCCCTCCCTCTCACTCTTTCATCCCTATCTTACCACTCTCTATCTATATCTCTCTCTATCTCTCTCTCTCTCATACACACACACCCCTTTATCTCCCTCCCTAACTCTCCCTCCCTCCCTCCTTCCCTCTCTACTCTCTATCTCTCCTCATCCTCCCTCCATATACCTTACCCTCCATCCCCTTCTTTTTGTCTCTCCTCATAGTCTCTCTCCCTTTCCCCCCCTCTTTCTCTCTCAATTGATCATTTTATCTATCTCACCATTCTCTCTCTCTCTCACACACACGCACCTCTATCTCCCTCCTAACTCTTCCTCCCTCCCTCCCCTCTCTACTGTCTCTCCATCTCACTCTCCCTCCTTCTTTTCCTCCTATGTATCCCTCTCTCTACCTACCTCTCTCTCTCCCTCCCTCATACTTTTTGGAAGATTTAGGAGATTGTCATTGATGATGCAATTTGGCAACATGAGCATGGTATGTACATAATGCATAATCCTATGTTGTCATTAATGTCAACACTATTGTGGATCACCCTAGCATGGTTTAGAAGTGTTATTGAAGATATTTGTACAAGATGAGTTGGTCTGAAAAGTATGGTTATACAAAATTTTGATTAAGTGTCAAACCTAGCAGTACAATGGTTTAGTGTGTTAGTTTTTGGGTTTTCACCCCAGTACAAAAAATAGATATCAATTTACAATTCTAACAATAACTTGGTGAACATCAGATGCATCTAAATCCAAGAGATTTTTTTGTTTGTTGAAGTATCGTGGAAGATATGAATGACAAAGTTTAGTCTTGTAAATTGTGAATATAAAATTCATACAACTCTCTTCGGGTTTTATTTTTGCTAAGTACCGACCCATGCCTCAAATGAGCATCATCAACCCTTTTTGATAAAGACCACCAACCTCCACCATGTGTCCACTTAGTGCTTTATGAAGGAACTCTTCCCTTCATTTTTCAAATGGCCCCCGCCATGCTTCCATGTGTCATTGTCATGCATGCTTAAAGGTTGCTTTCTCTCACTTTTGAATTGGGCCCTAACCATGTGCCACATTTCCTTCATCCACATCTACTTTTGCAGACCCCATAGTTGGCACCAATGAAAAAGGCACACTTCCACGTGTCTCCCTAGCGCAAGCCTTCAATGGCAAGAAGGAGGAATGAACTATGGGCTACAAAATGCTCCCACATGTCTCTTCGGTGAATACTTCTTCAAAGAAAAAGATGGAGCGAACTATGGGTTGTGATATGTTGCCATGTGTTCAAATTTCCTATATTGGGTGGCAGCACTTGTTTGCATGGGACTATGCTGGGACCACTACCATCATTCGTAGGGGATGCACTTGGATGGAGAGTGACCCCATGCTATGGCCCAAATATTTTTTTTTGCAATGACCGAGGGGAATCATTGCTGCTACATCATTGCTCAGGATTCCAAATATTTTCAATTTCTACTCACCAAGTGGTGGGAATTCTCTCTATATATACAACTCTTTATTGTTGAAGGGTTCTAGAGGTTAAAAATTCCATGAGTTCTGAGAGTTCAAGAATTGCAAAATTTTAGAGACACCAGGCCTTTTATTGTTATTAGATTATTGTAGAAAAATTCACAGACTGTGCCATTGTTCGGCTTTTCTATTTCTCTTAAGCTATTTGATTAACTTTATACTGTGCCATTATTGTTTGAATGGTTCATTAGTAGAACTTCTATAATTTTAATGCTATTTTACTAGTTTAGATCATGTCTTTTGACCCCTCTTTTCAGTAAATGGGTGTGAAAATTATTTTATGTCATTGAATGCATTGTTCATGCTTCAATCTTTATTTTCTATCATTCCAAGATATAGTAAATCTCTAAGCAGGCCCTTAGATCATATCTAAAAGATAGATTTATCATGCCTTTTATCTAAATTCTAGCAGATCACCTTAGATCCTTTATTTTTATATTTTCTTCCTTTTCCCATTCCAAAAAGCCAATTACAAAAGAAGTCAACTTCTTTAAAAATCTAGAGGTCACTCAATTTAGCACAATAGATCCCCCATAAACTGAGTTTCCCACAAAGGGTTGTTACCTTGACAATTTTTGGCATCAATAGTTTTTCATTTTCTTGGAATGCTTGATGGGATTGAGCTTAAATGAACCTGATTTTAAGGAGGGTGTTTGAGCCATCAACCTATTACTAGGTCCCAAACAAGAAATAATATTGGCTTATTAGTACTGCCATTAGAGACACTACAACCCACAACCCAATTAGTGAACGTTCTACTTCCTTTGCCCTTTCCGCTAGCCATGTTTCCCACTACTAACATAAATTATGTGGCATGGGATGTCAAAAGACCTCTTGTTGCACTAGTAGCACATGTCGTTTGGGCTGCCATCCCGGTCTCCACCCTAAAAGCTATACCTAAATTCACTAGAGACAGCTCAAGAACACCATTTGAACATCAGCAAGATGTTGCAGATGTATGTCTAGTACATGATGTTACAAACCAAAATATAGCACTAAGGTTACTTGCCGCCTCTTTTAGAGGCAAGGTACGCGATTGGTGCCGAACACTGCAAGCAAACATTATCAGTACTTGAGATGAGCTAAAAGATCCTTTCTATCAAATATTCTTGAATGGAGGAGACTGATCCTCACTATACTATCAACTATCAGTCATAAAGTGGGCCTTGCATGAAGCCATGGCTAACTTCAATAACCGATTCCATACAAGCTGGCAGAGAAACTAGGTTGATATCTACCTATTGCTCGATCTGGTGTTCATGTTCTACTTGAAATCTATCAACCCCGACATCTCCATGATGATCTATTCTTTAGGTGAAACCACACTACCAGGTGCCTACAACGTTGCTGTCAAGGTGGAGAACAATTTAATAGACACCAGGAAGTTGCTACCTCGACCCATCATTCCTATATTTCTAGAAATATTGGTTCTTGCTTAGGAGATGCCTACTACTAGCGTGCCAACTCCTCCTCAGTCCAGGTACACATATCTGAGTGCATCATAGAATGATGCTTCCACATCTGGCTCTTCGAAGGAAGAGATGAGAAATTTCAAGGAAATGTTGTAGACTATTGTCAATGATAGAAATGTCAACAAGTGAAACTAGGAAGTGCCTTTGAGGCTGAGCTACCATAATTATCAAGGTGGGAAATCTTCTTACCAACAAAACTAGTTCAAGGAGGTGCTCATACAAATTCACAGGTGCAAACAACAAATCAAATAGTGTTGATACATTCTCTACTAAAGAGTGCTAATCTAAGCTCAAGCAGAGAACTAACTGATAGGAAAAAAATTTAATTTAAGACACCAATCCCTAGTGCTTTCCTTGTGGTGATTCACATATGCCTCAAAACTATCCATGTGGAAACCTACAACAAAAGGTGGTGGAGTAGCGTAACCAAGGTACAACATTAGATCCTGAAGGTTATGTGTATACCTCTTTGCAAATGGACAACGTGGTGCTCACCGCACAAATTCGGGGGATGTCACTAGAAAAAGAAGTAGACATCACTCCTGATCATGCAGTCTTATCATGGATGGAAGAAGAAGTGGTGTTTGTGAATGATGCATCCACATCTAAAACACCGCAAGTATAGTCCAATTACAAAACCTGCTCAAAAAGGAGATTCAAGGGTGAACCATTCATCCCTCAACTAGTCATCCCATAGCCTAAAAGTTCTTCTAACTAGATTCCTAGTACCTCCACAATGGTGCCACAATATCCATCACGAAGGGAAATTGTTATAGCAAGAGCTAAGGAGTAGAAATCCCCGAATCTTCCACCATTCAATGTTGTGGAACAATTAAAAAAATCATCCGCTAATGTGTCTCTATGGGATATCTTAGACATTATGGAGCATAAGATATTAGTACAAAAGGCTCTCCAAGAGGATGCAAGTATAATGCCAATGGAGCATTCACTCAAAGGAAAGGTTGTTGATCAGTCACCTCCTACCAAAGTTCTCACAAATAGCACAACAGAAGCCCCTGCTAAATTAAAAGATAAGTTGAAGCCTCAACCCTTCTTCTTAACTCTCATTATAAGGGATAAATTATTACATAATTCTATTGTCGACTCTAGTGCTAGCACCATAGTCATGCCCGAGAAGATAGTTGAGGCCTTAGGACATAGCTACGAATCTTTAAAAATGGGGGTTATGCAACTTGATGGGAATAAATTTGATACTATAGGTCTCATCAAAGACCTCCCATTGACTTTGTTCACTTTCCCTAGTATCACAATCCCTCAAGACACTATGATCATAGATGTTCCCCCTATGTTTGGTCTCTACCTATCCTGAGAGTTTACTTCAAAAATAGGTGGGTATCTTTCTCTGGACTGGTTGCATTTGATCTTAAGGACCCAACATGAAGCTAAAATGAAGATAGTATCTAAAGCTCTACATTTAGAACATGTGGCCGATGAAGCCATGATCAACTTTGAGGCCACTCATACCTCTATCACCAAGCAAGAAATGTATCATGCTGAGCTACTAGAAGATGAAAAAATGACCAGAGATCAGACCTCTCAAGAAGATGTTCTCTTGATCAAACATATAGATATTTATCCTTTCAGAAACTACCATGCTATCAGGTTGGGCACCTATGTAATCTATGATGAAGATCAATTACTCTTGAAGGTCTTGAAAAAACCCAAAAGTTGTCAAGCCTCAAAGCTATGGATGTTGCACTTTGAAAGAGCAAGGAGCGAGACAGACACAAGAGCTGGGATATGTTTAATATCCCCATGCAATGCAAAGACACTACTTGGTCTTTTTGCTTCTAGTTTGCTTGCTCAAACAATGAATTTGAATATGAAGGATTAGTGCAAGGTTTAAGCCTTGTAGAGAGAATGGTCATCAAGCATCTGCTGGTGTTTAGAGATTCCAAACTAGTGCTCAATAAAGTCTGAGGAATTTTTTTAGCCAAGAATGTTTGCATGCAATCCTATAGACATCGAGTTTGGGACTTGAATGAGGGATTTGAAGCCTTCACCATTCAAATGGTGCCCCAAGAATAAAATACATAAGTGGATCACATGGAAAAAATCGGATCCCAGTTTGATCCCACCTCTGACCTCACTCACAACAGACACTCTATACGAGTGATAGTCTGACTAGCCATTCCAGACAATGACCAAAGTTGGAAAGTGTTTGATAGTGATGAACACATTGCCTCATTCATCCAAAAGTTGGGAGAATTTTTCAACCAACTCCAACCAAAGATCACCAAAGCTTATGAAGGGAAATTCATTTAACTGAAATCCAACAAGCTTCCAAAGGGACTGGTCACTCTCAAAAATATTTTCAATTGTGATGATGTGAGAAACAACAAGAGGAAATTTGTAGTAGAAAAATATGGCTATGTGGATCTCTAGGTTGGAGATGGAAGAAAGCTCAAAGTCCAGAAGGATGTCCCATATTATGATAAAGAAAGTCTCATTGACTTTTGTGAAAAATATGGAGTGGTGTCCTGGTCATATGATGACCTTAGGGGATATGATCCCAATATCATCCAACATACAATACAGTTTGTGGAAGGCGCAAAACCAGTCCACCAAAAACAAAACCTATTGAATCCAAAGATTGAAGTGCTAATGGTGCAAGAATCAACAAAGCTGATCTAGTCGTGGATTGTCTTCTCAATTAAGCATAGCATTTGGGTATCCAATCTGGTCCCAGTTTTAAAGAAAAATGGAGATATGCGTCTATGGGTGAAATAAATCAAAGAGCTTCCCCTTTTGGTCAACAAGAAAGGCATCTAGTCCTTCTTGGGAAAGGTAAATTTTGTTAGAAAATTTATTTTTGACTTTGCAAGAATAATTAGGCCAATCACCCTTATTTTGAAAAAGGATCAAACATTTAAATGGACAAAAGAAGCCAAAGAATCCTTTGAGAAATTCAAGGATGCTATTTCCTTTGCTCCTGTACTGGTCAACCCAAACCTATCAAAGGAGTTCATAATGCATGTATTCAATATCAAGTCAAGAATTTCTATTATCTTAACTCAAAAAGATGATGAGGGAAAGAGAGAACATCCAATAGCATTTCACTCTTGAACCTTGAAGGAATATGAGACAAACTACAAATTTGTAGAGAGGCAAGCGTTTGCAATAGCTAAGGGACTCAAGAAGTTTGTCACCTAATCTCTTGAAATAAGGTGATTTTTTATGTCACACACTCTAGCACATGAAAATACATCATGGAAGGAGAAATAACCAAGAAAAGATCCAATTGGATCACCAAGATCCTTGAATATGACATTGAGGTCAAGCCTACAAAGAATGTTTGGGGAAGAGGACTATGTGAATATCTTGTGCATGATGAAGAAATGGTCACTGGAGAAGAGCAGCAAAAGCTAGTCCTAATGAATGAATTGAAGTCTGAAATTTGTTAGCTGGTAGATAGTGATTTTTATGCACATAGAAAAATATCCACCAGGCCTTCCTTCCCAGAAGAGGAGATTCTACCAACTACAAAAAAACATATATGCGCTCATCGAAGGAATCCTATTCAAAAGAAATTTCAACGACATCCTATTGCAGTGTGTTACTACAGAGAAAGAAAAAAGGATCCTAATAGTCCACCAGGCGGAAATTTCTCCACAAAGACAACCACCATCAAAATCATGTGCGCAAGGTACTTTTGGCCAATTTTATTCAATGATTCCTACTCCTTGGTAAAATCTTGCAAGGAATGCTAGTTCTTCATAGGAAGAAGAAATAATTCTACAATTCCTCTCAATCTGATAGTGGTTGACAAGCCATTTGCACAATGGGGCTTGGACTTCATTGGAATGATCAACCCGGCCTCCAATGTAGGTCATAAATGGATCTTGACAGCCATTGACTACTTCACTAGGTGGACCAAAGTTGTACCATTGAACGATGCGACAAAGGCAGAGATAGTGGACTTCCTAGAGGAACTGGTGATGAGATTTGACCTACCCAAAAGCATCATTTTCAACAATTCCAAATCTTTCCTAGGCTCTAAGGTAAGTCAATTCACACTTACACATGGAATATTCCTTAAAACATCATCAAACTACTACCTTCATGGGAATGACTTAGTCAAGTAAAAAAAAAGAATCTAGTCTGACTCCTCAAAAGGATTGGGTTAGGATACAAATCAGAATGGCATAAAAACCTCCAAGCAACACTTTGGGAAAACCCCATAACTCCTAAGAAATTCCTCATGACTTCGTCATATGAGCTAGTATATGGAAAAGAGGCGCTATTTCCTATCTCCATGGATTTTTTGGCGTTGCAATTGCTAAAATCTCTTGAGGTGGAACAAAACGGTGCAATGGAGGTGTAGCTAGTTGAGTTGCCAGAAGTACAAGAGAAAAGGGAAAAGTCCCTAATAGCCATAACTTACCACCAATAGGTGGTTAAATAGTGGTTTGACAAGAAAGCATCTGACCAAGGTCTAAAGTGTGGAGACATAGTGCTAAAGTTTAATGAAAGAGTTGCAAAGCTAGGTCAGCATGGGAATTTTGATAGCCTTTGGGAAGACCCATTTAGGATAATTAAATGCAAAGAGAATAATGCATTTGAGTTAGAAACCATGGAAAATGAAGCACTGGGAATACCGGTCAATAGAATTCCCCTTAAATTATATAATTAAGCTTACATATCCTACCGATGTAAATATGTTTATAGTGCTTTTCCTTTTCTTTCTCTTTTGTTTTGTTGGCCAATCTCTGTTTACTTATTCTATGGCTTGAGGAAGAAAAGAACAAGTAACCCATTATTGTAGAGAGTAGGAAAAATAAAATCATAGCTCAAAAGAATAGAAAAATCAAACACCCTCATGCATGATTCAATTGATACATATATGTTGAAAAGGAAAAAGATGACCCATGTTGTAGAATCCAGAATCAAATAACAAGATGATTATATAAATTTATAATTTCATTATATATATGCTTTAATATTTACATTGCTAAAATGGCCCAAGGGCCATGCTTCTAAAGTATATCGCTATATTCTACTTCATTAATTTATTCTAGAAAAAATCCTTTTTCAGGCATGTCTACAAAAATGAATTGATTGATATGATTTTTGTTTAAAAAAGAAAAGAAAAAGAAAAACATGGAGGTCTTCAGTCTACAACATTGGAAACAATAATGGATGCATCAACAACAACATCCACAAGGTCTTCATCAATGGGGGCATCATCAAAAGCAACATCATTTATGGGAGCAATGGCCAAAGGCGGAGGGAACACTAGGTTCCTAAAGTTTGTGTACCATTCAATATCATAGAATGACACCATGTTGTAGATGTGAAAGAGAAAGTGGAAAGCATGAGTGACCCTTTCCCAGTGCTCATTCTATGACTAGAGGCTAAATCCACTCAGGAATGGTAGCCACGGTATGACTACATACTCTTCAATGAACCTCCTAAGGTCGCTTGTGGTCAGAATGCCTCCACTATATGCAAGGTTTTCCACTACCTCCCTAAGGTCGTTCAGGTACTTCTTGGGAAAAATTTCCTTGACTAGACACAAAATCAGCAGCTTGGGGACTCCAATATCAAGGATGGAGGCAACAAAAAGTGAGCACACATTAGTGTTAACTCAATACTTATCCTCTAGTTCAAGATAATCCCATTCCAAAACCCATTTCATGGCTCTGATAGCTAGTGAGTGCTTATTCTTCATCATCATTTTCAAATGCCTAGCTGAAATCTCACCTAAAAAGGTTATCTAAGACTTATGAAAAACTAGCCTAATTAGGGTATTCATGTTGGTAGGTGCTTTACAACTACCTTAAAACTACTTCTGCAAACTGCCTAGCTCTAGCCAATGAAAAAACTATGCAACTGCTAAGCCAATTACCTATTACCAACTTTGCTCAAATCACTAAGTGTGATTTCACTACTGCTTAGGTGCCTATTTATAGAAAAATCAAGGAAATGATGGTGGTTTTCTTACCATAAACATGATGTTAATCGAGTTCCAACTTGAAATTTGTGCCAGAGCTTTCTCAAATTTCCCACCCAGTTGTGTTTGTTGAGTATGCCTTGTTGCATACAAAACTAATAAGGTCTAATTAATCAAGCCTAAGATGGTGGCAGTAATCGACAGTGTTATGCACGACCAAATACTGAAATGTCATTCTCTAGGTATTTTGTGAACTCCAAGACAACGCGCATTTCTTTTCAAACACTGATCACATCTTCAACTTAATCATTCCTTTTAGGATATTAATTGTCAATGCATATGAATGCTTAAGCTACTGGAAAATTTTTAGCTCAAGTTCCAATAAAATCACACTATATAATACAGTTGCTAATTTTAATTATGAATTCTTGTCATTTCAAAATGGCAAGTGATTCATTTTGCACAAGCCAAAAGGTTGGTAGTACATGTCGAATTAAATGCAAAAAAGGTAACTCCCATTTACCACCTTGAGAAAAAATAGCTAAGTATTGCATGTGAAAGGTTTAAGAATTTAAAAGTTTTTTTTCAAATATGCTACTTAGAGCAAAAGAAATTTCTAGTGCACAACCAGAGCCAAGGTAAAAATGTAAAGAGGTTTAGGCTAAGCAGAAGCTTCCCACAGGGAAAAATGGTAGAAAGTTCAAGCCAAGAAGCCCAGGGAGAGGCAACATGAAGGTTATTTAAAGATATGCAAACAACATCAGCCATCAATTTCTTTGACAATATTTCTTATGCCACGCTTGGTATTCTAGACAAGCCAAAGTGGGAGAACACACAGGCACTGGAGAAGCCTAAAAGCTATAGAAACCAGAACCTAATCTAGGAGGACTAGGATAATATTCATGATCCCAGTCTTGCAAAGAACCCTAAATCTTTGAGGGAAGGGTCCTATTAAAGAATGAATGTATCCAAAAAGATAATATCAATGATAGAGAAGATATGGTTCAACGGGCTTCCACAATACATGGTCCCATCTGTGCACTAATTCCCAGAATTAGTCAATGAGGCCATTGAACATTTCAACCCAAGCACCAACACTATCGAGGGCCAAACTTTGATGGTTAATATCAGCCCAGGAGCTATTTGGAATATGCTGTGTATTCTTTATCATACCTCCAAGAAGATAAAAATAGAGAAATTCACTCTTGCAAAGGGAGAAAATATATGGAATATGAGGGATAAGGCTCTATAGCTTTATAATAAAGAAACCAAAAGGATTGAGGTAGACCAATGAAAGCCACCAAGGATCTTGACACAACATAGTGCTTTCGACGTAGACTTGCAAGAGGCTATTTCAATGTTGGATTTTGTTTACATTCTAGACACCTACAAGGAGGTGCATGCTTTTCAGTTTGGGCCAGGTTTTCAATTTCCCAGACACCAATCTTTCTTCTAGTATGATTTTGTAGAATACCTCGCAAAGGAAATGATAGGGAAAATTAAGAATTACCAAGTTGAACGGAAGGAAGCGGGTTTCTATCTAGACTCCTCTCCTCTCTTCCACTTTTGACTGTTATGCATTTTCAGATTATTTCTTGACTCCTATTTTACAATATTTGCAAGGAGAGGATGGTATTAACTCGTTCACTAAGAAGAAGACTGACTATATGCAGAACTTCATTCCTAGATGTGACTGGTTTTTCAGAGCGGATTTCACATTCATCCTAATGCGAGGCTTCACCAAGGAATCATTCCACCTTTCAACGTGTGCTACAAATTGAATGCTAGCATTTGAATTTTTCTAGAAGGCATTCATTATTAATGTTACCTTTTGTAGAGGGAAGGCCAAGAGGAAGGGGTTATTCATCTATCAGATAAGCTTCAAGATAGTGGCCATGAAAAAGAAAAAGGTGGTGCATAGACTATTGCAAGATAAATTGGCTCATCTACAATTAGTAATTATTTGCAACAAATGGAATTACAACCCTTTCAATGATCTACCATATGAGCATATCAAAGTAACTCACAGTTCTTGACCTTATTGGGAAAAGAGGTGTAGCCTACTGGAGGATGAAGATAAATTATTGGTTGACCTGATCTACATTCCTACATAAGACAACAAACCATATGGAATAGGTTCTATTTTGTTGTGGTGGATTATAATGAGAATTGCAAAATGGGAACCACCCTATTCAATAAGTTAAGAAAAGAAGAAGAATGGAATGTGGAAAGAATTAGAGCCTTCTAGGTGAATTGCTAGGAGACAAAACAACTTGATGCCCCTTATAATAGTGTGAAGGATGATGAACAATTTGATAAGCTATGGGATGATGAGCATCCTGCTTCTGACTCAAGCACTAGTGGAGGCAATGACTCCGACAGAGAAGAAGAGCAAGCAAAGAAGGAAGCTGAGACATTAGCATCCTCTACCCAACAAAGGAAAAATTCCATAGCATATCCTACCTATGTCACTTCAAATGTACAACTAAATATATCGAGAGCCTCGAAGACACTCACCTAGGCCTCAAAAATAATAAGAGTGTCCCAGTAGCAACAACCAGAGACTATAGAAGTGGGGGAAACCTCACCCACTAAATGACAATGCATAAAAGCTATTATGGGAGAGGGTGCTAAGGAACCCACCATGAGCCAAGAGCTCACAGCATGCCATGAGTTCAAAGTATGTAAGGAGCCAACAATAAGTGAAGAACTGCCATCATCTAGTTAGTAGGTAAGGTTCACTCCTTTTCTTACTTCTCAATCTTTAGTATCGTCTACTATCTCCATGATGCCCCTCACTGCAAGTGTCATCCCTACCTTTTCTACCACTACTACAATGTTTGCGGGAGATTTTTCCCAATTCACCTAGACATATTTATTTATCTTAACACCTCCATGAACCCTAACACTAGTCGCCGCTACCCCATCTCTCCTCGCCTCTGTTTCTACAAGCTCAGCCACCATTGACACCATTATTACCACTCCTAGCTTAGGTCTGATCCATTATGCCTAAGAAATAGACTCTACAATGATTACCCCATCACTGCAACAATTGATGAGCCCTTCCGTTGATTCACAAACCAAACTTGGCATGTACGTTATTTCTCCCCAAAAACTGTTACTCTCCAGAAGAGGAAAATGCAAGATCCTGTTACACTTACATTTCATTTTGCCCTACCTCCTAGTGCACCTTTTGTAGGTGGGCTAGTTCAGTCACTATCTCGATTCATAGCCCAAGGAGAAGCCATAATACAAGTGCGAGCTCTCATAATGTAAAATAAAAAGGCTAAAAATGAAAAGGAGACAGAGTCAAAGGTATATATCATGTACAATGAGGCATAGGAAACATTGAATTTCACCACTATGTATCTGAACACTACCAAACCATAAGTGGAGATGCTACCAAATGATTACATGTATGCTATTGGACTTGATCTGATAGCAACCTGACCATAGGACAAGGTAGAACTCATGGAGGAAATGCAGCGGGTGGTGACAATTGATTTTCTCTGGTCTAGTTGTTAGCTAAAGAGAAAGGAGCAACTAAAGCTTGTGAAGGAAAGGATCAGTTTCTTAGAGATGAAGGAGAAATCACTAGAAGTAGAAGTTTTGTGCTTATCAGAGAGAGCATGGGTAGAAGAGTTGGAACAAAACAAGCTCCAAGAGGAACTCAAGAAGTACCAATTTGTTGATCCCATCCTGATCAATGAGTTGTGAATGAAGAACCAATAATATTAAAGCCAATTGGCCCTTATGGAGCAGAATCTTCAACAAAAAGATGAAGAAATAGCATCTCAATGTGCTCAACATGAGCAAAAATTAGAAAATAATAGGGTGGAATTTTAAGGCCAAAAGGCCCAATTAGAAAAATAGCTCCAAGAGACAATGTCTTCTCTTGACATAGAATTGGAAAATCATGCCCAGGGTAAGGAGAACTGGTTTAAGGAGCTAGGTAACATTGGGGAGCAACTTGCATCCACAAAAAGAAGAATTATAGAATTAAAAGAGGATGTTGGCTTGATGGATGCAAATATTTCCCTTCTAAAAAGTGCTCCCCAAGCCCCTGTTGCACAACTGAACCTCATCCCAATAGCTCAACAACTATACATTTCATTCTAAGAAAGGGTTAAGGCCTTCTACCTAACATTATATCCAATGCTCTGGTTCATCTCGAAAGCAACAAATTTGAGTAAGGAGGTTCACAAAATAATTGAATAGTTCCCACGGTTCATAATAGAAAGGGTTCTTGAGGCAAAGAGTTTGCTAGGAAAGCTATACATGGTCTCTGATGAAAACCTAGAAAAGGTAGGGATTGAGGATTAGAATGTTGCTGCCCAAATGACAAACAAATCCATCCATTGCCACTCGGCTATCCTGTGTACTAACGCTTGTGTAGCTACTTTGAACAAGACTATGGATGGCATGTGGGAAAATTTCTCCCAGCTGACCAAGATGGGCCTTCCATCCCTATTTCTCAAAGATGGTTTGATCACCATAGCTAAGCAAATTGCAACAAAGATTGAAGAAAAGGAGCAAGACCCAACCACTTTCTAGAGTTTCAGCCAACCCCCTACTGCAACAGACATTGAAGGATTCATCTATCTAGTTGTGCAACTATTTTCCATTGCGAGTCAAGTGTTGATTTACCTAACGTGCTTCCTTATAAGGAAATGCTTGACCTAGGTGGAGCGTTGGAAATTTTTCTCAATGTATCGAGACCATCCAAAGATGACTAGTCACCCCTACAGGTAGCCCTTTCCAAGCTCTAATTCCATTTCCCAATGGATGGTGCTTTGGTCTGTGAACCAAAGAAAATTTTGGGTTCCTCGTTCCTCAAGTGAAATGCCCCTAGTAGTCGCCAAAATCCATGAATATAAAATTCATACACCTCCCTTCGAGTTTTGTTTTTGCCAAGTACCAGCCCATGCCTCAAATGAGCCTCATCACCCCTTTTTGATAAAGACTATTGGCCTCTACCACATGTCTGCTCAATGCTTTCCAAAGGAAATCTTCCCTTCGATTTTCAAATGACCCCCAACATGTTTCCACATGTCATCACCATGCACACTTCAAGGTTGCTTCCTCTCACTTTTGAATCGGGCCTTGACTGTGTACCACGTTACCTTTATCTGCATATGCTTTGGTAGACCCCACAATTGTCACCAATGAAAAAGGCATGCTTCCACATGTCTCCCTAGTGCAAGCCTTCAATGACAAGAAGGAGCAATGAACTACAAGCTATGAAATGCTGCCACATGTGTCTCTTCGGTGAATACTTCTTCAAAGCAAAGGATGGAGTGAACTATGGGTTGCAATATGTTGCCACGTGTTCTAATTTCCTATACTGGGTGGAAGAACTTGTTTGCATAGAACTATGCTAGGACCACTTCCATCATTCGTAGGGGATGCACCTAGATTGGCAGCAACCCCATGCTATGGCCCAAATATTTTCTGTTGCAGCGGTCGAGGGGAATCATTGCTGCTACTTCATTGCTCAGGATTCCAAATCTTTTTTAGTTGTTGCTTGCTAGACGGTGGGAATTCTTGCTATATATTGGTTTTTGTTCTAAACAAGGGTTCCAGAGGTTAAAAATTCCACGAGTTCTGAGAGTTCAAGAATTGCAAAATTTTAGAGACACAAGGCCTTTTATTGTTATTAGATTATTGCGGAAATACTCACAGACTATGTCATTGTTCGACCTTTCTATTTTTCTTAAGCAATTTGATTAACTTTATACTGTGCCATTATTATTTGAATGGTTCATTTGCAAAACTTCTATAGTTTTAATGGAATTTTACTAGTTTAGATCATGTCTTTTGACTCCTCTTTTTAGGAAATGTGTGTGAAAATTATTTTATGTCATTGAATGCACTGTTCATGCTTCAATCTTTAATTTCTATCATTCTAGGATATAGTAAATTTCTGAGCAGGCCCTTATATCATATCTAAAAGATATATTTATCATGCCTTTTATCTAAATTATGGCGCATCGCCTTAGTTAAATTCTTTATTTTTATATCTGCTTCCTTTTCCCACTCCAAAAAACCAATTCAAGAAGAGGCTAGGTTCTTTAAAAATTTGGAAGTCACTTAGTTTAGCATAATAGGTCCCTCATAAACTGAGTTTCCCACAAAGGGCTATTACCTTGCCATTTTTTGGCATCAACATATATTACAGTCATTTCCTGTACAAAGTTTTGATGTGGGAGATTCCACATTCCTTCATGGATGAATATTTTTTGTTTTGGTCTTGAACATAGGCTTCCATATGTTAGATGAATAGTAATTCCAGATGGGATTGTGTTTTGAATTCCATGTGTGGAAAATTGGGTGAACATATGAAGTTTTTCTTATTTAGGTCTTATTTGGGGTCAAACTAACATGTTTGATGTTTTACAAAGGATGAGCAAGTAATTTCATCCAAGGTAGAACCTATATTAGATTCATCTAAACCTGTCTTGAGGAGATTTAAATTTTGAATTAAGGCATGAAGGTTAGATAAAAAAAATTAGGATGCCAAGTTTGATTTTGTATGTTACATCCAATTAGGCCAACCTAATTGATCTTACACTTGATGTGGATATATATAATGGATTGATTGTGGTGTTTTGAGGATGATAAGTGGATAAAGAGAAATCTATGAAATGTATGGTGTACCACCTACATGTGTGATGTGAAATTGATTGCAATTGTGTAAAGTAGAGTAGTAATCCAAATTAGTACAAAGATTGATTTTATACTTCATTGGAACTATAATCCAACATATGATAGATGTAATTGTATTAGTTCAATAGGTTGTAAGTCACCCTTGTATCTTCTGTCTTATTATTTGTGGGTAGTGAGTCTACCTACAGTGAGGAACTTTGTAATATATTATATCAGGATATAATCTATTATGAGCTAATCCTCACCATGGTTTTTCCATTTTGGGGTTTTCCACATAAAAATCCTAGTGTTCATGTGTTATGTGATGTTGTGGATGTTTCATGTTTTCATTCATTATTTTAGTTGAATTTGTTCTGGTAATTAGATGGCTAATGTTTTAATTTTTTAATAGAATACTAAATCACCACCCCCCTTAGTATTTCAGGTGTTCACCAATTGGTACTAGAGCTTGAATCCCTAAAATAATCTTGACCACTTTGGGAAGATTTAGGAGATTGAACACATGACTGATAGGAAGTTTCCTATCCCTCCAAAAGAGATTCTTGCTATTGTGTACATAGAAGAGGATTACATGATGGAAAAAGATGGAGAACTTATAGTTTCTCTTGAAGATCTGGATAAAACTAAAGGTGAGAATAGAGATCTAAAAGAAAATATCAAAGAAGGAAATAAATGTATTAGAAAATTGAGAGATAAAATCAAGAAGTTCAAAGAAGGCATAAGTCAGTGAGTATCTAAAGAAAGAAAATGAAACCATGATAAGACTAAAAGTACAAGTTGAAGAAAAGAAAAGAGTTGAAGATTGTTTGAATGCAATGATGAAAAGGAAATTTTATGAATTCACACGGCTTGAACAAGAAGTTGTAAATATGAGATTAGATATAGAGAAATCAAGAAGTCGTGATGATAAATTCAAGATGAGCTCCACAATGGTTGATGAGATGATTTCAGGACAAAAGGATTCCAAAGACAAAGGTGGCTTAGGATTTGAAAAAGGTGAAAGTTTTAAAGGCAGATTAGACACCTAAGACTAAAGAAAAGATCAATGATTGGAGGAAGAAAAATGGTAAGATACAGAATCAAAGAAATGACACCAGACGACCTCTAGTTAGATAACCAAATACTCAAAGGTATATTAGACACCTAAGATTGAAGAAAAGATCAATGATTCAAGGAAGAACAAAGGAAATATCTAGAATCAAAGAAATGATGCTGGAAGACCTCTGGTTGGAAATAAAAATACTCAAAGGTACTCATCTTTCAATGTTTTTTGTTTCTCTTCCAATAAATTTAAACTTAGAGAAATGCATTGTAGAGGGAGAATGAATCATGATGCTATATCTTTTCTTGGTTAATGATTTACATGCAAAATATTTGGACATAGAGCAGGTGAGTGTAGAAATCATGTGATGAATGACTATAACAATAGTATAATGATTCAATCCTTCAATGGTTACTATTATACATGGTATGGATTTGGAAACAAAGCTAATTGATATAGATATAGAATGAATGGAAGGAATAATGATAAGAGAAATATCATATGTAATAATTGCTAAGTTTTATAAAAGAAAAAACAAAAGAAAGGATTATCTGATAAAGAAGAATGAACTAGTTAAGAAGGTTTCTCTTGAAGAGACAAAGAAAGAAATGAACAAAATTTGAAGAAAGAAAGAGGAAATTGAAACTAAGGTAGAATTAGTACCATCCTCCAATACAGATGTCTCCTTTGGAAACTAATCCTATAACTATGGATTATGGGGATATTTAATGAATATCTTATGTCCCCCACCAAAAAAGAGGTGTGAAAGCCACAACACAAAGATATGTGATGGAGAATAAAATGCTTGATTTTTTGGAGAAGATTGTGAAAGGAAATATTCTAATGCAGAGATTTGCAAACTTTAGAAGGTGACTATGCATATAGTCTTTAAGGTTGCCAACTTTATGAATTGAAGCATTTATGGTAGAACTAGGTCAAATCAAAGAGTTAAAATAAAATTTTCTAAGGAAAATTCATTTTATCCAAATAATTCTAAGGAGAATTGAGCAGCGAGAAGAGAATTTCAAGATTTCAAAGTGATTCAGTGTTACAAAGCATCAAAACCATAATTCATTGAGCAAAGTAAAAAGGTGTTTGGAAATTTTTTTGTGCCATAAATTTTTGAAATTTATGTTTTGAATTAGCTTGAATACATATTGTGATGGCTAATCCATTTCTTTTTTAAGTTTCTAAGAAACCCCAACCTAAATTCAAAAGATATCCAACCAAATCCATAGAAGATGACCCTATATAGGTGAATTCTCATATATACCTTATGGAGTCCTACCTACAAAGGAAACTAGGGCATATATTCATGGTAGCATGAATGAAAATTGTCCCAGCAAGTTAATGGATATATTGGTACAAATGACTTAATTGGTGAATATTTTGCTTTGGAGCCAGATTACAAAGCTCTATCTAAGAAGAAACTATATGTATGGAAATGGTTTCCAAAAAATTTCTACAATAACAGATAGATTATAATGGCCCTAAGAAGAATTCATGATCAATTTTTCTGGACCTAATGGAACCCCTAAGTTTTATCTAGTTAAATTTATCATCTTGCAAAATTTTTACTTGTTCCATGGACTTGGGGCTTAGGATTTTGTTTACCATCACTATTGTAGGGATTTGTGTTACTTGGGACCCTTCTTAAATAATCCTTAAGCTTTCCTCTTGGACAAGTTTCTAATTTTTCATTGATCTTTTTTTTCCTATTTCTGGTCATGTTAAAACATCTTATGTCATTTGAACTTGTGGAGTAACTAGTCCCTCATGCCTAGGTCCACAATGCTTATATTTTGTGAGGTTGATCGATTGACCTCATTTGGCCATTACATCATGTGAAATAATATGTTCCAAGTATTTTAATGCCTTTTATATGGTGTCCTATGTGGTCCATTTCTTAAAACAACTGGTGGGCACATGCAAATTTATTTTCACTTAAGTCTTGTCCATTGCTTCCCTTTATCACTCATCGTGGATAGCTTTTGAAATTGAAATATAAATTGGAAATGAGAGATGAGAATTGTTTCCTTGGTTTCACACATCATGGATGGATTTGAGAACTTTTTATTTGAATTAGTGATGCA
The DNA here is from genome assembly GCA_007258455.2 of Sequoia sempervirens. Lineage (NCBI taxonomy): Eukaryota > Viridiplantae > Streptophyta > Pinopsida > Cupressales > Cupressaceae > Sequoia > Sequoia sempervirens. The sequence continues at coordinate 208,504,314 of VDFB02358134.1, forward strand.
CGATGTTCTGGTTTCTCTGAAGGTTTTTGGTGATCGCTAATTGCTCTTCTATTTTGTGTTTTGAATTAGCAACTAGCGATGACCATTGGGATTTTGTTTTCATCGCTCATTGTGGATGTGTGTATAATATTCTTGGTAAAATTGGTGATGAGAAATGAGTAGTATTTTCTTTTGTTTCGCCTATCGCAGATGGGTTTTAAATGTTGGGTTTTGAATTAGCGATACACAATGTAAGTGTTCTATGTGGTATTTTTGAATTCCTCTACATCACTAATTGCTTGAAAGTCTTATGTTAAGAATTTGTGATATGTGATGTCTCTTAGTGCTCTTCATTTTCTCTCCTATTGATAATCATGGATTCATTCCAAGATTTGAGTTTCAAAATAGCGATGAGCAATGGAGTCATTTGTTCAAACTTTCTTTTTCTAATTTGAATTGCTCATATGAGCGATGTCTTTTGTGCCTTTATTTTTCATGTAGGTGCATGCATTTTATTTCCTTATCTCCAATCACTGATGAGATCTAAAGTTTGAGGCAAGAATTGGTGATATGCGATGAGAGATGACTACAAAATAAAGGACAACATGTGGTGCAGGAGCACCTAAGGAACCACAGGCAGTTTCATTAGGTAAATAAGAAACCTAGAGGGATAATTTTGTTTTTTTTTAATAAAGGTCATGTTGACCATTGTGTAGTTAGCTTAGAGGTGTTTTTGATCTTTAGGAAAAAGTTGTCAAGAGATAAATAAGTTTAGGAAACTCATCTTGCTGAGTTTTCAAAAGTTGGCAAGGGTTGAAAAACATAGTGGGTTTTATAATTTTGATCTTTGGGTCTTCAATATGTTTGAAAAAAAGAACTTAAATATTTTTGGGGCCTATTTATACTATGCTTTGACCATGGAGTAGGGTTGAAGGCACTGATATTGTAGTGACATTTTGTGAAATTCAAAAAAATAGCATTCTGTGAGGCAATTTTCTAATTTTTGCATCTAAATAGTGCTTTGATGGAATACACTTGCTATTATCTTTCATTGTAGAATGTAGTGTGAATAGAGTACTAGCTTTTTGTGCCATCCATTTTCCTTTTTGATTCATTTTCATCCTTTGTTTGTAAATAGTTTTCTTTCTTTCTTTTTTTGGCCTGAACTAGGCAGTCTTGAGAAAATGGAGTGCTAGAGCACTTTCCCACCATACAAATTGTACGACCTTTTGGGAATAGTGACTAGGCTCCATGAGTGTAAATATGGTAGATTTTAGGACTTGTGTGTGTGCAGGAGCTGCTAGCAATGTCTTGCCCTAGGCGAGCCAGACAAAGTTCAGCTAGGGGAGACAAAGAGTGCAAGGCCCATAACTTGTAGGGGTGTTAAGATTTTGGAAAAATTCCTTTTGGAGGATTTAGTTCAGGGTCTTGGCAAGGCATAGTGGTCAAGAGGAAGCTCCATCAACCCATTTGGTGTGAGAAGACTCTAACAGTTTGAAATCATCCTAGAAAAGGCTTATAAACCCTAGTTGTTGGCCATTTATGAGTAAGGGCAGTGTACGGCCTGTATAGGCTGAAAACCCCAAGAATCTTCAAGGTGTTGGCATGGGAAACACAAAACCCAAGTGAAGAACCCTAGTCATTTAGAGGGTTTTGGAGTAAAGTTCATTTTTCTTGGGTTAAGAGGCCTAATTGGGGCTCTAGGCTTGTAGCCTTTTCTAACCTTAAGAGAGGGTTTGGAGGCAGCGATGGAGAATTAGAGTTTTGTAATTGAATAAGAAGCCTAATAGGCTGCTACAAAATTTTTTACTTCATCTTTACACCCCTGCAAAAGACTAACTGAAAGTTGAGGGTAATTGGCCTTTAGGGAAGATTAAGGGTCAAGGGTGAGATAGTGGCAAGGCATCAAGATTGACTTGATGGAAAGAAAGAAGGTTGATAGTAGGGTTGGTAGTAGGACCAGGGGTACCTATACCTAAAATAGGACCTATAGGTTAAGGTGGGAGAGTCACCTAGGATTTCATGAGAATAAGGACCCAAAGCATGGGATAGTGAGTGTTCCATCCAACCCTATCCTATCAACATGGAAACATCTAGAGGACATTGTCTAAAGAAAGAAATAAAGTAGCAAGTTGAAAAGGGGAACCATGGATGTAGTTTTAAAATGAAATGATCAATGACCAAGGTTTGAATGTGAATGGATAAATGTCAATTCGCTCATGTGAGCTTTCTATCAAATATTAATGGTGATATTTTCCATTTCTCATCCATAAGGAAGGTATCTAGCTTTCTTTTCGCATATTTGGAACTGCTTAGGAGTAAGGAAGAAAACCAAAAGTTGAGGAAGTAGTGTGGAAGGCTCCTACATTTAATTACAACAACAATTGTATCAATTTTTCACTTGGTTAAGCAATATGTCATACTTCTTCCTGTCCAAAGTATTATTTTATGTTGTTCTAGAAGGGTAGTAGGGAATTTTAGAGATAACCTTCTTACAACTTTTTAATTTGAGTATCTTTAGGTAGGGTGATGAATATTGTGTGAAGACCAAGAATACTTTCCTTTGTAAGTTGTTTCTTGAGTTTTTGTACCTGGGTGGGTCTTTTTAATTAAGATAATTGTAAACCCTTTTCCTACCAGTTTGCAAATATGAGTGAGCCAAAACCTAGTGAATCCAACATTAGAACTAAGAGAAAACCAAAGAAAAAAAGGTTAAAAGGATTAAGACCCGAGATATTTCATCCACTATTAAGCCTGAGCCACTTGAATCATTTAACCCTACCCCACACACCCATGTGGCGTGTACTAGCTCCACAAGTGCCAAGAAAGAATAAGATAGGCTCATGGAAGAGATCGTTGGAGAAGTAAAAGAGGGAGGGTCATAAATTGGAAAGAGACCTATGGGTCAAGGTACCATGATGACCAACCTAATTGATAATGTTGGTGAAATTGGAGAGTTGGCCTAGCCCCAGAGTGGGTTGCAATTATTCTTGTATGCTTTGAACAGACAGTATTCAAAAAAGCCTACATGTTACTTATGGGGCTAAATCTCAGGAAGATTGTGGTACCCGATGTATTTATGGAGGTGGATGTGATGATGGGGTTGGCCAAACACTATGATCCCATTGATAGAACAATTAGGAGTGAAAATGGGGATGTAGTCCTTGAGGTGACAAAAGATAAGGTTGTGGAGATATTTGGGTTAAATCCAAGTTATACTGTAGAAATTAAGCATTCAAACCTATATTGTGAGTATGAGCATAAAAAATTTGCATATAAGAATAGACTGCTTGTTTGGCATAGAAGAAGGGAGGAAAAATTTCTCCCTAAGGATGTTAAGCCCTTTGAATGTGAAGAATTTGTGGATTATTTCAAGAATACTTATTATTGCCTAAATAGGGTTTTGGCTCAAAATTTTGAGGAAAGGATAGGTCCAGACCTATTGGTGTTGATAGTGGACATACAATCCTATATTTCAAACATTGTTTTTAATTAGGCATCCTATGTTGTTGAACAAATGGATCAAGATTTCATTAGTCTGAAGAAAGAGGTTCTCCCTCTGCATTTCCCACATTGTTCTATGTTAATGCATATGCTTTTATATGAGGGTGATTATAGTTGGAAAAGAAATATTAAATATGAAATTGAGGGACAAGGAGAATAGTGTTTTACCAGTCCAGATGTGGATGCATATTTGGGATTAGGATTGCCCCAATTCCAAATATTTAATGTTTGTTAATGTCATAAGGTTTGGTATCTTGGAAATTTTGGGTGTAGCACCTATTCATAGGCTCTCTCCTGCAACCAAAAGTATCATGTACCCAAAGGATATAGAGGGATCCACTACAAAACATAATTGGGTAGATTGGTACCTACACTCATAATATATTTTGATCAAGGCTTATGGGTCTAAGGTGTCACCATATTTCTTTCCCCTATATGTTTCTGACCAATTTGCTTCTATGGAATTGATGTGGTAGATTGATTTTATGGATTATGAATGGTTTAGAAAGCCTAAAAAGGGTACTATGGTGAGTCCCCCAATGTTCTTTTGCTTACTTCAAGGTTACTACCCCTAAAGTGTGTGAAAAATTCACAATCATGATAAATAACCTTAGGTTTCCTTTTAATGAGATTAGGATTTTTTACCCTAAAGGATTTGTAAATGCAAAGAGAAGGGAGAAAAAATTATCAATATTGCATCAAAAATTCTTGTACACAGATGATGTGCTGAGAAACTTGACAAGTGATGAGGTTGTTATGACTAGAAAGAAGGAATGGGTGTTCATTATGGAAATTGAGGAGAGCATCATAAGGAGGAATGCTTTCTATCAGGGCCCCTAAGATGTGTAGACACCCAAATTTGGACACTTAATTTATCTAAATTTATCCCCTTTCATCTAAGTATCCCTTTATTTGCATTAATTAAGTAATATTGCTATTATTAAATTAATATCGTTAATTTTTCCAAATCCTTAAGGTATTTATTTAATAAATAAATACCTTATCTCTTTAATCCTCATTTTTATCAATTGAATTGAATAAATATTCCATTTTTTTAATTCCCTTCATGTCACATCCTCCATCATTTTTCATCTAATTCTAATTATTTCTCCTAATCTCATCATTAGGGTTGTGCACATGCCTAATCCTTGATTAGGATGTGTCACATCCTCCAAATTTTGCAAGTTGGCCTCTAATCTCTCTTAGCCACCTAACCCTTCTCTAGTCCTTCATTAACTAGCCTAATCAACCTCTCAAGAAATTTTTAATTTCTTTTATCCTTCCAAGGAATATTAAATTCCTTTTTCTCTTCCCCATGTGATCTTGGACTTGTCACATCAAGTCACATGTGAAATATAACCCTCTTCTAATATGTCATTAATTATTCTAATCAAGTACTTGCACAACCTTAATCACCTAATTAAGTCATCTCAAATCCCCATATCATTTATGGAATGTGTCCTTAGTCAACTTCATTAAAAACTCTCTTTTTGAACAAGACCTCTCCATTCCCCATGTGAATTTTTAATTCACATTTAATCCCCTAATGCATTTAAAGGAATTTTAAATTCCTTCTCTCATCCCCATGAGAATATTTGAGGAATTTTTAATTCCCCACTTGTCCTCTCACCCACATGGGGACAAGTACCTCCTTTATGAAGAGATCTTGTCCAATCCCAAGGTACTATATACCCCATCCATGTCATGTACTATCCTTCCACCTCATGTACACATCATCCCTTTTAGGCCATATCACTTGCCACATGTCAAGATGTGAGGGATTGTGAGTTATCAACTCACTTTAGCCCTACATCTTGATCTTTGTGGCTCAATCTTGACTGTCCATTTCCTTAGAGATTTCCAAAATCTCTATAAATACCCCCCTCTTTTCTCTCATTTTAGTAGAGATCATGCATTGTAGCCAAATTCTTGCAAAATTTTCCTAGAATCAATACTTAGCCATTTTCATGCTTGCACTCACTTGCATCCATCTTCATATCATCATCTAGTTTGCATCCATTTCCATCCAAGGAGCATACACATCAAATATTGAAGGGCCAACCAAATGATTGATTCGACGCAAGGTAAAAATTTCCATTTGTTGTTTTTATAGTGTTGAATACAACTAGGCTAATCTTGAGGTGTAGGTTGTTTTTTGTGTTATTTGCATTACTTTGCTTGCTACTCATTTTATAGCACTCAGATTCAACCTATCACAAGATGTAATTGAGGATCCTCTTTAAAGAGCCTTTACAAAGCTAAGGGATTATCATAATGGTGATTTCAAAGTAAAAGTGAAAGAAGTTGCCAAGAAAGCACAAGCTCTCCTTGAGCAACTATTTTGTCCATGTATGTTCCAGAGCATCCTATGGATGTTCAAGAGGTTAGGGAGGAACACATGGAAAAACATGTACCTAATGATGAGGAAGTAGATAATAAAACCCCCCTCCCCCAACATTGAAGAAACTCTTGATTTAGAGGTTCCCCCAGACAAAATTGTTAAATGGCAGTATGATGAAAATAATGATGATGATCCCTAGATCAAGGATTGTGATGAGTTCCTTGTAAATGAAAAGTTCATACTATCTCATGAATTCAACAAATTTATGGTCCAATAGAGGAGCATAGAGATAAAAGAAAGGATGGAACAAACAAAAGTTGGCATTGAACCTTCTCAGCAAGAAGAGGTAGAGAAGGCAGAGGAAGGAAGGATCATGGCTGAGATTGTAGCTATCACTCCCTCTAAGGCTAGGAAAATTATCAAAGAGAGTGGAATCATGTTGTTTTTAGGATGCACTATCACCTTAGCTATTGCATATGATGTAGTAAGAAGAGACCCTCAGGCTTGAATATCAAAGGAGAAGTTTGAAGACAAGGTGTTTGGGTCTGGATATAGTCCAAAGTTGCATACTCTTGCAATCTAGTCTATGGCACCAAATATTGGGAAGCATGAGGCTGCAAGGCCTATTGAAGAAATTATGGGTTCTTTAGTGGTAAAAATAGATAGAGATATATCACCTATCCAAGCAACTAAGTTAACTACTCATGTTACAATCCTTAGTGTGGACATAAAAAATTTTCTTAGAAGAAGTATGATTCTTTTGCGAAGAAATATAATAAGGCCTTGGATGAGATAAACATGATGGGAGCCACTATTTAGGCTAGACAGTTAGTAAGGAAATTATCTCTTCCATCTTCTTCTTCTTTAGACTTGTCTACACAAGATAGGAATACCTTAGCTTTAAGAATCAATGATTTGAGTAATCAGTCAAAGGCTGAAAAAGAAAATGTCAAGAAGGCTAAGATTGAAACTATTAAGGTGGAAAATGAGATTTTTGAGGATGTATTAAAACACAGGGTGACCAAGTTGTTCAACAAAGATGATAATGTATGGGCTACCTATAAGAAAATTCATGAAGAAAACATAAAGTATTTGCAGGTCCAGGAGGCCTTCAAGAATGAATGGAGCACATGGAGTTCTAGGGTGGGCGATTTAAAGGAAATGATACCTAGGATGAAGGAAGATCATGAGGCACCTACTAACATCCTTGAAATCTTGTAAATTATTGAATCAGTTAATGAGATAACCACCTTTCATGGAAAGTTTGGTATGCAACTCCAAAGTAAGAAATGGAGGATCATGGTATGCCTTTGATATTGACTCACAAGGGTGAGTTACAACAATTTGAAACCTAGAGGGGCAATCTAAGAGGAATTCTCTCAGGGGCTATGATGCCATTAACTATGACTTATTACATCCTACTGAATTCTAATATTGACATGGTGGAAATTGAAACAAAAATGGATACTTTTTTCAAGGAGGCCCAAGCTTTAATTGATGCAAGGAATACCCAACATTGTGCAAAGGTGCATATCTTATTGGATTTCAAGTGGCCTACTAAGGAGGAGTACATTACTAGGTTAGAGATGTATATTGAGTAATCTTGTAAAGGGATGATAATTGATTGAATTAGTAATAGATAGGAGAGAGATAATGCATAGCCCAAAAATAGTGCATATTAGGATTTTGATATTTAGTATTGCAAAAATATTGTTCTCTCCTCAATATAAAGTGGGTGCCACAAAATGCTAATGTGGATAAATTAGTATTTTTTTCTTTATTTGCTTTTCTTGCTTTTTGAGTTTTGCTAACTAGACTTGCCATGGAAGACACTTTTTGAGTGCATGAAAGATATTTTAAATTTTTTGTAAAAAAACAAATGATACCTTTTCTAGATGGTACCAAAGCTTTGTAATGAATGAAGGTTATTTTTTCTTCATTTTTATTCCTGCCATCTAAGAGCTTGAATGTAACTAAAAAGGGAATATTTGTTACAGTGGTCCACTTATGTTGTGACATGTGTGCTTTCTAGTCTAAGGCTTGTTTTCTCTTTCATTTCTATAAGAAAGAGTTCAAGGCCAAAAGTAGGGGTTTCATTGAAATGAAATTGACACAGTGAATTGTGTATGGAATATAGAGCATAGTTTGAGTTTTGCCTTAGGTTTTGAGTCTATAGCTATGTATGTAATTTTCATATCAGGATAGAAAGTACAATACAAAATGATGCAAATTTCATGGCCATTGTCTCTTCTTTTTAATGGTTCTACAAGTTATGAATGAATATAATTAGGCCTTGTGTTGATTCATCTCCATTTCTTTACAGTGGATGTGGAATTTAATTCTTGCTTTTTGATTCAATGAATTAGTGTAATTGCTTGAATGAGATTGCTGACTCATATGAATTATGTTCTTGGATATATTTAAGATGTAGTGGTCAATAATATTATGGAGAAGTGTTGCAATATTTCTTAAGCTATATGTTTCTATTTTTGAAGTGTTATTAAATTGCATGGGTTGATACTGACTCCATAATTAGGATAAGGCACTAGTTTTGGTAGATTACTCACTACTCAATTCCTAAGTCAATGTATCAACAGATCACTTTTTATTTACAAATCTATCATATGGGTTACCATTGTAGTCATGCTATGATGAGTTTAGTTTTTCTCATGCTCCATGATGAGCCTAGTTCTTGGTCCAATTTTGGGTAGAATCTATAGTTTATTTGCTAGCAATTGTCATGAACTTTGATGCTAAATTTTGATGTTTTCATAATGTTTCCCTCAAACCATAGACATTGGGCTTAATCCTATTTCTATAGATTTTAATGACTTTGGCATATTATGTGGATTATCTATATTGATTTTGCATGTGGTTAATGAATTTTCCTTAAGGTGGTTATAGACATGCAGTTATTGTGCGTACTGGCATTGCCATACAGATTTAATTTGAGGATGCTAAGTTGAGGAATGCATCGCCAGCTAGGCATGCACCATAATGTCTAGCAAAGGAATCTCTCAAAGGTAAAAGGAGGTTGAAGACATAAGACTACTCATGAAAACCAAATGTAACTACCTTGTAGTGGACTTTAACATTGGTTAAGAAAATACGGGTGCTACTGCTATGCTAAATGTACATTTGGACCTGCATATCTGACTAGATTCCATGCATGTGTAATTGCCACCACTCCACTTTCTCTGTTTTCCCTAAATGGAATCCTCTAAGTTGTGGAGTTGACTTCCTTGTTTAGTTGATAGTATAAATAAAGATATTATGCTCCTTCTTAGATAATTTACATGATTTAATATTGTACTAGAACTCTCACATTTTCAGTAATATAGATACATTACCCTTTTGTACTCATGATTTACAGTGAATAAAATAAAGTTCTGAGTTTGAGAATTTGAGTTCTCATTAGTTTTAGAGGATACTTATCCAATGGGGCCCACTTGGTAATTTGTCCTCTTAGTTTAGTATTATATTTTTATTACTTGTTGTTTAGTAATTAGTTAGAAATCTAGTGCTGACTGTTTCTATAACCAGTAGAATTCCATTATGTGATTGTTCTTGCAGCCAAAGCAGATAGAGTAGTGCCCTATTTTTTGCTCAAATTTTCATTCCTATTATGCATTTTATTTTGATGTAGTTGTTGATTGATGATAGGCATTTATTGTATTCCATTCTAAGCAATTTACTTTCAACATTGTGTGTTCCTTAGTTGTAGAATGAAAATGGCTACTTTGGGTTCCTAGTGCACATACTATGTTGACACATTTCAAGTTCACATCCCTAGGTTAACAAGTTAAGTGCACCTTCATGATGATTGAAATAGTTATTCAGGTTAGATGTCCAATCTCTAAATCATGGCTATATGGGCTTAGTTATTAAACCATTGTAGGAGGCCAACATTTTTGGCACCGTTGCTAGGGATGGTGTCAAACTAGGAAGTTCTTTCGAGTCATTGGTAGTTTTTCTTGTTGTAGTGTTTCTAAATTTTTTTCTTAGTATACCCTCATTTAGGAAGTAACAAACCCCCTTATTCTTTACCAATTCTTTGTGTGAGCTTGCTAATAGTGAGTGATGCCACATGCATAGAGGTAGGAGAAGGGATTCTTATAGGATATTTCCTTCCTAACAATCCTAATCCATTCTAGCTAGTTGAATGTTAGAGCCTACCAGGAGAAGAAGAAGAAGAAGAAGATTCACACCCCTTTATTGATGCATTTCCTGATCTGAATAGCTCTAAAGTCTCCTCTAAAGATGAAAATCAACTTGAGAGCCCCTTTACTTTGGAACTACAACAAGTAAGCATGGGTGATACAAATAGGAATAGACGTAACCAACCGGGCTTTCCTTTCCCCATTTCCCATCAGAATGAAGCTGATAACATCAAGAACATCCCTACTTCAGCACTACCCAATTTTATGGACTTGTCACAGAAGATCCTAATACCTTTTTATTTGAGTTTGACATAATCTGGAGGAGTTATGATTATACCACTGATTCCCACAGGCTTAATCTATTTCCTACCACTCTGAAAGAGACTACATTAAGATGGTTCATGAGCCTAGGTAGAGATACTATGGAAACTTGGGAAGACATAAAGATAAAATTCTTTGAGAAATACAAGGAATATTGTAGGGGTAGTGACATGAGAGGAGGTGACATTTCATGATGCAGTAAAAGGAAGATGAGAGTCTAGAAGATTATATTGCAAGGTTTTTGTTTTTCCTACAAAAATCTCCACACCATACACTTAATGAAAACTCACAAAATTTTATTTTTCTAAAAGGAATCAATGATAGTTGCACTGATGCCTTGGACCTCATGGGAGGAGGAGATATCTCCCAAGTTCCTTGGGAAGATATCAAGAAAATATGTCAAAACTACTCTAGGGCAGCTTCAAAGAAAGGGAGAGCTTACCAATCTTCCATGGGTAAGTCAACTATCAATGGATTTTCAAGAATGGAGAATACTCATTTGATGGTAGAATTCAAGAAAGAGATTATAAATAATCTAGCCACTTAGCTAGATACAGTTGAGGACAAGAAGCAAGAGGAGGAAAATATAATGTTGACAGAATATTGCCCCCACTATAGACAAAAAAAGAGAGACTATAGATGCAAGATGGTAGCTTATCTTGAAAGCAAGCAGATTCCACGTAAGTTCAAACCAATCTATATTGAAGAAGAAAAAATCTAATATGTTGCACAAAGGAAGCCTTGGGCTCCAAGACAATGTATGCCACTGGATCCACTATCTTATGATGGGCCATATTTCAATTCATATTCATTTGGTAGCCAATGGAAGCCCCCATATCCATCCAACTATGGAGGATATCCACCATAGCCTTGGATTAACTCTCCAAATGCTTGGTGAAATCATCAAAATTCTCCACCCTAGTGGCAGCAAGCTCAGGAGAATTGGAAACAATTTCAAGGGCATTGGTAGCTACCTCTAGGAAATTAGCAACAAACAAATCAATGGAGGGGAGGATAGTAATGGCCTGCCCAGACAACCAATTACATGCATCCACCTTCTCAGCCAAAAAATCCTTCTATAATTCCTCCACCTACTAATCCAAGCTCAAATGTACCTAAACCTACTCAGCTACCATCTTAGCCCACACCCAGTCAAAATAATAAACCACAACAATAGTCTGCATACTCCGCTGATTCAAATCATTTCCTTGCATATGGTGTGAGTGTAAGTGACATCCACTTACGTTTAGGAACTACTCTAATAGCCCATTCCAATCACATTATCCTTGAGCTTCCTATGGAAGAGGAGGAGGTACCTATGAATGATCCCATTCAACCAAGTGTACCTAAAAATTCTGAACCCATCCAAGTCAAGAAGACTAAACAAGAACCATGATTTTCTTAGAGATTGGAAGTTTCCAAGAAGAAGGAAGAAAAGGAGGATACAACTCTTGACATCTTGGATCAGCTAAAGCATATATGTGTCTAAATACCTTTATTTTAAGCCATAAATGATGTTCCAATCTATAACAAGGAAATCAACGAAGCATGCCTCAAGAAGCCAAGTAGGAAGAAGAAAGACCCAGATACAGCTCATGTGGTGGTATAGCTAGCTGACATCATGCTTAGAAAAGTAACTATCCCCAATTATAATGACCCAGGTAGTCCTGTGGTAGTAGTTGTTATAAATAGAATCCAAGTAAAGAATGCTCTAATTGATTTAGGGGTAACAATAAATGTAATGACCAAGGAAATCTTGCAAAAACTAAATGTTGCAAGCATGAGATCTACTCCTACTATCTTATAGCTTGCTAATAGCTCTACTATTAAGACTGATGGTGTAGTGAAGGATCTCATGGTAGTTTTAGACTCCTGGGAGTAACCAGTAGACTTTATGATTCTTTCTCCTAAAGATACACTAGGCGAGTATCCCATTATTCTTGGAAGGCCATGGTTAGCAACTTCAAATGCATACATTGGATGTCAGTCAGGTGACATGACCATGTTAGATGGGAAGAGAATGAAATTTTTTGTTCTTTATCCTCCTACTTAGCCATCTCATGATGGACGTAATCTTGTATGGCCACATGTTGGTGAAGAGGCCGAGAAAGTTAATTTTGTGGCATAGTTTATGATGCTAGGTAGAAGCTCTTTCATGCAGCTCCAAGATGAATATGAAGTATTGGTTAATATCATTCAAAACCATTGTAAAGTGGAGGAATCATCATCTTCTCATTCTTCCACTCTAGTCAAGACACTTCTACTTGCTCTCCCTACAATTACTGTTCCTACAAATGTTCTTCTTGCAACCACTCTTCCTACAATCATTGTTCCTATAGATGAACTTCCTACAACAATATGTATGTCCTATACATTGCTATCATATGAACTAAAGGTACCATGTGTTAATGAAGCAACTATGATAGAGTTAACTACACAAGTACATGTGTCAAAAGGAAATATCTGAATGTTAATAGTAAATAAAGTGAAGAACAACAATTGTTGTTGGAAAACTTATTAAGGACCCATCAACATGTATTTGCATGGGATTATCATGATATGAAGGGATTGGACCCTAAAATTTTTGTACACAAAATTTACATCAGAGATGATTGCACCCCAATAAGACAGCCACAAGGAAGAATTGACCCTACACTAAGAGAAAGTGTCAGAGGAGAATTGTATAAATTGCTAGATGCAGGATTTATCTACCCCATTTCAGATAGTCTATGGGTGTCTCCATTAGTGATTTTTCCCAAGAAAGGAGGGAAATGATGAATATGTGTTGATTACAGGGAACTTAATGCTGCCACAAAGAATGACCACTTTCCCTTACCTTTCATTGATCAAGTTTTGGACACACTTACAAGAAAGCGATACTTTTATTTTCTAGATGGATTCAACGGCTATAACCAAATCCAAATTGCACTTAAGCACCAAAATAATATCAAATTTACCTATCCATGGGGGACCTATGCCTACTCAGTACTCCTATTTGGATTATGCAATGCACCTGCAATCTTTCAAAGGGAATTCATTATCATATTCTCAAACATTTCTCATGATTGAATGAAAGTTTATATGGATGACATCACCACTTATGGTGTTTATTTTAATCAAGTGTTGGAAAATCTGAGGAGAGTCCTACAGAGATGTAAAGACCAAAAATTGTCCTTAAATAGTGAAAATTACCTCATGATGATGCAGGAAGGTGTAGTTCTTTGTCACTACATCTCCCATAAGGGAATTCAAGTAGATCTTACAAAGATTGAGTCAATCACAAATATGCCCACATCTACAAAACAGAAGGGTGTTAGGAGTTTCTTAGGTCATGCAGGATATTATACGCATTTCATCAAGGATTTCAACAAGGTAGCAACACCATTGTATACTCTTCTCACTAAAGATGTTGAATTGTAGTGGACTGAAGCTTGTGACAAGACATTTTGTCACTTGAAGGCATCTTTGACTCATGCTCCTATACTTAAAGGGCCTAATTGCGAGATTCCTTTCCACATACATACTGATCCATTAGATTATGCCATAGGAGTAGTCTTAGGATAGAAAGAAGGAGTTGTTGAAAATTCCATATACTTTGTCAGCAAAAAATTACAAGGAGCTTAATTCAATTATATAGTGATAGAGAAAGAAATGTTGGTAGTGATCTATGCATTGAACAAGTTGAGACATTACATAACAGGTTACCAAATCTTTGTGCACACTGATCATGTAGCGATTAGATATCTCATGAATAAACCTTTGATCATAGTTAGATTGGCAAGATGGTTATTGTTGATGCAGGAGTTTGATATAACCATTGTGGATAAGCCAGGGAAGGATAATGTTGTTGCAGGTTTTCTTTCAAGGCTGACTACATTAGAAAAAAATCAGCCCATAGATGGTTTTTTTTCTTGATGAAACACCCTATTATGCTGACATAGCTAATTATTTGGTCATAGGTTGAGTTCCTTCTCACTTCTCTCCAAAAGAGAAAAGGGCACTCATTGAAAAATCTTTTCCTTTCTCCTAGATTGTTGGATGTTTTTTTTATATTGAACCAAACCATGTCATGAGGAGATGTGTGAGAAGATGAGACATATGGAATTTTCCATGCATGCCACAATGAACCATGTGGAGGATATTTTGTAGCCAAGAGGACAAAAATGAATATTTTGAACACATGCCAAACTCTACAAGGATGCAAGAAGGTATACAAAAAAATGTGATAGATGTCAAAGAATGGGCAGACCAACCAGATCTAATGAGATGCCACTTTTACCTCTAGTAGTAATTGCCCCCTTTGAAAAGTGGGGATTGGATTTTGTAGGACCCATTGACCCTCCATTAAATGGTAAGTCTTTTATCTTGGTATGCACTGATTATGTGAGAAAGTGGGTAGAAGTTAAGACCATGAGGCATGCGAGAGATAAAAAGGTTGTAGAATGTCTTCATGAGGATATTTTCACAAGATATAGACTACCAGAGAAATAGTGACTAATCAAGGGGCTCAATTCACATCAACCCTTGTTACAACACTAGTCAATGAATACAACACAAGGCACATGAAGTCTACTCCTCATCACCCTTAGGCTAATGGCCAAGTTAAGGTGACCAAAATGGTAGCTATTTATAGAAAGGATTGGGAAAAAAATTTACTAGAAGCTATTTGGGCCTATAGGAAAACCTAGAAAAAAACTACAAGCTTCACTCCATTTGAGTTGTTGTATGGAAAGATAGCCATGATGCCCATTGAATTTGAATATAAGACTCTTAAGATTGTAGTAGATTTGGGGATGGATATTTTTGAGGCATAGAAAGAAAGAATCATGCATCTAAATGCTTTGGATGAGATAAGAAGAGCAACCTTGGATCATACAGAGGTAGTGTAGAACCAAAAAATCAAGTGGCATGACAAATTTATCAAGGAAAGGAAATTCCAACTAGGAGATTGGGCCCTACTCTGTGACTCAAGATATTAGGACAATGTAGGAAAATTGCAGACAAGGTTGCTAGGACCATATGAAGTTTCTGAGGTCTTTTCTAATGGAGTTGTTTAGCTTACTACCATTGATCCTGTCAAATTCAAGTTACTTGTCAATGGTCATCACCTTAGATTATATCACAAGGAAACTTCCAAAGAAGAGTTCCTATAGTAACTCACCCAACAATCAACACCCAAGCTTCTTGTAGCTAAAGGAAGTGGACCTAGTGTCACTCCTTCTAGCTAATTAAGGTACGTACTTTTCATAATAAAGACTTCTACTCTTGTGGAAGTCCATTTCTTTTTCCATTTTCCCATCCACCCATCCATTTCCACTTTTCTCTCTCTTCCATCACTTCATTCCACTCCACCTCATTCAAATTCATCTTCATTAATTGCTCAATTTATTCCCTAAAAAGATGAACAATGCTTTCTCCATGATCTTTGCAAAAAATCCTACACACATTTAGGTATGTGCGCATTAATTTCTATCTTTTAATCATCTTTTAAGTGCTTTCATTTAATCATTGTATGTTAGTATAGACGTTCACATAGCATGTCATTATTTCCTATCAAATCACCACTCCCATCTTGCATGTGTGGATACTTGTCCAAATTTAAGTTGGGGGGGGGAAAGAAAAAGATGTGAATATATTGCCCATGTGTCAATTCATGCTAGGCTACATCAGAAAATTGAAAAGAGCTGATTTGAAATCTGAGTGAGAGGATGGCTTGCATGTGTGAAGTGATATTAACTGCAACCACCATTTCTTCCCATCATAATTCTCCTTTATCACTCCCTTTCTTGCCATTATTGACCCTATCGTAATCTTGAGTTGCAAATGAAAAGGTTAAACAAAAGAAAGGGAAAATTTAGTCGATATTGGCACTAGAAATTTAGCAAGTATTACAAGAAGGTGTTTATCTCTCATAAAGGAATTATAGGAAGGAAATTTTGCAGAGTGATCGTTGATTGCAGACAATGGGAGGAGGGCTAATTTTAAATGAACCCACAGTGCATGATGTTTTATTATAGGATGCACAATTCCTAGTCGAAATTAGAAACTATGGATGGTTAGATTACTTCTTGAAGCTAGATGGCTTTGATGAAAGCATTGCACTAGAATTTTCCCAAAAATTTTCTATAGGAAAAGCCATAGTAAAAGGGTTGGAGGTCGTGACAACTGAGGAAAGAATTGTAGAAGTTATAGGGTTACCTACTGATGGTGAACATTACCCTACCTCTAGAGATGTTAGATCAACTAAGGCTGAGTTTATCATACATGGTGACCCTCCAATCAACATGGATAAATAGGGTGAAAAAAGAACCTCTCTACCTAAACCATGGAGATAGGTAGCCATCTACATTATAAGGTATCTCACCTGTGAAGGTCATTTATTGAACCTGCATTCAGTACATTTCAAACTCTTGAGTCAAATGAGGCACAAGAAGATGATGAATGTGCCTAACATTCTATACAATCTTCTCTCAATCATGGCGGCTGAGACCCAAAAAGGTAGGGACAATTCTATCTCCCACCATTATGTGATTAAATTACTAATTGAGAAGTCTCTGCATGATGTGTCTGGAATGACCTAGGAAGAATTTATAAATGTTGATCAAATTAGACTTGAGCACTTGCAACCTAGGGTTTTGCCTCAACCTCATAGGTTTAGCAGGAGATTGAGCACGACTGAAGCCACTCTTGGTGCTTCAACCTCTGGCACAGGTCCTAGTGTAAACCCTCCTGTAGTAGAAGAAACCATAGAAATTAGTTCTTCTTGAATAGAGCACTTAGAAAAAGAAATCTCCTCCTTAGATTTTGATGACGACATTCCACTTGGAACCCTGATGAAAACTAGGGAATAAAAGAGAAAATTAAAAATGAGAAAAGGAAAGGCCAAAAGGTAGCTGATAGAAAAAGAGGTGCCAAGATCTAAGAAGAGGAAGGCTAACACTGTTCATCCTGCAGCCAAAGAAAATTTTGAAATACCTCCCAGGAAATCAAGACCATTGGGCCAACATTTGGTACTCCTCCATAATAAATCCCTAAGTCTAGAGAAATACCACAGGAGGAAATAGAAGCTACAATGGGGTAGGAGAATTTCAAGAGGAAGATATATTTAAGGTAGCATCAAGCATAACATTGGTTTATCTTGCCAATATTGCATAACAAGTTGAAAAAAAAGAGTTTGAGGAAAATCGGGATTTCTCGCAGCATGAGCAAGAAGTCCTACAACAACAACTAGAAAGAGAGTAGGAGTTCTTGCAACCAAAACAAGAACATGAAGAAGATCCCCTACAACAAGAAGTGGGAGAAGAAACAGTACCCCTATAGCCAGAGACAACTAGATAGCTTAAGTCCATGCAGTTAGTACTATATGGAGAGCAACCATTGACAAAAATGCTGGTAGGAATACATACCCCCCCAAATTTTTTATTGCACAATGTTTCCATGAATTTATGGAAAGAGATGCAAATAAGGGAGGAAGAATGGAAAAAGGAAAAATAGAAATTGAAGAAGGAAATTTAAAAGAGAGATGAGAAAATTGAAGATAACGATGTAGAGATTGCCACCTTTAAGAAGAAGGTGGATGATATGGAAACCTTGGTACCACAAATTTTGGAATGCAGGACCCCTCCAAGGGTCTATGCTCTACACTTGAAAGAAAAATATCTCTCTTTTAAGCTATCAAGGATCGTCTCATGTTTGAATCCTTCTATTGACACTCCTAATGATTTTTTCAATGCTTATAGGATTTCCTCCCTTGAAATGAAGAATTTGTTGTATGAGTTTTATTTGCATAATATGTTGTAACTCAAGACCATGATTGGAATCCACTATTATATGTTGGGGATGTCCAATTAAGGGCATTTATGTCTTGGGTACAAAATGAGATTAGTTGGGGACAACAACATGGGGCTTCTAAGCAATTGGTGTCTAACATCTCTCTACCCATTAGGGTTGAATCAAGCAACCTAGGTGATATTTATTGAGAATGGCACAAAATGCTTCTTAGACCTAGTTATGACAACAAGATTATGCCTTTGATTGCGGTAGTTTATAGTGAGTATGGAGTAAAGACAACAACAAAGGAGGAAATTATGAGAAGATACCTATCACAAATATGGCATAGACTAACTAATTGAAATAGGTTGAACCTCATTTCATCCACAATTATGTTGTAGAACTAGAAAGGATTGATAGGTATATTTAGATTCAAAGAACGAAGGGGTGATTTTGGCTTCCCCTGAATTTCCATCGACCCATTCTCATGTGGCTCATGCCAAACTTCAAGTTCTACCAGTATGACATTGTTGTAGAAAAACAAAGATGGAGTAGATTTGATAAATTATGAGGATTCTAATGGGATCCTAATTCACATTCAGAAAATAGTGATGTTGGAAAACTATCAATTAAAAATTTTAGAGCTTTGACCAAGAAGAAGACTAACCCTTCCCCTGCTGGAGGACTAGCAAAACATTGGATTGGGGGAGTGATGAGACTAGTTTTTGGTCTAATTTTGGGTAGAATCTATAGTTTATTTGATGGAAATTGTCATGAACTTTGATGCTAAATGTTGATATGATCATAATGTTTCCCTCAAACCATAGACATTGGGATTAATCCTATTTATGCAAATTTTAGTGACATTGGCATATTATGTTAATTATCTATCTTGATTTTGCATGTGGTTAATGAATGTTCCTTAAGGTGGTTATAGACATGCAATTATTGTGCATAGTAACATTTCCATGTAGATTTAATTTGAGGATACTAAGTTGAGGAAGGCACCACTAGTTGAGCATGCATCGTAATGTCCAACAAAGGAATCACTGAAAGGTCAAAGGAGGTTGATGATAGAAGATTCCTCATGAAAACTAAATGTAACCACCTTGTAGTGGACTTTAATGTTCGTTGAGTAGATGCAGGTGTTACTGTTGTGCTAAATCTATGTTTGGACTTGCATTTCTAACTAGTTACATGCACACGTAATTGCCGCTACTCCACTTTCTCTATTTTTCTGAAAGGGCATCCTCCCGGTCATGGAGTTGACTACCTTGTTTAGTTGATAGTATAAATAAAGATTTGGTGCTCCTTCTTAGAGAAGTTGCATGATTTTATATTGTACTGGCACTCTCCAATTTTCAGTAATATAGATACATTACCCTTTTGTACTCATGATTTACAGTGAATAAAATAAAGTTCTAAGTTTGAGCATCTAAGTTCTTATCAGTTTTGGAGGATACTTATCCAAGGGGTCCAACTTGGTAAGTAATCCATCCTCTTAGTTTAGTATTACATGTATTTTAGTAATTAGTTAGAAATCTAGCATTGACTATTCTTGCAGCCACTAGAATTTCATTTTGTGATTGTTCCTGCAACCAAAGTAGACAAAGTAGTGCCCTGTTTGTTGCTTAGATTTTTATTTCTATTATGCATTTTAGTTTGATGTAGTTTTTGATTGATGATTGGAATTTATTATATTCCCTTCTATGCAATTTACTTTTAGCATTGTGAGTTCCTTAGTTGTAGAATGAAAATGGATACTTTGGGTTCCTAGTGCACATACTGTGTTGGCCCATTTCAAGTTCACATCCTTGGATTGACAAGTTAAATGCACCTTCATGATGATTGAAATAACTATTTAGGTTAGATATCCAATCTCTGAATTATAGTTGCAAGGGCTTAGTTATTAAATCATTGTAGGAGGCCAACACTCCAAATATAGTGTATTATTTAAAAGAACCTCCAACTCTTTGATACATTATATTACTGAGTTGTCTATTATTTTCAATGTATTTAAATATAAATGACAAAATCTCTTGACTATACATTGTGGGATCACCCTCCTGGGTTTCACAGAGTTCGAACTGTAGGAGTGAAAGTTTTTCAAATTTTACTCATTCTTTGGCCAATCCCTTTAGAATTACTAATTATTCAAAATAAATGAATCCATACGTGATTATGAAGATAATATTGGTTCTTAAAAAATAACCAACAGGACTGACATGCCGCATATGATTACAAAGGAAGTAATAAGAGTGGTCATCGTTTTATGCTCCACCAAACTAGTTTCAATCTTAAAATCTACTAAGACGAAAGAGGTAATGGAGAAAACCAGTGCCACATTTGATCAAAGATCCTTATTATTAGGTATGTAGCTATGCTCATCAAATACAAAATCTATTACACAAATAGATATAATTTAGCTTTTTCCATCAAAATCAATGTGGTACATGAAATGGTTGAGAATGGTGTTGATTACAACTTGTGTGAGTTTCTTAGGAAACAACTAATGGTAAACCTAAAGCAAATAAAGAAGAAGAAATATGTGTTTAAGTATGGAACACTAGTTATGTGCTTGGTTTTCTACTATTTTAAGGAATTATCAGTAATTGGAAAATTCTATTGGATAATAGGAAGGCCTTTGGCTCACCAAATAGAAGATTACATGAGAATCCTTGGAGACAACAATGCACAAGATGATGAACTTGCTGCTTTCTTTGTAGTATTTTAGAGAAGAATGAATGAGAGAGAGAGAATCCTTAAGGAAATTGTGGAGAAGTATAAAAATGACATCACTTTTCTAGTTTCCAAAAATTACTACATCATGGAGGCAATAGAACCCAGGAAATTTTTGGTTTTGGAGTTAGGATATGAAGTGAGTGAGGTGGAACTAAATGGTTGTGAAAAAGTTCTATTGAAAAATCCTAAGGATTCTATGAATCCTAAATATGGGACATATGCAAAAAAATCAATGAAAATTTATATGAAGTAAAAGAAACCTATTATAAGGAAATATGTTGAAAAAATGGTGGATTTTTATGCACAATACATGAGTCTTTCTAAGGAAAGAGTGTGGATTTCCTTAGAAAAAGCCAAAGCTAAAAAAAGTGTAGTTGAAGCATCTAGGAGCACTAGAAGATCTAGTAGAGCAAGTACCATATCTTTACATGTTGGTGAAAAGAGGAAATCCATAGTTAGTCCTCTAATAAGGGAGAAATCCCTTCTAGTAGTTCATGCCACTAGGGAAAAATCAAAGAAGACTACCAACTTTGTACCCCCTATTGCTCCTACAAGGAGGAGCGTTAAGTAGAAAGATTTAAAAGAAAAGGAAATTGGCACCAGTATTGCTAAAGAGGAAGAAGAACTAGAAGAAGAAGGACCACATCTAGTCTAGAGAGGTAAGAAAGATTTTTCGCAAGGTGAAGCAAGCACAAAAAGAAAGATAATTGACATTGTAGATACAGAGAGTGAAGAGGAAGTGGAAAAAGAGAAAGTTTCCTTCAAAATTCAGAAGAGTGAAAAGTAGAAGGAAGCCAAAAGAACTTCTCGAAAGATGACGTAGAAAGAAATAAAGAAGCCTCTAGTAAAATAAAAGAAGCAGAAGCAACCTCAGAAGAACTATTCAATAGTATAGTGAAATTTGAAATGTTAACAAAAACAATAAAAGTGTACAAGGAAGCACATGAGGTAGATAAAGCTACGATAATTGAAGCTATGGTCCAATATATTATTATATTTGAGGTAGATATGTAGAATATCTAGAAGGATATATGAGATGATTTTTGGTTTGTTTTTCTAAAAAGAAGAGAAGAAGCCATTATGGAGAATGAAAGGCTAAAAGATGAAGCCTTAGGATGAGTTATTGCCCCCTTGAATAAAGTAGACTAAGCCACATTGGCTACCATCTATAGCAAGGAGCTAAGAAAAAAATAAGAAGAAATTTTCTTATGGTAAATGATCAAAATCATCATGAAATGATCCAGAAAGAGTGCAATGACAAGGTTGATGAGATTATACAAAAACTGGGTCTTCTCTCAATATCTGAAGAAGGATTAAAATATAATTTTGGTGCTTCTGAACATATTGTGAAAGGATAAATTGATACAGATGATGCTCAACATGAGCATGAGGTCAACGGTGTTACTAATGTAGAGGAATACACAGACAACACTCCTCTAGACATAGAAGAACTAGTGCAAGAAAATGTTGAAGTTGAAAAGGTTATAGAAGAGGAGATAGTGATAAAAGAAGAAACTACAAAGGATAACACCCATATTCCTCTGGTAACACATGGTACAATAGAACAAAATTCTTCTTCCCTACCAATAAGTACTTGTAGATGTCTAAATTTGGACACTTAATTTATCCAAATTCATCCCCTTTCATCTTAGTTTCGTTAATTAAGTAATACTACTATTATTTAATTAATATCTTTAATTCTACCAAATCCCTAAGGTATTTAATCAATAATACCTTATCTCTTTAATCCTCCTTCCATCAATTGAATTAAATAAATATTCCATTTATTTAATTCCCTTCATGTCACATCCTCCATCTTTTTTTATCTTATCCTAATCCATCTTCTAATCCCATCATTAAGGTGTGCACATGCCTAATCCTTGATTAGGATGTGTCACATCCTCCAACTTTTGCAAGTTGGCTTTTAATCTCTCTTAGCCACCTAACCTTCCTCTAACCCCTCATTAACTAGCCTAATTAACCTCTCAAGGAATTTTTAATTCCTTTTATCCTTCCAAGGAATATTAAATTCCTTTTCTCTTCCCCATGTCCTTTATGACATGTGTCCTTGGTCAACCCTCTTAAATGCCTTTCTTTTTTGACAAGGCATCTCCCTTCCCTATGTGAATTTTTAATTCACATTTAATCCCCCAATGCACCCTTTGGAATTTAAAATTATTTCCCATCTCCCCATGAGAATATTTGAGGAATTTTTAATTCCTCACATGTCCTCTCACCCACATGGGGACAAGTACCTCCTTTATGAGGAGATCTTGTCCAATCCCAAGGTACTTTGTACCCCTCTCCATGTCATGTCCTTCTCCTTCCACCTCATGTCCACTTCACCTTTAGGGCTTCATCACATGCCACATGTCAAGATGTGAGGGCTTGTGAGTTCTCAACTCACCTTAGCCCTACATCTTGATATTTGTGGATCAATCTTGACCGTCCATTTCCCCTAGGATTTCCCAAAAATCCTATAAATACCCCCTCTTTTCTCTCATTTTGGGGAGATCATTTGTGCTAGCCAAACTCTTGCAGTTTTGTCTCTCAACCTCTACTTAACCATTTTCACATTTTCATCCACTTGCATCCATCTTCACATCCTCATCTAGCTTGCATCTTGCCATCCAAGGAGCATACACGTCAAAGATCGAAGGGCCAACCAAAGAATCGACTCAACACAAGGTATAAAGTTCCATTTTGTGGCTTTGTCTTGTTTTGTTTCTAACTTAGGCTAATCTTGAAGTGTAGGTTGTTTAAGTTGTTTATTTGCACTCTCTTTTAACTTGTTGCTTGATTTCTAACGCATATAATTCGACTATCACATTTTTGGCACGCCCGGTGGGACCCACAAATGGGTCTATTTTCTTCACGTTTGCTATTTTTTGCATTTTTCAAGGTCCAGGTGACAGAGTGGTGGATTGGTCCTAATTCAGTGGCGGATTGGTCTTGGAGTGGCGGATTGGTCCTGGAGTGGCGGACTGGTCCTAATTCAGTGGCAGATTGGTCCTGGAGTGGCAGATTGGTCCTGGAGTGGCAGATTGGTCCTAATTCAGTGGCGGATTGGTCCTAATTCAGTGGCGGACTGGTCCTAATTCAGTGGCGGATTGGTCCTGGAGTGGCGGATTTGTCCCAATGTAGTGGCGGACTGGTCCTAATTCAGTGGCGGACCTGTCCTAACAGAGTGGCGGACCTATCCTCTAGAAGGTAAAAATTTCAAGTTTTCCCGAATTGTCTTTTGGTAAAATAGGAACATAGTCTAATTAAAGGGGTGTCAATAAACCTTGCTTGGCGTGTTTGGGAAGGCTATTTGACGTATCCAATCCCCTTGCGCCATTTGGTGATCCTGGGTGATGAGAAATCATAGCTTTCCAAGTCCTTTTAAGTCACCCTTTTTCACTTTCTTAGTGGGACCTGCTTGGGGATTTCATCACCCCAAGGGATGATTCCAACCACGCGTACCAGCGGGGTATATAAAGGGGGGAGAGTGAAAGTTGTACCCCAATCCAACCACATTGTAATTGGCGAAGCGTCGGGATGACGTGAAGAGTTGGTCCGAGCCTCTAGTATCTTGCTAAGGTTCCCGACTCACGCTTGTAACGGATTGGTGTTCACAGTTTGGGCCTCACGTACTGTGCGTATATCGAGGACTCCTTAGCAACCATGTTTATGCTAGAATAGAAGACTTTGTTGGCCATACCTATCTCTACTAATCTTAGGGTTGTGTTGTCTGAATTGTCTTTCTCGTGCAAAACGATTCATTATTAGTGTTTGCTATATTTTGGGTCCCTTGCCTAACCCATCCATCAAAACATCAAGCCTAAACTTATCTTTTGGCAGACTTGTCCTTTTCCTTTGGCAGACCTGTCCCTGTGCAATGGCGGATTTGTCCTAGTGCAGTGGCGGATCTGTCCCAGTGCAGTGGCGGATTTGTCCTACTGTAGTGGCGGATTTGTCCTAGTGCAGTGGTGGATCTGTCCCAGTGTAGTGGCAAATTTGTCCTACTACAGTGGCGGATTTGTCCTAGTGCAGTGGCGGACCTGTCCCTGTGCAGTGGCGGACCTGTCCTTATGTAGTGGCGGATTTGACCTTCTGCTCTTTCTTCCCGGGGTCGCCATTTCCACACTGTTTATCCGATTGACTCCGTTCAAAGGCAGTTCTTCTTGTTTTTTTGTGCTCTTTCCGATGATATATACCACTTCATACTTTTGAGAAGTTGGCTGGGGCACCTTTTTCTTCACCATCTACCTCCTCGAGGGGGGTATACCCTACCATTCTCATCCGTTTGCTCGTGCTGAGTAAACGTTCATCCGTTTAACATATCCTTTCATCATTTTGAACTCTCGTCCTATCATTCTAATCATTTTTTTGCTTGTTCCGAGTATTTGTTCATCCATTTCTATCATCCATTTCTCCAATCATCGCTTTCCCCATCCAAATCACCTAGACTTCGTCTTGGGTTATTATCCAAATTGACCAAAGTGTCTGATCTGATCGTCATCATCCACATTTTCTTAGGATTGTCATCCATCCTAAGTTAATCATCGTTGGACCAATCAATTCACCTTCAATCTCAAGGTGGATTCAGTGCTACAATCATCCATTTATCCTTTAATCCGATCAATCAGTATCCTAAGTCATCTAAGATAATCTTTGAACGGGATTTGTAGTCTCTTTCATCATCAATCAATCTTATCAATCAATCATCAATCAATCTTATCCAATCCAATCTAATCACATCCCTATCCAACCACCTTCGACCCAATCAATCTACTTCCATCTCGAAGTAGATTCCGCGTCATAATCATCCTTTGATAATCTAATCTGATCATCAAAATCAATCCCATCGTATCATCCAATCATCCTAATCTGAGCTTTAATCCAATCCCGATCTGAGCTTGTCCTAAATCCTGATTTGAGCTTTAGTCTGATTCCATCCAAAATCTTTCATCCATCATCTTTATCCTTTCATCATCATGAATTCTTATCCTCCATCAATAGTGGTCAAGGGAAACCCTAATTACGTCGACGACGATAACGAAAGTCTTGTTGATCAAGAGGTATACGACATAGATCCCCTTGACACTATCATTGCTAGTAAGCTTTCTCTACCCACCTTCCAAAATCCAATCACCCCATCGAGTTATTCCATCATGTCTTCATATATGCCTAATCACACTCCTTATGCTACCTTTGACAAGGGATGTCCATCATATCCATCATATCCTTCATCTACATCATCCCCTTATCCTAGTTTTCCATCACAATACCCTCATGCTAATCCCTCGTCCACATCCTCCTATCTTAATCCTTCATCCACATTTACCCACTACCCTAATCTCCCATATCAATCTTCTCACCCTAATCCTACATTCGCACCTTCCTATTCTAATCCAATATCCACACCAACCTATCCTTATCCTAATCCAACATCCGCAGTTCCCTATCTCCATCCACCACCTCAATCTTCTCATCCTAATCCACCATCCCCATACCCTTACCACAATCCACCACCCACCTCCTTATGTCCTAATGCACCATGCCAATACCCCTATCTTAACCCTTCACCTAATCCCCCATCTATTCCCAGTCCTGCATCCAATCCCATTCCCCTTTCTAATCCTAGCCCACCAATCCCTAGTCCTAATCCCCCACAAATCCATAAACCTTCATCCACTCCCACCTCGCCATCTCAACCTAGTGTATTCAAGTTTCTCCAAGGACTTATAACAAAGGAAACATCCCCCACTCCACACATTGCAGTCGTGGAACCATGCCATCCCAACCCATCATCCATGGTCGTTAGTAATGAGACCCTTCTCCATCCAACACCTATCATTGATGATACCATCACATCCTCTGAATCCACTGAGTCCCTATCTCCTACCATCACATCCTCTAAATCCACTGAGTCCCCATCTCCCACCATCACATCCTCTGAATCTATTGAGTCCCCATCTCCTACCATCACATCTACTGAATCCGTTAAACATCCACCTCCTATTCCAAGAGTCATCGAACCCATTCACGACGCCCAAATCCATTCTGATAACTACATCAAATCCTCCATCCTTCCATCTCCCCAACTTGAAGAGTCTCTCCAACACTCTATTATCCTTCCATCCACACAAGATGCGTCATGCCAAGAGCCTGATCCAAAGTATGCCAACATATCCCCTCCTCCAGATCAAGATCCTACCATCCCATCTAGTCTACCACAAGGTCACAGTCCCCCATCCATTCCATCCCATGATCCTCTTGACATCTAGGATTCTACCGCTCCACCTCCGTCTCCATCGCATGAGTTCGCTACCACAAAATCAGATCCTATCATATCCCCTACTCCCTCTCCCGATACCACCCATCCAAATGCTGCTATCCCACCATCTCCTTCTCAGGATCCCCCATCATCGCCTAAAAATGCTATCCCCACACCACTTGCATATCCCCTTGGTACTTTCACATTCTTCCATGGTGGCCTCCTTGCAGAAGAAAAACACAGTGTATATACCACCCATCATCCCCCACCTAATAATGGACTCGCATCATGTTTTCAGAATAACAAAAATCCTATCATAGATCGAATGCTCAAGAACATGAACTATCAAGGAAAAGGTCTAGGCCTTCACGAGCAAGGTATTTTAGAGCCCATCCAAGTCAAAGAACAAATCTGCATGCAAGATCTTGGATCTATTCCCCAAGACTCACAATCCAAACACGTTGGTACAACCTCTAGCCGTCCTCAGCGAGCCTTTTCCAAAGAAATGTCGCTCTTCCCATCGCTCCACCAAATCATATGCTGCCATCCCTCCTCCTCTATCGTATCACCTCAAAACAACTCCGTCCATATTCCTCCTTCATCCGCTCCATCCATTTTGGGTCCTTACATCCCTCCATCCACAATCTCCCATCCTTCATCTACTGCATCCATCTTGGGTTCTTATGTCCCTCCACCCACTCTATCCATCTTGGGTCCTTATATCCCAAGATCACCTCCTCCATCTCATTCACTCATTCATCCAACACCTATCCATGTCATCCATCATAAACATCCCTCTCGCATGTCCCATAATCAGGATCAACAAAGGCACATACCTAAACATCCCCCATCTACACGTAATCCCCATACTCCTACCTGCATTGCTCCACATCGTCCATCCCCTCACACCCATCCCATTGCTAGTACGAGCACTTTGGATGCCAGAGGAAAAATGCATCAATCTAAACACCCACATGAATCCAACGCTTCCCATGTCCCCTCTAAAAGACATGGTAAAGAAAAGAAAAACGAAATCCAAAATCAAAATCAAATCTATAGCTCGCAAAGAGCCACCAAAGCAAAGATCAAAACCATGTGGATCCCAAAGAAAAAAGATGCAATGCCATCAAATGAAAAATCTGTAAGAACATCCAAAGTTGCTAATCCAAAAGCTAAGCATACCCACCTTTCATCTCCTAAGTCTGTTTTGGGTCCCTATGTCCCGAAATTCACTATTCCATCTCCTCCATTATCCCCACATTCTCCATCCACTAGTCCCCTTATCTTTTCACATTCGTCACCACATGTGCCAATGTTGGTCCTGAACACATCTCCCCATCACACATCCACCCCATCATTCCATCCATACACTTTTCAACATCCCACCCATTACCCCACATATCTCCCCCATCAAATCCCTCTAATTCATCCTTTTGCATAAACCATTTCTCCTCATAAGGTTGTACCAACATACAATAGTCAGTTCCAACATGAGCTCTTAATACCTCGTATAGAACTTGATGCTTGAGTCCTTCATCCATATCCTTATCTCATGTCTTCTAAATCCACTTATTCGCCTCCCTATCCTTATCCATCTCCTTCTGCATACTATCCAAAAAGTCAAAAAATCAAAAAAGTCAAAAAAGTCAAAAAATAAAATCAAAAAATAAAATAGTAAAGAGAAATAATCCGTCCAATGGTGAAAACTTGGAAACCAAGCGCCTTGGATAAGTACCATGATGAAAACCTGGCAAACAGGCGTCATGCATAAATCCCCATCTGCACTTGGGGGCAATTTCCTGATTTGCATTCCCTCCATCCACTATGCTTCCTGCTACACTTTCGGCTATGCACCCATCTTATTGCTATACATCATTTTCGTCCACCCCCTCCATCCTTCTTGGCATATCTCATTTATCCCAATCCTTCCATCATCCTTATGATCTTGATAACAATGGGGAAAACATATAAGCATGCTTTGGACACCTCTTAGCATACCTTCCCCTCATCCACACACTATCCTAATCCTCATTCGCACTCATCTATCTTCCTTATCCACCTGTCATTCGCCCTCAATCTCCCTTCCTTATCCATGCAGCCTATCTTCATCCATCTCACTCTTTTATCTTCCCATCCACTTGTCTTCCACTTGTCTTCCATCCTTCATTCCTCCCCGCACATGACATATCTAGAGTGGGGGTGTCTAACTTCCTTTGTGATACAGTCCTTGGAGACATCGTTCATTCCATCAGAACAATCCCTTCCATCTCCCCATCCTTCTCTTCTAATCACTCCCCACAATCCTTTTAGCCTCCCTATCCTTATCCCCCTACCCGTCCATCAATCTACCTAGCCAATCCCCTCTCTTCATCTAATCTCTTCTCCCCCATCCCATCCCATCCATCTCCCCCCATCCCCATCCCCCTATCTCTTCCCATCCCATCTCTCCCCATCCCCATCCCCCTATCTCTTCCCATCCCATCCCATCCCTCTCCCCCATCTCCCCTCCTCCCTTCCCCCTCCCCATCCACCCGGCGGAGGACCTGTTCGCCTCCGGTGGTGGCGGACCTGTCTGCCCGGTGGCGGATTTATCCGCCCCCAGTGGCGGCGGATTCGTCTGCCTCCGGCGGCGGACCTGTCCGCTCGGTGGCGGATTCGTCTGCCTCCGGTGGCGGATCCGTCCGCCCCCGCCGGCGGCAGATCCGTCCACCTCCGGTGGCGGACCTGTCCGCCCGGTGGCGGATTCATCCACCTCCGGTGGCAGATCCGTCCACCCCCGGCGGCAGCGGATTCGTCCGCCTCCGGTGGCAGACCTGTTCGCCCGATGGCGGACCTGTCCACCTCCGACGGCGGATCTGTCCACCCCCGGCGGTGGCGGATTCGTCCGCCCCTGGTGGTGGATCCGTTCACCCCCAGTGGCGGCGGATTCATCCACCTCCAGTGGCGGATCCATCCACCGGCGGCGGCGGACCTGCCAAGCAAGTGGCGGACTGGTCCGCCTCCGGCGGCAGCCCTGCTCGGCCAGTGGCGGACTGGTCCGCGGCCCGCCAACTCTTCTCCCCCCTCCGGCGTGCAATCCGAGGCAGGTATAAAAAAAAAATTTCCTACCCATTTTTTCTTTCGATGCCTCGGACAAAACCCATGTCTTGAAATTTTCAAAATTTATCGAAAAACCATATTTTTGAGGGTTTTGAATTTTACACCAAACTTCCGGAGGCCATAACTTTTGACTCGGGTGTCCGTTTGAGCTGAAATTTGACGGGTGGTTGTGTTCTGCGATAACGAGTGGATTTCCAACTAGCTCCTTTGGAAGCCGTTGGAACCCGTTTTGACCCATTTTCAGGGCCTCAAACTTTCATCTTGGCCCTCAAAATCCCAATTTAGTGTTTTTTTCCAGCATTTTACAAAATTGTTTTCACTCAACTCAAAATGCATCTCTCGAATCTAGGATGTTCGTTGACAATTCATCCTATCTCACCAATGGGTATTTCTTGGAAAAAATTAGGACTCTCAAACATACGACCATGAAGTTTCCTAAAATGGCAAAATTCGACAATTTTTGAAAATTGCCAAATTTGGAAAAATTTGATTGTCAACACTTTATGCCCTTTCAACCCTGGAACTTGGTGTAGAATTCATCCCATCACATCCTCCAATCATTCTAGTCTTCAATCCAATCCTCATCTAAGCTTTAATCCTATCCCAATCTGAGCTTTAATCCTATCCCAATCTGAACTTAACCAAACCCCTAATCTGAGCTTTCATCCCTCTACAGTCAAGATCTTTGGATATCGAACAAAGTCTTAAAATACCTCCCTCCATCTTCTTCAACTCTGTCCTATTCATCCATAAATCCATTCATCCATTTCGTCTAACCATTCATCTATTTCAAACCTTCATCTATCATCTTAAAACTTCATCGCATCTCCTATCATCTCAAACATTCATCAAACCTCCTTCTTTCATTTCAAACTCTCATTCCATAATCTTGATCAATCATTTCCTCATTCTGAGTAGTCTTCCATCTTTTCCCACCCCTCACCTTCTCATTCCATGAATCAGTCATCTATCCATCTGGTCACCTTTTCCTCATCCAAATCCTTATCCATCTATCCAATCCACCCAAACAATCCTTTTCCTCCCCCCATCCTCGACCCTCATCCCCTCTCATAATCCCTTGTCATTGGTATCTAGCTATAGGCTTTTCCCCACGCAATCCAATGTCACCTATCTTATCACTTCATCATTCATCTATATGGCATGTCATCCGCCCACTTCATCTTTGATGATTTGGATAACTATCCCATCCCTGAGCTTTGTATAGTCACCATCATCCTATCCAATCCCACAAGTCTATCTTGTCCCATCATGTTAGTCCAATCATTTTATCCCCTTACCTAGGGTTATCTCATCATCTTTCATCCATCATTTGTCTTTGGCCTTCTGTCGAACTATGTTGCCCCTACGCTTTCACGTAGGCAAGGTCGATCATTTGATCCACCCCCGGGGTTCCATCATCGATCTTCATTGTCCACTTTGTCCCTTTGTCGCCTATCATCAATCTCTCTCTACATTTTCCATCTGATCCTGTTCCATCCATCATCAATCTATATTTTCCCCTTTTCTCCTGTTCTCCATCCTGTCTTAGTCATCCATCAAAATCTCCATCATGGTCTGTCGTCAACCTTTTATCGAACTACAAGGGTTCTGTGCTTCCACGTAGGCAAGGCTAATCTTTGATCGGCCCCTGAGCCCCTAGGTCGGTAGGATGTGTTAGTCTCCCATCTTGTGTCAATCTTGTGTCATGTCTCTTGTGACGCGTCATTCAGCTACACCCTTATCTACCTAGATCTTAACAAATGAGATTCACTTGTATCATCAAATCCCATCGGTTCTAAATGTCCTGCGTCATATCAATCTTTTAATTTAGTATCCATCATCGGTCTCAACAGGATGCATCCTTCCTAACAGACCTCATCAATCCCATCCATCCCCTTGATTGATCCTATGGCAAAGGACATTTGAAATTAATTGTGATCTTTTGATGCTTTTGGCTTTTGTTTATCATTTGAGCTCCCTATCATCACTTGTCATTGTCACCTTGATCCATCATATCATGGTGTGCTTTGACCTGTCAATATAGGGGTGTATCTTGATCTTTTCTTTATCTTCTCGGTTGTCCCACGTAGTACCAACCAAGATCCCTAAGGTCTTGTGTTACGCTGGGGCATCCTTGTGTGCTTGTGGTTATCCCAATACCTAGCCCGACCAAGGTCACCCTGACCTTGGGGTGTTGGGATAGCCTTCTTGTTTGTTATGTTTTGTTTTATGCATTTGACACTAATCTGCCCTGGTTCTTCATACCTTGGCATTTCGTGTCTTCTGCTATAGCAAAAATCAGTGCTCCGACGATGGCAAATTGCATTTAGATTGCATTTCATCTCTCATCCTCAAATCCCCCCATCCATTCATCTTTCATCACACTCCCCTCCCAATCTTCCATCGCATTGCATCATCTTCTTCAACTCCCCTTGCATCATCTCATCCATTTTGAGAGCACACTCATGTTCTCCTGAACCCGCATGTCCTCTCGAGGGGGCATCCTTCATCCCTAACTTTCATCTTTCCCCCCATCATCTTTCTTCCTAGTCACTTCTTTGAATGACTGGGGCATCTTTTCCAATCTAACCATCTTCTTCTAGGTTCTATGTTTTAATATTCTTTGAAATGATGCTACTTCGTAACACCATCTCAAAGAGGGGAAAATGTAGATGTCTAAATTTGGACACTTAATTTATCCAAATTCATCCCCTTTCATCTTAGTTTCGTTAATTAAGTAATACTACTATTATTTAATTAATATCTTTAATTCTACCAAATCCCTAAGGTATTTAATCAATAATACCTTATCTCTTTAATCCTCCTTCCATCAATTGAATTAAATAAATATTCCATTTATTTAATTCCCTTCATGTCACATCCTCCATCTTTTTTATCTTATCCTAATCCATCTTCTAATCCCATCATTAAGGTGTGCACATGCCTAATCCTTGATTAGGATGTGTCACATCCTCCAACTTTTGCAAGTTGGCTTTTAATCTCTCTTAGCCACCTAACCTTCCTCTAACCCCTCATTAACTAGCCTAATTAACCTCTCAAGGAATTTTTAATTCCTTTTATCCTTCCAAGGAATATTAAATTCCTTTTCTCTTCCCCATGTCCTTTATGACATGTGTCCTTGGTCAACCCTCTTAAATGCCTTTCTTTTTTGACAAGGCATCTCCCTTCCCTATGTGAATTTTTAATTCACATTTAATCCCCCAATGCACCCTTTGGAATTTAAAATTATTTCCCATCTCCCCATGTGAATATTTGAGGAATTTTTAATTCCTCACATGTCCTCTCACCCACATGGGGACAAGTACCTCCTTTATGAGGAGATCTTGTCCAATCCCAAGGTACTTTGTACCCCTCTCCATGTCATGTCCTTCTCCTTCCACCTCATGTCCACTTCATCTTTTAGGGCTTCATCACATGCCACATGTCAAGATGTGAGGGCTTGTGAGTTCTCAACTCACCTTGGCCCTACATCTTGATATTTGGTGGATCAATCTTGACCGTCCATTTCCCCTAGGATTTCCCAAAAATCTTATAAATACCCCCTCTTTTCTCTCATTTTGGGGAGATCATTTGTGCTAGCCAAACTCTTGCAGTTTTGTCTCTCAACCTCTACTTAACCATTTTCACATTTTCATCCACTTGCATCCATCTTCACATCCTCATCTAGCTTGCATCTTTCCATCCAAGGAGCATACACGTCAAAGATCGAAGGGCCAACCAAAGAATCGACTCAACGCAAGGTATAAAGTTCCATTTTGTGGCTTTGTCTTGTTTTGTTTCTAACTTAGGCTAATCTTGAAGTGTAGGTTGTTTAAGTTGTTTATTTGCACTCTCTTTTAACTTGTTGCTTGATTTCTAACGCATCTAATTTGACCTATCATAGTAATGATCAAGGTAATATGGAGACATCTATCCCTCCAGAAGTTACAAAATAGGTCACTAGTGAAAGAGAAAAGCATGATTCAAACAAATAACAAGAGCAAGGAAAAGAAGATGATGGTGAGAAAGAAGATGGAGACAAAAATGAAGAGAATGAGCATGGAGATAAGGACAAGGAAAAAGGAAATGAATAAAAAATGAAAGATGAAGAAAAAGATAACGATAAGGCCTTCAGAGATGAAGAAAAGGTAGAGGAAGAAGATAATACTGAGTCTAGGAAGGATGAAGAAGCTCATAAAACTAAGCCTTCTAGTGAATCTTCCTTTGGTAATCCCTTGAAAGGCCTCTTATCTAGGAAATTAAAGTTCCAACTAGTTTTCTCATCATAGTTATTGTAGTTTCCCATGCAATAGGGAAGTTTAGATTTAGATCAGATATCTCCTATTCACAATTTGCAACTAGGTGATGTTTTTCACACATCAACAAGGAAAGGAATCATTGAAGCATATAAAAAGAGTGGTGAATTAATGGATGAAGCTGTAAAATCCTTGCAGGAGATAACCCCCAAAATAAATATTGATACCTCCTTGTCTACAATAGAAAACTTCAAGTTATTGATTGATTCCTTTAGGGAATATGCCTCTGGTTTAAAAGGATAAGTTGAAACAGAGGTAGAAATGAGACTTACAAAAAAGAGGTTTTCAGAGATTAGAGAGAAGTATGCATCTGCACACAACAGAGTTGAAGAGTGTTTGAAGGAAGTGCAAACATGTGAAGAAGATGAAATTTTTTTGTTTTTGTATTGCATGAAGTGGTCGGATGCCACACAAAGCATAAAGGATTCCATGGATGCAATTAAATCATAGATAAGCAATGCATCAAGTGACTATGGCCCAACACAGGAAAAAAATGATTAGATGTGGACTACCATAGAAGATTTACATGACAAATTATTTACCCTGTAGAGCCAAAAGGAAGACATAATCAGGTAGTTTGGGAAGTTAAGGGACTTGGTGAAAATAAATCATATGCCTTTCTCAAGTTCCCTTTCCTGTACTGACACAATTTAAAAGTTAAATCTTACTCCTAGTACTCCAGAAGAAGGAGAGGAAACAATGGTGGAGCTTGAATCACAATATAGAATGCTTGAAGTAGTGAAGAAAAGTTGGGAAGAAGATAAATCTACTTGGAAATTCATTTTAGAGAAGCTTAAGGGGTCAACATCTTTGTATTTACCATTTCTACTCTCATGCATTTTTCAAATTTTCAAGTTTTTAGATTCTTTTGTAAATATGTGGATGATATAGAAGTTTTGGTTAACATCCTAAGGGGGAGTTCTAGTAATAAATAGAATAGGAATATATATGCACCCTTTTCTATTGATTTAGAGAGTTTTTTTGGGAAAGATATGTGTAAGGGGGAGATAAAGTTACAAGGGAGAGCTTTTGAGGATGTTTAGTTTTTGAAGAGCATGTTCCCATCAATGAAAAGGGGGAGATTGTTGGAAGATTAAGGAGATTGTCATTGATGATGTAGTCTGGCAACATGAGTATGGTATGCACATAATGCATAATCCTATGTTTTTAGTGATGTAAACATTGGTTTGGATCATCCTAGCATGGTTTGGAAGTGTTGTTGAAGATACTTGTACAAGATGAGTTGGTCTAGAAAGTATGCTTATACAAAAAAAATTATAAGTGTCAAACCTAGTAGTATAGTGGTTTAGTGTGTCAATTTTTGGGTCTGCACTGTACCACAAAAAGAGACATCGCTCTACAATCCTAATAGTAACTTGATGAACATAAAATGCATTTGAATCCAAGATATTTTTTTGTTTGTTGAAGTATCCTAGAAGATATGAATGATAGAGTTCGGTCCTATATATCACAATCATTTCCTATATAGAGTGTTGTTGTGGGAGATTCTGCATTCCTTTGTGCATGAATATTGTATGGTGACGTGTTGAATATAGGCTGATAGATGTTAGTTGAGTAGGAATTCCAAATGGAATTATGTTTTTAGTTCCACATGTGGTGAATTGGGTGAACAGATGAAGTTTTTTTTGTTTAGGGCTTATTTCAGGCCGACCTAATACATTTGATGTTTTGTGAAGGATGAGAAAGTAATTTTATCTTATATAGGACCTATATTAGATTCATTCCAACCCATCTTGAGGAGATTTAAATTTTGAATTGAGGCACGAAGGTTAGATAAAATGTTTTGAGGATGATGAATTTTATTTTTTGTATTACATCCAATTAGGTTGACCTAATTGATGCTACACTTGATGTGGATATATATAATGGATTGATTTCAATGTTTTGAGGATGATGATCAGATAAAGAGTATTGGATGAAATGTATGGTGTACCACCTACATGTGTGTGATGGGAAATTGATCAAAGTTGTGTAAAGTAGAGAATTGATCTAGATCAATGCAAAGATTGATTTTGTACTTAATTGGAACTATAATCCAACATATGATAGATGCAATTGTATTAGTTCAATAGGTTGTAATCCAACCCTTATATATTCTATCTTATTCTTTGTAGGAAGTGAGTCCAATGTATAGTGATTCCACCTATAGTGAGAAATTCTATAATATACTATATCTAGATATAATATATTGTGAGCTAACCCTCACCATGGCTTTTCCCTTTTTTGGTTTTCTGCATAAAAAATCTTGGTATTCTTTTTTTCTGTGATGTTGTGGATGTTTCATTCTTTCCTTCATTATTGGATTTGAATGTGTTCTGGTAATTAGATGGCTAATGTTTGAATAGTTTAATAGAATATTGATTCACCCCCCTCTCAATATTTTGTGTGTTCAACATCTTTCTCTCTTACTCTCTCCTTCCCTCTCTACTCTCTCTATATATCTCTCTCCCCCTTCTCTCTCTACTCTCTTTCTATCACTCCCTCTTCTTCTATCCCCTCTTTTTCTCTCACTCTCTCCTTCTCCCTTTCATACACACACACTCACCGCTATCTCCTCCCTACCTCTCCCTCCCTCCCCTCTCTACTTCTCTCTGTCTCTCCTCTCTCTCTACCTCTTCTTTCCTCTCTACTTATCTTTATATCCCCTAAACCTATCTCTACCTACCTCTCCTTCCATCACTCTTTCTCTCTATCTCACATATGTCTCCCTCCCTACCTCTTTCCCTCTCTACTCTCTATCTTTCCTATCCTTCCATCTACTTGCCTCTATCTCACTCTTCCTCTCCCACTCTCCTCTTTATCTCTCTCTTCCCCCCTCTTTCTCTCCCTTAGGCTCAAGAACTACCTCTATTCTTGTCCATATTTCTATCTCTCTCTCCCTCTTTTCCCCCCTCTCTTTCTCTCCAATTATCTCTCCCTCCCCATCTTTATCTCTCACAATCTCCTTCCCTATATAATTCTCTTTATCTCACCTTTCTCTCTCTACATTCCTCCCTCTCTACTTCTCTCTATCTCACCTCTCTTTCCCTTCCTCCCTCATTCCCTCTAATTTTCTCCATCCCCCCTCTATCTCTATCTCTCTTCCTCCTACCCACCTTCCCTATATACCTCTCCCTCCCTCCCTCCTTCCCTCTCTAATTGTCTCTATCACATCTCTATCACCTATCTCCCTCCTTCCCTCTCTACTCTATCTCACCTCTCTCTCTCTCTCAACATCTCCATTTCTCCTTTATCTCTCTCTCTCTCTCCCTCCCCATCTTTCTCTCTCCCTCTCTCTCCCCTTTCTCTCTCACTCTATCCTTCCCTTTGTACTTATCTTTATCTCACCATTCTCTCTCTATCTACCTCTCTCCCTCTCCACTTCTCTCTATGACATCTCTCTATAACTTCTATCTCTCAAACTTCTCCTTTCTTCACTCTCTCTCTCTCCCTCCTTCCCGATCTACTCTTTATATCCCTCCCTCTTTCCTACCCTTTCTACATCTCCCTATCTCCCCTTGCTCTAATATCTATCTCACTTCTCTCTCTCTTTTCTTTCCTTGCACCCACCTTACCTCTCTACTTCTCTCTATCTAACATATCCCTCTATACCTATTTATCTCTCCCTCCCTCCCTCCTTTCCTCTCTCAATCTCTCCATCTTCCTCCTTCCCTCTATACTTCTCTTTATCACCTCTCTCTCTCTCCTTTTGTCTCTACTCTCTCTTCCTATGTCTCCCCCCTCCCTCTTCTATTTTTCCTCTTTCTATTTCACTCTCTCCTTCCTCCCTCTCTCTCCCAATTTTTCTCTCACCTTATCCTTCCATCTCTCCATTCTTGTTCACTATCTCACTTCTCTCTCCCTTTCCCCTCTCTCTCAATCTCTTTGTCTCTTTTTCTTTCTCTCTCTTCCTTCCTCCCACCCATCTTCCATCTCTACTTATCTCTATCTAATATATCCCTCTATACCTCTTTCTCTCTCCACTTTCCTCCTCCACTCTCTATTTATCTCTCTATCACAACTCTCTCCCTCTCTCTCCCTCCCTCTCTCTATTCCCTTCCCTCTCTACTCTCTCTATCTTTCCTCTCTCTCCTCTCTCCCTCCCCCTCTCTCTCCCCTCTTTCTCTCACTCTCTCCTTCCCTTTCTATTTTCTATCTTTCCATTCTCTCTCTCTCCCTCTCTCTCTCCCTCTCTCTCTATCTCTATCTCTCTCTCACTCACTTTCTCCTTCCCTCTCTAATTCTCTCTATCTCTCTATTCTCTCTCTAATTCTCTCTACTTCTCTCTATCTCACCTCTCTCTCCCCGTCCATCCATCCTTCCCTCTCTATTTTTTTAGCTCCCCCTCTCTCTATAGCTTTATATTTGTCTCTATATCTTTCTTCATTCCACCCACTGTTCATATAATTCTCTAACTTGTCCCTTTATATATTTCTCTATCTCTCTCTCTCCCTCCCTCCTTCCCTCTCTACTTCTCTCTATCACATTACTATCACCTATCTCACTTCTCCCTTCCTCTCTCACCTTCCCTCTCTCTCTCTCTCTCACCTCTCTCTCTCTCTTCCTCCTCTCTCTCTCTCTCTCTCTCTCTCTCTCTCTCTCTCTCTCTCTCTCTCTCTCTCTCTCCTCCTTTCCTCTACTCTCTCTATCTCACCTATCTACATATATATCCCTACCTCTCCCTCCTTACTTCCTCTCTCTCTCCCTCCCCCTCTTTCTCTCTCACTCTCTCCCTCTCTATCCCCTCCAATTCTCTCTATCACATATCTCTATCATCTATATCTCTCTCACTTCTCCATCCTTCCCTCCCTCTCTAATCTCTACATATCTACTCTTCCCTCTCCCCTCTCTCTCCTTCCCTCTTTACTTATCTCTATCTCCCTCTCCATCTCTACCTACCTCTATCTCTCCATTTCTCTCTCCTTCCCTCACTACTCTCTCTCTCCCTCCCCCCTCTTTCTCTCCTCTTTTTATCTCACTCTCTCCTTCTCTACCTCTCCCTTAATCCTTCCATTTCTCTCTCAATCTCCCCACATTCTTCCCATTTTTTGTATCATATCTTGGTGCACATCAAAGAGAGAGAGGAGGGAGGGTGGCGGAGAGAGAGGTGAGGGTGAGAGAGATAGAGGGGATGGATGGAGAGGTAGGTAGAGAGGTGGGTAGAGGAAGAGTGGTATTGATTTATAGAGAAGAGGTAGGTAGAGAGATGGAGAGGGGAGATAGAGAGAAGTACAAAGGGAAGGAGAGAGAGGGAGGGAGATAGAGGTGAGATGGAGAGATAAACAAAGAGAGAGGGAGGGAGAGAGAGAGAGAGAGAGAGGAGGGAGGGAGGGAGGGAGAGGTAAAGATGGATAGTTGAGATAGATTATAGAGATCGAGAGATAGGTAAAGAGAAGGTGAGGAGAGATAGAAAGAGGTAGATAGATAGAGGAGGGTAGGTAGAGAGGGAGGGGAGAGAGAGGGAGATGAGAGATAGAAAGAGGGTGGAGGGAGAGAGAGGGAAGAATAGAGATGTAGGGGGAAAGAGTTGAGATAGTGAGAAAGGAGAGGGAGAGGTAGGGATAGAGAGAGGTAAGATATATAGTAGAGATATATATAGAGATAGAATTAGAGGGAGGGGAGAAAGATAAATGTAGAGAGGGAAGGAGGGATGAAGGGATGTAGATAGAGATTAGAGAGGGAAGGAGAGAGAGAGAGAGAGATGGAATGTAGATAATTTTTTCTTGAGATAAAGGGAGAGTTAGATAAAGGGATGGAGATAGTGAGAGAGAGAGGTCTAGAGCATAAGAGATGAAAATGAGTGAGATAGATAGAGAGAGAAAGATGATACAACTTGCTAATTACAAAAAATTGACCTATTCATTACTGAAATTTGATATGTTGATTACTAAAATTTAACTAAGTCTAAAAAATTATAAGATCTTCCAAAAGGTTTAGTACAAGATTGTGGGGATCCAAACTAGGCCCCTAAGTGGCAATGAAAATTCAGAAAAAATAGTTAGGCAACTTAAAATAAAAATTTGAATAGGTTATTAACATAATTTGAAAAATATGTAAGAAAAAATTTGTAGCAAATTGAATGTAGTTTCTAAGCTACTAGTCCATTTTTGGAAAGAAGTAAAAATATTTGGTGAAAATTTGAAATTTCAATGCAGTAGTACTAAATTTTTCAAGAAAAAATAAAAAGTAGGTGTATGTCTGACCAACCTAAGTACAAGTTTTTTTTTAAAAAAAAAAAATTCAATATAAGTAGAGAACACATGCTTGGATGTGCCACATTTTTTGTACTTTTTTTCCAAGTAAATAATTAGTTATGAATTTTTTATCAATTTTTTTAAAAAATAATAAAACTTGTTTGTCTCACCACCATAACTTGGTTGAAAATTTATGAAATTCAATTTTATTTTATTTTATCCTATAGTATAGGAAGCATAGAATGTGGTGTATCTTTCAGATTTGAAAAATGTGAAATCATTTTAAAAATATAGATTCTTCCAATCAACCTATCAATCAAGACTTTAGTCATAATGGATGTAGAAAATCAATTTAATTATCTATTAAATTAAAAATTAGAAATATCTTATATTGGTGGAAAGCTAACAATTTTCTCAATAATCCCTTTTCATTTCATCAAATTTGGATAAAAAAAAGGTTGTTTGTCACAAGGGCGAACTTTGGTAAAGTAAGGAAAAATTCTAAACATATTTTGTAGTTTACTTTCTAGGTATGACAATCCCAAGCCAAATCCAAAGGCTATAGATTTTATTAGAAAAAATGGATATCAATTTCAAATAGATATCTATTTTAAAAAATGGGTACCTGTTCTTAGGTCTTCAAAATGAATATCTGTTTTGAAGACCTAAAAACCCGCTTTAGTAAAATGGGCATAACTTTTGTGTTTCTTATCAAAAAAAATATTTTTTTATAGGCCCTGGAAAGGTGGTTAAGAGCTCTACATAATGGACTAGATATTTTTTCTATATTATACACAAAAAAATAATTATAATTATTTGAACTTCATATTTCATTTTTGAAACATCAAATGTTCACTACTTTCGCATACAAAGTCCCTTTTTCATGATTTTTTTTAACACTCATCTCAAAATACTTGAAACAATAGATATAGCAATTTCAATAATGAAATATTATATATTTTTTGTAGTAAGGAGTGTTGGACTCAGTGAACACTGAGAGGGGGGGTGAATTAGTGTTCAACAATATTCAAACAATTAAATATGATCATAAACTATTTGCAACACATGAATAGAATTAAAGATGAAAGCACAAGAAACAAGATAATCAAGGCACCATAACACCAATATTTTTACGTGGAAACCCTATTAGGGGAAAAATCATGGTGGAGATTAATCCACAATTTATACTCTATTAAAAGTATGATAAAAAAGGGAATGCACTTGCATTTAGGCACATTGCCTAGAGCTCACTGCTCAAAATAAAGAAGG
The DNA here is from genome assembly GCA_007258455.2 of Sequoia sempervirens. Taxonomy (NCBI): domain Eukaryota; kingdom Viridiplantae; phylum Streptophyta; class Pinopsida; order Cupressales; family Cupressaceae; genus Sequoia; species Sequoia sempervirens. Next base: position 208,546,271 of record VDFB02358134.1, read on the forward strand.
CTCACTATATTACAAAATATTTTTGATGAAAAAGAAAAAAGCTAAAACTATACCATCTATAAATGCCTGTATTTAGTTCCAATAAAGTACATGAAACAAATTATGGACCTTCTTTCCAATTTTCACTTCTACTCTGCTCTATTCTACTCTACTTTCACAAAAACCCTTATGCTGCACAAATAAAATTCATTGAATAGATCTTCTAATATTAGCTTATACATCTTCTCATCACTACTCGCTCTAGTTAAAGTGAATTATTGATCTCATATATATATATATTTGCTAACAAATATTTTATTGCTTCAAGTTGGCTTTGATAAAACATGAGATATTATCCAACAATTGGATCAAATCATGAGCAATCTTTAATGCATACCCACACAAGTTGGCTAAGATATAGCTAGGACCCAAAAAAAAATCTAACACAGGAAATAATTAATTAAGTACTCCTTAAACATCTATGATACACAACATTCGCTAGGTCAGCCACAATGAAAAAATAAATAGAAAATCATTCTACCAAATCTCATAACTCATACAATGATTGCTACAACACCACAAAATTTACCAATAAGGTAAGATATATTCTCAAAAAACTTGCATGGGTATCCACAACACAAAATGGTGATCTGGTGAAGCATATAGATCAACTAGCTAACCAGATACCTTATTCTTCATGCTTTCTATCAATAACACGCTACCTTCTACAATTTTTGTTGGTATAAGTAGATCCTGATCTATAGAATGAGATAATGAATTTAGTTGCCATAAATGGCAACACTAGAAGCCACAAAAAATCTCCCCATGCCATATTCCAACAATCTCTCCCTTTGGCATTGATGGAAACACTTAGTGAAAAATGACTAAGTGTCAGAACCAAAACTTCAAAATTCAAAACACAACAAAACAATGCCCCCCCTTAGAAAGTCAAGGCATTTTTCACTGCATTATCTCCCCCTTTGACATCAATGATAAAACATTTTTTGCTTTACTCTCCTTTTGTTGTGCTCTCTCACCCTTTTATTGATGCAAAAATTGATCAAAATTTAAAGAATTGCAACTACTGCTCAATTGAGAAAATTATTTTATACTTATCTTTCATCTCTAGAAGAAATTTCTTCCAAGAATCCACTGCAATCCCAATAATTACTAAAAAACTATTATTTTTTGATGGCTGGTTGATGACTTGGATGAGGGATTTAGGAATGGTAATGGCTTCTTCTAGATTTTCTCCTTTCTTCATAACTTTAATCATTTTTTCCAGTTTGCATTCAATTAGATCCCTCACTTTCCAAAAAGTGTCCATAAGAGTATTTCTAGAAAAGTGAGCCTTAGATGCTCAATCTACAACTCATGAATTCTCTTCTTTACTGCTCCATCCTGGTCTTGAAACATATTGTAATCCTAACCAATTTTGATCAACTCAATCTCAATTTTCTCTATCTTGTCCTTGTATTTACCAACCACATGGGGTGACCAAAGACAATAATTGTAGACCTTATTTGGTAAGTCAATGCATTTCCTTAACACATTCATTTTCTTTTTCAGTTTGTCAAGAGACAGCCTAAAATGCTCCTTCAGATGTAAAATTACTTCTTCCTCTTTCCTGTCCTAAGGCACATTGGCCATAGCTTCCCTGATGCATTCAATCAATTCTTTTGGAAGTACATTATGCAAAATTTCCAATTCAATGTTGTTGTGCACAAATTATCTTCCTAGAGTGTCCTCAATGAAATCTTGTTCATATGATGGTCCATTTAGCCATATGGCAACAATATTTTGAATTCCATCTTCCTCCTAAACAATTTGCAATATCTTTGTTTTTAATAGAGCACCTTCTTCATCGCTTTCTTTTGATATTATCACATTTGGATCCATTCATTCTAGTTCATCTCTAGGAGTGTACTCATCAGAATCTTCATTAGGTATATCCATAATTAATTGCTCTTTGTCTTTTTCTTCAGTTCTTGGGGATTTGTGTGCCAAAGGAATGACATCAACAAACTCTAGAGCTCATTTCTACTTCTTCCCCACCTTACTAGAAGAGGACCAACTTCAACTACTCTTACTGGAAGGGAAATGCCAACTATTCCAAACTTTCCCAATAATTCTCTAAAGAAACTTTCATAAACTTGTTCACAATTTTGCAGAGTATTGAAATGTTCAAAGATTTTCATACAAATAGGTTCATTTTCTTTCCATGCCACATTATCATTCTAGGGTAATTAATTTAGAAAATACATCATAATTCATATAACTAGGGTACCAAACCTGAAGGCATAGTCTACATCTTTCATCAGTTGCACATTTTCCATCAACTCATCCTTCAACAATCTGTATTGATCAAAGTCTTCATTTTCCATTATAATTTTGTGAGCGATATATACTGCACGTATGAAAGTTGATCCTTATCTATTTCTAAAGAAAATTTTATATGAAATTCCATGTGTAATGCACCTCATTAATGGATCTTTGATTGTTGAAATTACTAGCTCCCTTTGATCTCATGTTACTCCGGTTAGGGTTTCAACTTCAATGTTCTGAACAACACAAACATTGCACAATCCTATTAGATTTCTAATTAATTCTTTTGAAATTTGATAGGTTTTATCCAGAGTAAGGATATCATCGTCCAATCTGCTCAAGATAAACCAAACCACTTCCACATTGATGAAATAAGGAAACTCATTCCAAATGTCCAAACTCTTATGTTTCAAACCTTCAAGCCACTTCAATTTTTTGACTGACAAAAATTTTCTTACATCCCTAATCTTCCTACTACTATATTCATCCAAAGTTATTAATCCTTTGATTTGCTTCATTTTTCCTTCCGTACTAAACAAGGTTTTTCTTTTGAGCACAAAATTAGGAATTCAACAAGCAATCAGAAATACCTAGTGAATTCACTGCCAAATTCTCTTAGCTCCTTCAAAATTTCACTGCAGAAGCTCTCATTCTCTTCTTCTTTAGTGTAGGGTGACAAATGAGGGTTCCATACATTGTTTTATAACTACGTGCACTTAACCTTTTAGTTTCATTAAATACTTTTCCCTAGGAGTTCTGATAAGTTTTTTTTCATAAATAACAAGAGAAAATTCATTTGTGGGCCTTCTACTTTTCATACTCCTGCAAAAGATATCACTGATGTATTTGCAAACTTCTACCATAGCTACTAAAAATTTCCTACATTTTGGTGCCAACTACCAACAAGGGGTTAAATTATTTTTCTTGAAAAACTCCCCCTAGGCCAAAGGCCCAAGATCAATTTCTAGAGGGATTACCGGAGGCTGCTTCTAGTATGGGCTTATTTCCTCCATTAGACTCACTCTTCTTTACCAACGTTTTCTTCATTTGATCTCTTATCTCTTCCACAAACACTTTTCATTCTTCTTTGTCATATTTCTATGAATTTCTTCTTTTGTATACTAGACCTCTTCTATCCATGTTTTTGTTCCTACAAAATCTTGCAATATGACCAAATGTGTTGCAATAGTAACACACTGGATTTCTTTGTCTATACCATTCATTCCATTGATTTCCTCCTTATCTACATGGATTAGCAACATGCCCAAATTTTCTACAGGTGTAGCATTTAACATTCCTTACACTGATAGACATACTTCTGCATTCAATTGATTTGTGACTAAACCTATTACAACTATAGCACTAACCGAGAAATGATGGACTGCTCAAATTTATTTTACTTCTACACTAAGAAGCCATATGACCAAATTTATTACAAGAAAATCAGTAACCATTAATTTCCTTACTGAATGTCTTCTGATTTTGTTCATCTGATTTCCTTGTCTGGAATCCTTGTGTTTAGCTCTGGAACTTTCTCCTTTCTCATAGCCAAGACCTCTCTTATCATTTGCAATATTTTTTCCTTTAGTTCGCTCATCAAGCTTAGCAGAACTGATCCTGAACTTCTCCTTGTACTCATTTGCAGTAGTGAGTTCATCTTTGAGAATAGCTATTTTCCTTTCAAGTTCTTGTTCATTATGTCTGGGTTATTGTAGTTCAATCTCTAGCTGAATGAATGCACTATTTACTGGGTCAGATTCTCCTCATTCTTATTTCTTTCTTCAATCTCCTTAGCTTCATTGCCACAAATTCTATCTCAAGCTTCAAAGTAGCATTATTTCTAGCAAGATTTTCACATTCTTTAGTTATCTCTTTTAGGGTTTGATTTAGGTGAACATCTTCTGAACTTTTATTTTCTTTCCGCTTCAACTAATCACAAAGTTCCTTCCTCTTTTCTCTTGACTCATTTATTTTATCCTTCAAAGATTGTATGAATTTCTCAGCATCCACAATATTTTTTTTAAATTCCATGACATCTTCTTTAGACTGATCAAGATAATCAAGTGTCACCATAAGCTATTGTTGAATACCACCAGAGTCCATTGCAATTTAGGATCCACCTCAAGTCATTAAAATTTCATATAGGAACTATGATTTGATACCAATTGTTGGACTCATGCAATACTGAGAGGGAGGGTGAATTAGTGTTCAACAATATTCAAACAATTAAATATGATGATAAAATATTTGCAGCACATGAACAAAATTAAAGATGCAAGCACAAGAAACAATATAATCAAAGCACCATAACACCGATATTTTTACATGGAAACCCTATTAGGGGAAAAACGATAGTGGAGATTAATCCATAATTTACAATCTATTAAAAGTATGATAAAAAAATGGAATGCACTTGCATTCAGGCACACTACCTAGAGCTCACTAATCAAAATAAAGAAGGCTCACTACCTTACAAAATATTTGTGATTACAACAAAAAATGAATTGAGAATATAGCATCTACAAATGCCTAGATTAAGTTCCAATGAAGCACATGAAATAGATTGTGGACCTTATATCCAATTTGCACTTCTGCTCTGCTCTGCTCTACTCTTCTATCACAAAAACCCTTTTGTTGCACAAATAAAATTCACTCAACATATCTTCTGATATTATCTTATACATATACTTTTCACTTTTTCACATTGTAGACACGTAAAATGTACTAATTGACATTGTGCATCTAATCCTAACCACTAACATCATTTCATCCTGAATCATCCTTCGGTCTAACCATTTAATCAAATACCTTTATCTGATTAAATTCACCAATATTCCTCTCTTAATTAAATAAATCAATTATCTAATTAAGTCACCTTTTCTTGATAATTAAATTAATCATTTTTTATCTAATTATCTTATTCAATTAAATAATTAATTCTATTTGATTAAATCTCTTAATTCTATTTGATTAAATCTCTTATCCAAGTGTCATTCAATGCATTATTCCTTCCCTCTTGCATACCATTTCAACAATTTCAAAATTCAAATATATGCATTTATTGGCACAATCCCCAAAACCTGCACATTCCTTCATCCATTCACTTGTTGACAAGTGGTACCTTGCCATTTGTTGATTCTTAGTCCCACATTGCTCTATTTTGGGCATTCCTTCGACTTGTCTTTCTATAAATAAGAGGCTAATCTCCTCATTTCAACATCCACAATTTGAGTAAACTTACTATACTCAAATCATTAGCAATTTTCATTCATTATCATTGAGTTCATAGCCATATTATGCATATTTTTCTATTGGATCACTCATCAAGGATCAACAAAGTGGATCACTCTTCATCACACATCAAGCTTGCATCATAGGAGTTGGGAAAGGGCCAATTTTCACATCAAATTAACACCAATTCCCCCATGGGATCAAGAGTTTGTTTGTTTTGATAGGATTTTAATCTATTTCATTTGTGTTCTTCATTCTTCTTTCCTATTTTAAACTTTTCTAATGGATTTCATGGGGAATCCTTATTCTTGCTTGCATTTTATCTTCTAATGCATTTGTTCATTGTGTTTTGCAGGTATTAGGATTGGGGTTCATACATTTGGCGGTAGAAGGAGGGAAATCTCACCTTTCAATAACATTTTTTTAATCAAAATTACGCGTTTTTCTTTGTTTATAGGTTTAGCATTGTTGTTCAGTACCACTATAAATTCAAACTGTGACACTCAAGTTTCTCGCCTAGAAATTTAAATTTTAATCTATGTCGCTGGACCAATCAGATTCGTGGGAATTTAAAAAAAAATATTGCATTGTTGGGAAAAAGGGTGACACATTCATGCTCACTGGCCTAACTGCAGAGCGATGTTGACTAGCAAGCGACGCTATACAAAACCACTAGAGAAATCAAACTGCGATGCCATCATAGATTGCCACTAGAGTAGAGTATGAAGTGAAATTTAATATATAGCACGTGCTTTTTTTCAAAGTATGATTATTCTATCTTTTTGATCTTTTTTTGGAAAAATCTAACTAATTTTTCTTGTAGGTTAAATCAATTAAAGATGAAAAGGAAGAGAAGCACAATGATGTCATTTCACAAAAACAAGTATTTTTAAACACTTTAGTGTTTGATTAACACTATTGGAGGATTCATTAGTCCTCTTAAGGAAAATTTGTCATCTTTTCATGCTTAGGAACCACTAATTTCATTTGGGCTTTAAAAAGAACATTTTAATTTTTGCTACAAAAAGCTTAAAATAAATATTAGGACTCAAATCTACTAAAGTTTGTTTTGGGATTAAAAATTGAACAAGGAAATTTTTCACACTTACTTTGGTGCTTTTAAAATGAACTCACAATTTCTTTGAAAGGTTAAAATGAATATGTGAAAATTTGTTTTTGTGATTGCTTACTTAAACTAACATCATCGGAAAGGACATATGCGCTTCTCTCGTGCTTTATAGCAATCTTGAGAATCAAAAGGCCTTTTTTGTGATCTTAGGTTGACATAAAGTAATCACATCCACACTTCATTTTGGGTTTAAAATTGAACAAAAGACTTTGCGAGTGTGAGTAAACTTATTGCATACGTTCTCCCTTTATTTCAAAACAAGTGTTGATCAAACTATGAAAATGTTTATTCATTTTTTTTTTTTTATCTTAGAGGGCCTGCCTTGGGGAAAAAGTACTCACCCAAGGGAATGACTCAATCGATAACATTGTAAAGCCAAGAGTATTTCCAACCAAGATATAAATGTGGGTATTGGAATAAATGCAAGTATCACGCGGTTGACTCCGACAAGATGGATCGAAAGGGACTCTCACTGTATGGGTCAATCTCCATGAATGGAAAGTCTTAATTAAAACCCATTTTTTCGAATTGCCAAAATCCTTGATCTATTTCTTGGTGCAAGAACAGTCATTCTGAACCCACCCCACACTGTTACGATCTTTTGGTAGAAATGGAAAGCATACCATGGGAGTTTCATGGGTGTTGATGCTTTGCTACCCTATAGAAGTGAGTGTCGTGGAGAGGAGCCAGTGGGGTCAAGCATCTAAGGATTGGCTAAAGATAAGTGTAGCTAGACTTGTCCAAGTGGGGAGTCAACAAATATTGTCTTTCATATCCATATGGTTGTAATTATTCTTGGTTACAAAATTCTTTGCTTGTTCAAAAACATCTTGGAAACAAACACTTAAACATCATCATCAAAATTTCAAACCCTTTGGGAGACAAATACAATTGACCCAATTCATGTGTTATTGCTTGCCTTTGGGATTTTATCCTTAGAGGTTTCTAAACACTTGGATTACATCTCAATTTGTCTACTAAAGTTAAACAATAGGTAAGCCTTGCCTTGAATTCATCAAATTTCCACATAACATACTTTGTGGGATTCAAAAAAATTAAGACATTGGACATCTAGTTTGGAAAACCTAATCAAAGAAGTGTTTGTGATAAAATAGAGTCACTAAGCAAAGATAACAAAGTTAACTTGCACATGTGTTGAAAACTCATGATTTCCAAGAAAGTCAAAATCCGGAAATGTATGCTCAATTTGAACCACCCTTTATTTATAGAGGTCCTTAGAAGCATTGCATGTTCTTCAATACCGAGTTCTAGGTAGACAAAGTGTCTTTTCAGGTACATCTTAGGATCAAAATAAAAATCTTTTTCATCCATCCTTCAAACATCAAACCAAAAGTCATCTCACCATCATCTTTTGAGAAATCTTGAAATTATCCTTCCTGCTAGGCTTTTTGGCAAAAATCAAAATCATCAAATCCTTGAGACAAAATCCTTGACATCCTTATCAAATCATATTTGGATAGGTATGTGTAGACGCATCCTTTTGCATGTGCTTAGTCAAAATTATCAAACCATCTTATTTAGCTAGGTATATGTGGATGCATCCTTCTTCATATGCTTGGTTAAATTATCATATTGTTTGATAGGTGTGGGTAGATGCACATCCTTCTCCCTACACATATTCAAATTATCATCCCTTGAGAAATCTACCCCTTAGATAATCATCCAACATCTTAGGTTCTATTTGTTCAATCAAAGCAAACCAAAAAATCAAGCCAAGGACAATCCAAAAGATCAAAATCAAAATCCAAAAACATATCCAAAAGCCCTAAAAGTCTAGCATTCCCCTCAATATTTTTCAAAAGATCAAACATCCACATAATCCATCTCTTGCATCATCATCATATCACCTTTTGATCCTCAAAGACATCCTAAAAAAAATATTTTGTGCCTAAAATAAAATCAATTCAAAGAATTAGAGATTCATCTCCCATATTCTTGAAAATTGATCCTTGTTTTATGGTTCAAACTAGATCTCAATACAAGAAGAACATGGAAGCTGATAAAGAAACACTCACTTCAAGTGACCTAAGCCAAACAAACCCCAAATAAATCCTATTGAAACAAGCAATCCTTTGACCATCTCATCATCAAAAAATCCACAAGAGGAAATTCAAGAAGATCTTACCTTTGGGATGTCACATGAAGAACTAATCGAAATGATCCAAAATATCAAGAACCATAAGATCATCAACATCATGATGAGGCTTAACCCTTCACTATATATGCTCGAACTAGCAAAACAAAGGGCCAAATTACCTTCTGATTTTGATGTGAGCTCTATAGTGGAACCATCTTTGGAGGTCATGCCTCTAATTTCATCCACACTCCCCATCTCATCTACACCCCCATCCAAAAGCATCACTCAAAAAATTCTGCAAATCACAACATCTTTTTCACCAACTCAACCTAATCTTAATAAGGGAAACACATTTCTTAATGCCATTCAAAAACACCCCCTTGTTAATAATCAAGACTTGGATGCAAATACCATTTTGGAACAAAAAATACCTGAAAACCCATTACATAAGTATGCCCCTCTCACTTTCCATGATCTAATGATCCATCATCATCATCCTTCGGAGCAACACCTCAAAACTTCTCTCCTCACAAATTCGCAAGGAGAAGGTGACATGTTCGGACCAAGGGGCATTTTCAACACCACATCATTTTCTCAAGAACTCACACCCCTCACATTTTCACCTCTTCCACCATTACCACCATTATCCACACCTCTACTTGGCTTGGGACTCCCACCTTTACCAAAAATTAATCAAAATCAAACCAATATCCTAAACACCAATCAAAGCATCACACCAAGCTCTCAAAACTTGTCATCGACATTGCAACAACATATGACAACTACACAAGCAGTCACGACATCATCAACCACTCCCATAACATCTCAAAGCATGGGATCTGAAGGACCAACCACATCAATAGCACTATCCACCACTCAAAACACCAACATGACATCACCACTCACCACCACCACAAGCACCTTTTTGAATCCACCACCACTTCCACCATCACCAAATTCCAATTTATCAAGCCAATAACACATGGCATTGCAAGCCACTTAGCAAGCTGCTTATCAAAAGGGATTCCTGCAAGAGAAAAAATAAAAAGCCGCACAAATAGCTACCCAACAAGCCGCTCAAGCTGCACAAATTCAAGCCCAAATTCTATTGCAACAACAAGCGACACAAGCACAAGCACAAGCACAAGCCCAAGCCCAAGCTCAGGTGCACGCCCAATGCTTAGGTGCATGCCCAATATCAAGCACAACAAGCACAAGCACAAGAACAATTTCTTGCACAAAAACAAGCAACACAACTACAAGCATACCAACAAGCAATAAAACAATATCAAGAGCAGCAATAAGTAGCCCAATCAGCAGCCCAACAAGCGTTGTTGGAACAACATGCAATCCTAGCACAACAACAACAAGACCAACAACAAGTGTCTTTTATACAGCAATAAGTGCAAGCATACCTAGCTCAAAAAAATGTGCAAATACCATCAAACAACCCACCCATCCAACCAACAATTGAAACACTCCATAACACCTTCATCCCACCCCTTGTTCTGCAAAATGATGTAATGACACAAATCAGGTTGCTCTCGCAACAAGTGCTTGATCTTCAATCAGGGTGAACCACAAAAACACCAAGCAACTTGTGTCCCTATCCATTTGATAGGATCCTTGTGATGAACCATTCCCGAAGGGATTTGAGATCCCCAAGTTTGACAAATATCGAGGGACGGGAAATTCTGAAGATCACATTAGAGAATTCTAGGTTCATTGCATGGAAGTCACGTATGATGATACCTATCTGATGTGGCTATTTCCTAGGAGTTTGGCTAGCTACGCTATTGAATGGTTCTCTTTCCTACCTACAGGCATCAGGAGATTCCAAAAAATTATAGACGCATTCATTAAAAACTATACATGCAATATTACAATGGATGTCATTCTAGAAGAACTCACAACTCTAAAACAAGGTAAGAATGAATCATTCACTTCATTCCTACAACGATGGCAATCCAAGGCCAATTAGAGTAAATGGGTCATGCCCGAGGAACAACAAGTATGCAACATCATATCCAACCTTGATGGCCTTTTGGAATTTCATCTCAAGGTCCAAGAGATTACCACATATGACCAGTTGATCTCCAAGGCGCTCAACATCAAATGAGCCCTTATGACACAACCTGCGAGATAAACTTCATACCCCAAACAACAAAGCAACCGCGCACCCACCAATTACAATGACAAACCTCACACATGGGAAAGGAATAAAAATGTTACCAATGATGGTGTTGTCAATGCCAAAGTGGTCATCAGTGCCCCTTGCCAAAATATACCCACACCACAAATCCAAATTCAACACCAAAACAATCATCAAGCAACACAACAACCAAACAACAATCAAGCAATTAACAATGTGAATGATCAAAGGGGACCACCTGAATGGAACAAGAATTATCCCTAGTGAAAGTACACTACTCTAAGGGAACCACTTGAAGTCATCATGAAGAATCTGATAAATGAAAAACTCATCAAGGCACCTACCTATGAGAATTACCAAGAATCAGATGTGAAACCTCCTTGGTATAATGAGAATCAACTCTGTGACTTCCATAAAATCAAAGGGAATACCATAAAAAATTGCACGAGACTAAAGAACATAGTCCAAGACCTTATTGATCAAAGGATCATAAATTTGGAGTAACCAATAGGAAACCAAAACCTTAAGATATACAGGAATCTGATGCCTAACCATAGCAATAAAGGGAATAATAACACAGATAAGGGGAAAGAAACCTTCAAGAATGTAAATTAGGTGTATGACCATGTCATTGCATCTCTGAATGACTACTACGCTACCATCACCATCAAAGGAGCCCATGTTGATTGTGTAGTCACAACAAGAGGCGATAAAGTTACCATCGCAGAATCATCCCAGCCAAACAGATTCCTTGCACCTAGATCTGTCCCCAATGGATATAACATTCTTTATCAACTCAAAAGAATTCCAACAAAAAAATTCATCATGGAGCTACTAAAAATCACATCTGCTCATAAGAAAATCCTTGAGGAAGCATTGGCTTCATCCACTGTCCCTGCAGATCTTGATGCGGAACAATTCCAAGCTATGGTCGAAAATATCATTACACCAAATCTCCTCACATTCTTCGACCATGATTTTCCTGCTCAACCATCTCATAATCATGCATTCCACTTAGAATTCCTAGTATAGAAAAAAAAATTCAAAAGGGTCTTGGTGGATGGAGGTGCAAGCTTGAATATTTGTTCCCTCAAGCTCATCAAACAATTAAAAATATTAGAGGATTCTATAGACAAAGGAAAGGGTATCAAAATGAGAGCATATGATGATCAAGAAAGAGTGTCTAGGGCACAATCAAAATCCTTATCCAAGTAGGGCCAGCCATCATGGAAACCACTTGTCAGGTCCTGGACCTCGACTTACCATATAGCATCCTCCTAGGACACCCATGGATTCATGCAATGCAATTAGTAGTGTCAACTTTCCATCAATGTGTCAAATTCACATTTGAAGGACAAGAATTCACTATCCATGGAGATCCCAAACCATTTTCCTAGTGCAAAAGCCTCGATGCAAAGTACTATAAAATCCCCCAAGTACCAAAAAATGATGAGGGCCCATCTACACCATACATTGATCCCGCTACTCTCGCTTCCAATTTTGCGACAGAGACACCCGCCATTCCCACCATCTCTGATATTAAGGTCGTCATCCAAGATAATGGTTGTGGAAACTACATGATTCCTCAAAACACTTTTGTAGTAGGAGAGTTACCACAATCTCCTAGATCACGTGGAGGTCCGCAAGTAAATGAGGCCTCCACATCTGAATCATCTCCTAAAGAATATCCCAACTTTACAAGTTGGGTAGATCTCAGTCAAGAAGTTATCATGATAGATCCATCTCATATGCTATACCAAGATGAGAGACCAACAACTGATTTACCAATGGATGACAGAAGCAAGGGTCTACAAATGATGCTTGCAATGGGCTATGACAGAAATCAAAGACTTGGGAAAAATGGCAATGGGCTTATAATACCTATCATTCTAGAGACTTGAATGGGAAGTATTGACCTTAGATGTACCCCTCTGAGTATAACCATATGTAGCCAAGGTCCCCCAGTTAGAAAGGTCAAAAATCCTCCCCAGCAAACTGCAGTTGAACTGTGCTTACCAATATCTACAGGTCACATCATAGATAAATTCACATTTGACATAACTAACATCTATAGTAGTAGTGATGATGAGGATCCCATGACCAACTTACCTAGGATATTTGAGAATACCACTATTTTCATGATTAGCACCCTATCTTTTGAATTAGACCATCAAAATCATGAAATCCACCTAGTATACCCCCAACTCATCGATTATGACCAACAAGGAGCACCAATTCTTGATACATTAAAAAATGATGAGGTGCTCTCAAAATTCATGGGACTACGAGATAACATTCCATATGGGGATCACAAAGCAGGGTTCATAATTGAGCTAGACACACAAGCCTATTATGGGGAAATGATTAAATCCCTTAGTCGTAAAAGTGAGAAATTAAGAATAATATCGAAGTCCTTGAGTGAAAACCACACTGTGGCACTCTCGGACATGAAAAAGGTAAAAAGAAAGGATGCATCCAATGATGGAAAACACTCTGAGGCACCTGAGGATGGGGCATTCAATCTTCCTTTCAGAGCTCTTCATCAAGAAAAATCAGTAGTCCTGGCAGAAAAATGCAATCCAGTCAATCTAGGAACAAAGGAAACCCCACACATCACATTTTATGCAAAATCATTACTATCAAAAGAACAAGAGCTCATAGTAGCCTTCCTAAGAGAGAGATAGATAAACTTCACATGGTGCTATGTTGACATGCCAAGGATTGATCCAAAAAACATGGTACATCATCTAGTAGTATATCTTGAAGCAAATATTTGCAAACAAAAGCTCAGGAAAATGCACCCTCAGATCGCCCTGCTAGTCAAAATGGAATTAAAAAAGTTATTAGATGCAGGAGTAATTCAACCAATAGATTGTCTAGAATGGGTGTCAAAATTGGTACCTGTCTCAAACCCCAATGGGGGCTTCAAAATCTACACAGACTTTAGAGACTTGAACAAAGCATGTGCAAAAGATGATTCCCCATTGCCCAATATTGACATAATCATAGACATGATGGTGGGACATGAAATGCTTTCCTTGATGGATAGTTTCTCAGGTTATAACCAGATAATGATTGCCAAAGAAGACCAACACAAAATGGCCTTTACTTGTCCATGGGGGACTTACTGATTTGGCTTAAAGAATGTAGGAGCAACATACCAAAGGGCCATGACGTTAATCTTCCATGATATGATTCATAAAATTGTCGAAGATTATTTTGATGAAATTCTAGCCAAATCCAGAAGGAGAAAGGATCACATAGCAACCCTAAGTGCCATTTTTGATAGGCTGGAAGAGTACAATGTTTGATTAAACCCAAAGAAGTGTGTCTTCGGCATACAATCATGAAAGCTGCTAGGATACATGGTGTCAATGAGAGTGAGGTAGATCCAACAAAAGTAAAATCAATCCTTGAGATGGAGGCACCAAGAACATTAAAGCAATTGGGAGGTCTCCAAGGTAGGCTTCAATCGATTCAAAGGTTCATATCACAACTGGAAAATAAGCATAATCCATATTCTCATCTACTCCATAAGGGAGTAGCGCACAAATGGGATAACAAGTGTGAAGAACCCTTGCATAAAATCAAAGAATATCTACTTACACCACTAGTCCTAATGCCACCAATCCCAAGAAAACCATTAATTCTCTATGTGTCAACAACAACAGCAGCCCTTGGGGCTCTCCTAGCTTAGCATAATGAAAATGGAACAGAAAGGGCCATCTATTAAACCAATAGAACAATGGTTGGGAATGAGTTAAACCACTCATTCATAGAGAAAGAATGCCTAGCAGTAGTGTTTGCATCACAAAAATTTAGACATTACATGTTGGCACACAAAATAAAACTCATCACCAAAATCGACCCCCTCAAGTACTTACTGTCAAAGGAAATGCTCACTGGAAGAATGGCCAAATGGGTGATGATACTATTAGAATACAACATTGAATATGTGGAGTGGAAAGTAATCAAAGGCTAAGTCATTGTAGATAAACTTGCAGAAGCACCAATCTATTCAGAGAATCCTCTCATCTTAGAGTTTCTAGAAAAATTTATTTTTAATCTCAACATAGCTGACCACTGGAAACTTTACTTTGATGGCTCATACATGCAGCATGGATCAGGAGCTGACATCTTCTTTATCACCCCATAAGGGGACTACATACCAAGTTCCTACAAACTGGCATTTCCCTACACCGATAACATTGCAAAATACGAGGCTTTAACCATAGGTCTTAGAATAGCAGTGCAGTGGAACATTATAGCTCTTAGAGTATACAAAGACTCTTAATTGATAATAAACCAAGTGAATGATGAGTACCAAACTAAAGATGATAAGCTCACTCCATACAAGAAATTGGTGGAGACTCTCAAAGAATCCTTCATCAAAATCACATTTGAGCAGATTCCCAAAGCCAACAATAGAGTAGCAGATGCCATGGAAATGATTTGATCCTTACTGAACATCCCCCACAATGTTCCAAAATATGAATTCCTAATAGAGTAGCTTCTCATGCCTGCGTTCAAGGCACAAAAATCATAATTTGTGTGCAAAATCATTGGTCCCAGTGATCCTTGGTACCACAAAATTTATACATACCTTCGAATAGGCATCATACCTGATGACTTACCCTCAACCCTAAAATGAACCTTTGTCAAAAAGACATCCCGATTCATCATCCTAGGAGATATTCTATATTGTAGGAGCATTGAAGGAACCTTACTGCACTACTTAAATGTTGAGGAGGCATTGACCACTCTATCTGAAGTACATAACGGTATATGTGGTTCACACTCGAGTGGAATGACCATAGCCAAGAAAATACTGAGGATGGGGTATTATTGGCCTACAATGGAAAGGGAGGCACATGAATATGTCAAAAGGTGTCTACAATGCCATTAGCATGGAGACCTCATCCATGCTCTAGCTCAAGGACTTCATCCCATCATCACACCATGGACCTTTTCGTAGTGGGGACTCAAGCTCATTGGAAAAATCACTCCCACTTCATCTAATGGCCATCAATTCATCATAACCACCACTAAGTACTTTACTAAGTGGGTGGAAGCCATACCCATGATGTATATAACTAGGAAGCAGATATTAAAATTCATCTTGAACTATGTCATTTGTCGCTATAGAGTCACACAAGTCATTATCTCTGATAATGGGACACCATTTAAGAATCAGGATGTCCATGACTTTTGTGAGAAATTCAAAATCCAACATCACTTCTCCACCCCAAACTATCCCCAAGGCAATGGCCAAGCAGAAGCCACAAATAAAACCATTTTGAAATTCCTCAAGAAAATAGTCAATGACATAGGTCATGACTGGCATCTACAGCTCAATCCCACCCTCTAGGCCTACCGTGTCAACATCTACACACCCACTAGCACAAACCCCTTCTCCCTGGTCTACGGATCAGAAGCAGTACTCCCCATTGAGATCAAGATCACGTTACTAAGAATATCACTGTAAAACCTCATCACAGATGAAGAGTACTAAGTATCAAGACTAAATGAGTTGGAGCTACTAGATGAGCAATGTATAGATGATTTAAATCATTTACAAGTCTATCAGAATAGACTCAAGAGGAGCTATAACAAGAAAATCAAAAGTAGGACTTTCCAAGTCAGAGAACTAGTACTAAAGGAAAATCAAATGAATGTCCCAACCCAAGTAGCAAAGGAAAATTTGAACCCAATTGGTTGGGACCATTCATTATCACAACAAGCTATAAGTAAGGGGCATATTAGCTATCAACACCCAAAGGGGAACCTCTATAAGATCCCATGAATAGCTCCCATCTCAAAAAGTTTTATGCCTAAGGTAAAGAACCAAAAAAAAAAAAAATTAGAAAATGTCTTGAAAAAATGGTCACCTTGGTGAAAACCTGGCAAACAAGAGTCTTGGTGACAACAATTTTTTTTTTAAAAAGCAAAAAATCCAAAAAAAATTAGAAAAAGGATTAAAAATAGTAAAGAGAAAAATCGTCCTCTGGTGAAAACCACTTCGGTGGCACTTTGGACAAGTACCTTGGTGAAAACATGGCAAATAGGTACCTTGTGTAAATAAGCATTTTCCATCCACTAAGATCTTCACGACTTGTTCTACATCATCCATCCATTGTGTTTCCATCATCCATCACATTTAGATCTCCATCCATCACTCATCCACCCGCATTCATACCATGGCTTGGTCTTGTTTTTGTATCATGATCCCTCCTAGTACTACTCAACCATTCCTCAAGGTCGGTTTGTCCTACCTTTATCATAGTAGTCTATTGTATCACACTGGGGGCATGTTCTCATCGGATTATATTCATGTATATCCTTAAAGTCAAAATATCAGAAAATCCAAAAACATCAAAACATCAAAAAATCCAAAAACATCAAAACATTAGAAAATCTAAAAACATCAAAATCACTAAAATCCAGAAACATTCAAAACATATCAAAAAATCCAAAAATAGGTCAAAAAGTCATTCAAAAAAGTCAAAAACAAAGTCGTCTTGTCGAACTATGAGTCTCTGAGCTTTGAACATAGGCAAGATTGATCTTTGATCATCCCCTGAGACACTTAGGCCAGTCCTTTAGGAATATGTCATAATAAATTGACATTTCATCATTTATATTATCATCTGTAAATTAGTCAAGTCGTCAGTCAAACTACATGGTCTCTGCGAGTATAACATAGGAAAGGATAATTTTTTGATGAGCCCCTAAGGCCCCTAGGATAGGTCCTTAGGTTGGTCTCTTGGTCAAAATTTTAGAAAAACCAAAAAAAATTCAAAAATTTTGAAATTCAAAACATTTGTAAAATCTCAAAAAATACCAAAAATAGCCTCAAAACATTGGAAAACTCTAAAAACATCCAAATGTTTGAAAAAATCCATCCTTCTTATCTTGCTTACACCCATAATAACACCACTCATAATAAACGATCGTCATCCCCAACCTTTGGTAAGATAATCAGAAGCAAGTCTAGCTGGTAAAAAGTGAAAACTCAAAACGTCAAGTCTTAGGTCTAAGTCAGTACGTAAGCAAGTTGGTCAACTCTTTGTGTCAATAACCTATCATCCAATTTTTCCCATATCAATCATTTGAAAGAACACTTAGGATAAACGAAATGACTTTCCGCCATCCACTAACATGTCCTAGGATGTATCCTTCCTACAATGGGCATTATCTTTTGGCAATAGTTTCGGTTCTTATCCTTGAAAACACATTCCCTTCTGGTTAGCAGTATTGAAGAACATCAACTTGTTTCTTTCCTTTTTCTTTCTCTTTTGACTTATCTTATTGCACTCATTCCAAGGACCTCTCGATGATATCCCAATAGAGGATTTAGAGAGATAGGAATGGGGCAATGATCATTATCTTTAGTCTGTTGTGCTTGTTGGACGTTCTTGAAATATAACCTTGGTGAATACTTGCTTTGTTAGGTATGTATGGAAGAAGTTTTGGGCAGCTTGTTGACTATTGCATTGATAGGTTATACATTTTTGTGTTTTGGTACAAGGTGCTTGAAACTTCTAAAGTGCATCCTAGCAAGTTTTCTGTATGTTAGGTGTGAACAAGAATACTCCTATCTGAATGTCAAGTCAAAGTTCATCACATTAAGTACAACACCATCCTAGTTCTCTATACCTTGATGCGTCATACCACATGTGCTATCACACATAAGAAAATTGGCCCTTTGAAGATCCCAACTCCTCGGCAAGTAGTCATCAGCATTTGCATATTTATCATCTTATGTCTTGTTGAAATGTCTTCTTCTCTTTCATCCCTTCTTGCTCATCGCGCTACTAGGGTACTATGATAGTTAATCATCATCATCATCATCATTGATCCTACATCCACAAATCACTGGCATATTGCATAAACATATCATATGGGAAACATATGCATTGCATTGTCATCATCATATAAACATGTTATTATAAGAATTTTCCATAGATAAGCACATCCATTCTCATTACATTGCATCCACTTTTTTCATCACACTGCATTCATCACATAAACCATCGCATAACAATCATTTGCATAAACATTTCATAACCATTTCACATTACCATCTACTACATAATCATACATAATAGGTACATAAGCATTATAGATAATCCATTAACATCATAAATTCATCTCCCACATTATGTTCATTTTTCATAAAACATCATCATACCACTTTGCATTAACATATCATTTCATATATTACATCACATCACATTAAATGCATCACATACATTACGTTATCTTTTAACATGTTTAGGATAATAATATTTGTTATTCTATGCATCTCAAAACCATCTCATTTGCATCATCAATACTTATCATATAAAACACAAACATTGCATTTACTTTGCATTATATTGTCCATTTATCATCCATATCATTATATAAAACACTTCATTAATAACATCACAATCTTTTTTAAATTTCATTGAATAAATCATTCCATACCATTATAAGCATAAATAGGGACATAAAAAAAATCCATTACATGCAAAGTATACATCCATCCATAGTCATTTTATATAAGCATAGTTCACATATCATTGCGGGTATACACCATAGATCATCCCCATATCATTTTTCATATTACATTTCATTTCATATCATACCATTTGCATCAACATACATAGATCAACACATAAATCATCATCATCATCCATTGATATTACATATCATACAAATCCATTTGCATATCATGAATAAAACAACATAATATAAGATCTATCCATAATGCATACATCATTAGAAAATAAATACATCCATATACACATCGCATCACATCATAACATGATTGCATAGCATATAGAAATAGAATCATCCATAAATACATAAATAAATGATACACACAACACCGTATCAAAATAATCATCTCATATATATCATCATCAGGTAACTATCATAGTACAAAATAATCGGATCACTATACATATGTGTCAGTAAGTACAAAAAGGTCCATCAGGCTATAAAAAAGGAGCCCATAGGGCATGAAAGGTATCATCTCGATCAAAACAAGGTCTACCCGTCCTACCTGCTGCCCTCGCCCTATCACCATGACCCTCTATTGGTTTGTGGATGGTTCACTGCGAGTAATCAAGGGCCCATTATGCTCTAGGCATGGTCTGATGATAATGCATGTGGTAATAATCTACCTCTCAGACGACCTCCCTATAGGACCGAAGGGACACTATGTTCTAGGAGGAGGAGGTTGTCATGCTCTCTAACTACTATCGCCATCCCATCTCTATAGCTACCTATAGTTTTTTGGCCTGCCTCTGTAGAACAACCTGATCTCTCTCACCCTTGGCCTGGTCTCTCTAGCCCTGGCCTAATCCCTTTCTCCTATCAAGGTCTAAACCTGACCCTGTAGCTGTGTAATTAGTGCATCTCTAGGATCTGGCTGCCCTGCTTGCTATGCTTGTGCAGGCTACACGTGAGGCTGATCCTCACCCTCGGCTCATGGTGGTGCACCTGCCTAACCCTACTACCTAGCTGGCACCTGCTATTGATCCTGCATCTGAACATCAGGTTGACCTGGCTGAGGTGGAACCCTAGCTGACTGATCCTGCTATGCACCGTCTCTCCATCGTCATCCTCCCCCTCTGCCTCTTATCCTCTACTAAGCGAGGACTACTCCTAGAACTGTCAACAGTAGGGGAGGCTGGAACCAATCTCTATACACTTATGTAACCCCTGGATTTGTAGGCCCCTAATCGTAAACCAATGACTGAGCCACCAATTGTCTAAAGCTCCTTCCCCTACATAAATCAGTCCTGATGGGCAAAGAAGATATGCTCTGCATCATCAAACCATCTGGGTTGACCAAGGTATGGGTGCCATGTAAAAGCATACATCTCATCTAAGACTCTCCTCTAGTAGGGAATCCTATGCTTGCTTGTGTGGGTGGACACACCACCTCTATACCACCACATGAGGGGATCATTAGGCCCCATTGGTACTGCAATGACTCATGGCTAGAGAACATCGATGTGCTCCCATGCCCATATGTGGAGAAGTGTGACACCTGCCCCGAGTGCTCTACCATTGAGGTAGACGTAGTTGTGTAAATGTCTGTAGAGTGAAGCAAGAAGAATAGGCCCCAAAGAAAAATGAACTGGCCTATCACGCATCACCATTCGCTCCCAGCAAAGTACCCAACTAGTACTGAAGTACCGTCCTAGCCGATCTGGGGCAACGAGACCTAAAATGATAGCCATAATAACCAAGTGGAAGGGAGAGGCCAAAGCCCTATGACACTCGAGCTCAATCTGACTCTCTCAATAGATAATGTCCTCAGTAGTGAGGACTGTGTGACAAGCATCTTGCCTAACATCCATATCAAAAATAATGTGCCGACCATGAATCAAAAATCTCAGGATGCACCACACATCCTCTAAGGTGACGGTAGCCTTGCCGATAGGAAGGGGGAAAGATGAGGGCTCACTATTCCATCTCATGGAAAGTGTTGACATCATCCCAAGATGAGTACACATGAGCGTTGTGTATGCAATGTGCCACAACCCCATATCTCGTAATTGATCTTGCTCTCTATCAGTGAGGTCTCACAAATAACCAAAGAGATCCAGCAACCTATGCTCTCAGGAATAGAGCTCCCTTGTCACATCCTCCATCAGGAAGGGTCACCATGTTAAATTTTTTGAAAAATTTCATGTCGAGCATCCAAAGAATCACTCTAGTGTCGCTATCCATGAAGGCATCACAATTTGATTTTTTTATCAAACTACAATGTTGGGGCACAAAATGCTGAAAGCGCACCATAACAGTGCAATTTTCTACTGAGTGACGCAGTTTGAGAAGATTCCTCTTTGCTAAGGCACAGCGGCGTCGCACTTTGGAAATGACCTCGCGGGACATGACCTCAATGTTAGAATTTGGAGTTTGTTTCCAAACTCCAAACTCCACCGCAGTGGGGGAATTTGACACTGAATGACAGTTTTATTTTTGGCAGAATAAATAACTTTAAAAGTAATAAATGAATGCGAAAAATGAGAAATAAAGCTCAAGTAAGGATCACTTACTAGTGCCCCAATGCCGGGTGGCCATTGGTATGTCCAGACTCACTCGAAAATGTGCATCAAGAGCTATGGTTGCACCATATCGACAGGAGGTCAGAGCTTAAATCTCAAAATTGCTAGAGGGCTGTGTGTGAAAATGAATTGAAAGTGACCCCTCGGAGCCTTTTTAAGCTTGAAAATTAGGGTTTTTTCACCCTGTTTGGCTATCCTGCTAGGGTTTTGAACCCTTGAACCTATTTTAAATCATTTTATTGCATTTAGACATGTTTTTGGCCTCCTAGAGCCTTTTTGGACCTGTCCGGCACCATGTCCTTTTTTTGCAAGATCACCCAAAAATCAAAATTTTCATGCAATCTCTCAAGGGGGAAATATATTGGCATGATTTCTCTTGTCGGGCAGCAGTGGGTCAAGATTTTGAATTTTTTTTTTGGCTTTGATCAAGACTGTTTATTCTTTGAACCAACGCAACGAGTGCATTGCTTCAAAGAGGGGAAAAATGCAGACACGTAAAATTTATTAATTGACATTGTGCATCTGATTCTAACCACTAACATCGTTTCATCGTGAATAATCCTTCGGTCTAACCATTTAATTAAATACCTTTATCTGATTAAATTCATCAATATTTCTCTCTTAATTAAATAAATTAGTTATCTAATTAAGTCACCTTTTCTTGATAATTAAATTAATCATTTTTTATCTAATTATCTTATTTAATTAAATAATTAATTCTATTTGATTAAATCTCTTAATTATATCTATTAAATTAAATAAATTAAAACCTTATTTGGTTTAATCTAACATCATCTCTTTTAATTAAATAAATCAAAATCCTTATTTAATTAATTCTTTATCACGTTCTTCTCATATTTGATTTAAATAAATCCACAAATTTAAGTCAAATAGGTCACATCATCTAATCCCTTCATTAAATTAATTAACTTGGATTAATTTAATCTCTTCTCATGTCCCATCCTCCATCTTTTACCACTTGCATGTGAAAATAGATTTAATTGATTTATTAAATCTCTATTTTCCTCAACAAGGCATCTTTTAAGGAATATTCCCCAAATTTGAATTCAAAATCCAAGTGGGATGAGTCCTTCCAACAAGGAATTTACTCTCTCTTACATGTCCTTTTCCTTGAGCCAAGTGTCATTCAATGCATTCTTGCTTCCCTCTTGCATGTCATTTCAATAATTTCAAAATTCAAATATATGCATTTATTGGCGCAATGCTCAAAACTTGCACATTCCTTCATCCATTCACTTATTGACAAGTGGCATCTTGTGATTTGTTGATTCATAGTTTCACATTGCTCTATTTTGGGCATTCTTTCAACTTTTCTTTCTATAAATAAGAGGCTAATCTCCTTATTTCAACATCGACAATTTGAGTATACTTACTATGCTCAAATCATTAGCAATTTTCATCCATTATCATTGAGTTCATAGCTAGGTTATGCATATTTTTCTATTGGAGCACTCATCAAGCATCAATAAAGTGGATCACTCTTCATCACACATCAATCTTGCATCATAGGAGTTGGGAAAGGGCCAATTTTCACATCAAATTGGCACCAATTCCCCCATGGGATCAAGAGTATGCTTGTTTTGATAGGATTTTAATCTATTTCATTTGTGTTCTTCATTCTTCTTTCCTATTTTAAACTATGCTAATGGATTTCATGGGGAATCCTTGTTCTTGCTTGCATTTTATCTTCTAATGTGTTTGTTCATTGTGTTTTGCAGGTATTAGGATTGGGGTTTATACAATCATATATACATCTTCTCATCACTACTCGCTCTATTTAAAGTTAATTATTGATCCCATATATATATATATATATTTGTTAGCAAATATTTTATTGCTTCAAGCCAGCTTTGACAAAACATGAGATATTCTCCTACAGTTAGATCAAATCATGAGCAATCATTAATGTGTACCTACAAAAGTTGGCTAAGATATAGCTAGGACCCAAAAAAAATAGCCAACACAAGTAACAATTAATTAAGTACTCCTTAAACATCTGCAATATGCACCATTTGCTAGGTTGGCCACAATGAACAAATAAACAAAAAATCATTCTACCGAATCTCCTAACTCATACACCGATTGCTAAAACACCACAAAATTTACCAATAAGGTAATATAAATTCTCAACAAACTTTCTTGTGGATCCACAACACAAAATGGTGATATGATGAAGCATACAGATCGACTAGCTAACTAGATACCCTGGTCTTCATGCTTTTTGCTGGTAACACACTACCTTCTACAATTTGTAGCGGTACAAGTAGATCATGATCTGTGGACTGAGATAATGATTTCAGTTTCCATCAATGAAAACACTAGAAGCCACAAACAATCTCCCCACGCCATATGCCAACAAGGAGATGAATAAATCTTTATAAATCATCATATCACTCTATCCATTTCTCTACCTCTTTATATTTCATTGTCTCCCCTTAAGCTCTATACCTATTCCTCCACTTGTCTCTTTCCCTTCCTTCCTCCCTCTCTTTTTACCTCTTTAGACCTTTCCCTATCAATATATTGAACTCTAGACTTAAATATCTACTTCTCCATCCCTCCCTCCTTCCTTCTCTCTTTCTCCCTCTTTAGACCTATCTTTCTCACTTTCTCTCTCCTTGAGCTCTAAACCTATCTGTCTACCTCTATCTTCATCCTTCCCTCTCTTTTTCCCTTTTTAGATATCTCTCTTTCTCTCTAGATGTTACACTACCTCTTTTTCTCTCCATCCTTCCCTCTCTACTTAACTCAATCTCAACTCTCTCCCTATCCCTCTAGCTATCTCTTTATATCTCTCCCTCTCACCTCTCACTCTTTCTATAACTATTTCTCCCCTCCTCCCTCCCTATCTCTATATCTATATTTTTCTCTCTCCCAAGCTCTTGAAATATACATCTCCCTCAATTTATTCTCTCTTTGTCCCTCTTTATACCTTTTTGCATTTTAGTAAACCTAGTTAATCCTATACAACCTAGTCTTCTTCTATCATTTCTTATTCATATTAGGGTTTCTTAGATCTATACTTTTATGATATTTATATCTCAATTTTATATTTGAAACTCTTTGATGCCCAATTCTTCATTCATTTTATATTGTTTCATCTTTCTCTATTATGTTGTTTGTGAAATAAATTTTACTTATCCTACCAATCCTTTTCAACCACATTAGTGTTTCATTTTCATATTTGATACATCATTGATAATTCCAAATTTTCAATATATTAGTGTACCTATTGGATTTATTTTTCCTCTCTCCCTCTCCACCTCTCCCTCTTTATATGTTTATATATTCTCCCTCCCCCTTCCACCCCCCTCTCTCTCTACCTGTCTCTCTCCCTTTGTCTTTTCCTCTATCTTTCCCAAGTCATATCTATCTATAGATATATATTCCTATTTCTACCCCTCTCTCCCTATTACTCCTATAGAGAGTAGAGATACAATTTGAGAGGAATATAGAGGTAAGTAGGTAGGAGAGGGAGAGAAGAGATATAAAGATATTTAAATGGATAGAGAGGGGGAATGAGGGAAGGATGGAGTGAGGGGTAGGTAAAGAGAGAGACTGAGAGAATTAGAGAGGGATGGAGGAAGGTAGATGTAGAGATAGAGAGGTATGGTAGGATTGATATAGGGAGATGTTGGAAAATATGCCTCAATCTCATAGGCTGAAACCTCTAAGAAAGCATGGTCACTATGACATTCAAGTTGTCTGGCTGACTGGAAGTTGTAATCTTGTGTTTTCCTCATGTCGCCAAGATGATTTTGTCTTGCCGACTGGTGATGTTGCTGTGACTTGTGGCATTCATTGTAACCTTCTGCTGAGTGGAGACCTCTGACCAACTGTTGGTGGCTATCGGATATCAATGTGACTCTAGGTGACAAGCAGTATCAGGGAGAGTCTTGGATAGTCGGTATGTCTCATACCAACAAGGGAAGTCTTGATGATAGATATACATCTATGGTCGTCGGTGTAACTCAAGGGTCTCAGAGAGAAGTCTGAGCAACGATAGGAAGTCTTGAAAATATCGGTATGACTTGTTCCTATCAGCATGATCTCTTGGCAATCAGGAGATGTTTTGGTCATAGCATGTGGGGTCATTAGTTCGGTACGACTCATGGCAAACAGTCAGTTTAGATTGATTCAGGATAGCTAAGGATTCTGGCTAATAAGTCTCAACAAAGTGTTAATGTCTTGCCAACAGGAATACTGCTAATGTCTTCATGGTAACATACTAATCCCGATGTGAGGTCTTAGTGAATAGTAGAAGTCTTGCCAACGGGGCCAAATCCAAATGTTCTTCGGTTTAACACAAAGGGTCAGAGAAACATCTTAGCAACTGAAGGATGTCTTGTCGATAGTCATTAGCTATTGGGGTAACTCAAGGTACTGGGAAGATGTCTCAGTGAATGTTGAAGCTATCATCGATAGGAACTCTTTTTGAAGTCTTTGGTGTAGCTCTTGGCAAATGATGGTCTTCGGTGTAACATGACGGCTCAGTGAAGAGTCCTAGCGAAAGGTGTATGTCCTAGTGACTATTGATGGTTTCAGTGAAACAAATGATTTTGGAGAAACCTCTCGGCGAAGATGTTAAGTCTTGCTGACTAGTGATTGAAGCTCGGTATGACTTGCCTTGTTCGATGTAACATCTCAGTGAGTGTGTTTGGACTTGCCAATAGTTGTATGATTTCAGTGTAACTCAAGTTGCTCTATGAGACCTCTTAGCGATAGATAAAGTCTCACTGACTATCCTGTGGAGCTCGATATGATTTGTGTCTTTGGTATACCTTTGGTGACTCGCTATGATCTCCTGGCGAATGCGATAGGTTTGGGTGACTACTTGGTGACTCGGTGTAACTCATGGAGCTTGATAGAACATCTTGGCAACTATGGTGACTCTTGGTGACATCAGTATGAAGGCTATGTGGCATCGGCAAGACATTGTTAGTGTCTCACCGAGATGCCAGTACATTGCAAATTATGTTGATCGAGTGAAGGCCATGTGACATGGTGTGATGTGGAAAAATCTGAGAAAGTAGAAGTAAATCATTTGCTGAATAGTTTCTATGTGGAAGTTGGAAAACTAAAGCATGAGGAAGTGGAAACATTTGATGTTGCTGGACTGGATGACTTGTGAGTTCTTATCCAATAGTTGAAAGAGAACAATTCTATAGAGCCTGCAGAGAAGGAATGTATATAGGTATGCATTGGATATTCTGAGATGAGGCTGAAGAGCTGAGAGCCAGAGAGAGAACTATAGAGTAAGGACTAAGTGGCTAGCCAAAAGGCCAAAGCCATAGGTTGAAGCAAAGGATTGAGAGGCAGAGTCAAGCTATTGGAATCTCTCGTGATCCTGATTGCTTTGTTTGGTCTCTCAGGAATAGTTTGCTACTAGTTGTATCTAGATGAACAAGATGAATCTCTGAAAAGGCTAAGAGCCTGAATTTGTATTGTAACCGTTCTGTTACTAAATAATACAATGGCTCAATCTTTGGAGTGTGGGTTTTTTTATCTGAAAGGATTTTCCCCACGTAAATCTTTGTGTACTGGTTTTCTATTTCATCTTTTCATGCATGTTGGTTCGTGTAGTAGAATCTGTTAATGGTTACTATTGAATTTACTTGTGTTTCTCTCAAATGGATCAATGTAGGAAATGAACTATGTTTGTTCCGCATTTGGACATAGTTGTTCGTGTCTTTGAGGCAACCTAATCGAAATGAAAGTTACCGAAGGCACTACTGCATGTAGTTTTCACTAGATGCGCTCCTAGATTCCCTTACAAATGTAGGTAGATAGAAAGGAAGATGGAGATGGGAGAAAAAGAGAAGTAGATACAGAGAGAGAGAGGTAAGGTGGGAGGGATAGAGGGATAGGTAGGTAGAGAGAGGGAGGGTGAGGGGATATATAGAGAAGTAAAAAGGGAAGGGGAGAGATGGGTAATATGGGATGGATATAGTGAGAGGTAGGTAGAGAAGGAGAGGGTAAGGGGAGATAGAGATAAGTGGAGAGAGAAGGGGAGAGATTGAGTTATTGAGAGAGGAAAAGGTAGGTAGAGAGAGAGAGGGTGAAGGGATATATAGAGAAGTACAAAGGGAAGGTGAGAGAGGGGTAATATGGGAGGGATATAGTGAGAGGTAGGTATATAAGGAGAGGGTGAGGGGAGATAGAGAGAAGTAGAGAGGGAAGGTGAGAGAGTCAATTATTGAGAGAGGGACAGGGAGAGGGAGATAGAGAGAGAGGGGGGAAGGATGGAGAGAGGGAGGGAGAGGTAGGTAATGAGATATTAGGTTGGGAGGGATAGAGGGATAATTAGGTTGAGAGAGAGGGTGAGTGGAGATATATAGTAGAGAGGGAAGGTGAGAGAGAGGTAGAGAGGAGAGAGAGGGTGAAGAGAGATATTTAAATGGAGAAGGAGATTTGGAAGGGACAGAGAGAGAGGTAGGTAGAGAGAAGTGAAGAGGGGTGATAGAGATAAGTAGAGAGGGAGGGAGGAAGGGAGAGGTAGTAGAGATATAGGAAGAGGTAGGTAGACATAAAGGAAGATTTAAATGGGAGATAAAGAGAAGTAGAAACAAATAGAGAAAGGTAAGTTTTGATGGATAGAGGGAGAGATAGGTAGATAGATTGAGGGTGACCAAATTACCTCTCTCTATTTATGTCCTTACCTCTCTTTATCTCCCATCTTCATCTTCATATTTTTCTACCTAACTCTCCCTATATCTCTCTATAGAGGAGAGAGATTGATTGCTCAAGGATTCCAAGTCACAAGTGAGTCTAGAATAATAGGTTGCCCCCATCTACCTCAAGCTAGACAAAAGAATTAGAAATGTTTAAGGTTTCAAGGGCTGAAAAGGAAGGGAAATTGGTCTGTCACTTTCCTTCTGCTAACCTAATTGTTTGAAGGAATCAAGAGAGCCAATTTTCCAAGTTCATACTATAACTCAGATAGCTTGCTACTAAAGGATTACAATGAAAAACATGGACTCCAACACAATGTGTTGGGGTCTCAAGGATGCACTGACATCCATATGGAAAAAAAGTGTAAAGTATAATGTGAAACAAAAAATAACCTACTAACTACTTGATTAATAGAATTTTACACTAGGAATGGCATAAAAAATGTAGAATAAAAAAACCAACAAGAAGAAGTCTTTAACAATACTAATCTAGAATTTAACAAGAGAAAGGTAGTAGAAATAGACTGTCAAACCTACAAGTAGAGGCCTTCAATAACTTCACTTGACAAAGAACCTACAAACACAAGAATGAGAAAATGTTGGGGCTGTGTTTAGAGGAATTCCTCAATCAATCCCCCACTTTGGTGTTTCCACCTCCATAGATAGTGAGATAGCAACAATTTTAGAAAGATGATAAATAAGCTATAGAAATAGAAATACCACGAAATGCTAAAAAATATAATACTACATGAGTGGATGATGTAAAATTAAATGGAAATGGAAGGATATCACCTTCTCAACCAAGTGCACTCAAGGAAAATGGGGGAATATGTGATCTTGCAAGCTCTCCAAAGCCAACGATGCGACAAAAATGAAGAGGAGCCAGCCAATGAGAAACTCGCAACTATAATGGTGGTGGTGAAATGTGAAGGACCTAAAAGTGAGTGTTGAGTGAGCATGTAGAATGAGTTCTTGATAAAGGATTTGAAAAAGAAGGATTAAATTATGGAATAGGAAATTTGAATGAATGAGGGAGGCAAAAACACATTAGAAATTGGTCCAAAGAGAAACATGTGTTACAGTTCATGTCTAATAAAGGACTGTAATGCATCTACAGATTCCAGAGGAAGGAATCCTATCAAGATGGAAGTTTGCTGCACAGAGGTCTACATGTCATGCTAAAGTCCATGAAAAGAACTCCCCCGTCAACAAAAAAATTAGCTACCAAGTGGATGAAGCATGGAAGCTGATGTGTAAAATACATCATCAACATCACATTTTTAGAGGTAAGGGGTGTGTAAACCAAGAATTTGCAAGGGGTGCAAATTCATGCCATTACATTTTTACCCCACTTTAGCAAGCATAAGTGTTAGTGAATGCATGGTAAAGTAGAGTGTGAAAAGTTGAAAAACATATACCTGAACCATCAAGGAAGTAGATCACAATCTGGTGAACTCGGGTGTAGGAGAGAGAGATGGCTCCACATGTACTTGGCCCTATAGATATTTTGAAAAAAAGTGCCACAATTGCACGGTCCCATGAAAGGTGAAAAAAAGGCTCTATAGGTGCTTGGTCTTATAGAATTCACTCCATGGGCACTCGGTCCCATAGAGGATGATCAAAGGGTCCTATAGGTGCTCGTTCTTGTAGAATGAAAACACTTTATAGGTGATTTTTCTTGCAAATTAGGTGACATAATTGCTTGGCCTTGAGGTAGGCTAGACATGAAAGGCTTTGCAGATTTTGATTGACCCTTACAAGTACTTGGTCTTACAAGTAAACATGTTAATCCATAGAAAAAACATGTTAGGAAAAAAAAATTCAAACAACCAAATACATAGACAGATAGTCATATCTTAGAACAAGCAATTGAAGGAGAAGGTTTCAAATGGGTCCCTTAGGAACCCTTCAAAAGAAAGAGGGGTTCACTCAAGGGATGGTCTATTTGAAAAGTGATGAAATTTTCACAAATGAACATGTCATCAAGGAATCCTTTTGAAAGATTATCTTTCATCAAGGAATTCAGAAAAAAGGAGAATGGACTCATTGAAGGTAAAATCTCAATTCATTTTGATATGAATTTGATTTCAAAAGAAAATATTGCTAAGGGGATCCTTAGTGAAGGATATGGTTTTTGAAAAATGTAAGGGAGGATTCATTTGCCACTGATTTCACCTGATTGAAAATTGGAGAAGTAGGAGTCCCCCTTAGGATGGTGCGTGTGAATCAAGGAAGCACGTGGCATCCTAAGGAAAGGAACAACATGCAAAGAGGTCATGGCCCATGATACATGACGAGATGTAGACATGGAAATTTTTTTACACGCCCAAGGGATAACACATAGGCACCAAAACATCAAGAGGAAAGTAAAGAAAAGAGAAATGTAAATAATGAAGGAAAAAAGATGAAGAAATAAAGAGATAGGTTTATCTAATAATTTGAGGTCAGAATTGCTCATAGATATAGATAGATAAATATAATATAATATACATATAAACTATCATTAATCCCCAAACATATTAGAACTTGAAGAAGAATGCATGCAGACAAAATAAAAAATAAAAAATTGGGTCAACATGGAAGGGAGGACCTAAATTCTCCCAACACTTAGCATCATGCCCAATTGTTGAAAATCAAGGTAGAACATATAGAAGAAAGATGCAACACACAAAAGAAGTTTACAACACCATTTCACTCCTGTATTTGAGCACCTATGAGGGTGAAAAGGGTCCATCAAACACACATACAAAAAAGCACAGGGAGAACACAACACACACACAAATCTAATCTATAGATAGAAAAGATGTTCTCTCCTAGTCCTCATCAACCAACACATTGTCATTCTCCCAATATAGATCATTATAAGGAGAGGGAAAATGAGCCTGCAAAGGTGGGATAGGAAGGGGAGAACCCACATGGCTCTCCTATGAAAAGAGCTAAGGAAGAGGGCCTCTCAAGGTTTTCTTCACTTAAATACTATGAGGTAAACACCATTTATCTTGAAAAGAATAGTCATAGAGTTGGGACATCATCTACCAAGTTAAACATACACTTGATAGGAGTGCCATGTATTAACTGAGCAAGAGATGAAGGAGGTGGTGTAGGAGCACCATATTGCATTCAAGCCTCCATGAGGCCAATTTGTAAATGAATGTTTAATGAGTGCTTGAAGTCATTAAATAAGGTCTTTCAAGACTATTATAATGTATTTAAGTCTTTTGATAGGTATTTGGATAGGTTATGTGGTCATTGTGTCAAATTTACAAAATTTGTAAATGTTGTCAAGGAAAAGTGAAAAAATGGGAGATGAATGGTCTAATAGATGAAAAGTCAGTTAGGGTCATTTAGTTTGAGCTGGTTATGGTTTTCTAATGCATAAATAAGCCTATTATACTTTGGTGCAAAGGGAGGAGTTTGAATTGTAATAGAAAATCATGAATGAAACTCTATTATTTCCTAGAAATCACTAGTAAAGAATTGTTGTAGAATACTATATGGCTCTATATAGTTATATTTTAGACGAGAAGTCATTGGGAATGATGAACATATGAGTCTAGATCATTTTGTATTTTGTCTTGTGAAATTTCATTAAGAAACATGAAAGCTATTATATTTTCTTTGAAATTGATGTCCACTTGCTACAATGATTAAACATCTAGGCCTTACAACTGTGATTCAAAGATTTGACATCTAACCTAGATAGCTATCACAATCATCATGAAGGTTCATTTAAATTGTCAACCTAGAGACATGAACTTGAAATGGGTCAGCATAGTATGTGCTCTAGGAACCCAAAGTAGCCATTTTCATTCTACAGCTAGGAAAAACACAATGTTTAAAGCAAATTGCTTAGGAAGGAATAACATAAATGCTAACCATCAATCAACAATTACACAAAACTAGAATGAATGGAAGAAATTAAAATATGAGCAAACAAATAGGACACTACTCTATTTGCTTTGGTTGTAGGAACAGTCACATAATGGAATTCTAGTCACTGCAAGAATAGTTGTGCCAAATTTCTAACTAATCACTAAACATAAAGTAATACTAAAGTAATACTAAACTAAAAGATGGATTACTCACCAAGTGGTCCCCCTTGGATAAATATCCTCTAAAAATAATGAGAATTCAGATGCTCAAACTCAAAATTTTATTTTATTCACTATAAATCATGGGTACAAAAGAGTAATGTATCTATATTACTAAAAACTTAAGAATGCAAGTATAATATCAAATGATGCAACCTCTAGAGAAGGGGCATCAAATCTTTATTTATACTACCAACTAAAGAAGGTAGTCAACTCCATGAACTGGGAGGATTCCATTTAGGGAAAATAGAGAAATTAGAGCGGTGACGATTATGCATACATAGAATTTGGTTAGACATACAGGTCCAAACATAGATTTAGCATAGCAATAATGCCTGCAACTGCTCAACAACATTAAAGTCCACAATAAGGTGGTTACATTTATTTTGCATGAGGGATCTCCTATTTTCAACCTCCTTTGACCTTTGAATTATTCCATTGTTGGACGTTATGGTGCATGCCCAACTGGCGGTGTCTTCCTCAATTTAGCATCCTCAAATTAAATTTGCATTGTAATATTAGTATGCACAATAATTGTATATTTGTAACCACCTTAAGGAAAATTCATTAACCACATGCAAAATTAATACAAACAATCCATTTAACATGTTATTTGTCATTAAAGGTCTGGAAAAATAAGATTAATCCCAATGTCTGTAATTTGAGGAAAATATCATAAAGGTATCAACACTAAATGTCAAAGCCCACAATAACTTCAACAACTAGATCACAAATTCTACCCAAAATGGGACCATAAACTAGAGTCATTAACTGGTCTGGAATTTCAGAGTAGGGAACCTGAGAGCAATCAAAATGACATAGTTTCATTTTAGCTAGTGGATTCACTTTAAACCTATTAGAAAGATAGTATTTTGAATGGTATTTGATATTATGTAAGTTTTAGGATTTTGGGTGATGGTTTATATGGATTTGCATGATGCCCTAGATAGGAAAGTTCCATGTTTTGAGTGAAATTTGGTGGTTTAAAGTAGGAAATGGTTATGAATCTTGGGGTAGCAAGATTTGAAGGTTCTTCAAGCATGAGTAGACATTTTTGATGTGTTTATATGGTGAGTAAAGGTTGGGAAAGTAGAGTTTCAATAAACCCCCTTCTAATCAAGCAAAAAAGTGGGTTTGGTGAACCAGAGACTTGGAGGGTTTTCTTGATATTAAAAATGGCTCATTTAGTGGTTTTGAAGTCTGAAAAATGATTTTTTGTAGGTTTTGGGGGTTGGAAGATGGCTTAAGTTGTATTTTTTTTGAAAAATAGACCTATTTGGGGGTTTAGGATAGTGTTAAAACATAAGTATGTGAGTTTGTTTCAAAAGAATCATATGTGATTTTGAATTATGTTAAAATGCTCTAATGGGTGTTTGTAAAGACTAATGGTTGGTGTGCTTAAGAAATTTTTTGAGAAAAAAGGCTAAAATTCCATGGTTTAAAATGCTACTAGGAAGGTATGTTAACATTATGAAAAGTTATTGTGTTGAGGATTTGAGAATAGTAGATTGTTTTGTTATGTTAAAATTGGATTTGTAAGAAGGATTTGAACCCTGTACTACATCAATTGATATAAGAGATCAGAAGGTTTGGGAAAAGAGATTTGGTTTTTGTGTTTGCGTAGGTTGAGGAAAGAACCTGACTTCCAAGAGACTAGGTAGAGGAAAAGAGAAGATACCTAGGTGAGGCAAAGACAATGTGGAAGCAAGGTTAAAGGGACTTGCTTGAAGATAAGAATGGATTTGTTGAGGAGATTCTTATAGGTTGAGGGTTCACAAGAGAAGAAACAAAAGAGGAAACAGGAGGAAAGAGAGATGAAGAAGCAAAGAGAGAAAGCAAAAAAGTTGGAGGTTGAACAAAAGATAAAAGATTTAAGTAAAGCTTGGAAGCTACTGAGGGAGAGACACAACAAGATCCTGTAGTTACATGAGCAAACAAAAGCTAGTTGGCACTTACCAATCAAGAAATGGGTCACATGGCCTATTGAGAAGATTATGTTGAGAAGAAAATGAGAGGAGAAGATGAAGTCCTTGTTGAAGGCAGAGCAAAGCAAACGATTTGAAGTGATTGTTGATAATGAAGAGTTCAAGCAAGTGAAAAGAGAAGAGCACTTAGAGGTTGAAGGCCTTGAAGAAACAAAGAATTTTTTTTGAGGAATGATGCAATGTTAGAAGGATAAGATGATGTGTTGGTGTCTAAATATAATAAAGAGAAGGACAAGGATGGATTGGATTTGTAGATACAAAGTGGGCTACCACGGTATGAGTATATAATTCTCACTTTATTGTTTCATAAGGAGGTTAATGGATTTTTAAGTTTTCTCCAAGTAGAAGATTATGCTTATTATGAGGTAGTAGATACAGAGACATTATGGTTGATAGAGCAGAAGAAAAAAAAAAAGGTGTAGAGTTTGTGGATGAGCTTGAGCATGTACTTGATGAGAAGATGAAAAGAAGACACATTTTTTTTTGTTGTGTTTGTAATTTCAAGGA
Organism: Sequoia sempervirens; assembly: GCA_007258455.2. Taxonomy (NCBI): domain Eukaryota; kingdom Viridiplantae; phylum Streptophyta; class Pinopsida; order Cupressales; family Cupressaceae; genus Sequoia; species Sequoia sempervirens. The sequence goes on from VDFB02358134.1 coordinate 208,581,526, forward strand.
GGAATAAACCAAGGGTCAAGATGAAGTAGCTACATGATGAAGTTGAAAATTGTAACCAAAGGACATCCATGGTCAAAGAAGATACTCATTTCAAGGAACCAGATTTATACCCCTCACAATTTTTTGTGATTGCAAGTGATCGTGAAGATACATTTCTCTTTGCAGGTTCTATACTCTTTTCTACCTCAAGGGACTTGAGTTCTTTTTTCAAGGGGAGTTTGGTGTAGGAACACCATTTTGCATTCAAGCCTCCATGAATCCAATTTCTAAATTATATTTAATGAGTGCTTGGTTTCATTCAATAAGGTCTTTCAAGACCATTATAATTTATTTAAGTCATTTGATAGGTGTAGACATCGAAAATGTACAGATTGACATCATGCACCTGATCCCAACTTACTAACACCATTTCTTCCTAAATCATTCCTCGGTCTAACCATTTAATCAAATTCCCCTATCCGATTAAATTCATCAACATTCGTCTCTTAATTAGATAAATCATCTTGTCTAATTAAGACCATCTCATGATAATTAAATCAATCCATCTGATCTAGTTATCCCTATTTAATTAAATAATCAATTTATTTGATTAAATCCCTAAAGTATGTCCATTAAATTAAATAAATTAAAACCTTACTTGATTTAATCTAACATCATCCCTTTTAATTAAATAAATCAAAATATTTATTTAATTAGCCTTTAATCATATTCCTCTCTTATATGATTTAAATAAATCCATAAATATAAGTAATTTAAGTCACATTAGCTAATCCCTTGTTAAATTAATTGAACCTTGATTAATTTAATCTAATCTCATGTCACATCCTCTAGATAATGTAAGTTGCACATGAAAATAGATTTAATTCATTTATTAAATCTCTATTTTCCTCACATGGCATCTTTTGGAATATTCTCTCAATTTGAATTCAAAAATTCCAAGTCAACATGTACATCCAACAAGGCATTTAAAACCTCTTACATGTCCTTTGCCTTGAGCTAAGTGGCATTTATTGCATTTTACCTTCCCTCTTACATGTCATTTCAAAAAATTTGAAATTCAAATAATAGCATTTATTGGCACAAACCCCAAATCTTGCACAACCATCATCCATTCATGGCTTGACAAGTGGCACCATATCATTGGATGAATGTTAGTCCCACATTGTTCAAATTTGGGCATTCATCCATCTAGAAATCTTATAAATGAAGAACTCCTCTCCTCATTTTATCATCCACAATCCAAGCAAAGTTACCATGCTAAAATACTTAGCCATTTTCATTCATCAATCTTGAGTTCTTAGCTAGGTTATTGTAGATTTGGCTTGGAGCTCTCACCATTTTCATCAATAGTGGATCAACAATCTCTTTAACATTTGAATCTTGCATCATAGGAATTTGGGAAAGGGCCAAATTTCCACATCAAATTGGCACCAATTCCCCCATGGGATCAAGTGTTTGCTACTTAAATTAGGATTTGATCTTGTTTTTGACATTTTTATTTTGTTCTTGCTTATTTTCTTCCTATTTTGAGTTTGCAAATGGGTTTCATGGGGAATCCTTGTCTTAGCTTGCAAATCCTTATCTAATTCACTTATTTATTTATTTTGCAGGTACTAGGAAAAGGGTTCACACATTTGGCGCTAGAAGGAGGGCTAGATTTCATTAATTCTAACATTTTTGTGAAAATTCCACATTTTCCTTGACACACAGGAAATTTCAATGCGGGCTCATTAGTGTCGTTGTTTTCATGCCGTGGGCTCATCAGCGTCGTTGTTTCAGCACTGTGGGCTCATCGGCATCACTGTTTTAGTGCTGTTGGGCTCATCCCGCCAAAAATTCAAATTCAAAACTTTGTCGCTAGACTTGCCGATCTGCACTAGTTTTCAAAAAAATTAAAACTCCTACACTTTCAGTAACTACGACACTGAGTGAAAAGAGTGATGCAATCATGCTCTTTGTCCCGACATAGAGCACCACTAACTGGTAAGTGACGTTGTAAGAGTGCCGCTGGGAGGAAAAAACAACAATGCCTTCACGAATTGCGACGCTAGAAAATAGAAAAAAAGGGAGAACTGAGTTTTTAGCATGTGCTTCTGATTCATGAGTTATTTATCTACTATTTTCTAGTTTTTTAACCTTTGTGCTCTTTCCAAAACCTAATTGTTTTCTATTTTGTAGATTGGAAGCCAAAAGCCAAGGAAGAAGGAGCATGGCGATGATATTTTGTCTAATCAAAGTATTTTTTTAACACTTAAGAGTTTGTTTAACACTTCATTAAGAATTTGTCATCCTTTTCTTTCTTAGGATACTAGCTTTCAATTGGGTTTAAAAAGGATTCTTTTTGTTTATTTCTTGCAAAAGGATTGAAAAGAACCTTAGGATCAACAACTTACTAGATTTTGTTTATGGATTAAACAATTGAACAAATGTATTTTTCAGGTGATTTGGTGCTCTAAAATGAACTCACACATTGCTTTGAGGGTTTAAAAAGAACAAGTGTAGTTGTGTTTTTCGTGAAGGCTTACTTAGACTAAAGCCATTGGAAAAGGACACATGCACTTCTCTCGCACTTTATAGCGATCTTGAGAATCAAAAGGTATTTTCCATGACTTTGGGTTGAGATAAATCAATCACCTCCACACTTCGATTTGGGCTTAAAATTGAACAAACTATTGTGTGAGTGTGAGTGGGGGCTTTGTTGCATATATTCTCTTTCCTTGTTGCCAACAAGGATTGATCAAGTTACGAATATTGTTCTTCATTCACTTTTGTTTATCCTAGAGTGCCTACCTTGGGGAAAAAGTACTCACCCAAGGGAATGACTCAACCGGTAACACTCTAAAGGCAAGAGTATTTCTAGCTGGGATATAAATGTGGATATTGGAAGAAACGCCAATATCACGCGGTTGACTCCGACAAGATGGATGTGAAAGGGGACTCTTGCCACGTTGGGTCAAATCCTACGAATGGAAAGTCCTTACTAAAACCCATGTGCTAGAATTTTCCAAAATATTTTTATCTATTTGTTGGTGCAAGAACGGTCGTTCTGAAGCCGCCCCACACTTTTACGATCTTCTAGTAGAGATGGAAAGCATGCCATGGGAGTTTCATGGGTGTTGATGCTTGGCTACCTCATATAAGTGAGTGTCGTGGAGGGGAGCCACTCGGGTCAAGCATCTAACCATCTGCTAGAGTAAGCATAGCTGGACTTGTCCAAGTGGGAATCCAACAAATACTGTCTTACACATCCATAAGATTGTACATGTTCTTGGCTTACAAAATGCATTGCTTGCTTGAAAACATCATGGAAACAAATACTTAACATCATCCAAATTTCAAACCCTTTTGAGGACAAATAAAATTGACTCAATCCATATGTTATTGCTTTCCCTTGGGATTCACATCCTTAGAGGTTTCTAAACATTGGATTATATCTCAATTTTTCTTCTTAAGTAAACAATAGGAAAAACCTTTGCCTTAAGTTCATTAAATTTCCACATAACATATCTTGTGGGATTTGAGGGAATTAAGACATTGGACATATTAGTGTGAAAACCTAATTGAAATAAGTGTTTTTGGTAAAATAAAGACATTAAGCAAAGCTAAGAAAAATGAACTTTCATGTGTGTTGAAGACTTTACAAATCCTAAAGCACAAATCATTGATTGAAAATCCATGTTCAAATAAAATCATTCCTTGGTTACAAAGGTCCTTAGGAAGCATTTTCATTCTCTTCAATACATAGATCTAGGAAAACAAAGTGTCCTTTTAGGTTCATCTTAGGATCAAAACATTATCAAAATCTTTCATCCATCCTCCAAAAACATAAAAAAAAAATCCACCCCATCATCACCTTTTGATAAATCTTGAAATCATCCTTGATACTAGGCTTTATGGAAAAATCAAAACCATCATCAAAATAATTGAGACAAAATCCTTGAGAACATTATCACAAAAAACACCTTTGGCTAAATGTGTGTAGATGCATCCTTGTGCATATACTAAGGCAAAGTTATCAAAATCATTTTGTCTAGCTTAGTACATATAGATGAATCCTTCTCCATGTGCTTAGTGAAACAAAACATCTTGTTTGAATAGGTGTGGGTAGATGCATCCTTCTCCTCACACTTGTCCAAATTATCATCCTTTGAACAAAGACTATCCGTTAGATCATCATCCAACATCTTAAGGGTCTTTTTGTTCAAAATCAAATCAAAATCAAGGACCAAATCTCAAAATCTCAAAATACAAAATCCAATCAAATCCAAGTCCTAAAGCTGAGTGTCTTACTCAATATTTATCAAAAGTCACAACATCCATATCATTCATTCCTAACATAATCATCTTATCATCACCTTTGATCCTTAAAAGCATCCTAAAACTCTCACTTTGGGACATAAAATAGAGATCAATCCAAAGAATCAAGAGGTTTCATCTCCCACATTCTTGATCCTTGTTTTATGGTCCAAACAAGATCTCAATACAAGAAGAGTATGGAAGCCAACAAAGAAACACCCACTTCAAGTGATCTTAGCCAAACCAATGTAGAAATGAATCCAAGAGAATTAAGCAACCCATTGACCCTCTCATCATCACAAAATCCCCAAGAAGAAAACCAAGGAGAGGACCCCACTTTCGGAATGTATCATGAGGAAATGACATAAATGCTCCAAAATCCAGATAATCATCGAATCATCAATGTCATGATGAGACTTAACCCTTCATTGTACATGCTTGAACTAGCTAAACAAGGGGCCAAGTTTCCTTCTTATTTTGATGTAAGAACTATAGTGGAGACATCTTTTCCATCAATCTCATCCACCATCCCCATCTCATCTACACCTTCATCCCAAAACATCACGCAAAACATTCTGCAAATCAAAACTTGGACGCAAACACTACATTGGAACAAAACATCCCCCCATAATCCATTACACAAAAATGTTCCGCTCACTTTACATTATGAACCATCATCAACATCTTTTCACGGAGCACCACAAACACCTCTTCTCACAACAATGCACCAAACAACCCATCCATTCAACCCATGACCCAAACCACAACCCAAAAAACTTTCATCCCACCCCCTGATCCCCAAAATGATGTGACCACACAACTCAAGTTGCTCTCACAACAAGTGCTCGACCTTCAATCAGGGCGAACAACCAAAGCACCAAGAAACTTGTGTCCCTATACATTTGATAGCAGCCTAGACATGAAACCATTCCCCAAGGGATTTTAAATCCCCAAATTTGAAAAATATCGAGGGATGGGAAACCTTGAAGATCACATTAGAGAATTCTAGGTTCATTGTATGGAAGTCACATATGATGATACGTATCTAATGCGGCTATTCCCTAGGAGCTTGGAAGGTCTTGCAATAGAATGGTTCTCTCGCTTATCTCCAGGCATTATAACATTTGAAGAAATTAGAGACGCATTCATTAGTAATTATGCATGTAACATTACAATGGATGTTAGTCTCAAAGAATTATTTGCTTTCAAACAAGGAAAGAATGATTGTTTCACCTCATTCCTTCAACGATGGTGATCCAAGGCCAATTGGAGAAAGTGGACCATGCCAGAAGAACAATTCTGCACAATCATAGCCAACCTTGAAAGCCACCTATCATTTGAAAGTCTACACATATGAGAAATTGATCTCCAAGATGCTCAGCATCTAAAGAGCCCTTGTGACCCAACCCACTGAATCAACGTCGTATCATGAGAAACAAAATAGTTTCCCACCATCAAATTATAATGATAAACCTCATACATGGGCAAGAAACAAGAAAATCACTAATGATGGCATCGTTGATGCCAAGGTGGTCATTAGTGGTCCACGCTAAAATACACCCACACCGCAAATCCAAACATGACATCAAAACACTCATCACACAACATACCAACCCAACAATCCCACCATCAACAATCTCACTGACCAAAGGGGACCGCCCCAATGCAAAACTTATCCAAAACGCAAATACGCTATTCTGGGGGAACCATTGGAGGATATAATGAAAAAGTTGATTGATGAAAAACTTATCAAACCTCCCATATTCAAGAACTACCAAGAACCTAATGTCAAACCTCCTTGGTACAACAAAAACCAACTTTGTGAATTTCACAAAATGAAAGGTCACACCATGAATAACTACATGAGACTCAAAAATATCATTGAAGACCTTATCGACAAGAGAATCATAGAAGTGGAACAACCCACGGGAAATTAGGATCTTAAAATCTACATGAATCCGATGTTGAATCATGGCAACAAAGGCAATACAAATGATAAAGGGAAAGGCAGTGTAAATAATGTGTATGAAATAGTCATTGCCTCCTTAAATGAAGACTGCATGGTCATCAACATCAAGGGTGCCCATGTCGAAGATTGTGGAGTCACCATAAGAGGCAGCAAAGTCACCATTGCAGGATCATCCCAACCCAACATAGTCCCTTCATCTAGAGCCATTCCGCATACCTACAATGTTGCAGAACAACTCAAAAGAACACCAGCACACATCTCCATCATGGAGTTGTTAAAAATATCATCTGCCCATAGAAAGATCCTTCTAGAATCATTAGCCTCGTCCACTATCCCCACAGATCTCGATGTAGAGCAATTCCAAGCTATGGTCAGAAATATCATAACACTTAATCTCCTTACATTTTCTGACCAAGATTTCCTCGTTGATCAATCCCACAGCCGCACACTTCACTTGGAAGCCATTGTCAACAAGAGCAAAATCAAAAGGGTCCTAGTAGATGGGGGTGCAGGTTTGAATAGCTGATCTCTCAGCCTCATTAAATAGTTGAAAATAGCAGAAGATTCCATCGACAAAGGAAAGGGCATCCCAATAAGAGCATATGATGACCAAGAAAGATTGTCTCAAGGAATGATTAAACTCCCTATTCAAGTAGGGCCAACACTCATGGAAACCACCTATCAGGTCTTGGACCTTGAATTACCATACAATATCCTCTTGGGTCGCCCATGGATCCATGAAATGAAAGCTATAGCATCAACCTTCCACCAATTTGTGAAACTTACACATAATGGACAAGAGGTCATCATCCATAGAGATCCTGAGCCATTTTCATATTGCAAAAATCTTGAGGCCAAATATTACAAAATCCTCCAAGTACCAAAGAACGATGAAGGCCCATCCACATCATATATTGACCCCGCCACTCTCGTGTCCACTTCTGTGACAGAGACACCCACCATTCTTGCCATCCCCACCATCTCCAATATCAAGTTCATCATCCAAGAAGATGGTTGTGGAAGCTAAAAACTCCCTAACAATCCTTTTGTGATAGGAGAGTTACCACAATCTCCTAGATCACGGGGACACCCACAAGAAAATCAACCTTCCACATCACAAACCTATCTTCAATATTATCCTAAATTCAAAAGATGGGGATACCTTGGCCATGAGGTAATTGAAGTAGATCCATCAAACATTTTGTATCAAGATGAAAGACTGGCAGCTACTTTACCAATGGATGAAAGAAGCAAGGGCCTACACATGATGCTTGTAATGGGCTATGACCGAAATCAAAGACTGGGACAAAATGACAATGGGCTCATAATACCTATCATGCCAGAGACGCGACCCATAACAAATATTGGTCTTGGATGTGCTACTCTAAGAATAACCATATGAGGCCGAGGTCCTCTGGATGGAATAGTTAACGTCTCTCCTCAGCCATTACTAGTACAACTACACTCACCAATAGTCATAGGTAGAGATGTACATAATTTTATAACTGAGCCCTACATTAGTAGTGATGACGAAGATACCTTATCCAACCTACCTAGGTTATTCAAAGATACCACCTTGTGTATGATTAGTACCATATCCTTTGAACCAGCTAGTCAAAATCATGAGATCTGCTTAGTCTACCCCCAACTGATCGACTATGACCAACGAGGACCACCAGTTCTTGATACATTCAAAAATGATGAGGTGCTCTTAGAATTCATAGGATTGAGGGATAACATTTCAGATGGAGATCACAAGGTAGGCTTTATAATAGAGTTTGACACACACACCTATTATGGATAAATGATTGAATCCTTTAGTCACAAAAGTGAGAAACTAAGAATCATATCCAAGTCCTTGAGTGAAAACCGCACTGTGGCACTTTCTGACAAGAAAATAGTAAAAATAAAGGATGCATCCAATAGTGAAAACCTCTCTGAGACACCCGAGGATGAAGGATTCAATCTTCCTCTAAGAGCCATTCATCAAGAGAAGTCAGCAGTCTTAGCCGAAAAGTGTAATCCCGTCAACATAAGAACCGAGGAGGCTACACATATCACATTTTATGTGGAATCACTATTAACAGAAGAACAAGAACTCCTAGTAGCATTCCTAAAGGAAAGTTAAATAAATTTTGCATGGAGTTATGTTGATAGGCCAGGACTCGATCTAGAGATGGTGGTTCATCATTTGGTAGTGTATCCAGAAGCAAAGCCAGTTAAACAGAAGCTTAGAAAAATGCATCCTCAAATAGCCTTATTGGTCAAAATGGAGCTCAAAAAGTTGCTAGACACAAGATTTATCCGACTGATTGCTTATCTAGAATGCGTATTGAACTTTGTACCTATTTCAAAACCTGATGGAGCTATCAGAATCTGTATAGATTTTAGAGATTTGAACAAAACATGTCCAAAGGATGATTTTTCACTTCCAAACACTGACATGATAGTAGACATGATAGCAAGAAACGAGATGCTATCACTAATGGATGGATTTTCAAGATATAACTAGATCATGATAGCAAAAGAGGATCAACACAAAACTACTTTCACTTGTCCATGGGGGCCCTACTGCTAGAACATGAGGCCATTTGGCCTAAAGAACATATGAGAAACCTATCAAAGGGCCATGACACTAATATTTCATGATATGATTCACAAAACAGTTGAAGACTATGTCGACAACATTTTAGCTAAATCAAGGAAAAGACAAGATCATATTGCAACCTTAAGTGCTAGCTTTGACAAATTGGAGGAATACAAAGTTAGACTAAATCCCAAGAAGTGTGTCTTCGGCGTACAATCAGGTAAATTGTTAGGATACATAGTCTCCATGAGGGGTATCAAGGTGGATCCAGTAAAGGTGAAGGAAATCCTCGATATGGAAGCACCAAAGACATTAAAACAACTAAGAGGTCTCAAGGCATACTTCAATCCATTTGATGGTTCATAGCACAACTGGTTCAAAGCACAACTGGGAGACAAGAAAAACCCATATTCTCACCTACTCCACAAGGGGGTAGTGTACAAATGGGACACAAAATACAAAGAGGCATTCAACAAGATCAAGGAATATCTACTGACACCACCAATTTTAATGCCACCCATCCCCAAGAAGCCATTGATCCTATATGTATCAGCAACAACAACAGCCCTTGGAGCTCTCCTAGCTCAGTATGATGAAAACGGAATGGAGAGGGCCATCTACTATATTAGCAGGACAATGGTGGGTCATGAGCTAAACTACTCATTCATCGAAAAATCATGCCTTGCAGTAGTGTTTGCATCCCAAAAATTCAGACACTACATGTTGGCACACAAGATCATGCTCATTGCTAAAATTGACCCCCTTAAATATCTCTTATCAAAGGCAATGTTAACTTGCAGAATGGGAAATTGGGTTATGATATCGTCAAAGTATGACATTGAGTATGTTGAGTGGAAATCCATTAAAGGTCAAGTTATTAAAGACTAATTGGCAGAAGCACCCATATATTTTGAGAACCCTCTTGTCTCAGAATTTGCAGATGAGTCTATTTTTAATCTCAACGTTTCCAATCATTGGAAACTACACTTCAACGACTCATATACTCAACATGGATCAGGAGTTGGTGTCTTCTTAATCACCCCACAGGGGGACTGCATACCAAGATCATACAAACTGGCATTTCCTTGCACTAACAACACCGCAGAATATGAGGATTTGACTATAGGTCTCAGGATAGCAGTGCAGTGGAATATCATAGCTCTCAAGGTCTACGATGACTCACAGTTGATCATAAATCAAGTAAATAATGAATATCAGACCAAGGATGATAAGCTAACTCCATACAAGAAATTCGTGGAGACTCTAAAGGAATCCTTCATTAACATAACATTCGAGCAAATTCCAAGAACCAACAATAGAGCAGTTGATGCCATGGCTACAATTGGGTCACTATTAGACATCCCCCATAACTTCCAAATATGAATTCTTGATTGAGTAGCTTCTCATCCCCACATTCAAGGTACTAGAATTAGAATATTTGTGTGGAATCGTTGGTCCTGGTATCATGACATCTACACATATCTTTGCATAGGAGTCATACCTATTGATCTCCCATCAAACCTTAAACGACCCTTTATCAAAAAGGCATCCAAATTTGTCATCCTAGGTGATACCTTATACCGTAGAAGCATAGAAGGTACCTTGTTGCACTATTTAAATGTTGAGGAGGCATTAACCGCTCTAACCAAGGTTCATAATGGTATCTGTAGCTCACACTCGAGTGGAATGACTACCACCAAAAAACTGTTAAGGATGGGGTATTATTGGCCTACAATGGAAAGAGAAGCACATGATCATGATAAAAGGTGTTTACAATGTTAGCAGCATGGATATTTCATCCATGCTCCAGCTCAAGAGCTTCACCCGATCATCACACCATGGCCCTTCTCACAGTGGGGACTCGATCTCATTGGGAAAATCACACCCACCTCATCCAATGGCCATAAGTTCATCATAACTGCAACTGAGTACTTCACAAAGTGGATGGAAGCCATACCCATGATGTATATCATTGGAAAGCAGATCTCAAAATTCATCTTAAACTATCTCATATGTCGCTACGGTGTCCCACAAGCCATTATCTCAGATAATGGGACACCATTCAAGAACCAGGAGGTTCGCGACTTGTACAAGAAATTCAAAATCCGTCATCGCTTCTCCACCTCGTATTATCCTCAAGGCAATGGCTAAGCAGAAGCCACAAACAAAGCCATCCTCAAAATCCTTAAGAAAACAATCAGTGACGTAAATTGTGACTGGCACTTGCAGCTTAATCCTACCCTCTGGGCTTATCAAACAAGCATCTGCACACCCATTGGCGCCACCCCCTTCTCCTTGGTCTACGGATCAGAAGTCGTCCTCCCCATTGAGATCGAGATCCCATCCCTTAGAATATCACTACAAAATCTCATCACTGATGAAGAATATTGGGTTTCAAGACTAAACGAGCTAGAGTTATTGGATGAGAGAAGGATCGATGCTTTCAATCGCTTACAAGTCTATCAGAATAGACTTAAATGAAGCTACAACAAGAAGATCAGAAGCAAGACTTTCTAAGTTGGAGAATTGGTCTTAAAAGAAAATAAGAAGAACGTCTCGAATCCCAGTGGCAAAGGCAAGTTTGAACCCAATTGTTTAGGGCCTATCATCGTTATAGTAAGCTATAAATCAGGAGCATATCAACTATCAACACCCGAAGGGGAACCTCTGCTGAAAACCACTTTGGTGGCACTTTGGGCAAGTACCTTGGTGAAAACCTAGAAAACAAGCGCCTTGTGTAAATAAGCACTTTCCATCCACCATGATCTTTACGGCTTATTCGACATCATCCCTCCATTTCACTTCCATCATTCATTGCATTCATGTGTCCATCCATCACACATCCACTTGCATCTCCATCATAGCTTGATCTTGTGTTCATATCATGATCCCTCCAAGCACTACTTAGCCCATCATCAAGGTCAGTCTATCCTGCCTTTATCAGGGTAGTCTATTGCATCATGTTGAGGGCATGTTCTCATTGGATCAGATTCGTGTATGGTCTTAAAGTCCTCAAAATAAAAAAATCCAAAAACATCAAAAAATCAAAAAAATCCAAAAACATTAGAAAATCAAAAAATCCAAAAACATCAGAAAATCAAAAAGTCCAAAAACATCAGAAAATCAAAAAATCCAAAAACATCAGAAAATCAGACATCCAAAAATAGGTGAAAAAGTTATTCAAAAATCCAAAAACAAAGTCGTCTTGTCAAACTATGTCATCTCTAAGCTTGAACGTAGGCAAGGTTGATCTTTGATCATCCCCCGAGACATTTAGGTCAGTCCTATAGGAGTTCGTCATAATAAACTGACATCTCATCATGTATATCTTCATTTGTAAATTGGTCAAGTCATCAGTCAAACTATGTGGTCTCTACGTGTATAACATAGGCAAGGCTTATCTGTCGATCAGCCCTCGAGACCCCTAGGATAGGTCTTTAGGTTAGTCTCTCGGTCAAAATCTCAAAAAATCCCAAAAATATTTGAAAACTTGAAAAAATCAAAACATTTGGAAAATCTCGAAAAATACCAAAAAATAGCCTCGAAACATTGCAAAACATCAAAAACATTCAAAAATTTGAAAATCCCATTCACCTCATCTCGCATGCACCCGCAATAAACATCATCCATAATAAACTGATCATCATCATCAACCTTTGGTAAAAAAGTTGGAAACAAGCCTAGCAGTCTAAAGGTAGAACTCAAAATGTCAAGTCTAAATTTTGTTATCACAGAATCTAGCAGTGCTCATTCCACGGATAACCCCCCTACGAAACTTGTCTGTTTCCTAGGATTCATGAAGTTCAAGTACGCATAACGAAGTGATTTTCAAGCCACCTCAAAATTCATTACAAAGTCTTGAATAGTCAATTCGAGCATCCCCCTATGTTCGCCTCGCGAAGACCTTCGAAACGAGCTCCTTTGCAAAGTCTCACTATTCGTACTTAGCGAATTGCGAAAAATGCAGTTGCACTAAAAAGGTGCACTCCTGCTCTGAAGCCAAAATTTAGCTTAGTATGAAAAGCGTAGGGGCGCTAATTTTTAGCACCCCTACATAAAAGTGAACTTTCCAAAAAATGTAATAGCGCTAAAAAAGTGTGCTATTACACTTTTTTCTCACACTTAAACTTTTTCTGGCCCTGGCACATTTCTTCATGTTTTTCGCATTTTTCGTCAATTGTGCCACTTTTCGTGCCTAAATTTATTGCTCGACTTGAGTTAGGTTTTTGAGTTACAATATACTTAAAATTATTTTATTTTACCATTTTTATTGTTTATGATCTTTTGTCTTCTTTCCTTCTTACTAGGCGAGTTCTCTTGAAATTGAAATCACATTTTTGAGAAGTTTGAGTTTCTTCTCCAACAATCTTCGTGTTTTCTCTTGGTAAGTATTAATCTTTACTTCCTCTCCTTTTTCGCCAATTCCTTTGTATATGTTTTAGGATTTACATACACGTTTTTATCCTTAGCTTTGTTTTCTTCATACATTTTTCATCCCCACATGCATATTCTTCCTCTCTATTCGTGTTTTTTTTGTCTTGTCTATTCTTCCCTTGCTTTCTTTTCATGGAATTTTTGCATGGCATTCTCCTCTTGCCCTCATGTTTTTCCATTTTCCCTTATGCAATGGAACTCTTGCATTTTGTTTTCCAACACATTTCTCTTTTTTTTCACTCCAACGTTTTTTTTGCTAACATCTTTCCTTGTCGTCTTCTCTATAATGCTTTGGTGCAAACATTGAGAAATCTCTTGTTTTGAAAGAGGGTTTCTTTGGCTCTTATACACTTTTACATTGGTGATGAAACAAATTTCAATGGCAACTCCATACAGACAAACAATTTGTAAACCCCAAGCACCGTTACCTCTGTTTTACAAAATCATGTCTCAGATGCAGAAGCGCTAAAATTTAGTGCCATGACATGTTGAACATGATGAAATAAATTCTAACTTTGAGAGATGTAGGAGCAGTATAATTCAGTGCCCCTGCATCAAAAAATGAAATCTCCAAAAATGTAACGGTGCTGAATTTTAGCGCCCTTACACTTTTTACAATCTTTTTCCAAATGAACTTCATTTCTGTCCATTTCACTCTTGAACCTTGTTCCTTCCTTTTTGTACATCGTTTTGCATGCCTTGTCATCCACTCGATGATTTTCCATCATCGTTGCTCATTTCGTGCATCCCCATGCTACCTAATGACTAATGTTTGTTCTGACTCAACACCATGCAGACTCATTTCAAAGATTTTCAAAGTCTGAGTTATCAAAGTTCCAGTTGTTTCTGATGACTGCTAGTAAACCTCCATCTCCTTTGAAAATAAAAAGCAAAATGAAGTACAAATATCAAGGTGTCTATCCACCGACCGTAGTGGTCTCCAAGGTGGAAGAGATAAAAGATATAGAGGTTGGCCATCAAGACTTGGTTGACTTTGCAAAGCAAACAGAGATGAAGTCGCTTCCTGACCCAATGAGAGAAATTGTACATAGTAACTTGCATTTGGTAGCTATGTTTCCTATAGTTGCACATAATAAGAAGTTTGTTCTTTAGGTGGCGTCTCACTACATCAGAGAACGTAGAAGTGTGATCGATTCTTCTAGGCATGAGATTTTGAGACTCAGTCCCAATTTCTTTGACATTTTTTTTAAGGTTCCTCATATGGAGAAATACATTGATATTTCTATACAAAAATCACAAGAGGTTTTTGACGTTGATCCCAATAAAGCTAAAACCCCAATAAATACTCAATGGTTAAAGAAGCCTAGATCATCTATTTCCAGATGGCCAAAAGGACTCCTGTGAAGTGATTTCAAAGATGACATCAAAGATATGATCACATTTTTAAGCAGAGTGAAAGGCTTGCCAAAATCATCCACTTTTCATGATTGGATGTATGAATACATCAAGATCATAAGAAGATAGAAGGTGCATATAGACTGGGGCAAACAGATCACTATGAAATATATGAGCAGTTGATCAATGCTCCTTCTACATTGAAATTCTACATGACTTCTTACCTAGTGTATGTGGCAGTTGTAATGAGGCAATTCCCGGGTCTATCTACAAAAGGGAATCGGATGATGGTACCTGTGTACATATTTTTCCATCAATTAGAACTGAAGGAAAGCTTTCATCACTTCAAGCAGGTTAGAGATGCTTTCTTCATGCCTTTTCTTTTCAATTTTGATCTAGCTCTTAAAAGGATGGTATCTGATGAGGCGTATAAGGTGGTAAGTAAATTTGGATGCCTATTCCTTCAATTTCCAATGATTAATTACTTAAGAGTAGGGTGCTACACTGGTTGTCCCTACATGCTGCCATGTTATCCTTTGGATAAGTGGGTTCTCATGGAAACATGCAGACAGTTGATTTCAATGCAAAAGGAACGAAGAAGCAACCACAAGCATGGATTCAAGTTCCCATTGACCATTGGCCGATATACTATCCCAACTGCAAAAAAGGCTAAGTCTATTTATGCTAAAATGCAGATCATGACAATCAAGACCTATAGGTATAGGTTTGATTTTGATTACCGAGATGTCAGAAAAAGATTACAAAAAGATCATCATCACAAGTACCATTTTCAAGACATCTGGGCTGATTGCAGAGATGAAGAAGCCATTCGTAAAATGGACTATTGCAGGTTGACTATTCAGCAAATCAGGGATCTTGATATTGCTGACCTACCAGAGGATTTTGCAGATCCTAGTGATATCATCATTGCTATCTATGATGAGCAAGGAATTGCTAAAATTCTATTGCCTACAATTCAATGGTCTAGGAAAGAAGTTATGAGAGAGAGATTGAAGCCAATTCTAGCCAAAACTACATAATGGTTACATAAGCATGGTTATGAAATGAAAAGTTTTAGAACAGACTCTGAAGGAGAAGAATCTGAAGCAGAAGCTTGTCAATAGTGAGAACTCCACGTCAAAAATAAATCAGCGGCTTTTCCCACTTCTTCACGAAGAGGTCCCAGGATTAAGTTTACCATTGGCAAGAAAGATACTCAGTCTGTCCTAGAGATAGAAATCATGAAATCCAATCCATCTCTCTAAAGGTAAAAAGTATATTCCAGAAGAGGTAGATTCTGATGAAGAAGGAACTTCAAGTGATCAATCCGTTGAAGATGAAGACTCAACAAAAGCAGACTCCGATGCAGAAGAGGTTTCTAAAAGCAGGCAAGAGTCTAAAGATGATTTTGAAGAAGGATCTAAAGGATCTTAACGTGATCTTGAAGGTGAACCAAGATTGGAGAGATAAGAGGATGATCAATAGGAACCCATGCATGATCAAGAAAGAACTACTTCTCCTGAGAATGAAGTTGAGGAAATTCCTAGAATGTCATCACCTATGATTTCCAATGTTCCTCATACCCCTCCAAATTCAAGAAATCCTCCACCTCCTATTCCTTCATCACCTATCCCTACCATATGCATTCTTACAGCTGAGGTATCCACTATTCCTGTAGCAGCAACCCTGCTTGATACTCCCTTAGTGACAAGCATTCATAAGGTTGATATACTATCAAGCCCTCCGTCATCCATTCCTAGCCTCTCTTCACCAACATATATGATATCACTTCTAAAAATGAATACAATCATTTCATGGATGAGTCAATGCGTGATTAGCTCAATGTGCAAAGTACAGGAGCAATGATGATATACACTTCTCCTATTGTCACGATACCCATGGTAGCTTCATATGTGACAATAAATTCAGAAGTAGCAATGGCAACTGAATTGACAGTGAATCTAGAAGCTCACACCTCCTTCCTTCCCCCTTGACTAATATCTCAAGTGTCAAAGCAAAAGAAGCAAATGATCTCTCTGGAGGAGCTCGACCTCAAAGAGATAGTCCTTCCAAAGGCTAAAGAGAAGAAAAAGGAAAAAGTATACTCAAGGCTGAACATTGATAAGTCTAGCCACAAGTATGTGGAAATTGGCATACCACCACATTAAGAAGGTGATGTCAATATGGAAGACTACACAGTGACAAAGGTCTAGCTTGGCAAGGTTACCAATGAAAGTGCAAAGGCCGATGCACAAGTGACATTGGATATCTTGGCTGGAAGACTGGATAAAGTAGAGCAAGCTCACAATATGTACAAGTAGAGGGCAGAGCATTATGCCACTATTGTAAAGAGGCTTGCTGGTTCTCCAAGTAATGCACAACCACTGACAGATGTAAGTATTGAAGACCCGACTATCAAGAAAGTTGAGAAGTTCACCTCCAAAGGTAGAATGTTGTATGATTTTGTTGAGACGATCATTGAACATGGATCTCAGATTATAATTGCTATGCACGAGAACACTACCTTGTTAGCCAAGCTCACCATAGAGCTTGATCAAGAGAAAAGTGTACTTTCCCAAGAGCGCGGAGACATGGAGAAATGCCTATTGTCATGGTCTAAGATGAAATAGGTAAAGCTCAATAAATTGGTGGAAGTTGGGGTAATTCCTGACAAAGAAATGTTTGTTGAGGTAAGAGAATCCTTGAAACATTGAATTCAAGTAATTCAATCTCTTACGGAAGATCTCCACAAAGTACAGGAATATTTTGAAGGACATCATGTTATTCTTGAGAAAGGTATCAAAGAGTTTCCCAGTCAACTTCTTGAGGAAAATCATATCTTCCTACCGGCCACAGAAATATCTCAGATCTACAAAGAAGCCATCATGAAATTGATTGATAGTTCAGACTTTTTAGAAGCCTCACTGAATGTCATTTGTGATACAAGGCTCACATTGGATAACCTGAAAATGCATCTTGACAGGTGCAAGAAGGTTCACTCATCTGCCATGAGATCGATCAGGAGAATTCATAGCATTTTGGATTACACTGTTGGTCCATATGAGAAGTTTGTGTAGGAGACCAGGAGGAAATATGAAGACTTTCGTGCCCAAGGCAAAGAAACATGAGGAAGCTTCCTATTCTCCAGTGTTAGACATTTCTGGTGCATCCCTTTATGCATCTTGTAAATATTTCCTAATATCTTAAATGCCTTTTTGTAAATTGTAATTACACCAAGTTCAAATATGTAATCTTTTGAAAACAAATTACACTTTGACTTTGGTCAAAGTTAGGTGAGATATCCTAAAATCGCTCACCTAACATTCCTTAATTTCCTCAATTAGTTTCCTAATTTTTCTTATCCCTCTTTCTATATAATGTGAGGGATTTTCATTGTAAATCCATCCTTTAGTATTTCGCAACGAAGTGCTGCCCTTTTTGAAGCAGAATTGTGAAACTTTGTGTTCATGCTTTGTGAATGGAATTCGATCAATAAAGAAGAAGATTGCAAGCCAAACTTTGCATTGGATTCGATACTTTTATGAATTGGTCTTATTTGGTGGTGATTAATTGATGGAATATGAAGGACTCTAATTGATTTATGTAAACTTTGTGTTACATCTATTATTTATATTTGCATTTGTGTTTTTTGTTTATCTTTCGGTTGAGTAATCTACAAGACTTTGTGCCTATACTTATTCACACTCTTTGGATACTATTGTTGAATGATCTATAAGACTTTTCACTTGTAATTTTTCATGCTATTTGATAATTTGGTTGGATGATCTACAAGACTTTGTGCTTTTAATTGTTCATGCTGTTTGAGGAATTGCTGCATCTAAGAAGACTTTGTGCTTCTAACATTACAAATGGTACACTCTTCATAGATCTCTGGAACAATTTTGGTAGAAGTTCAAAAGATGTTGAATGCATGGATAATATTCCCTATCCATCACTCAACATGGATAGCCAATATCGTCCCCATTCGTTTGAAGAATGGTGAAATCCACATTTGTGTATATTTCAGAAATCTAAATCAATTGTCTCTCAAAGACAATTACCCACTTCCCGTGATGGATCAAGTTCTACAAAATGCAACTAGATCCGAGATACTCTCCATGCTAGACAAATTTTTTGGTTATAATCAAATTGAAGTTAATTCAAGTGATCAACACAAAACCACTTTCACAACGCCATGGGGAACCTTTGCGTATCACAGGATGTCATTTGGTTTGATCAACGCTGGCCCTACATTCCAACGTGCCATGGATCTCACTTTCCACAATGTGATGGGAAAGTTCATTGTGGTGTATCTTGATGATCTCATAGTTTTCTCTAAGCAATGTCATGAGCATTTCTACCACTTGAGGAAAACTCTTGAGAGATGCTGTCAGCACGGTATTTCCCTAAATCCCAAAAAGTCAACTTTTGGAGTAACTGAAGGTAAAATTCTTGGTCACGTCGTATCTATAGAGGGAATCAAGATCGACTTGGAAAGAGTCAGTGGAATTAAATCTCTCACTTTTCTATCAAGCAAGAAAGTTGTTCATTCTTTCTTCGGCAAAGTAAACTTCTTAAGGAGGTTTCTTCTAGACTTTGCTGAAAAGACCTGTCATATTGTAAATATGATGAAGGGTAATGCCATGTGCCATTGGACGGTAGAAGGAAAATCAACATTCAATGACATCAAGGAGTCCATTTCTCATGTGCCTATGTTGGTTTGCCCTAACTACACCAAAGATTTTGTTATGTACAGTTATGCTTCCGAGCATACAATATCAGCAATTTTGGTACAGGAAA
This sequence comes from Sequoia sempervirens, assembly GCA_007258455.2. Lineage (NCBI taxonomy): Eukaryota > Viridiplantae > Streptophyta > Pinopsida > Cupressales > Cupressaceae > Sequoia > Sequoia sempervirens. The sequence continues at coordinate 208,600,968 of VDFB02358134.1, forward strand.
ATGATGAAGGCTTTGAATCCCCCATTGCATTCATGAGCTGCCCCCTGAAGAATTATGAATTGAAATATTCTCAAATGGAGAAGCATGCTTTTGCAGTTGTAAAATCCATCAAGCATTTCTAGTTCTACATTAAGTAGTCATGTGAAAGTTCTCATCCCAGATTCGACTGTTAAGTCTATCCTAACACAACAAGAATTTGGATCAAAAAGAGGCAATTGGATTGCCAAGATTCAAGAATATGATCTTGAAATTAAACCCACTAATTTGATACATGGACGTGGACTTTTTCAACTTATTGCTGAAAATAGTCCAAGCAAAGAAATTTCAGAGGATGAAGAAGTTTTAGATGAGGAGGAGGTTGATCCCAGTACACTTCCAATGGTACTATTTGTTAGCACCACCGACGAATGGTATTCTAATATCCCTCACTTCCTCACATATAGTGAATTCCCTAGTCACTTGACTCCAAAGGAAAAGAGAACCATCAAGCTGAAATAAACTAATTTTGTCTTATGGGACAATGGCTTGTATAAGCATGCAATAGATAGGATGTTTCTCAGATGCGTTGATAAGGAACAATAGAAAAAATTGCTGAAATCTTATCATGATTTGGCATGTGGTGGGAATTTCTCAGTGCTAGTAACCGCTCACAAAATCCTGAGAGCAAAATATTACTAACCCACACTTTTTCAAGACACGTACTCTTGGGTGCATAAGTGTGAATTGTGCCAACAGTTTGTCGACTATCCTAGGTTGGCATCTTTGCCATTAAAACCCGTTGTGATTGAAGAACCTTTCCAGCAATGGGGCATTGATTTCATAGGTGCAGTTAATCCATCATCAAGTGTTGGACATATCTATGTTTTAAATGCTACTGACTATTTCACCAAATGGGTGGAAGCAATACCTACCAAGCATGCTACTTCAGAGGTAGTGTGCAGTTTCTTAAAAGAAAGCATTATTTCTAGGTTCGGTGTGCTAAACAAGATTGTTGCTAACAATGCCTCTACCTTCTCATAAAATGAGATTACTGAGTTTTGTTTTGAACATGGTATAACCTTATCACATTCTTCCAACTATTATCTGCAAGGTAATGGTCAGGCATAATCTAGCAACAAGAATCTAGTGACTATAATTCGCAAGCTGGTGGACGAGAATCAACATTTGTGGCACAAGGCTTTGTTTGATGCTTTGTGGGTAAATAGAATAACTCTGAAGTGAGCAATTGACATGTCTCCTTTTCAACTCTTGTACGGGTTGAATGCCAAGATTCCTATAACCTTGGAACTACCAGCCCTCAAGCTGGCTAAGGCCATTGAGGATGAGACGTTTGACAATTCTGTTGATAAGCGCATCATGTATCTCTCTAAATTGGAAGAGAATTGGGTTCAAGTGGCTGACCACATTGTGGAACACCAGGACCAAGTGAAGAAGTTGTTTGAAAAAAAAGCTAAGTCTCAAGAATTTCAAATTGGTGACCTCATTCTCCTGTGGGACAAATGAAGAGAACCAAAGGGTATGCACAGGAAATTTGACTCACTGTGGATAGGACCTTTCCAAATACATTAGTTGCATGGTGAAAATAGTTTCTTGTTAGAATAAAAAGATGGAACACCATTTTCCCTTCCTCATAGTGGGCAACATCTCAAGCACTTTACACAGTAAAGAAGTTTCCAATGGTATGTAAATACTTTTTATTTTTAAGTCCTTTTGAGTCTTTATGTTTTATGTTCTGTCGTCATCGTCGCCTGACTCTAAGCCCAATGGATGGATAAAGGCACTTGAATTCTGGAATTCCTCTTCCTTCATTTTTTTCAAAGAACAACCGAAGGAATATCCCCAACAGGAGCCAACTATTATCACATAATCTAGCAGGAGTGCTATAATTCAGTGCCTCTGCATCAAAAACTAAAATCTCCAAAAATGTAAGAGCGTTGAATTTTAGCACCCTTACACTTTTTACAATCTTTTTCCAAATGAACTTCATTTCTATCCATTTCAATCCTAAACCTTGTTTCTTCCTTTTTGTGCATCGTTTTGTGTGCCTTGTCATCCGCTCCACGCGTTCCCATTATCGTTGCTCGTTTTGTGCATCCCCATGCTACCTAACGGCTAATGTTTATTTTGACTCAACACCTTGCAGAATCATTTCAAAGATTTTCAAAGTCTAAGTTATCAAAGTTCCAGTTGTTTTTTATGACTACCAGTAAACCTCTGTTTTCTTTGAAAATAAAAAGTAAAATGAAGAAAAAATATCAAGGTGTCTATCCGCCAACCGTAGTGGTCTCCAAGGTGGAAGAGATAAAAGATATAGAGGTTGGCCATCAAGACTTGGTTGACTTTGTGAAGCAAACAGAGATGAAGCCTCTTCCTAACCCAATGAGAGCAATTGTACATAGTAACTCGCATTTGGTAGCTATGTTTCCTACAGCTGCACATAATACGAAGATTTTTCTTTAGGTGGCATCTCACTACATCAGGGAAAGTAGAAGTGTGATCGATTCTATCGGGCACGAGATTCTGAGACTCGATCCCAATTTCTTTGACATTGTTTTTAAGGTTCCTCATATGGAGAAATACATTGATATTTCCATACAAAAAGCACAAGAGGTTTTGGATGTTGATCCCAATAAAGTTAAAAACCTAATAAATACTCAATGGTTAAAGAATCCTAGATCATTTGTTTCCAGATGGCCAAAAGGACTCCTGCGAAGTGATTTCAAAGATGACATCAAAGATATGATCACATTTTTAAGCAGAGTGAAAGACTTGCGAAAATCATCCACTTTTCATGATCATATGTATGAATACATCAGGATCATAAGAAGACAGAAGCTACATATTGACTGGGCCAAATAGATCAGTGATGAAATACATGAGTAGTTGATCAATGCTCCTTCTACATTGAAATTCTACATGACTTCTTACCTAGTGTATGTGGTGGTTGTAATGAGGCAATTCCTAGGTGTATCTACAAAAGGGAATCGGATGATGGTAACTATGTACATATTTTTCTATCAATTAGAACTAGCGAAAAGCTTTCATCACTTCATGCAAGTCATAGATGCTTTCTTAGTGCCTTTTCTTTTCAATTTTGATCCAGCTCTTGAAAGGAGGGTATCTGATGAGGCGTATAAGGTGGTAAGTAAAGTTGGATGCCTATTCCTTCAATTTCCAATGTTTACTTACTTAAGAGTAGGGTGCTACACTGGTTGTCCCTACATGTTGCCACGTTATCCTTCGGATAAGTGGGTTCTCATGAAAACATGCAGATAGTTGATTTCAGTGCAAAAGGAAGGAAGAAGCAACCAAAAGCCTGGATTCAAGTTCCCACTAACCATTGGCTGATATACTATCCCAACTGTACAAAAGGCTAAGTCTGTTTATGCTGAAATGCAGATCATGAAAATCAAGACCTACAGGTATAGGTTTTATTTTGATTACCGAGATGTCAGAAAAAAAATTACAAAAAGGTCATCATTACAAGTACCATTTTGAAGACATATTGGCTGATTGTAGAGATGAAGAAGCCATTCGTAAAATGGACTATTGTAGGTTAACCATTTAGTAGATCAAAGATCTTGATATTGCTGACCTACCAGAGGATTTTGCAGATCTTGGTGATATCATGAATGTTATCTATGATGAGCAAGGAATTGCTAAAAGCTTGTTGCCTACAATTTAATGTTCTAGGAAATAAGTTACCAGCATGAGAGAGAGATTGAAGCCAATTCTAGCCAACAATGCAAAATGGTTACATAAACATGGTTATGAAATGAAAAGTTTCATAACAGACTCTGAAGGAGAAGAATCTGAAGCAGAAGCTCGTCAACAGCAAGAACTCTGCATCAAAAATAAATAAGCAGCTATTCCCACTTCTTCATGTAGAGATCCCACGATTAAGTTTACCGTTGGCAAGAAAGATACTCAGTACATCCTAGAGACAAAAATCACATAATCCAATCTATCTCGCTCTAAAGGTAAAAAGTCTATTCTGGAAGAGGTAGATTCCGATGAAGAAGGAACTTCAAGTGATCAATCTGCTGAAGATGAAGATTCTGCAGAAGAGGTTTCTGAAAGTGGGCAAGAGTCTGAAGAAGATTCTAAACAAGGATCTGAAGGATCTAAAGGTGATCTTTAAGGTGAACCAGGATTGGAAAGACAAGAGGGTGATCAATAGGAACCTAGACATGATCAAGAAATAACTACTTCTCCTAAGAATGAAGTTGACGAAATTCCTAGGACGTCATCACCTGTGATTTCCAATGTTCCTCATACCCCTCCAAATTCAAGAACTCCTCCACCTCCTATTCCTTCATCACCTATCCCTACCATATGCATTCCTACAGCCGACATAGCCACTATTCCTGTAGCATCAACCTCACTTGATACTCCCTCAGTGACAAGCATTCATATGGTTGATATACTATCAAGCCCTCTGTCATCCATTCCTAGCTTGTCTTCACCAACATATGATATCACTTCTGAAAATGAATTTAATAGTTTCATGGATGAGTCAATGCGTGATCAGGTTAATGTGTAAAGTACAGGAGAAATGATGATAGACACTTCTCCTATTCTCACAATACCCATGGTAACTTCAGACATGACAATAACTCCAAAAGTAGTAATGGCAACTGAATTGATAGTGAATCTAGAAGCTCACACCTCCTTCCTTCCCCCTTGGCTAATATCTCAAGTGTCGAAGTGGAAGAAGCAAATGATCTCTCTAGAGGAGCTCGACCTCGAAGACATACTCCTTCCAAAGGCTAAAGGGAAGAAAAAGGCAAAAGTATACTCAAGGCTGAATGTTGATAAGTCTGGCCACAAGTATGTGGAAATTGGCATACCACCACATGAAGAAGGTGATGTCAATATGGAAGACTACATGGTGACAAAGGTCCAGCTTTGCAAGGTTACCAATGAAAGTGCAAAGGCCGATGCACAAGTGACATTGAATATCTTGGTTGGAAGACTAGATAAAGTAGAGCAAGCTTGCAATATGTACAAGCAGAGGGCAAAGCATTATGCCACTATTGTAAAGAGGCTTGCCAGTTCTCCAAGTAATGCACAACCGCTGATAGTGGTAAGTATTTAAGATACAGTTATCAAGAAAGCTGAGAGGTTCACCTCCAAAGGTAGAGTGTTGTATGATTTTGTTGAGATGATCATTGAACACAGATCTTAGAATATAATTGCTACAGACGAGAAAACTATCTTGTTAGCCAAACTCACCACAGATCTTGATAAAGAGAAAAGTGTACTTTCCCAGGAGTGCAGAGACATGGAGAAATGCATGTTGTCATGGTCTAAGATGAAATAGGTAAAGCTCAGTAAATTGGTGGAAGTTGGGGTAATTCTTGACAAAGAAAATTTTGTTGAGGTAAGAGAATCCTTGAAACATCGAATTCAAGTAATTCAATCTCTTACGGAAGATCTCCACGAAGTACAGGAAGATGTTGAAGGACATCGTGTTATTCTTGAGAAAGGTATCAAAGCGTTACCCAATCAACTTCTTCAGGAAAATCGTATCTTCCTGTTGGCCACAGAAATATCTCAGATCTACAAAGAAGCCATCATGAAATTGATTGGTAGTTCAAACTTTTTAGAAGCCTCATTGAATGTCATTTGTGATACAAGGCTCACATTGGATAACCTGAAAATTCATCTTAACAAGTGCAAGAAGGTTCACTCATCTGCCATGAGATCGATCACGAGAATTCACACCATTGTGGATTACACTGTTGGTCCAGATGAGAAGTTCATGTAGGAGACCAGGAGGAAATATGAATACTTCCATGCCTAAGGCAAAGAAACATGAGGAAGCTTCCTATTCTCCAGTGTTAGACATTTCTGGTGCATCCCTTTATGCATCTTGTAAATATTTCCTGACATCTTATACGTCTTTTTGTAAATTATAATTACACCAAGTTCAAAGATGTAATCTTTTGTAAATAAAGTACACTTTGACTTTGGTCAAAGTTAGGTGAGATCTCCTAAAATCGCTTACCTAACTTTCCTTAATTTCCTCAATTAGTTTCCTAATTTTTCTCATCCCTCTTTCTATATAATGTGAGGGATTTTCATTGTAAATCCATCCTTTAGTATTTTGCAATGAAGTGCTGCCCTTTTTGAAGCAGAATTGTGAAACTTTGTGTTCATGCTTTGTGAATGGAATTCGATCAATAAAGAAGAAGATTGCAAGCCAAACTTTGCATTGGATTCGATACTTTTATGAATTGATCTTATTTGGTGGTGATTAATTGATGGAATCTAAAGGACTCTAAGTGATTTATGTAAACTTTGTGTTACATCTATTATTTAGATTTTTATTTGTGCTTTTTGTTTATGTTTTGGTTGAATAATCTACAAGACTTTGTGCCTGTAATTATTCATGCTCTTTGGATACTATTTTTGAATGATCTATAAGACTTTGCACTTGTAATTGTTCATGGTCTTTGATAATTTGGTTGGATGATCTACAATACTTTACGCTTGTAATTGTTCATGCTATTCAAGGAATTGCTACGTCTAAGAAGACTTTGTGCTTCTAACATGACAACCAGTACACTCTTCACAGCTCCACCATTAAAAAAGCTATGAAACGACTTTGTGCCTTCGTGAGCTTTCCCTTTTACTTTATTTGTTTATTGTTAATTACTTCTAGTATCTCTACGCTTTGCTTTGACAAGATAGAGGTATTGGTATTACTGCTAGTTGATCATTTAAAGTTGTTAAGAATTATGAACTTCTAATGGTGAAGCATTGTAAATATCTTCTCTAAAAAAAGAGAGAAGAATGAATGTAACACACTCCCATCACTTTGTAATTTTTGTGTATATTTAGTGATTACTTGTTTGTTTTACTATCGCTTCTATCAGCAATAAGAATGGTGCCTCCCCTTTCCAAGAGGAGAGATTTACATCTCACATAGTTGTGGCTGAAGTCCAAGTTGTGTAATCTATCGAAAAGTTGATTACATAATTTTCACCCAACAAAGTCTAAGCTAGTACATAAGCAAGTTGGTTATCTCTTTGTATCGGTAACTCATCATCTGAATTAGTCCCTTATCAATCATCTCATACAAACGAAATGACGTGCCGCCATCCACTAACATGTCCTAGGATGAATCCTTCCTACAATGGGAATTATCTTTTGGTAATAAGTTTTGTTCATAATCCTTAGAAAACATATCCTTTTTCTAGTAGCGGTATTGAAGAACATCAGTTTGTTTGTTTACTTAGTCTTTTTCTTTTGACTTATCTTGTTTGCGCTCATTCCAAGGACATATTGATGGTATCCCAAAATAGCAGATTTAGAGAAATAGGAATGGGGCAATGATCATTATCTTTTGTCTGTTGTGCTTCTTGGACATTCTTGTAATATAACCTTGGTGAATACTTGCTTTGTTAGGTATATGCGGAAGAAGTCTAGGGAAACTTGTTAACTATTGCGGGGATAGGTTTACCTTTCCGTGTTTTGGTCCGAGATGTCTAAAACTTCTGAGGTACATCCTAGCAAGGTTTTTGTATGTCAGGTGTGAACAAGGATACTCCTATCTGATTGTCTAGTCAAATTCCATCACACTAGGTACCATGCCATCTTGGTTTGTTATACCTTGATGCATCGTACCACATGTGTTATCAAACATAAGAAAATTTGGCCCTTTGAAAATCTCAATTCCTCGGCAAGTAGTCATCATCATCACCATCATCTACATTTGAGTCTTCACGCGTCTTGTTGAAATGACTTCTTCCTTTCTTACTAATTACACTAACAAGGTACTATGACATTTCATCATCATCATCATCATCATCAGCATCATTGATCCTGCATCCACAAATCATTAGCACATTGCATAAGCATATCATGTAGAAATCATTAGCACATTGAGTAAAGCATATCATATAGGAAACATACACATGACCTTTTAAAGGAGGTGCATTCATAAACATCGCATTCCATCCATTACATCACATCTCATGGCATTTGCATAAAAATTCATTTCATATTACCATTACATAAATCATCACATAACATGAACAAAAGTATCTCATAATCATAAACAATAGGAATGTAAGCATTTAATTCATTAGGCATACATATCATCACATTAACATATCATTGCACCATGTGCATTATCATTTAGGATAATAAAATTTGCATCTCATACCATCATTTCATTTGCATCATACCATGGCCATTGCATCATATCATATTCATCCATAAATCAAATCATATATAATCATTTTTCATATCATTGCATAAACCATAGATCAAATCCATATCACATGTTGCATTAGCATAAAATAGATCATCATTGCACATCATATCAGAGGTTAGCATAATATAGATTTTTTAGTCATAAGCATTGCATTAACACCATTAGAAATAAATGCATCCATAAAACATCACTACAAAGCATATAAAAATAAATCATACATGCATAAATAACACATTGCATCACATCAAAATTGGCTCATATCATTTATCAACTATTATAATACAAAGGAATAATCGGATCACTGTACATATGTGTCAATCAGTAAAAAAATGCCCATTGAGCTATCAAAAATGAGCCCGTAAAGCACAAAAAGTACATCATAAAATCTAGATCAACCTCGATCTCCGTGGATACTACCCTTGTCCCTGTCGCCATGACCCTCTGGTGGACTTTGACTGGCCCGCTCTAAGTAATAACAAACCCAATCTGCTCTAGGTACATGGTCATGGTAGGCTCGATGATAATAGTCTATCTCTTGGATGGCCTCTCTGTAAGATCGGACAAACACTATACCCTAGGATGAGAAGGATGTCATACTCTCCATCTGTTGCCTGTGGCCTAGCTCTGTCGCTGCCTGTAGCTCTGTAGCCCATCTTTTCTAAATAGCCTAGTCCCTCTCTACTCTCAGCCGATCCCTCTCGGCTCGTGCTTGATCTCTCTCAGCTGTCAATGCTTGCACCTATGCCTATCGCTGCAAAATCAATGCATCTCGTGCGTCTACCTGCCCTGAAGGCTATGCCCCTGGCTATGCGCTAATCTGACCCTCACCCTCAGCTCATGGTGGTAGGATAGGCGGATCCTATTGCTAGTCCTACATAGGGACATCTCCCTAACCTGGTGGAACTGGGGCACCTCTGGTGGGTCCCGACGGATCTCCATCCTCAAACCTTTTCCCTCACACTCGTCCTCTTCCCCTGCCTCTGACCTTGTGTGCCTCTGGGTCCTCACCTAGAATAGTTAACTAGAGAGGAGGCCTGAACCAGTCCCCGTACGCTTGTGTCATGCTCGAATCTATGAATCCCTGATCATAGGCCTAGGGTCGGACCACCAAGTGTCAAAAACTGTTAACAACCTCTGTAGTAGGAATGCTAGGCCCCCATGACACTTGTGTCGTGTTGCGTGCAAACATGGCCACATAGCCATCATCCAGCCAATCCTATGGCTCTCCAAATTGACGTTGTACATGCCTGAGTAGGTATCTCTCTATCATAGTGTGCTCTCGACCTTGCATGTATCTATCTTGGTGACAATAGAAGAGTTGGTCCACATCATTAGCCCATCCAGGCCAACCGAGGTATGGTCTCCAAGTGAAAACAAGCATCTCATCTATGATCCACCTCTAGTAGGGGATCCCATGCTTGCCAGTGTGTGTAAAAGACACACCCCCTCTATATCATGCCACAACGGCATCCTCTGCCCCCATCAAAATTGGAACCACTCATGGACATAGCACAAAAATGTGCTCCCACGCCCAGACATGTAGCAAAGTAACTCCAGCTCCCAGCACTCTGTCATCCGCATACACGTACTCATACGAATCCTTGTAGAGGGAGGCCAAAAGGATAGGCCTGCACGCAAATCAAACTGGTCTATCTCAGACCATCCTCTCCCAACAATATCCCCATCTAGGACTGAAGTACCGCCCTTATCTGTCTAGGGAAACCATACCAGAAATGATCGCTACAATCGCCCAATGGAAGGGAGGTGCTATAACTCTGTACCTCTCCATTTTGATCTACCCCTCATAGTAAATGATGTCTCGGGTGGCGAGGACTTGGGTGCAACAAGCGCATCCCTCCTCTATGTCATAGATCACCTGGCAGCCATGAATGGGCAATTGTAAAATCTGCCAAACTTCCTCCAATGTAATGGTCACCTCACCATTGGGAAGATGGAATGACGACTTCTCAATGTGCCACTACTCCACCAGCACTGACAACATCCCAAGGTGTGTACGCACAGGTGCTGCGTAGGCAATGTTCCATGTAGTCCTGTAGCTCCCAACTGATCCTGGTCTCGGTCACTAGGGTCCTAAAGAACACTCATCAAATCCCGCAACTGGAGCTCATGGAAATAGAGCTCCCTAGGCCTGTCCTACATCAGCAAAGTTGGCATGCTAAATTTTTTGGGAAAATTCCTAACATAGCGCCTCAAACTGGCTCCCAGTGACATAGATTATGAAGGCGTCGCAGTTTGAGTTTTCTCAAACTCTGACACTGGACTTGGAATTTCGCCAAATAGAGCTAGCATCGTGCACTTTCATCCCCAGCATCACAGTTTTCTTGAAAAGGGCACCGTCATGACACACTTTTCTAAAACTGACCTGCAAGTCTAAGCTGAGCCCATGCCCAATGGTGGAATTTTTAAATTCCAAAACTACACCATTGCAATACTAAACAGCACCGCTATGGTGCAAAGAGGAAAAAAGCGGTGCACTTTAACAATGAGTGGTGCTATAATAGAGCCACTGGAGGTGAGCTCACCCTTAAACAGATAATAAATGCATTAAAACAAAAAAATGAAGCGTCGATTAGGACCACATACCGGGGCACCGATGCCAGGTGGCCACTAGTAGGTCCGAACTCGATCCAAAATATGCAGGGGAAGTTTTCATTGTGCCATATCGTCAAGAGGTCAGAGCTCAATTCTTGGGGTTTTCTAGTAGAGGTGTGTGAAAATGACTTGAAAGTGACCCCTTGGGCTCCTTTTAAGCCTAAAAATTAGGGTTTTTTGACCCTCTAGGGTTGTCCTACTAGGGTTTTGGACCCCTGAACTTGTTCTCATCCGTTCGAGGATTTTTTTCATTGATTTATTGCGTTTAGACACGTTCTTAGCCTCTCGGACCCCTTTCGGAACTGTCGGGCACTTTGTCCCTTTTTTCGCGAGATCACCCAAAAAATGGAAATTTTTGTTTGATTCCTCAAGGGGGCATTATAATGGCATGTTTTCTCTCACCATGCGACAGTGGGGCAAGTTTTGAATATTGAAATTTTTGGCTTTGATCAAGATCGTGTATTCTTTGAACCAACACAACGAGTGCATTGCTTCAAAGAGGGGCAAAATGTAGACATCAAAAATGTACTGATTAACATCATGCACCTGATCCCAACTTACTAACACCATTTCTTCCTAAATCAGTCCTCGGTGTAACCATTTAATCAAATTCCCCTATTTGATTAAATTCATCAACATTCGTCTCTAAATTAAATAAATCATCTTATCTAATTAAGTCCATCTCATGTTAATTAAATCAATCCATCTGATCTAGTTATCCCTATTTAATTAAATAATCAATTTATTTGATTAAATCCCTAAATGTTTGTCCATTAAATTAAATAAATTAAAACCTTATTTGATTTAATCTAACATCATCCCTTTTAATTAAATAAATCAAAATATTTATTTAATTAGCCTTTAATCATATTCCTCTCTTATCTGATTTAAATAAATCCATAAATCTAAGTCAAATAAGTCACATCAGCTAATCCTTTGTTAAATTAATTAAACCTTGATTAATTTAATCTAATCTCATGTCACATCCTCTAGATAATGTAAGTTGCACATGAAAATAGATTTAATTCATTTATTAAATCTCTATTTTCTTCACATGGCATCTTTTGGAATATTCTCTCAATTTGAATTCAAAAATTCCAAGTCAACATGTACATCCAACAAGGAATTTAAAACCTCTTACATGTCCTTTTCCTTGAGCCAAGTGGCATTTATTGCATTTTCCCTTCCCTCTTACATGTCATTTCAACAAATTTGAAATTCAAATAACAACATTTATTGGCACAAACCCCAAATCTTGCACAACCATCATCCATTCATGGCTTGAAAAGTGGCACCATATCATTGGATGAATGTTAGTGCCACATTGCTCAAATTTGGGCATTCATCCATCTAGAAATCCTATAAATGAAGAGCTTCTCTCCTCATTTTATCATCCATAATCCAAGCAAAGTTACCATGATAAAATACTTAGCCATTTTCATTCATCAATCTCGAGTTCTTAGCTAGGTTATTGTAGATTTGGCTTGGAGCTCTCACCATTTTCATCAATAGTGGATCAACAATCTCTTTAACATTTGAATCTTGCATCATAGGAATTGGGAAAGGGCCAAATTTCCACATCAAATTGGCACCAATTCCCCCATGGGATCAAGTTTTTGCTACTTAAATTAGGATTTGATCTTGTTTTTGGCATTTTTATTGTGTTCTTGCTTATTTTCTTCCTATTTTGAGTTTTCGAATGGATTTCATGGGGAATCCTTGTCTTAGCTTGCAAATCCTTATCTAATTTGTTTATTCATGTTGTTTTGCAGGTACTAGGAAAAGGTTCACACAACAAGTATTTGGATAGGTTATGTTGTCATTATGTAAAATTTGCAAAATTTGTAAATGTTGTCAAGAAAAAGTGCAAAAATGGGAGATGAAGGGTCTAATTGGTGAAAATTCAATTAGGTTCATTTTTTTTGAGTTGGTTATTGTTTTTTAATGCATAGATAAGCCTCTAAAACTTCAAGGCAAAGGGAAGAGTTTTAATTTTAATAGAAAATCATGAATGAAACTCTATTATTTCATAAAAATCATTGGGAAAGAGTTGTTGTAGGCCACTGTACAGCTTTGTAGGATTATATTTTAGAGGGGAAGTCATTTGGAATGATGAAAATATGATTCTAGATCATTTTTTAGTTAGTCTTGTGAAATTTCAATAAGAAACATGAAAGTTATTGCATTTTCTTTGAAACTAGTCCAAAATTTTTGAGTAGGGAACCCAAGAGCAATCAAAATGACATAAGTTTCATTTTAACTAGTAAAATCACTTCAAACCTAGTAGAAAGATAGTATTTTGGATGGCCTTTGATATTATTTAAGTTTTAGGAGTCTGGGTGAGGGTTTATAGGGATTTGCATGATGCCCTAGATAGGAAAATTGAATGTTTTGAGTGAAATTTGGGGGCTTAAAGTAGGAAATGGTTGTGAATCCTTGGAGAAGCAAGATTTGAAGGTTATTAAAGCATGATCAGACATTTTTGGACATGTTTCATGTGTTTTTAGGATGAGTAAAGGCTGGGAAAGTAAAGTTTCAATAATCCCCCTTCTAATCAAGCAAAAAAGAGGGTTTGGTGAACTAGATACTTGGAGGGTTTTCTTGATGTTCAAAATGGTTGATTTAGTGGTTTTGAAATATTAAAAATGACTATTTGTAGGTTTTGGGGGTTGGAAAATGTTTTAAGTTGTATTTTCTTTTAAAAATAAACCTATTTGGGGGTCTAGGACATCGTTAAAGCATAAGTATGTGAGTTTGTTTCAAGAGAATCATATGTTATTTTGAAATATATTAAAAAATACTCTAATGGGTGTTTGTAAAGTCTAATGATTAGTGGGATTAAGGAATTTTGTGAGAAAATTGGCTAAAATTCCATGGTTTGCAATGCTACTAGGAAGGTATGCTGAAGTAGAAAAATTTATTGTGTTGAGGTTTTGAGAATAGTAGATTGTTTTAATATGGTCAAATTGGAATTGTAAGAGGGATTTGAACCCTGTACTGCATTAGGAGATGACTGAAATCCACCATCAATCTCATCAAAAGAGACAGTGACAAACTCAAGAGATGTTGGAGCTGCCTCTATCACAAGGACAATGTAAGGAAAAGTGAAAGCCTCTCCTAAAGAAGGAAATCCCTTCTTTTGACCTCCATTAGACATGAGGTCATCCTCCAACTTACATTTCAACGTAGGATATGGAATCCCCATAGAGGAAGTAGAAGGTGAGGAGGAAGAGGACAAGGCCATAACTAACAACACCATGGTGTTTGGCATGTCTATGAGCTGAGGAAATGGAGGGATGTTTGAAAGGGACATTAGAAGAGGAGGCTCCACCAAGGGAGAGATGAACACCTATACCATTTTAGGGTGAGGCTGATTAGCATTTACAAAAGGAGCCAAAAGAAAGATCAAGGCAACAAGAACCAAAGTAGGAGAAGAAAAAGAGGGAGGCACAATAGGAGAAGTCAAAATAGGAGTTTCTATCTCCTCTTCAATCTTCCATGAGGTAGCATAATCAATAGCTAGAGCCTTCCTCTAGTGCTTATTCTCACATGCAAGTTGGTTTCTTCAGCTCTAGGAGCTGCTTGAGAAGAAGCAAGAGGCTCTTGTACTGCTATAGGCATGTCCTACATAGCCATGGCCAATGGAAGGGTAGCCCCATGGACAGGAGCAAGAGTAGGAAGCACAAGAGTGGAAACTGAAACATGCGAAGAAGTAGACTTAGGTGCATCAATGGTGGTCCTCTTCCCATTCACCACCTGAGGTACAAGAGTTGTAGGAGGCTACAGAGGCCTAGAGATGGGGAATCTCTACAAGTGGCCTTCCCCTTACCATAAAATATGGCCCTCAGTACCATGGCTAAGATGGCAAGATAAAATAATTTCCGCTTGGCCTTTAGTCAATTCTTCTGCCAAGTGAGCACCATTAGACTCCCCATGAAAGGAATAGGAGCAAAAGTCAAAGGCACCACAATAGGGTGAGAGGAAGAAGTGGATGAAACAATAGAAGTGGAAGGCTCCTAGGCACGAGTAAACTTCCCCTTCCCCTTTTGAGAAGAGGAGGAGGTGACATGTTGTGTGCGATCATAGAGGCCTTAACTAAAATAGCATAAGGGGACATAGGGTAGGTCACTTTTAGTGTCATGCTCCCATTTTTGTATTTAACATATGTGCGATATAATAGGTCTATCCTTGGAGGAATCAAACTAAAACGGGCAGGCTAAAAGTGTTCTAATGAGTAGCCCCCACATGACACCAAAGGTTTATATCCAGTGTCATGCATAACATGCACAAATCCCTCATGAGGAAACTTTAAGCACTTATGAATCACCAAAGTGACTGTGTTCATGGAAACTAGCTAGGGGATGCCTAGCTTCACTTTGAACAAGTTTGACTTTCAGATGATATTGAAAAGAGAATTTATAGTCTTGGGTCCCACTAGGACTGAGAAGGTGATGTAGCCAATTAGAGGGACCGAGAGTCCGTTGTGTATACATATTGTGCTCTTTGATTCATTATACCCATACTTATTGTAGACACTTTAAAATGTCTTGAATGATACTACACACTTGAATCTAATACATTAAATATCATTTCGTCCTAAAATCCATCTTATTTTTGCTTGTTTAATTAAATAAGCCTACTTATTTAACTAAATACCTCATTTTCATCTATTGATATAATTAATCTAATTAGGTTAATTCATATCCTCTCACACTAACATTCCACCCTGTTTAATTGAATAAATCAAATTATTTAATTTATACCCTAAGTCCTCTCATTCAATTAAATATTCCTAAATTATTTGATTAAATTTCATTTGCAATCCTTATTCATTAAATAAGCTAATTATTTAATGAATATCATATTATTCCTCATCTTACACATTCAAATTTAGTTTAAATTACTAAATTTCCAATTTCCCCTCCCATCCACTTGGATAGGGAATATTCCAAAGAAATATTCTCCTATTTGGCTCCAAAAAGGGAATGATTTATTTTAAACAAACTTTGTAACAAACTTTCAAAGTTATTACAAAGTGTGTTTGTTTCAATCATTCTTATCCCTTGATCTTTCCTTGATCCATGTGGTCTTTCATTCTCATCCATTGATGAGAATCCTTAATCCATGTCTGCCACTTCATTCAATATTGACCATTGATAGATCAAATCTATTTGAACCCTTGATTCCTCATTTTCTCTCCTATAAATACTTCACTTTTTGGAGAGAAATGTATCCATCTTTTGATAGCAAAGTCATGTTGTTGAAATTCATACTCACTTGCATCAATATTTAGCACTTATTAGCATTTTAGATTAACCTTCATCCATATTAGCCTAAGCATCCATTAATGGCTTCTATTTTAGTTTAGCTTGCATCCATTTTTAGCATAGCTTGCATGCATGGCTGGCATCTTTGAACTTTGTTTATGATGCAGGAGCATCTAGTGGTGTAAGGAAAATTTTGCATCACCCAAAAATAGTTAAATTTCTAGTTTCTTAGTTTTTAGATGTTTTTACATTTTTGGATACCCTTTTTGTCATAATGAAATTCTCAATTTATAGTTTTTATTTTCTATTCCTGGGTTGAAAGATATTGCAGTTTTAGTTTCCCAAATTTGCACCTGAAAATATTGAGTTAGATTTGAGGCACTTAGAGTTCTTAGATCGGCCCCGAAACTTGCCAAAATCAGTGTAGCAAATTTCAAGCGCGATATTGACTTTGTGACCTTTCTAACAGTTCAAACGGTTCGCGAATTGGAGTCCTAGATCAAAAGTTATCGCCCCGGGAAGTTGGCACACTTTCTAAAAGATACAATTACAAATGTTTTTTTGAAATTTGAACTTCAAGTTGTAATTTTTCAGCACCAAACTGCCTAAACTCAAATTTCAATGTTGTTTTGGCTCCAAACTAAAGAGGAGCTCTATTTATGGGCAGGTTTCTAATTTTTGGGTAACTTTTGGGGACAAGCTCGCATATTGTAAAAAAGGTGATTTTGTAGCTTTCTATAACTTGCATGCATTGCAGAACTTGGGGATTTGAGATCCTCTGCATGTAAAAAGCTTTGTTTTCTAAATAAAAAAATTATTCTCTTGTTTATGGGTTATTTTTTGAGTCTCGGGTTGTGCCCTCGTCAAGTGGTATCAGAGCGGGTTTTCTTGAGCGTGTGGAAAAATCGCTGATCATGAGGTAGTTCACACCAGGACCGTGGTTGTGGATCGAGGTCAAGAAAGATTCCTCCAAGAGTGATGTCTGGTAGGCATGGTTGTGCGAGAAGTGGTCAAGGTGGCAGAAATGCTAGTGGAAGAGATGCACTGGCAGCCCTCCAAAGATAGATTGATGTGTTACAAGAGCAGTTGAGAAGAGGGTTAAACCTGAGAGAGGAAAGTGAGGATGAAGGAGAAGGAGAAGGTTCAAATGTAGAAGAGGAAGAAGAATCAATTGATCAAGACCAAATGCGGCTAATAAGGGCCATTTCAAAGATCGAAAAAAGACCTAGAGCAGAAGTCCCCAGTTATTCTGTGATGCAGAGTCTGGAGGCTCGACCTTAATCAACTTGGAAACCTGCCTTCAAGAAGTATCTAGAATGATTAAAATGACCACATAAAGTAATTCAACCAGCCTTCCAAGTTCTACAATCATCAGAAGCACAATTTCCCAATTTCACTCCTAAACCCCAGTTTTAGTGCAAACCAAGTTTAGGCATTTTCACCAACATTTTCCAAAACACCTAACAAACTCAAGGATGATTAAGATACCCTTTTGCAAGTTATAAAACATACAGGAAAATCAATATCAACTCTTTTGGACAAACTCAAAGATCCAATACTCCTGCCATGGAAACGGCTAGTGGATTAGCCCACTTTTACAATGAAAGTACCCTTTAAACTCCACAAAAATTTATGAAACCTTGGGGCAGCAATTAAAATGCCCAAAAACTACTAAATCCACCAATAGTTTCCAGAAATCACTCTTCCAACATAGCACAGCCTAAAACCCTTGATTCTAGGCCTTCAAAATGAGGGTTTATTGTAAATCATACCTCCAGACCTTTCCAGACCCTGCCACCTATTCAAACACACATAATTATTCCTGCACAAGCTTTAAACTTCATCACATAGGTTATTTCTTCCAGAAAACTCATAAACCATCATTTAGTTCCTCACTTTCACAAGGAAAATCACCCAAATTCAATCTAGGGCAACACCCAAAACCCACAAACACACTTCCTCTGACCTTCAAATAATTTGCAAATCTATTTTACAAAAAATGGGGCCATTCCACTGAGTTACAATTGCTACAGTAGGTGGAATGCCCTACGAACTCATTTTAATACTCTCAAATCACCAATTTACACCAAAACAAGGCAGTTTCAGTAAAACATCAATAAAACCCTCTAAACTTAATAAAAATTCACCAAACCACTTTCAAATGAAAGCTGACTCTCTCCTATTTCCAACCATACCAGGGTTGAGCCCGTACAGGTTGTAAAAAGGTCGTACCACACTTTTTAGCAGCAAATTTACACAAAAAAATTTCTAGAAAGCAGCCTTTTTTTTATTATAACTTCAAAAAAAATGATTCAACAACCATACCTCGACCATGAGAGGCTTATTTAACATCTAACCACCCTTACAAACATCCTCCAACTAGAATTTTAATTAGTTGGACATTGGAAACCAACTTTTTACCAATTAGACCCCTAATTGCCTAGTTTTGCACTTTTAGCAATTTGTTGACAATTAGTACATTTTTATGCAACCTTTTGCATTTTTTGAACTAAATAACATCAAAGACCCCTAATTACATCATTAATAGTCTCAAAGACCTTATTTAACATAAAAATTACTCATACTATCACTAACTCCTAGACTAACCCTCATAGAATGCACTTTGTAATTACATGTTTTTAGGTGCCCCTGCACCATACTCCCTGGGTAGAAAAAATTTATGCCCCATAAATTACTCCAAAGGTTTTCTCCAACTCTCTGCACAATCCCTTCAAACCTGCTCCAAGTCACCTTCATGGAAATCTTCCTCCAAGGGACTTTATACCCTTCATACTTTGCTTTGACTTCACCTTGCCATGCTTGATCCTGCTCAAATGAATCTGCTTGCTGCCTTTTGTCTTCATTAACACCTGAAAACAAAAATTCAATACACAAAATGAAACAACCATGCATTAGTGTCTCTTTTTCATGCTCTTCCATGAGCCTTTGCCAATTATACATGTAGTTCTGCCCTTCAATTCTATTATTTGCAACATAATCTGCATTTTTCCCTTCCACTTTCATTTTAACCTTTGGTCTGACCACTGTCAAAAGGATGAACAAATCAGTGATTCCCTTCACTCTCAGCCCCTTACTCTTCCACTTCACACCTGCACTCAAATGAATTATGCTTATATCCCTTGTCTCAATAGCATACAATAGCCTAATTGCTAAACTCAGCAACCAAGGACAACTCACTGTCCCAAACTCAGATTTTCCTCTCTTCTCCAACTTAGTTGGAGACCACACACACTGTCTTCTCTTAGCCATTCCCTGGCCTAGCATCTTCAACATCTCAATTCTAACCTCTATCCTTATTGCAACTCTTTGCAAAACCTTTTCCATATGTCCTTCACCTCTCATGGTGACCAACCTCTGCTCAACTCCTCTAAACTCTCCAAACTTTTCCATAGTCTTCGTCACTGTTTTTTGCCAATCTTCATAGCTGACTGTCTTTTTCCTAACTTCTACAACCTGCTCATCATCTTCAAGCCTTTCAAGAATTCTTTCATCCCTCTCATCATTTTTCTTTTTAGTCACTTCCTCATTCTTCATTTTCTCATTTTCCAAGACCTTTTTATTCTCTATCACACAGCCCACTGTGTTTACAATCCCTGTCTTTTCATCACTTACTCTTACTGTCAAGGGACACTCCACTGCCCCAATCATGATCTTGTCATAATTTTCAAGCCTTTCATGGCTTTCTCCACTTTCCCCACTTGTCTCATCTGCATCTCTTCTTTCCCCTTTAACATTCTCAGTCTTCAAGCCTTCACTGTCATCAACATTTTCACCTTTTCCTCTTACCCATATATGCTGCACCTTGTGCTCTTGTCCACTCAATGGATAGCATATACTGTGCTCAATGCCTTTGCTTTGCCATCCCTGCAAATCACTTGCACTCACATCTCTTTCCCTCTCTAAGCTCTCTATCCCAATAACTTTATTATCACAAAACTCAGCCTCAATCTCACCTATCCCTGTATCTTTCATGGATGTCTGCCCCACATCATTTTCAAACTTTAATAAACAAACTTTTACCTGCTCTTTTCCTTCCACACAACTCTCAAGCCTACCTTGCATCCTCAATGCCTCTTCACTCTTGAATCTTTCAATACCTTCATTCTTATTCTCTTCTCTTTGAGAGATCTCTGCCCCAAGTGCTTCCTGCTCGCAATACTCTGTCTCAGCTTCTTGCACCACTGTGTTTTTCATAGGTGTCTACCCTAGAACACCATTAACCTGCAATGAACAAACTTCTTGCTGTCTTTTATCTTCAACATAACCTTCAAGCTTACCTTGCTCTTTTAAGGTCATTTCATGTTTGACCTCAACTGCCCTTGTCTCTCTTAGGTCTTCATTCTGCACTGTCCTTCCCAATGCTGCTTCATGGTGTTTTTCCTTCTCCATTGCAACTATGCTATGCCCTATTTCCTCATCCTTGTATTTGTCTGTTTTATATCCTAAGAACTTGTGTCTTTCCTACAATATCACCTTTGTTCTCATCTTGGCCATCTTCCACCAATGAAGTTAAAACATAAATCCTCCCATCCTTTTTAATCTGGTAATTATTTTCCCTGCCATAGTACACAGCAAATCTTTCCCAACACCATGGTTTTCCAAACATTAGATGACAAGAGTGCAATGGTACAATATCACATAATATTTTGTCTTTATATCCACATATTTCAAATTCAACCCATGATTTCTCTTTAAACAAAAATGTATTCTCATCATTCATCAGTGAAACATAATAAGGTGAATCATGTGGGAACCTTTCTAAGTTCAATTTTTCAACCATTTCAAGGGCTACCAAGTTATCCAAACTACTTGAATCAACCATAACCTTGCGTATCTTACCTTTGCACTTGCACCTAGTCTTGAAAATTGCATTCCTCATCTGTTTCTCCTTCTCATTCAAACCTCTGGTAGCTATGATGTCCTTTCTCCTTCAATCTTTAAGAGATCTACTTCCTCGCTCTGATACCACTCTGATGCAGAGTCTGGAGGCTCAACCTTAATCAACTTGGAAACCTGCCTTCAAGAAGTATCTAGAATGATTAAAATGACCACATGAAGTAATTCAACCAGCCTTCCAAGTTCTACAATCATCAGAAGCACAATTTCCCAATTTCACTCCTAAACCCCAGTTTTAGTGCAAACCAAGTTTAGGCATTTTCACCAACATTTTCCAAAACACCTAACAAACTCAAGGATGATTAAGATACCCTTTTGCAAGTTATAAAACATACAGGAAAATCAATATCAACTCTTTTGGACAAACTCAAAGATCCAATACTCCTGCCATGGAAACGGCTAGTGGATTAGCCCACTTTTACAATGAAAGTACCCTTTAAACTCCACAAAAATTTATGAAACCTTGGGGCAGCAATTAAAATGCCCAAAAACTACTAAATCCACCAATAGTTTCCAGAAATCACTCTTCCAACATAGCACAGCCTAAAACCCTTGATTCTAGGCCTTCAAAATGAGGGTTTATTGTAAATCATACCTCCAGACCTTTCCAGACCCTGCCACCTATTCAAACACACATAATTATTCC
Organism: Sequoia sempervirens; assembly: GCA_007258455.2. Lineage (NCBI taxonomy): Eukaryota > Viridiplantae > Streptophyta > Pinopsida > Cupressales > Cupressaceae > Sequoia > Sequoia sempervirens. The sequence goes on from VDFB02358134.1 coordinate 208,622,635, forward strand.
TGCACAAGCTTTAAACTTCATCACATAGGTTATTTCTTCCAGAAAACTCATAAACCATCATTTAGTTCCTCACTTTCACAAGGAAAATCACCCAAATTCAATCTAGGGCAACACCCAAAACCCACAAACACACTTCCTCTGACCTTCAAATAATTTGCAAATCTATTTTACAAAAAATGGGGCCATTCCACCGAGTTACAATTGCTACAGTAGGTGGAATGCCCTAAGAACTCATTTTAATACTCTCAAATCACCAATTTACACCAAAACAAGGCAGTTTCAGTAAAACATCAATAAAACCCTCTAAACTTAATAAAATTCACCAAACCACTTTCAAATGAAAGCTGACTCTCTCCTATTTCCAACCATACCAGGGTTGAGCCCGTACAGGTTGTAAAAAGGTCGTACCACACGTTTTAGCAGCAAATTTACACACAAAAATTTCTAGAAAGCAGCCTTTTTTTTATTATAACTTCAAAAAAAATGATTCAACAACCATACCTCGACCATGAGAGGCTTATTTAACATCTAACCACCCTTACAAACATCCTCCAACTAGAATTTTAATTAGTTGGACATTGGAAACCAACTTTTTACCAATTAGACCCCTAATTGCCTAGTTTTGCACTTTTAGCAATTTGTTGACAATTAGTACATTTTTATGCAACCTTTTGCATTTTTTGAACTAAATAACATCAAAGACCCCTAATTACATCATTAATAGTCTCAAAGACCTTATTTAACATAAAAATTACTCATACTATCACTAACTCCTAGACTAACCCTCATAGAATGCACTTTGTAATTACATGTTTTTAGGTGCCCCTGCACCATTATGGAAGTCTAAACCTGGAAGAGTTGATCAACTGGATCAATGAGCTAGAAGAATATTTTGAGTATGAGGAAAGAGAGGACCCAGATCGGGTTAAGTTTGGAAAAATTAAGTTGAACAGCCATGCCAGTATTTGGTGGAAAGAGGTTTAGTTGGAAAGAAATTGAAGAGGAAAAGGAAATATCACCATATGGGAATGCATGGTAGAGAAACTAAAGAAGCAGTTCAAACCAGTGGACTACGAGTTAGATCTATTGAAGAAATTGTAAGGGTTGAAGCAAGGAAGCAGATCTATGAAAGAATATACTGAATATTTTCACAAGATAATCATCAGAACGGGCCACATAGAGGCCAATAAGGAGAAGGTAGCTCGATATCTTAATGGGTTACGACCGAGCATTAAAGAGGAGTTAAGCCTAGTCAGAATGACCACCATTGAAGATGTGTATCAGTTTGCTCTTAAGGTGGAAAAGAAGCTAAAAAAAAGATTTGATGGCAAGCAAAAAGGATGAGGACGTCAAAGTGGAAGGGGTAATCGAAGACCTTCAGGAAGCCGAAATAATGATAAAAAAAAAGTGAAGATGTGTGTACCAGTCGAAGCCAAAGGAATGACAACTTCTACCGCCCTCGTGATCAAAACAGTGGTGATCAAAGAGGTAGAGGATGAGGGAGATATGGACAAGGATCTAGAAGAGGTGGTTTCAAAGGAACATGTTTCGAGTGTGGTGAAGAAGGGAATCGAGCCTATGAATGTCTACAACACCAAGGAAGGGCAGAAAAAAGTCCAGAAGGTCGTGGAAGGGTTGCACATGTAGATGAGGAGGCCCAATCTAAACATTCAGATGATGCTGAAATAGGAGAAGCCCTAGTGATTAGGACAGCCCTGGTGACTAAGGAAAAGGAACCAAAACAGAGGAAGAATCTGTTTCACACAAGGTGCAAGTGTGAAGGAAAATTTTGTGATGTCAGTATTCATGGTGAGAGCACCGATAATCTAGTGTCAGAAGATATGGTCACAAAGTTGAAGCTGAAGAGGGAAAGGCACCCACATCCGTATTGGATTGCCTAGTTGTAGAAAGACCACAAAGTTTTGGTCAATGAGCAGTGCCTAGTAAAGTTCAAGATCGGGAGCTACCATGATGAGGTACCTTGTGATATCATCCCCATGGATGCATGTCACATGTTGTTGGGGAGGCCGTGGCAGTTCGATAGGCAAGCTATACATGATGGCCATGCAAACACTTATTCCTTGACAAAGGATGGGGTTTGTCACAAGTTGAAAACCTTGAAGAAAACCGAAGAAAAGGTATATAGTAGTGCTAGAATTTGTTATGTAGATGGAAGAAATTTTTTAGAAGGTATGAAGCATGAGCGTGTGTGTTATGCATTGATTCCTAGAGTGAGTAAGGAGGATAGTGAGAAGGTTCTAGAAGAAGTTTTTGGGATGTTGGATGAGTTTCAAGATATTTTTTTTGACAATGTACCTGAGGGTTTACCACTAAGAAGGAAGATCAATCATCAGATTGACTTGATTCCAGGAGCCAGTTTGTCAAATAAAGCAGCTCATGGAATGACTCCAGTAGAAAATGAGGAGTTGAACAAACAAGTTCAAGAGTTGTCGAGAAATGGTTTGATACGGGAGAGTTTGAGTCCATGTGAAGTACCTGCAGTACTAGCACCAAAGAAGGATGGGGAGTGGAGGATGTGTACAGATTCTTGAGCCATAAACAAGATAACAATCAAGTACAAATTTCCCCTGCCAAGAATGGATGACCTGATGGACTATTTGAGTGGAGCTCAGTACTTCACAAAGATTGATTTGAAGAGTGGATATCACCAGATCCAAATTCGAGAGGGAGATGAATAGAAGACTACCTTCAAGACCAAAGAGGGACTGTACGAGTGGTTAGTCATGCCTTTTGGGTTAACCAATGCACCGAGCACATTCATGCGGCTCATGAACGAGGTACTAAAAGAATTTTTGGAAAGTTTTGTTATTGTGTATTTAGATGATATTTTGATTTTCAGTAAGATGTTGGATGAGCATCTGATGCATATTCGAAGAGCTTTTGTGAAGTTAAGAGAAGAGAAACTATTGATTAATCTAAAGAAGTGCAGTTTTGTGAAGAGGGAGTTAGTGTACTTGGGGTTTGTTGTCTCAGCAAAAGGTCTCAAGATTGACCCAGAGAAGGTGAAGGCTATTCTGGAATGGCCTACCCTAAGACCTGCTACAGAGGTGAGATCTTTCCATGGTTTGGCTAGTTTTTTTAGAAAGTTCATTAGAAACTTTAGTAGTATTTGTGGACCCCTGACTAAAACAATGAGAGGGGATAGAAAAGAATTCAAGTGGAGCAGTGGATCGACATACAGTTTTCAACTGTTGAAGCAGAAGGTGACAGAGCAACCTGTTCTAGCCCTCCCAAATTTCAACAAGGTGTTTTAGGTGGATTGTGATGCCAGTGGTTGTGCCATTGGAGCAGTGTTGACCCAAGAAGGTAAGCCCATTGCCTATTTTAGTAAAAAGTTAAATGATGCCAAGAGAAAGTATTTTGTATATGATCAGGAATTTTATGCAATAGTTCAAGCATTAAAGAAATTGAGACATTATTTGTTGTTGAAGGAATTTTTTCTATATACTGATCATCAGTCCTTGCAGTACCTAAATAGTTAGCAAAAATTAAATCAGAGGCATATGAAATATGTAGAGTTTTTGGAGAGTTATACCTTTGTTTTGAAACATAGGAGTGGAAAGTCAAACAGATGCCTTAAGTAGGAGGCATACATTGATGACAAAGATGTAGATTGAAGTGGTAAGGTTCAATGAACTTAAGACACTGTATGCAGAAGATCCTGATTTCACAGTGGCTTGGAAAGCTTGCAGGGAACCTGTTATAGTGGACAAGACAAGGTGGTTGGATTTCATAATCCAAGATGGCATGTTATTTCAGGGAAGTCACTTGTGTATCCTGAGGAGTTCCATGAGCGAGAACCTGATAAAGGAGAAGCATAGTGGAGGAATGGAAGGAAATTTTGGTTAGAATAAGACCATTACCATTATCAGTGAGCATTATTATTGGCCTCAGTTGTCACAGGATGTGAAGAAGTTTGTACAAAGCTACAGGGTATATCAGATGGCTAAAGGAGTGAGCCAGAATACAGGCTTATATCAGCCCTTACCTATACCAGAGAGGCCATGGGAGGATATAAGTATGGACTTTATTCTTGGTTTTCCAAGGACACAACGAGGGAATGATTTAATCTTTGTGGTGGTTGATAGGTTTTCAAAGATGGCACATTTCATTCCATGTCAGATGACCCATGATGCAATCCACATTGTTGACTTGTTCTTCAAAGAGGTGGTGAGGCTACATGGTCTGCCAAAGAGTATTGTTTTAGATCATGACAACAAATTTGTTGGGTACTTTTGGAGGACCTTGTGGAAGAAGCTGAAGACAAAGTTGAAGTTCAGTTCTACACACCATCCACAAATAGATGGGTAGACAGAGGTTGTTAACAAGAGTTTGGGTAACCTACTGAGATGTTTGGTAGCAGATAAACCCAAGGGATGGGACTTGATCTTACCCCAGGAAAATTTTTTTTAGAAAAATTCTATCAATAAAAGTACTGGTAGATCACTATTCTAGATTGTGTATGGAGGTAGCCCTAGAACAGCTCCAGAATTGAGGAAGATGGTCCAAGAGAAGAAAATAAGTGTTGAATCCAAAGATTTTGTAGAACACATTAAGGATATACATGAGAAGGTAATAGAATATATTAACAAGATGAATATGCAGTATAAGGCTAAGGCAGATTAGAAGAGGAGGTATAAGGAGTTTCAGATTGGTGATAAAGTGATGGTCCACTTGAGGAAAGAAAGATTTCCAGTGGGAACATATAATAAATTGAAGATGAAGAAGTTCAGTCCCTGTAAAATTTTGAAGAGAAATGATTCAGGGAATGCATATGAGGTAGAGTTGTCAGATGGATTCAACATTTCCCTATGTTCAACATTTTAGATTTGACAGAGTATCATGAAGGTGGCACAGAGGAAGTTCCAACGATGGAATAGTGTGGTATTCTAGCACCTACTTCAAAAAAGGAGGAGATTGAAGAAATCTTTGATAGTCGTATAAGAAAAGTACCAAGAACAGGCAGTATGAAGAATATCTGGTGAAATGGAAAGGAAGGCCTATTGAAGATTCATCCTGGTTGCCTAAGGTAGAGGTTGACTATTTGTGTTTTTCATCCACCATCTAAGATGTGATGGGGTCACTTCTCAAATTAACCTGGGTGTCTAATGAAGGAGCATCCAGTGGTGTAAGGGCAATCTTGCATCACCCAAAAATAGTTAAATTTCTAGTTTCTTAGTTTTTAGATGTTTTTACATTTATGGATACCCTTTTCATCATAATGAAATTCCCAATTAATGTTTTTTATTTTCTATTCCTGGGTTGAAAGATATTGCAATTTTAGTTTCCCATATTTGCACCTAAAAATCTTCTGAGTTAGATTTGAGGCACTTAGATTTCTTGGATCGGCCTCAAAACTTGCCAAGACTTTTGTAGCATATTTTGAGTGTGATATCGACTTTGTGACCTTTCCAATGGTTCAAACGGTTTGCAAATCAGAGTCCTGGATCAAAAGTTATGGCCCCAAAAAGTTGGCGCACTTTCTAGAAGATACAATTGCAAATGTTCTTTTGAAATTTGAACTTCAAGTTGTAATTTTTCTACACCAAACCACCCAAACTAAAATTTGAATTTTGTTTTGGCTCCAAACTAAAGAGGAGCTCTATTTATGGGTGGGTTTCTAATTTTTGGGTAACTTTTGGGGACAAGCTCGCATATTGCGAAAGAGTGATTCTATAGCTTTCTGTAAGTTGTATGTGTTGCATAACATGGGGATTTGAGATCCTCTACATATAAGAAGCTCCATTTTCTAAATAAAAAAATTATTCTCTTGTTTTTGGGTTATTTTCTAAGTCTCAGGCTGTGCCCTCATCAAGTGGTATGAGAGTGGGTTTTCTTGAGTGTGGATAGATCGTCAATCATGAGGCAGTTCGCACCAGGACCATGGTTGTGGGTCAAGGTCAAGAAAGATGCCTCCAAGAGTGATGCTCGGTAGCTGTGGTGGTGCCAGAGGTGGTCGAGGTGGCAGAAATGCTAGTGGAAGAGATGCAATGGCAGCCCTCTAAAGACAGATTGATGCGTTACAAGAGCAGTTGAGAAGAGGGTTAAACCTGAGGGAGGAAAGTGAGAATGAAGGAGAGGAAGAAGAAGCAATTGATCAAGACCAAATGCAGCCAATAAGGGCCATTTCAAAGATCAAGAAAAGACCTAGAGCAAAAGTCCCTAGTTATTCCAGAAGTCTGAACCCAAAAGAGTTCATCAACTGGATCAACGAGCTAGAAGAATATTTTGAGTATGAGAAAATAGAGGACCTAGATCAGGTTAAGTTTGTGAAAATGAAGCTGAAGGGCCATGCCAGTATTTGGTGGAAATTGGTCCAGTTGGAAAGAAATCGAAGAGGAAAAGGAAATATCACCAGATGGGAATGCATGGTAGAGAAACTGAAGAAGCAGTTCATACCAGTGGACTACGAGTTAGATCTGTTCAAGAAATTGCAAGGGTTGAAGCAAAGGAGCAGATCTATGAAAGAATATACTGAATATTTTCACAAGATAATCATCAGAACGGGCAACATAGAGGCCAATAAGGAGAAGGTAGCCTGATATCTTAATGGATTACAACCGAGCATTCAGGAGGAGTTAAGCTTAGTCAAAATGACCACCATTGAAGATGTGTATTAGTTTTCTCTGAAGGTGGAAGAGAAGTTGAACAAAAGATTTGATGGAAAGCGAAAAGGATGAGGAGGTCAAAGTGGAAGGGGTAGTGGAAGACCTTTAGGAAGCCGAAATGATGATGAAAAGAAAATTGAAGATGTGGGTACTAGCCGAAGCCAAAGGAATGACAACTTCTACCGCCCTCGTGATCAAAACAGTGGTGATCAAAGAGGTAGAGGATGAGGGAGATATGGACAAGGATCTGGAAGAGGTGGTTTCAAAGGAACGTGTTTCGAGTGTGGTGAAGAAGGGCATCGAGCCTATGAATGTCCACAACACCAAGGAAGGGTAGACAAAAGGCCAAAAGGTCATGGAAGGGTTGTGCATGTAGGTGAGGAGGCCCAATTTTAACATTCAGATGATGCTGAAAGGGGAGAAGCCCTAGTGACTGAGGAAAAGGAACCATAACAGAGGAAGAATTTCTTTCGCACAAGGTACAAGTGTGAAGGAAATTTTTTTGATGTCATTATTGACGGTGGGAGCACTAATAATCTAGTGTCAAAAGAGATGGTCACAAAGTTGAAGCTGAAGAGGGAAAGGCACCCGCATATGTATCGGATATCGCAGTTGCAGAAAGACCACAAATTTTTGGTCAATGAGTAGTGCCTAGTAAATTTCAAGATCAGAAACTACCATGATGAGGTACTTTGTGATATCATCCTCATAGATGCATGTCACATGTTGTTGGTGAGGTCGTGGCAGTTTGATAGGCAAACTATACATGATGGCCATGCAAACACTTATTCCTTGACAAAGGATGGGGTTTGCCACAAGTTGAAACCCCTGAAGGAGACCAAAGAAAAGGTATGCAGTAGTGCTAGAATTTGTTATGTAGATGGAAGAAATTTTTTAGAAGGTATGAAACATGAGTGTGTGTGTTATGCATTGATTCCTAAAGTGAGGAAGGAGGATAGTGAGAAGGTTCCAGAAGAATTTTTTGGGATGTTGGATGAGTTTCAGGATATTGTTTCTGAAAATGTACCTGAGGGTTTACCACCAATAAGGAAGATCAGTCATCAGATTGACTTGATTCCTGGAGCCAATTTTCCAAATAAGGCAACTCATAGAATGACTCAAGTGGAAAATGAGGAGTTGAATAGACAAGTTGAAGAGTTGTTGAGAAAAGGTTTGATACAGGAGAGTTTGAGTCCATGTGCAGTACCTGCAGTACTAGCACCAAAGAAGGATGGGGAGTGGAGGATGTAAATAGATTCTTGAGCCATAAACAAGATAACAATCAAGTATAGATTTCCCCTGCCAAGGATGGATGACCTGATGGACTATTTGAGTGGAGCTTAGTTATTAACAAAGATTGATCTGAAGAGTGGATATCACCAGATCTGGATTCAAGAGGGAGATGAATGGAAGACTACCTTCAAGACCAAAGAGGTTCTGTACGAGTGGTTAGTCATGCATTTTGGGCTAACCATTGCACTGAGCACATTCATGTGGCTCATAAACAAGGTACTAAGAGAATTTCTAGGAAGTTTTGTTATTGTGTATTTAGATGATATTTTGATTTTTAGTAAGACATTGGATGAGCATCTGATGCATATTCGAAGAGCTTTTGAGAAGTTAAGAGAAGAGAAACTATTGATTAATCTGAAGAAGTGCATTTTTGTGAAGAGGGAGTTAATGTACTTGGGGTTTTTTGTCTCAACAAAAATTTTCAAGATGGACCCAAAGAAGGTGAAGGCTATTTTGGAATGGCCTACCCCAAGAACTACTACTGAGGTGAGATCTTTCCATGGTTTGGCTAGTTTTTATAGAAAGTTCATTAGAAACTTCAGTAGTATTTGTGGACCCCTAATTGAAACAATGAGAGGGGATAGAAAATAATTCAAGTGGAGCAGTGGAGCGGAAAAAAGTTTTGAACTGTTGAAGCAGAAGGTGCCAGAGCAACCTATTCTAGCCCTCCCAGATTTCAACAAGGTGTTTCAGGTGGATTGTGATGCAGTGGTTGTGCCATTGGAGCGTGTTGAGCCAAGAAGGTAAGCCCATTGCCTATTTCAGTGAAAAGTTAAATGATGCCAAGAGAAAGTATTTTGTATATGATCAGGAATTTTATGCAATAGTTCAAGCATTAAAGAAATGGAGACATTATTTGTTGTTGAAGGAATTTTTTGTATATACTGATCATCAGGCCTTGCAGTACCTAAATAGTTAGGGAAAATTAAATCAGAGGCATATGAAATGGGTAGAGGTTTTGCAGTGTTGGAACTTTGTTTTGAAACATAGGAGTGGGAAGTCAAATAGGGTTGCAGATGCCTTAAGTAGGAGGCATACATTGATGAAAAAGATGCAGATTGAAGTGGTTGGGTTCAATGAACTTAAGACACTGTACGCAGAAGATCCTAATTTCACAGAGGCTTGGAAAGCTTGCAAGGAACCTGTTACAATGGACAAGATAAGGTGGCTAGATTTCATAATCCAAGATGGCATGTTATTTAAGGGAAGTCAATTTTGTATCCAAGTAGTTCCATGAGCGAGAACCTAATAAAGGAGAAGCATAGTGGAGGAATATCAGGACATTTTGGTCGGGATAAGACCATTACCATTATCAGTGAGCATTATTATTGGCCTCAGTTGTCATAGGATGTGAAGAAGTTTGTACAAAGCTGCGGGGTATATCAGATGGCTAAAGGAGTGAGCCAGAATATAGGCTTATATCAGCCCTTACATGTACCAAAGAAGCCATGGGAGGATATAAGTATAGACTTTGTTTTTTGTTTGCTAAGGACACAACAGGGGAATGATTCAATCTTTGTGGTGGTAGATAGGTTTTTGAAGATGACACATTTCATTCCACGTCGAAAGACCCATGATGTAGTCCACATTGCTGACTTGTTCTTCAAAGAGGTGGTGAGGCTACATGGTCTACCAAAGAGTATTGTTTTAGATTGTGACACCAAATTTGTGGGGTACTTTTGGAGGACCTTATGGAAGAAGCTGAAGACAGAGTTGAAGTTCAGTTGTGCACACCATCCGCAAACAGATGGGCAGACAGAGGTTGTTAATAGGAGTCTGGGTAACCTATTGAGATGTTTGGTAGGAGATAAACCCAAGGGATGGGACTTGATCTTACCCCAAGTAGAATTTTCTTAGAACAATTCTGTCAATAGAAGCACTGGTAGATCACCATTCCAGATTGTGTATGGAGGTAGCCCCAGAATAGCTCCAGAATATAGGAAGATGGGCGAAGAGAAGAAAATAAGTGTTGAAGCCGAAGATTTTGCAGAACACATCAAGGATATACATGAGAAGGTAAGAGAACATATTAACAAGATGAATATGTATTATAAGGCTAAGGCAAATTAGAAGAGGAGGTATAAGGAGTTTCAAATTGGTGATGAAGTGATAGTCCACTTGAGGAAAGAAAGATTTTCAGTGGGAACATATAACAAATTGAAGATGAAGAAGGTCGGTCCCTGTAAAATTTTGAAGAGGCATGATTCAGGGAATGAATATTAGGTAGAGTTGCCAGATGGATTCAACATTTCCCCTATGTTCAACATTTCAAATTTGATAGAGTATCATGAAGGTGGCATAGAGGAAGTACCAATGATGGAATAGTGTGGGATTCCAGCACCTACTTTAGAAAAGGAGGAGATTGAAGAAATCTTGGCGAGTCGTGTAGGAAGGAGTACCAGGAACAGGCAGTATGAAGAATAACTGTTGAAATGAAAAGGAAGGCCTACTAAAAATTCATCCTGGTTGTCTTAGGCAGAGGTTGACCATTTGAGTTTTTTCCCCACCATCTGAGACGTGACAAGGTCACTTCTCAAATTACCCTAGGTGTCTGATGCAGGAGCATCTAGTGGTGTAAGGGCAATCTTGCATCACCCAAAAATAGTTAAATTTCAATTTTCTCATTTTTAGATATTTTAACATTTTTGGATACCCTTTTCGTCATAATGAAATTCCCAATTTATGGTTTTTATGTTCTATTCCTGGGTTGAAAGATATTGCAGTTTTCATTTCCCAGATTTGCACCTGAAAATCTTTCAAGTTAGATTTGAGGCACTTAGATTTCTCAGATCAGCCCTGGAACTTGCCAAAATTGGCATAGCAGATTTCAAACATGATATTGACTTTGTGACCTTTCCAACAATTCAAATCATTCACGAATCAGAGTCTTGGATCAAAAGTTATGGCCCCAGGAAGTTGGCGCACTTTCTAAAAGATGCAATTGCAAATGTTCTTTTGAAATTTGAACTTCAAGTTGTAATTTTTTGGTGCCAAACTGCCTAAGCTCAAATTTGAATGTTGTTTTGGCTCCAAACTAAAGAGGAGCTCTATTTATGGGTGGGTTTTTAATTTTTGGGTAACTTTTGGGGATAAGCTTGCATATTGTGAAAGGGTGATTCTGTAGCTTTCTGTAACTTGCATGTGTTGTAGAACTTAGGGATTTGAGATCCTCTGCATGTAAGATGCTCCATTTTCTGAATAACAAAATTATTCTCTTGTTTGTGGGTTATTTTCTAAGTCTCGGGATGCACCCTCATCAGTTTACATTTAGCATAGTTTGCAGCCACCTTATCAAGCATTTTAGCATTTAGCACTCATCTTCATTGTTTTAAACTAGTTTTATACCATTTTTTCATATCTCATCAATTTCATTAGTATTCTTCAATAAAATTGATTGAAACATGCTCATATTATCCAAGGGATTGGGAAAGGGTTACCATTCCACATCAATGTGACACCACTCCCCCAATGATAATATTAGAGGTTTTAAAATAGGTTTCCATAAGCATTTTGTGTTTCTCATGATTAGTTTAATGGGTTCTTAGTCTTTTTAATTTTAAATATCTAATTGGGATCATTGCTTAGGGGATTAAATATGGTTTAAATTCATTAGGATATAATATATTTAGTTCACACTATGACTTTGGTCACATTTTGGCACTAGAAGGATGGCTCTAATAATTGAATCTGATGAATTTCTCTTTAGATTCTTGTGTTCTTCTATTTACAGATACAATGATGCTTTTGATGGCTCTAATGACACTAAATAGATGTGTCGCTATACATCAATGCACTTGATTTAAATTTAGTGACACATATTTTACTTTTATCAATGCCCATTTGATATAGCGATGCTAATATGTTTTGACTAACATCAAGATTTTCATTATAGCGACATGTTAATTTTGGTGATGTGTTTGATGTCCCTATTTTATTGTAGAGTGACACATGTTATTTTCACCAGAGTGATGCACTTCTGATATAGCGAGGTTTTTCAAGGCTATAATGATGCATTTGATTTCAACAATTCTTTTTACTGGTAAACAATAGAAAGCTAATTTTTACATGTTTTTAAATTTTCAACTTTGTGAGAAATTAGCATCAATTTGACATACTTTAAATAAAGGATGTGAAATCATGATAAATTAGCATCAATTTGGGGTGTCCATAACACACCGCACCTAATCCCACACCTTAAGTGGGATGGGAACACTTAAAGAGCCTTAAGTAGCCAAGCAGGTGAGTATGTGTCATGGTGTTCTCGGTTTGTTGTCATTAAGAACCTTTTCAAAGTATTAGAAAAATTTTTCCTTCCAAATATTTCTTTGAAGTGGTGCATTGGAATTTATTTCCAAGAAGTTACTTTCCATGTTTATTTTGGTTGAAGTGTAGAGATTAAGAGTTAATTCTTAACATACCTCTACACTTTTCCCCAAATTGCACATAAAATCATCTCTTCTACTATGAAGGGTATGAGGAAATCCACCCAAGAAGATTGTACCCACTTGAGCTAGGAACGTTATATTGCTTATGAGCCAGTTTAACACATTGTTTGGTTCCCAAAACATCTTAAACACACATCAACAATTTAATCAAATTCCAAACCCTTTGGATTAAGTATGGATACCTTTTGGGAAGTCTTAATATTGTTGTTTGTCCCTAGGTATTTTATCCTTATAGGCTTCTAAATATTGGGCTTATATCTAAATCCACCTTTTCCAAAGTTAACATATGGAACTATGGCTTTAGCTTCATCATTTTCACATAATGGACTTTGTGAAATGAAGGTTTCTTTGACATAGACATTTTTAGTTTGAAATTTAAACAAGACATTGTATATGGTTAAAATAACTTCATTAAGAAAATATTAAATCAAATGAACAACCCACATTAATGTATGTTCAAACATTGACTCCCCACAACAATAAAATTGAGACAAGGAAAATATTGCAAAACATTGAGTCCAAAATCATTGAGTTCTATTGTCAAAATCACTAGGTTCTATTTCCAAAATCATTGAGTTCTATTTTACAAAAATCATTGAGTTCTTATGGTTTTATTACTTTCTAGGTATAGCATGTTTCTAATTACCTTGGTCTTGTAAAACAAAGGTTCATTTTATGTTAACATTTTGGGTCAAAACATTTTATCCATTTTATCCATCTTAACACGTTTTACATCTCACTTAACCAAACAAACTTTAGAAACTTTTAGACACCTCAACACTTTGGGCTTAGATAATTATCAAATAAATCCCCTAACTTAGCTATGTTGTATGTGAAATGCATCCTTTCCCATACACTTAGTTGAGTTAGTCATCAATTTTTTTTGGGCTAGTTTATCTTAAAGGTCACAAGTCTACCTTAAAATATTTCCAAGTTAATTAAATACCTTTTATCCATAGCATCAAAACATCAAGATTTTTTGTCTAAAAGTTTTTTCCAAAAGTTTATAAAGTTCATCCCCCGTATTATTCACCCTTTTCCACATCCCATTCACATCTTTGGTACAAAAACAACTTAGAGGGTCCCTTTTACCAAAATTTGAGTCAACCAGAGATTTTCAACACTATAAATCTCAACACACTTCTCCCATAGTTGACCCACAATTTATGGTTACAACAAGATAAAAAGACAAGAGAATCATGGAAAAAACTAAAGTCATATCCACCACAAGAGATCTAAACCCACAAGAATTTGATCCAAGGATCCATTCTACTGCCTCAAAACAACCACAAAATCCATTGGGACTATATTAGGTAGAAGATGTCATAGACAACCCACTTCAGCTTACTAAGGAAGAACTCATTGAGTATAAACAAGATCATCAAAACTTAGAAAATGTAGCTCAAACTTTTCTCGCACAAAAATTGAAACAAGGATTAACCCAATCTATGAATCAACTAGTTAGCTATCAAAACCACAAGAAAAATGCCTAAAGAGGTTGCCAATCTCTTGATACGTTTTAGGGTAATAGACAAGGTCAAATGGTTTAGACCTTCTACTCTTTAGGTGCTGCTAGACCTAGGCGGGTGTACTTGTATGAGTGAGGTAGACATAACTTGTTCTTATCTCTTTTGAAGTGTTTTTCCCACAATGGCAGATGGGAGTGGACAAATAAAAATCGATTTGGTATAAATTGTATAGCAATATTAAAACTAAAACCTAATATGTTCAATTAACAGATGTAAAAAATGAATGAAACTAAATGATGAAAATGCAGAGACTAGTGCCTTATTGGGTATGCGGAGTCAAATGAAATCTAAATGAGCAACTTCTTTCTAGAAAACACTCAAATTGTTCAGCATATATTTTAGTTTATAACTTATATAAACATGCAAGAATATGACTACCAAGTTATTCTTAATGATCTAGACGAACTTCCCTGATTACTATGAACAATTAAAATGATTTAATATTTTCTTGAAAGAACCAATTAATCAACCACACAGATACAACAAGTGTGCACTAATAAACTGAATATAAACTTATTATATCAATTTAAATAACCAGAAAGCACCAATCTTGGAGACAACTTTAGTAATATTTTCAATGAACACAACAAACAATTGACACCATAAATACGCCACCATATTAAACTATTTTCATTAATATCTCCATATTCTTAAACATGTGTCATAGTCTCATATCTATGAAACATTGTATTCTACTATATCCTTTTCCTATTCTAACTTATCTTCTATATTCTCTATTCTTCTGCATCCTTGTTTCGCTACTGAAACAAATATTTATAAATCAAATACTCAAAAGGACATGTCCATTCAGAAATATCATATGTTTAAATAACAACTAGATTAAAGATAATCAGGCTTTGTTTAGCCATATATGTGTCAGCTGAAGCATGAGTGAAGTATTTTTTGAAACTCAGACTGACACACCAAATGTATTTTCAGTGAGACATTTTCAAATCTGGGGTGATATCCTTTTGCAACGTTCATTAAATCTTTTTTCAAAACATCCTCCAATCTCCCTGACACCCTGAAGTCTTACCGACTATCACAAATTGAATATCATTATAATGTCTCATAGTATCATTGATATTTGGAGTCTCATCGACAAATATCCTTTCATCTTAGTGTTTCATGTTACTTTTGGTGTCGAGGAGATGCTCCATAGATTACTTTGTGTCTCACCGAGATATTTCCTTTGGTATGTTTTCCAGTCGATGAGACATATTTACTTTCTCACTGATGAAACCACATTCGGTGAGACATACGGGTTGGCAAGACTACATAACTTCATCCCGATAATCATTTATAGAATCCCCTTGTGCTTTGTCAGCAAGACCTGATGCATTCGATAAGACTTCACTTTGATGACTTTTAGTCTGGCTGATATGTTTCCTTGTGTGCCACTCGGTAAGACATATATGAGTTCGTTGTGACTCATTCCAATGATAACTTTCTTTCTGATATAATTTTTTCTGTCACTGAGATAATGAATTGTGTCCTATTGATATGTGCTTGCAGATGAATTTATTCAACATGAAATTCCTGCACTATTACTGATAGACTACAAAAGATACACATTAGTAAGGATGCTTTATGGATCAAGTAGACCCTCACCATCTCTTGCTGATATGAATTATACTATAAAATATTTAGGACTAGATGGATTCTACGAGACCACATGACAAAATATGGGAAAAATGTTATGAAGAGAGGATTTTGTGCTTATGGTGAGGACTAGTTTGGAAACTCATGAATATAATCAACAGTAAAATTTTCAAAATTGTATAGTTCTAATAGTGGATCCTTCTGGGGATGAATGATTGTGAGATCATCGCTAGGATCCAGATTTTCTAGGTGAGCAGGCCAAACTCAAGGTGATGGATCAGTGAGCAAGATGGAATGAATGGAAATGGAAATGAATAGGACCCTACACTACTGTACATGGAAAGATTTATTTTAAAAGAAGGAAAATCATGATTGTCCATGTACTGGAAATTCCTATTCCTTTTATTTCCTAGACTACTATGCATGGAAGATAGAGTTTTGAGAGGATTGTCAAGAATTGTCCATGCACTAGAAGCCCTTAATCCTCTGTATTGTTCAAGAGAAAAAATGCTTCAAAAATTTCCCATACACAGGCAACTCCCAATCTTCACCAGTCATGTTTTGTAGATAATATGAATCTTCACCTTTCTTTCCAACAACCACAAAAGGCCTAGCCACAAGGCTTCAAATTTCCCATGTTTTCTCTTCTCCTGACACCTTGTGTTCCACATCAGCACCAGATCATTCTCCTCAAATTTTCTATCTTTTTCTTTTTATCAAATAAATACTTCATATATGCTTGAAACTTCATGTTTTGGTTTTGAGCTACTCTCCTTATCTCATCAAGTTCAGCTAGTTGATCCATTCTCTCCTCCATAGGTTCTAGAATATCCAAATTTTCTTGAAGGGTAAAGTTGTAAACTGGTAACAAATTTTGTAAAGGCATCCTGGCTTGTGTTCCATACACCAATTCAAATGGGGATTTTCCAATTGCCTTTTTTTACAGTAATCCTATAAGCCCAAATAGCCAGTCTCAATTTTGAATCCCAAGCCTTATTGTTCTGACCTAGCATCCTCCTTATAATCTTAAGAATACTTTTATTGCTGGACTCTTCTTGACCATTAGCTTGCGGATGGTAAGGAGTTGCATAAGAAATGGTAATGCCATATGTGCTATACAAAAGTTTTTGAATTCATCAGATCTAAAACACATCCTATTATTAGTAATCAGTCTTAGTGGTGTACCAGATCTAGTAATGATGTTATCCATTAGGAAATTTGTCACAACTTTACTTGTAGCTTGTTTAGTTGGGATTTCTTCTACCCATTTGGTAAAATAATCAGTAGCCACCAGTATCCACTTATGTCCTCCACTCGATTTCTCTTGTATCTCCCCAATGAAATGAATTCCCCATTGACAAAAAGGGGCTTCAGCTTGTAAAGGCCTAAGTGGTAAAGCTCCCTGATACTTCATTTTCCTAGAGAATTTCTGGCAGGCTTCACATCTTCTTAAGTATGAAAAGGAGTCATTAAAAACTTTTGGCCAGTAATAACCTTCCTTGAGAATTTTATGTCCAGTTGTCTTTGCAAAGCAATTCCCTCCACAAACCCCTTCATGCATTTCACTTAAGACATTCTTAGCTTGTGACTCATCCAAGCATAACAATAATATCATGTCCCTGTTCTTCCAAAACAAATCTCCTTCCATAAACACATACTTAGATGCTTGCAGATTCAAAGTTCTTTTCTGGCTGTCACTCAATCCTTCTAGAGACTTCATGTATTTAAGGTAATGCATGATGTCTGCATACCAAGGAGTATGCTCAATGCTCGCAATTGCATTCTCTTCCTCTTCTATATTTCAAATTTGATTTGCTTCAATATTTACTTTTTCCATTAACCTAGCCAAACCCTGACCTCTTACCAGTTTAGTAATTTGTATTTCCATATCAAACTCTTGAATTTTATTAATCCATCTGCAACATTTTCCTATTACCTTAGACTGTGTCAAAATATCTTTAATAGCTGCATGAGGGACATAGGAAATCACCTTAGCTCCAATAGGATATGGTTTGAAAGCCTTTGTAGCTTTTACCAATGCAAAGGCTTGTTTTTCCATTATATCATATTTCAATTCTGACCCTTGTAATGACTTACTAAAAAAGGACACGGGCTGTTCATGACCCTCCTCATTTTTTTGTAACATGACAACAACTATAGTATGTAATGAAGAAAATGAAAATATTTGAAAGGGTTTTGAAAAATTTGGAGACTTAAGGACAGGGGCTTCCTTGATGGCATTTTTAACTGATATAAAAGCATCTAACGCTTCTACAGTCCAATCTATTTTTTGTCCTTTTCTTAACATTTTTTATATGGGCTTAATGATTTAAGAAAAATTAGAAACAAATCTCCTAACAAAGTTGATTTTTACAAAGAATGACTGGATGGCCTTGACAGTCTTAGGAATTGGAATTTTATCTATAGCTTCAACCCTCTTAGGATCTATTCTAATCCCCTCCTTTGACACAATGTGTCCTAAGAGCTTACCCTCTGTGACTGCAAAATGACATTTTTTAGGGTTCAGACTCCCATATTCTAAAGCTTTAATAAATACCTTTTTCAGATGTTCTACATGATCTTCAACCCTCTTTGAAAAAACAGTAACGTCATCCTAATACACTAGGTCATGATAACATTAATTAGGTCTACAAATGCTATGTCCATAGCTCTTTGGAAATTTTCTCCTACATTAGTGAGACCAAATGACATTCTTATGTATACATATGTCCCCCATGGGGTCATAAAAGTTGTCTTATACTATTCAGATTCTTTAACTTTAACTTGATTATAACTTGGAAACCCATCCATCATAGATAACAACTCACACCCTGTCACCTTATGTAATATATCCTTCATATTGGGTAGAGGATAACTATCCTTAAGGAATGTCATATTTAGATTTTTGAAATCCACACATAATCTGATATCTCCATTTTTTTCCTCACAAGGACCAGGTTTAAGACCCATGTTGAGTGCCTGATTATTTTGACGATGCCACCATATCTAAGCTTTGCCAATTCTTCCTATATTTTTGGTTCCAATGTTGGATTAATGGGTCTTTGCTTCTGTCTAAATGGCATTGCATCTGGCTTCAATGGTATTTCATGCTGAAAAAAATCTTCCCTATATGATTTTAGATCTTAATAAGACCAAGCAAACACATGTTTATATTTTCTTAGTAATGTTATCAACATTCTTCTAATTGTCGGGCTTATTTTCTTCCCTATGTACACCTTTCTTGGTGCCATTTCAGTCTCCAAGTTGATCTCTTCAATATCCTCCTTCTTGACTGGTGTTTGCTTCATGAGGGACCGATCACTTCCATCATACAATCTCTCCAATGCCACTAGCCCTTTAGGAAGCTTATTTGTTTTAAGCTGTAAGATATCCTTCCCAAATACTATTTTCTTCCCATCTACTTCCTCAAGAAAGGCATTGAAATCAATTTCTTGGGCTTCATATTGATCTATATAGTGAAGAAATTTCAAAAGGTCAGTATCATCATTAAAAACCTACCAACTATATATGTTATCAAGCACAAAAGGCCTTGTTTTGAACTCAATTTGTGATACTCTAGCCAGTGTAATATCATCACTTTTTAGTGCCACATTTGCTAAAAAAATTTCCATTATGTTCTTTGACCTATCAATCCACTCAATTGAGAAGGAATCAAACAAATCAATTGTGTCCCATACAAAATTCCTATATTGCTTCAGTCTTTTATGTTTTGCTGCATACTTTGACTTAACTTGTGAAACAACTAGCTCGGAATCCCCTAGAATAGTGAACAACTTGATTTTATGTTTTACAACTATATTCAAACCTATTAATAAAGCTTCATATTCCACCACATTGTTTGTACATTCAAATGTTAATAGAAATGAATACTTAAATGTAATACCTTCAGGTGAAACAAATATTATACCTACTCTATTACCTTCTTGGCTACATGCTCCATCAAAGTACATTTTCCACACACCATCACAATTTTGTGCAACATGCCTTTCGATTGGATTAGTATTGAACAACTCCAGTTGGGCTGGTTCTATCTTAAAATTTCCAAGATCCACATCACAAAAACAATTAATTTGATCTTGAGGTACACAATCAACAACTTGGTTCATCCTTGGCTCCCTGTACAACTTAACTTCCTAACCATTTACTAGAATTTTTGTATAAGACAAATCAAACTGGACATTTCCCCCAACCGCTATCATCCATTGTCTTGATAGAAGCACCCCAAACTAAGGAGGGGTTTTAATTATGGTTATATCTATATTATAAGCCACCTAAGGATAAGCAGCTAGTTTGAATTCAACATCTTTAATAATACCCACCATAAGAATAGGTATGTTATCCATGGCATAGCACTTCCCTCCATTAGTATCCACCCACATGCCAAGCTGTTTCATAACTCCTACTGGCATAACATTTATGGTAGCACCAGAGTCTATCATGCAATTCCTCAACAATTTTTTATTTATGAGTAATGTTATTAAAAAAGGATCAACTTGTGGGGGATTTAACAATGCATTATTAAGGAAAACTTTTGGGATATTTACCTTCTCTTGCTTATTAATTGTTTTAGTGGCCATCTTACTTTCATAATTTATATGTTCTTCATTTCCATTTGTTATTAATTGAACAACACTATCTCTATATTCCTTAATTTTCATCATCTCAAGTAGTGAAACAGACATCTTTACCTGTGATAAAGCCTGAGTGAAGTCAAAAGAGGAATCCTCCACCTTAATTATTTTCTTTTGTTCTGGTGTTTCTCCTTTGTTCTCTTCCTTTTCTCTTTTACTTGATTGATCAGTCTTTTGCATCTCTTTGTGTAACTCTTTAACTTCCTCCTTTTGGAAAAGCTTCTATTTGTTTTTATCATGTTGTTTATTTTCTATTTTCTTCACAATTCCTTGTGTCACCTTTTGATCCTTCATAAATATTCCCCGAGGGACACCTTCTTATTCACTATCCTATTTCTCAACTAGTACTTACTCCTTGCTTCATCAACTACATCAATGGTTAATCTCTCTATCTCCTCATCGGTGAGTTTCCTCATATTGCACTAGGTAGGCATCTCAACAGAATGTGGTTCTATATAATCTTCTTCAGAGTCAGAAAGAACCTACTTTTCAACCATGTGGACATTGTACCTTTGATTTGAAAAGTATTTGAAGTCAAATACACTATGTGATCTTCTCCATTGTTTCCCATTAACATTCCTTCTTCTTGCATTCTTTGGGCTACAACACAATAATCTGGGGAATGTGGCTTATCACAAGTTTCACAAAAATAATTGTTATTAACCATATATGTTCCCTTATTCCTTAATGGTTTAGGAGTTTCTTTGTTTCTAGGCCTATCTATTATAGGCTTTCCATCCTTCCAATTTGTATTATAGAGCATGTCATGTAACCTAGGCCTTTCATTTATGTATGTGTTCTCCTATTTGTATTGATAATTATTGGCTTGTTGAGGAACCCTAGGGTTGTCTCTTTTACGGATTATCCTAGCAGCTTTCCTATTGTTTTCAATTGTTAATGCTATCTTTTGGGCTTAATCTAAATCTCTTGGGAACCTATTTCTCATTTCATACCCTATTTTACAATTGAACGCATTCAAATAAACAATCAATGCTATAGAGTCTAGAAAATTTGATCTAGGAGGTATCTTATTTTGCAATTTGTTGAATCTTTGGTTAAAATCATAAATTGAGTCATTCTAGTTTTTTTGAATCTGCATTAATTCATGAAGAGTAGCATCTGGTGCGCTTATATTCCCATATTGCTCAAGGAATCAATCCTGAAATTCTTGGATAGCATTGATAGAAGTTGTTGGTAAGCTATTGAATCAATCCCTAGCTTCTTCAGTAAGTGACATCATGAATAGCCTCATATGTAAATCCTCATATGACACATCCAAATCATGGATGAAAGCATTGAAACTCCTTAAATGATCTTCAACAGTAATTGCACTACTCCCTATAAACTTTGGAACAAGACTTCTCCAACTACCATCCATTGGGTAAGGGTATAATTGAAACCCTATCAAGTCAAATTGTCTAATCATTGTTGTGTATTGATGGGGAGGAGGGTTAGGTTGGTACTGATACTAGTACATCGGATTACTGTATTGTGTATGATGATGTGGCACATAATGCTGACCATGAGGAGGCTGTGTATTTGTATATTGTGATGGAATATGCAGTGGATGGTTTGGCTATTTTTACTGATTCCATATTTGATTGTGAGGAACCTTTGATGGATTAGAAGGCCCTATACTATTATTACCCTACTTATGAGGTGGTACATACTTTGGGCAACTAGCTGTCTGAGTAGTAATTTGGGCTTTCTGCAATTTGATGTCTCATATTACTTGTATCATTTGGGCTTTCTCTTGTTCAACTTTTAGTTCTTCTAGCTCCTTTTTATAAAACTCAAACTGTTCTTATACTTCTTTATGAGTTGAAGATTCAAAATTTTCTTGAGGAGTTACATGATCAACAAACTCATTTTGGTTACCCTCCATTCCTTGTTCACATTCCTGTTGATATCTAAGTCCTTCTGCTTCGAGTCTAGCATCAAACTTTGGGTTTTTTTTAGGATTATAAAAAGGATTTCTTTGTTCCTCTGGGGTACAAGGTTCTGCACTTGAATTATCTCTCCATGTATCATAACGGTCATATGTTTCACAATGTGGTCTTAATGCTTTTTCTTTGTTTGTCATGCACATGTCCTGATTTATCTTCTTACCCTTATCAACCCTATCATCTTTGTGTGTACACTTACTATTTCTAGTAGGATCCCCAGTATGACCTCCCCTATATTGAGATCTTCTCCCATTCATGTTGATTTTTTTTATCAGATTCGCCACTCACTTTCTTAAAAGTGAGAAAGTGTTTTGTTGTTTCTTATTCCCAGTGGAGCCTATATAAGATTTTTGACTCTATAACTAAGGCCCTAATTCTGAGTTGATTCCCCAACAGAGTCGCCAATTTGTTAGCTCTCAAAAATCCAGGTAGAATGCCTCAAGAGGTTGCCAATCTCTTGATACATTTCAAGGTAATAGACAAGGTCAAATGGTTTAGACCTTCTACTCTTTAGGTGCTGCTAGACCTAGGTGGGTGTACCTGTATGAGTGAGGTAGAATTAACTTGTGCTTATCTCTTTTGAAGTGTTTTTCCCACAATGGCAGATGGGAGTGAACAAATAAAACTTGATTTGGTATAAATTGTATAGCAATATTAAAACTAAAACGTAATGTGTTCAGTTAATAGATGTAAAAAATAAATGAAACTAAATGATGAAAATGAAAAGACTAGTTCCTCATTGGGTATGCAGAGTCAAATGAAATCTAAATGAGCAACTTCTTTATGGAAAACACTCAAATTGTTTGGCATATATTTTAGTTTATAACTTGTATAACCATGCAAGACTATAACTACCAAGTTCTTCTTAATGATCTAGATGAACTTCCCTTATTACTATGATAAATTAAAAGGATTTAATCTTTTCTTGAAAGAACCAATTAATCAACCACACAGATACAACAAGTGTGCACTAATAAACTGAATATAAACTTGTTATATCAATTTAAATAACCAGAAAGCACCAATCTTGGAGACAACTTTAGTAATACTTTCAATGAACACAACAAACAATTGACACTAGAAATACACCACCACATTAAATGATTTTCATTAATATCTCCATATTCTTAAACATGCATCATAGTCTCATATATGTGAAACATTGTATTCTATTGTATCCTTTTCCTATTCTAAGTTATCTTCTATATTCTCTATTCTTCCATATCCTTGTTGTTTCGCTACCAAAACATATATTTATACATAAAATACTCGAAAGGACACATCCTTTCAAAATTTTCATATGTTTAAATAACAAATAGATTAAATATAATCAGGCTCTTTTTAGCCATAAATGTATTATCTAAAGCATGATTGAAATCTTTTTTGAAACTCAGACTGTCACACCAAATGTATTGTCGGTGAGATATTTTCAAATCTAGGGCGATATCCTTTTGCAACGTTCATTAAATCCTTCATCAAAGCATCCTGTAGTCTCCCCAACACCCTGAAGTCTGACCAACTATCACAAATTGAATATCGTTATAATGTCCTACAGTCTCATCAATATTTGGAGTCTCACTAACAAATATCCTTTCATCTTATGTGTTTCACTGTGAATTTTGGACTCAGGGAGATGTATCATAGATTACTTTGTGTCTCACCAAGATATGTCCTTTGGTATGTTTTCTAGTCCATGAGACATATTTACTTTCTCACTAATGAAACCTAATTTGGCAAGACATACGGGTCAGAAAGACTACATAACTTCATCTTGATAATCATTTATAGAATCCCCTTGCGCTTTGTCAGCAAGACCTGATGCATTCGATAAGACTTCACTCTGATGAATTTTAGTCTGGCCAATATGTTTCCTTGTGCGTCAGTTGGTAAGACATATATGAGTTCATTGTGACTCATTTCGATGATAACTTTCTTACCAATATAATTTTTTCTGTCACCCAGGCAATGAATTGTGTCCTGCCGATATGTGCTTGTAGATGAATTTATTTGGTATGACATTCCTGCACTCTTGGCGATAGACTACAAAAGATACACATTAGTAAGGATGCTTTATGGAGCGGGTAGACCCTCACCATCTCTTGCTGATATGAATTATACTATAAAATATTTAGGACTAGATGGATTCTATGGGACCAAATGAGAAAATATGGGAAAAATGTTATGAAGAGAGGATTTTGTGCTTATGGTGAGGCCTATTTTGGAAACTCATGAATATAATCAACAATAAAATTTTTAGAATTTTATAGTTCTAACACAACCAACTCCATCCCTTGGGCACCCAAAACACTAATCTTCCCCAAGACACTAGTTGGATACTAACATTTGGTGCTCCACCTCATTCTTCCACCACCATTCCAGAGCATCCCCTCGATCCATACAAACCACTTACATTTCATAACATCATGATGGACTTGACATTTCAAGTGCAACCATCTTCATCCATCATAAAAATACCCAAATTGTGTTCAACACTACAAAAGGTAATGTGAACCAAGATCATCTATTAGGACAACAAGGGAAAGATAAAACCCTCACATAAGGTAAAACCTTCGCAAGAGGTTCAAAAAACCCCATTGAAAAATGTGGTTACCAAAACTACTGAAGTTAATCCACCATCCACGTCAGCCCCATCTATAATCAATCCAAATAAAAACAACACATTGATCACAAACCCCATCAACAAAGGTAATGCCTTGGTACTACATCAAACACAACAAGGGAATCCTCAACACATCGATCAAGGTAACCCTTCTAATCAATTGATCCAAGGTCAGAATGTGCCATTGACATTGCAATATCAAATGAAACCATCATCATCTTTACCATTGATCCCCCAAATCATGCAAAATCAAATGGGGTCCCAAACCTACATTCTTCCCTCATAGTTGATAATCTTACAAGGAATGGTAGCACAAAACAACCCACAATTCATTCACACCATTATCAACAAAAACGCATTTCACATATCCCAACAACAAAACACTTCCATATTGCAAGCACAACATACTCATGCTTTATCTTTGCAACAAGCATAACAAGATCAAGCACGAAAAGCTTATCAACAAGCCTTGTAACAACAAAAATCTCAATAACAAGCTCAACAACAAGCCTTAGCTGCACAACAACAACAACAAGCTCAATAACAAGCCTTAGTTGCACAACAAGAACAACAAGCACAATAATGAGAATTGCTAGCACAACAATACTCCCAACAACAACAAGTGCTCACACAAAAAAAACAACAACAACAACAAGGTTTATACTATAATCCCCAAAAATACATCATCAATACTAATACAGTAGGAGCATATACACCTCTACCACGATCACCTTCGTAGTATCAAACTTCACCTTACACACTATAAAACACCTCACCCTATCAAAACCCCACTTAAAAATCATTCCCATACCAAAATACACAACATATGCTCAACCAAATCCATGAAAGTGTGTCATCATAGCTCAAGGTGCTCACACAACAAATCTAAGACATTCAAATGGAAAAAAAAAGCCACATACACAATTAAATTTGTGCCCCTATCTATTTGATAGGAACATTGCATTAGTACCTTTCCCACTTGGTTTTGAGGTCCCTAAGTTTGATAAATATAGATGGAGGGGAAACTATGTGGATCATATCAAATAATTCCACATCATTTGTATGGAGATTTCCTAGAATGATTCCTATTTGATGTGCCTCTTTCCATGGATTTTGGCAGGCCTCGCCATCGATTGGTTTTCATAGTTTCCTCCAAGGATTAATAGATTTCAAGAAATCACCAATAGATTTATAGGCCACTTCTCCTTCAATCTTGACATGGATGTAAGCTTAGAAGAGTTGTACACACCCAAGCAAAACAAGGGAGAATCCTTCGCTAATTTATTACAAAGGTGGAGGCAAAGAGCTAGTAATAGCAAGTGGCCCATTCTCAACAAGCAACAAGTGGGGATTATCATAGAAAATGTTTATCCAAAGTTATCCTTCCACTTAAATATGCAATATATCAGTACTTATGATGAGCTTGTCCTTAGGGCCCTCAACATCCAGAGGACCCTAATCTCACAATGAAACACACAAGCATATAAATACAAACACCCATCTACTAGTTCAAATGGCAAGCCCCACTTCTAGGATAAGAACAAGAATGTGACAAATAATGGCATTGTGGATGCTAAAGTGCTCCCAGGAAAAACAAAAATCAAGCAACCAATGTGCAACCAACCGTACATTAAACCACACCACCACCATAGAATAACCAAGTCAATAACACCAACATGCAAAAAAGAGGACCCCCCAATAGGAATAACTACCGTAAATGAAAATACACACCATTGTGGGAACCTATTGAATCTATCATGTGCAAACTGGTATAGTCAAACTTGATTATGCTCCCCAATTTTTTGAACTATCAAGAACCTCAAGATAAACCACCTTGGTATAACAAAAATAATCTTTGCGACTTTAACAAGATTAAAGTACATAAAATGTCAAACTACATGAAATTGAAGAATTTTATCCAAGATATTATTGAGAATGGAGACAAAACTATTGATGTACTAGCAGGTAACTAAGACCTCAAGATATACAGGAATCCAATGCTAGATCACAACAAAGGTCATGATAATGGAAAAGGGAAGAATTATAATAACATGTAGCATGTTTATTCCAATGTAGTCATGATAGAAAACTAGGATGTGAATACCCCAATCCAACTCAAAATGATCTGACTCAAACAAGGAAACAACCCTTCCAACACTATTCACTCAACTTTCACCAAACACACACCTTAACACTTGTAGCCCTCAAAAACTAACTTTTCCCAATATCTTTTAGAGAAGGTTATAAAAAGACCTTAAAAACATCTTCTAAGACACACTTCAAGTCCTATCGCCACCTGCCAAAATATCTTATAGGGTTTCTTTGAAAAAACATTGAAAACCAATAGGCTGCCCTACCTTTTAGGCCACCAAATAGTCCTCTTTTACAAAGGGGGTACCTTCTAAACACCTATTTTCCACCCAATCTAAATTGTAAGTCACAACTTCTAATACAAAACAACAAAATACACCTCATTCATCAATGCCATGACCACTATGATGTTGTACTCCAAAACCCTCAATTTACTTGCAAAACACAAGGGTTTATTGAAAGTATTGACCACCAAGCTTACTAGACTTCTCCAAGGCCTCCAAAACTTCATAAATACCCTAAAAAAACTCAAGTAACCCTTACAAAGATAATACATTCAACATTACATCAAAATCCCTCTTTAACATCCTTTTTTTACAAGGGAAACTCACTATCCAGCCCTAGGGAATCATCCCAAATCAACTAACTTAACTCCTATGCCTACCAAAACATGTGAACACCTAATTAATAATTATTAGGACCCATTCCATGAGTTATAGTGACCACATTGAGTGGAATGGGTCAATTCAACATTTTAGAAGACAATCAACCCTAATTATAGGGTTAATAGGGAAACAACAGTAAAACAAAGAATTCTCTCCAAACTCAGTTTCAAGACCTCAAACCTATCAAAAATTGTATTTAATTCATCCTTCTACACAACACAATGAGTTGAAAAGAACATACAGCCTGTACGAGGTTGTATAGTTTCAAGAAACTACAAAATTACTTAAATTTTGTAAAAATAATGTTGCCTTTGATTTAGAAATTTCAATCCAATCTATTCCAACCACTTCTCAATCCTTTTTTATGATTCTTATACATATTCCATTCAAAAATACCCTATAAAACTTATATAACTTCCCCTTTCAACTTCTATGACCATTCAACTTCCTAAAGTTGTATTTTTTCAATTTCTTGTTTGAAAACATTAACACTTTTTTGTAACTTTTGACTAAATGACATTAATGACTCAAAACCTCCCAATTACATAGACAATGGTCTCAGTAGACCTTATTTAACACTAATACACTTTATCTTATGCCAAAATTCTCCAACACGTCTACTTGACATATTGAACTACATGTGAAATCTTCGTGTGCTTGGGTGCACCTGCACCACACTCCCTGCCAAAAGAAAGTCAAGTCCCTTGAATACTTTGTTGCACCATTTCTCTACTTGAACCTTCTTGTCCTCTTTCTCTCCACATGTTCTAGCACCTAGTAACCCCTTCCACCTAGTCAAGTATTGGAAAATTTCACCAATAGTGATCTTGAATTTGCTCATAACTTTCCATTATTTTTCCTTTGCAATTTGTCTTTTGACCTTTCTCTTGCCAAGAACTAATGGTGTACTTACCTCTGTACCTGAATTTTTTTTTTACCTTTTTTCCATTGGATTTTCTTCTTCATCATTTCTACTACATGATTGAACTCACTCACTTGCTTTAACCAAACATCCACTTTCACTTCTCTTTCTATCTTCACATCTATTTTTAGATCCTCTCCTCTTGGAACCTCTATGCAATTAGACTTACAAAATTATGTCATGAAAAATTGTAACTGCCTTCCAACCTCCTATCCAATCAATGGAAAAATTACTTTTTCCACTATGACCTCTCTAGGCCATTCTTTCCTTTCCTCTGGAAACTTACTCTCACTTACCTCATACCTTCCTCTTATCAGGGTCTCTGCCACAAGGATTTTTGTATCATCTAATCCACAAACCTTTGCACTACCAGGTTCACACACTTCTTGTCCCATCAATGGACAAAGAATCATCTCTTGTACACTCTCATCATGCTTTAATAACTTCTCTTGCTCCTTCACAAGGAGTTCTTCTTTGATCTCTTCTACCTCGGCTTTCACCACCATCATCTTTGGTTCTTTCCTTTCTACCATTGCATCATTCTACAACACTATTGTCTTGACATCTTCCAGCCTTTAAGTTGCTTCAACATCTATCTCCCCTTCATCCTCTACTTGCAAAAATTCTTTCTTACCACTTTTATTACCATTGTTTCTTTATCCTATCCTTCTTCATTTTCCATCAATAAAATATAATGTGAATGAAACCCCATCTTTCTTAATCTGATATGTATTTTTCCTTCCATCGTATAGGGAATACCTCTCATATTTCCATGGTATCCATAACAAAAAATGACATACACTCATAGGTACTACATCACATAGAATCCTATCTCTATAGCGACCAATCTAAAATTCTACACATGCTTGCTCCTTAACCAAAAAAGAATGTTCACCATTCAACCAAGAAACATAATAGGGATTCTCATGAGGAAACCTTTCCAAATTTAAATTGTCTACCATTTCTTGTTCTACCATGTTATCCAAACTACCTAAATCCACCATTACCTTACATACCTTGCCTTTACACTTGCATCTGGTCCTGAAAATTGCCTTCATAGCATCTCCTTCTCTTTGATCAACTCTCTAGTTCCCTTTTCCATGTCCTTTCAATTTCCAACTATCTTCCTCTTCAAAATTTAACTCTTCACCTTCAAAGCTCTAATCCCTATAGCTTTGATACAACTTGATAGCAAACCAAGATGTGAATACCCCAAAACAGCTCAAAATGATTAGACTCAAACAAGGAAACAACCCTTCCAACACTATTCACTCAACTTTCCCCAAACACACCCTAAGGCTTATAGCCCTCAAAAGCTGAATTTGACCAATATATTTTAGAGAAGGCCACACAGAGACCTTCAAAACAACTTCTAAGACACACTTCAAGTCCTATCACCACCTACCAAAAGATCTTATAGGGTTTCTTTGAAAAACATTGAAAATCAATAGGCTATCCTACCTTTTAGGCCACCAAATAGCCCTCTTTTACAAAGGGGATACCTTATAAACACCTAGTTTCCACCCAATCTCAATTGATAGTCACAATTTGTGATACTATGATGTTGTACTCCAAAACCCTCAATTTACTTGCAAAACACAAGGGTTTATTGAAATTCTTGACCACCGAGCTTACCAAACTTCTCCAAGGTCTTCAAAACTTCATAAATACCCTACACAAACTCAAATAACCCTTACAAAGATAGTTCATTCAACATTACATCAAAATCGCTCTTTAACATCCTTTTCTTATAAGGAAAACTCATTGACTAGCCCTAGGGCATCATCCCAAATCAGCTAACTTGAATCCTCTTCCTACCAAAATATGTGAAAACCTAATTCCTAATGATTGGGATGCATTCCATGAGTTACAGTGACCATAGTGAGTGGAATGGGTCGATTCAGCATTTTAGAAGACAATCAACCCTAATTATAGGGTTAACAGGGCAACAATAGTAAAATGAAGAATTGTCCCCCCAAACTTAGTTTCAAGACCTCAAATCTATCAAAAATTGGATTTAATTCATTTCTCTACACAACACAGTGAGTTCCAAAGAAAATATAGCCTATACGGGGTCGTACAGTTTAAAGAAAGTACAAAATTATAGAAATTTTGCAGAAATAAATGTTTCCATTGATTTAGAAATTTCAATCCAATATATTTCAACCACTGCTTGAGCCTTTTTGAGGATTCTTATACATATTCCATTCAAAAAATACCCTAAAAAAATTCTATATTTAACCCTTTCTACTTCTATGACCATTGAACTTGCTAAAGTTGCATTTTTTCAATTTCTTGTTTGACAACATTTACACTTTTTTGTAACTTTTGACTAATTGACACTAATGACTCAAAAAACTTCCAATTACATAGAAAATGGTCTCCTTAGACCTTATTGAACACTAATAGACCTTATCAAATTCCAAAAGGTTCCAACACCTCTACTTGACATATTGACCTACATTTGAAATCTTCATGTGCTTGGGTGCACTTGCACCAAGTCACCTCTTGTGACAATATCATAATAGTCATCACTATCCAAGGGCCTAGTGCAAATTTTAGAGTCACCACACGACATGGAAAAGTTACCATCCAAGGAGCTTCATCTCAACCTAGGGAACAACCTACATTTTTTATATCAAGCCCTAGTAACTATAGTCTCCTACAATAGCTAAAGAAGACCCCCGCACAGATACCTATTTTGGAAGTATTGAGGCTATCCCCTACACATAGGGAGATATTTGGAAATGATTTATGAACATCCTTCATCCTTGAGAATATTGATACATAGCAGTTTCAAGCTATGGTAGGGAATATCACTACCCCTCATCTTCTTACCTTCTCGGAACAAGACCTACCAACACAACCATCTCACATTCGTGCTTTGCACCTTGAGGTGATTTTTCATGAGAACAAAGTTAAAATGTCTTAGTAGATGGGGGTGTTGATATAAATTTCACCCTTTGGTTGGTCAAAAACTTGGGTTATTCAGAGGTTGCTATTGAAAAGACAAAGAGTACAACCATAAGGGCATATGACGATCACGAAAGAGTATTACAAGGCATTATCACGCTACCTATCCAAGTGGGACCTGTCATTGCTGAGACCACATGCCAAGTGTTAAATCTTGATCTCCCAAATAATATCCTAGTTGGTTGACCATAGATTCATTTCATGCAAGTTGTAGCTTCCACCTATCACCAATGTATCAAGTTTTCTCTTGAGGATAAAGAAGTTACTATCCGTGGAGATCCTGAGCCTTTCTACTATTTCAAGAACCTTGAGGCTAAGTTCTACTAGATCCCCCAAATACTTAAAAAATGAAGGACCTACATCCTCCTCACTTGTTGACCCATATTCCCTTGCATCTACTGATGATTCTAGTTTATGGTCCCATTTTGGGGAGAATTTATGATTTAGCTGCTAAAGTTATCATCGAATTTGATGATTAAGTGTTGATACTTTTATGATATTTCCTCAAACTATAGATATTGGGCTTAATCTTATTTCTACAAACCTTTAATGATAATGGCATGTTATATGGACTATCTATATTACTTTTGCATGTGGTCAATGAATGTTCTTTAAGGTGGTTATAGATATGCAATTATTGTGCATACTAACATTGCCATAAAAATATAATTTGAGGATGCTAAATTGAGGAAGACACCACTAGCTGGGAATGCACCATAATGTCCAGCAAGGGAATTGTCCAAAGGTCAAAGGAGGTTGAAAACAGGAGATTCCTCATGTAAACCAAATGCAACTGCCTTGTAGTGGTCATTATTGGTGTTGAGAAAATGTGCATGTTATTGTAGCACTAAATCTGCGGTTAGACATGCATGTTTGACCAAATTCGATTCATGCATAATTGTTGTCCCACTTTCTCTATTTTACCTAAATGGCGTCCTCCCAGTTCATGGAGTTGACTACCTTGTTTGGCTGGTAGTATAAATAAGGATTGGATGCTCCTTCTTTGAACATTGCATGATTTTTTATTGTACTTGCATTCTTGTGTTTTCAACAATACAAATATACTACTCTTTTGTACTCATGATTTATAGTGAATAAAATGAAGTTCTACGTTTGAGCATCTGAGATCTCATTAGTTTTAGAGGATAATTATCCAAGGGGGCTCACTTGGTGAGTAATTTTTCCTTTAGTTTAGTATTAGTTTGGTATTGCACTCCATTCAGTAATTAGGTAAGAATCTGGCACTGACTATTCCTGTAGCAACTAGAATTCCATTCTGTGATAGTTCCTACAACAAAAGCATATAGAGTAGTGTATTGTTTATTTGCTTAGATTTTAATTTATATCATGCATTTTAGCTTGGTGTAGTTGATGATTGATGATTAGCATTTATGTTGTTCCTTTCTAAGCAATTTACTTTCAGCATTGTGTCTTTCTTAGTTGTAGAATGAAAATGGATACTTTGCGTTCCTAGTGCACATACTGTGTTGACCCATTTTAATTTCATGTCCTTGGGTTGACAAGTTAAATGTACCTTCATGATGATTGAAATATCTATTCAGGTTAGATGTCAAATCTCTGAATCATGGTTGTAAAGGCCTAGTTGTTAATTCATTGTAGGAGGAAAACATTTTTGGCCTCGTTGCTGGGGATGGTGTCAAACTAGAAAGTTCTTTGGAGTCATTGATAGTTTTCTTGCTATAGTATTTCTAAAATGTATTCTTAGCATACCCCTCATTTAGGAAGTAATGACCCCCCTTATTCTTTACCAATTATTTATGTGAGTTTGCTAATAGTGAGTTGATATCGTGTGCATAGAGGAAGGAGAAGAGATGCTTATGGGAGATTCCTTCCTAACAATCCTAATCCATTCTAGGTAGAAGAGCTTCCAAATCTTCCAAGGAATGAAGAAGAAGAAGATATAAACCTCTTTTATGATGCATTTATTGATCTAACCAATATTTAAGCTTCCACTGAAGACCAAAATCAATTTGAAAATCCCTTTGTTTGGGAAATCCATCCAATAGGCATGGGTGATGCAAATAGAAATAGACTTAACCAAATAGCTTTCCTTTTCCCCATTTCCCATTAGAATGAATTTGAAAATCTCAAAAACATCCCTACTTCAGCCCTTCCTCAGTTTTATGGACTTGCTATAGAAGACCTTGATACCTTCTTGTTCGAGTTTGATATACTCTGCAAGAGTTATGACTATACCACTAATTCCCATAGGCTTAAGCTATTTCCTACCACTTTGGAAGAAGTTGCACTAAGATGGTTTATGAGCCTAGGAAAATATACTATGGAAACTTGGGAGGACATGAAGACAAAGTTCCTTGAGAAATACAAGGAATATTGCAAGGGCAGTGACACGAGAGGAGATGATATTTTTAGGATGCAGCAAAAGGAGGATGAGAGCCTGAAAGATTACATTTGAAGGTTTATGTTTTTCCTATAGAAATATCCACACCATACCCTCAGCAAAGAATCATACAAGCTACTTTTATTAAGAGGAATCAATGAGATTTGCACAGAATCCTTGGACCTAATGGCAGGAGGAGATATCACCCAAGTTCCTTGAGAAGGCATCAAGAAAATATGCCAAAACTACTCTAGGGTAGATTCAAAGAAAGGGAGAGCTTACCAATCTTCTATGGGTAAGGCATCCACCAGTGGAGTCTTAAGAATGGAGTTCACACACTTGATAGAAGACTTCAATGAAGAAATTATAAACAATATAGCTACTCAACTAGATACATTTCAGGCCAAGAAGAAGCAAGAGGAGGTAGAGGAAATGTTGGTAGAATATTGCCCCCATTGCAGAAAAAAGGACTGCAAATGCAAGATGGTAGCTAATATTGAAAGCAAGAAAATTCCACATGAGTTCAAACCAATATAGATTGAAGAAGATCAAGTCTACTATGTTGTTGAATAGAATCCTTGGGCTCCATGACAAGGTATGCCACTGGATCCACTATCTTATGTTGGGCCATATTTCAATTCCTATTTATCTGGTAACTAATGGCAGGCCCCATATCCATCTAGCTATGGAGTATATCTGCCAAAGCCTTGGGGTAACCCTCCAAACGCTTGTCCCAATCATCAAAAATCTCCACCCTAGTGGGAGAAACCTTAAGGGAATTAGCAGTAATATCAAGGGAATTGGCAGCCACCTCCAAGAAATTGGAAACAAACAAATCAATGGAGGGGAGGACACCAATGACCAACCTAGAAAATCGGTTACATGTAACCACCTTCTTAGCCCCAATAACCTGCTATATTTCCTTCACCTACTAATTCAAGCTCAAATCCACCTAAACCTACCCATCTACCAGCTCAGCCCACACATAATCAAAATAACAAACCACAGTAGTAGCCCACATACTTTGTTGATTCAAATCAATTCTCTACATATGTTGTGAGTGTAAGTGACATCCACTTACATTTAGGAACTACTTTACTAGCCCCTTCCAAGCCCATTATCATTGAGCTTCCTATGGAAGAGGAAGAGGAGCCTCTGAATGATCTCATTCAACCAAGTGCACCTAAAAATCCTAAACCACTCCCAACCAAGCAGACTGATGAAGAACCAACATTTCCTTAGATATTGGAAGTTTCCAAGAAGAAGGAAGAAAAAGAGGAAAAAAATTTGACATCCTGAATCAGCTGAAGCATATGTGTGTTTAGATCCCTCTATTTCAGGCCATAAAGGATGTGCCAATCTATGGAAAGGAAATCAAGGAAGCATACCTCAAGAAGCCAAGAAGGAAGAAGAAAGACACCACTACAGTTCATGTGGTGGGACACCTAGCTAACATCATGTTTGGAAAAATTGACTATCCCTAAGTACAATGACCTAGGTAGTCCTATGGTAGCAATTGCTATAACTAAGATTCAAATAAAGAATGCTCTAATTGATTTAGGGGTAGCAATAAATGTAATGACCAAGGAAATCCTACAACAACTAAACATTGCAAGCATGAGATCTACTCCTACTATCTTGCAGCTTGTTGATAGTTCTACTATTAAGTGTGATGGTATAGTGGACGATCTTGTAGTGATTCTAGACTCTTGGGACTACCCAGTATACTTCACTATTCTTTCTCCTAAAGCTACACTAGGTGGGTATCCCATTATTCTTGGAAGGCCATGGTTAGAACTATAGATACACATATTGGATGCTGGATAGGTAAAATTACCATTTATGATGAGAATATTACCAAAAAAATTGTTCTTTATCCTCCTGCTCAGCCATCTCATGACGAGGATAATCTCATGTGGCCACATGTTGGTGAAGAGGCCGAGGAAGTTAATTCTATGGTGAAACTCATGATGTTAGGTAGATGCTCCATGTAGCTTCAAGACGAAGATGAAGTATTGGTTAACATTATTCAGAATCATTGTGAAGTAGAAGTAGCATCATCTTCTCATTTTGTTGTTCCAATCAAGACAGTTTTGCCTGCTCTTCCTATAGACATTCTTTCTGCAACCACTCTTCCAGCAGCCACTTTTTCTACAGATGGATTTCATGCAGCAACAGGTATATCCCCTACATTGCTTCCATATGAACTCAAGGTACCATGTGTTAATGAAGAATGTATGATAGAGTCAACTATACAAATGTAGGTGTCAAAAGGAAACTACTTGAATGTTAACAACAAACTGAGTGAAGAAAAACATTTTTCATTAGAAATCTTATTGAGGACCCACCAACATGCATTTGCATGGGATTATCATGATATGAAGGGATTGGACACTAAAATTTGTACACACAGAATTTACATCAGAGATGATTGTACCCTAGTGAGGCAGCCACAAAGAAGAATTAACCCTGCACTGAGAGAGATTATAAAAGGGGATCTACAAACATTGCTAGATGCAGGATTTATCTAACCCATTTTGGATAGCCAGTGGGTGTCTCCATTGGTGATTATTCCCAAGAAAGGAGGGAAATGGAAACTTTGTGTTGATTATATGGAACTTAATGCAACCACCAAAAAAGACCATTTCCCCTTACCCTTTGTAGATCAAGTTTTGGACACACTTGTAGGAAAGAAATATTTTTCTTTTCTAGATGGATTCAACAGCTAGAACCAGATCCAAATTGCACTAGAGGACCAGAAGAAGACCACTTTTACCTAGCCATGGGGGACCTATGCTTACTTAGTACTCCCATTTGGCTTAT
This sequence comes from Sequoia sempervirens, assembly GCA_007258455.2. Taxonomy (NCBI): domain Eukaryota; kingdom Viridiplantae; phylum Streptophyta; class Pinopsida; order Cupressales; family Cupressaceae; genus Sequoia; species Sequoia sempervirens. The sequence continues at coordinate 208,659,187 of VDFB02358134.1, forward strand.
GCAATGTGCCTGCAAGTTTTTAGAGGGCATTCATTAGCATATTTTCAGACATTTCTCATGATTGCATGAAAATTTATATGGATGATTTCACTACCTATGGTTCCGATTTCAATGAAGCATTGGAGAATCTTAGGAAATTCCTCTAGAGAAGTGAAGACCAAAACGTGTCCTTAAATAGTGAAAAGTGCTTCATGATGATAAAGGAAGGTGTAGTCCTTGTCCACTACATCTCCCACAAAGGAATTCAAGTAGATCCTACAAAGATTGACGTGATCACCATTGTTAGGATGTTAGAAGCTTCTTAGGACATGCATGATATTATAGGCATTTCATCAAGGATTTCAACAAAATAGCAGCACCATTGTATACTCATCTCACTAAAGATGTTTAATTCCAATGGACTAAAACTTGTAACAAGGCATTTTTTGACTTGAAGGCAACCTTGACTAATGCTCCTGTACTCAAGAACCTAATTGGGAGATTCATTTACACATCCATACTGATGCATCAGATTATGCCATAGGAACAGTCTTAGGACAAAAAGGAGTTATTCAAAATGCCATTTATTTTGTCAAAAATAATTTACAAGGAGTTGAATTCAACTATACAATGATAGAGAAAGAAATTTTGGCAGTAAGCTATGCTCTGAACAAATTTAGGCATTACATAAAAAGTTGCCAAATATTTATGCACACTAATCATGCAGCCATTAGGTATCTCATGAATAAGCCTCTGATCTCTGGTAGGTTGGCATGATGGTTATTGCTGATGTAGGAGTTTGACATAACCATTGTGGATAAACTAGGAAAAGCCATTGTTTTTACTTATTTTCTTTCAAGGCTAACTACATTAGGGGATAATCAAGCTATGGATGACTATTTTCTTGATGAGCATCTATTCTCTATCAGTGTACAAAAACCTTGGTATGCTGACATAGCTAATTATCTAGTCACAGGTAAATTTCCTCCTCACTTCTCTCCGAAAGAGAGAACGAAACTCATTGAAAAATATTTTTCTTTCTCATGGATTATTGGATGTTTTTTTTACACTGGACTTAAAGACCATGTCATGAGGAGATGTGTGAGAGAAGATGACACATATGAATTTTTTGTTAGAAATTTGTGCCTCAATCCCACAGGCTGAAACCTCTGAAAGGAAAAGTCGGTGTGACATCTTTTGTGTCTAGCCGACTAGCAGTTGAAACCTTGTTGAAATCATTCAAGTCGCTGTGACCTTGCTTTTGTCTCACCGAAGGAGCCTATCACTGTGACATTTTGTTCGATATAACCTCTCACTACCCATGGAGACCTCTTGTTGATTGTAGGCATTTATCAGATATTGGGGAGAGTCTTGGATGTTCGCTATGAGCTCTCGGTGATATGACTGTCTCACCAACATTTTCTGTTGAAGTCTTCGGGAGAGTCTAGGGTGCTCGGTAAGAAGTCTTACTGATATCGATGTCTCGCCTACAATGTTCAGTTTGAATTCTTTAAGGAAATTCTTGGAGTTTGGTATGTCTTATATCAGTAAGGAATGTCTCACTAACAGTGTACACTTGAGGTAGCACAAAAGATCTCACTGTGAGGTCTTAACGATGGAAAGAAATCTTGCCGACTATTTGGTATGACTTGAGGCTTCAGAGTAACATAAAGAACTTGATAGGATGTCTCGGCGAAAGATTATTGTCTTGCCAATGTGAATACTCATGTCTATGTGACTTATGGACCTCGGTATGACGTCCTGGCAAAAGCGATGGGTCTTGCTAACTGGTGGATGATTCAGAACAACATGAAGACTCGGTGGGAGGTCTTAGCGAGAGTGAAATGTTTTGCCGATGGTATGAAATTTTGATGTGACTTTGAATATCAATATGTGGTCTCACCGAAGAGTGATAGTATTATCGAAAGGAAAAACTGAAGTCGATGCAACTTGTGAGCTCGGTAAAACATCTTTCCAATACGATGAACTCTTGGCGATATCAAATGCTAACTGTGTTGGCATCAGGGAGACATGGTCAGTGTTTCACTGATATGCCAACAACTTGATTTACTTTTGACTATTTGACCATCCTATGTGGAGTCTCATGGACCAATCAGAGAAGCTGAATGGGAACCATTGGAAGATAGTTCATTGTGGTAGTTCTAAGAGGAAGCTTGATAGACAAGGAACGACATGAATATAGTTTGTAGTTGCAGATGCTCTATGGTTCAGTTGGTTCGAAGAAAAATTGTGTGAACAATTTGAATTGGATCAGAGTGATTTCTATTTTGTAAAGATTGTAACTTGAAGGTTCATGTACAAGATTGGTCATTGTGAAAGTTGTTGTAATCTGGCATCAAAAAGATAAGTCATAACTCTATATGTAATTATTTGTTACTGTAATACAAAGTGACTTCTCTTGGTGTTGTGGGTTTTTCTCCTGTAAGGGTTTTGTCATGTAAATCTAGTGTTCATCTGTATTTGTCTAATTCTCTGTTTCTGCTATTTATTTCAAAGTGCATCATAGTTGAACTATAATTGAAAATTACGGTATCTCTGCATTCTTCCCTGAGGTTTTGACGTTAGGAGAGTTGCTTCCGTATCTAGCTTTCCTTACAGGTGGTATCAAAGCCTGGCCAGTTGTGTTATCCTTGTGGGTACATTGGGTTTTTTTATGTCATTTCTATTTAGTGGGAGTCTTGTAGAAGTTTTTCAATTTCTAATTACAGATTGAGATGGCAAGCATGTCAGGAAAGATTGAAATAGAGAAGTTCAATGGTAGCAATTTTGAGTTGTGGAAACTCAAAATGGGGGATCTCTTAGTGGATTATGATTTGTGGCTTGTTGTGTCTACAACTAAACCTACAGGCATGAAGAAAGAAGATTGGGACCTTGTAGATAGAAATTCTAAGGGGATGATAAGACTCTATTTGGTAGACTCTATACTTCTCAATGTGCATGAAGATAAGACTGCATCTTCCTTGTGGAAGAAACTGGTGTCTATTTATCAGGGGAAGTCTTTGGTGAATAAACTACTCCTGAGGAAGAGGCTACACTCTTTGAGAATGTAGGAAGGAGGGTCTGTAGCTGATCAGTTGAATGCATTTAATATGTTGATTGCTCAATTAACATTTTTTGGTGTAAAAATTGAAGAAGAGGATCGCTGTATGCTATTATTGTGTTCTTTGCTAGACTCTTGGGATCATCTAGTGATGGCTATTAGGAGTACAACATCTAGTTTCAAGATGGAAGATGTTGTTGGTTCTTTTTTATTAGAAGAGATGAGAAGGAAATATTCTGAGATGGCGAAGGAGGCCCTTATTGTTAGAGGTAGGTCAAAAGAGAAAGGCAAGAAGAAGAACAAGAAATCTAAATCAAAATCAGTGGGGAGATGAAAGTCTCCTGGTAAGAAGTCCAAGGTGAAATGCTAGAACTATGGGAAACTTAGTCATGTCCGAAAGGATTGTAAAGAGGAGAAAAAGAAAAAGAAGAAGAGCTCTTCCAATAATGATTCTTCTCACAGTGATGGATATGTCTTCATTGCATCCTTGGCTAAACAGGCATTAGATGTTGTCTGGCTGATTGATTCTGGAGCATCTTTCCACATGACATCTCATAAACACTGGTTCACAAAGTATGAAGAATACGATGGTGGAAAGGTGTACTTGGAAAGTGATTCAACCTTAGAGATTGTTGGTTGTGGAAGAGTTAGAATCCAATTCCCCAATGGAAAAGTGAGGGGAATTAAGGATGTTATGCATATACCAGGTCTGGCTCGAAATCTACTATGTGTCAGTAAGCTGAATGATATTGGAGTGCAAGTCATGTTCTCTAGAAATGGATGCAAGATGACTAGAGGCTCAATGGTGCTAGCAAGGGGTGCCCATATTGGTACCTTGTACAAGCTGGATGCACATGTTTTTCAATGTAACAATGTCTCTATAAAGTCACAAAAAGCTACTCATGGAGGTAAAGAGGGAAATCTTCCTAATTGTGTAAACTCTATGGAAGTTAGACTTCTAGCAAAAAAGACTATGCTCTGGAATCATAGGCTAGGCCACATTAGAGAGAAATTTTTAAAAACCTTGAAGAATAAAAACTTGGTTGAGGGGCTTGATGATTGTAACCTTGAATCTGAATTTTGTGAGCATTGTATATATGGAAAACAACACCGTGTTTCATTTTATTCCAGTCCTCATAAATTTTTTGGTTTGCTAGATTATATTCATTCTCATGTATTTGGTCCAATGAATGTTCCTTCTTTGTCTAAATCAAGATACTATATTCTCTTCATTGATGATTATTCAAGAAGAACATTTGTTTATTTTCTGAAAATTAAATTAGAAGTGTTCAGTCGGTTTAAGGAATTTAAAAAACTTGTTGAAAATCAGACTGGTAGGAAAATCAAATTCTTAAGGACTGATAATGGCAGTGAATTTTTCTCTAATGATTTCGAAAGGTATTGCAAAGATCATGGGAATAAAAGGCATAAGACTACACCTTATACTCCACAAAAAAATGGAGTTGCAGAAAGGTTCAATAGGATAGTGATGGAGAGAGCATGAAGTATGCTGAGTAGTGCTAGCCTGGAGGAGAAATTTTGGGTTGAGGCTATTGCTACTACATTTTACTTAATAAATCATTCTCCAAATTTTCCTCTTATTGAGAAAATACCTTTGGAAGCATGGTCTGGTAAGAAGCCCTCTTTAAGACATATTCATGTTTGTGGCTATGAGGCATATGCTCATGTGTCGTATGAGAAAAAATCTAAATTGGAGAACAAGGCTGTCAAATGTATTTTTATTGGCTATAGTGTTGGCATGAAAGGATACAAGCTTTGGAATCCTGATACAGAGAAGGTTGTATACAACAGAAGTGTAATCTTTCGTGAGTTGAAGCCTTCTATCGTGCATCTGTAGTCAGAGACAAAGTCAGAAAATAATAAGGATGTAGTTGTAATTCCTCCTACACTAGAGAAAGAGGAATTGAAAATTCAAAATGTACCTAAAACTGAGGAGAGCTTAAGCAATTCTGAAAGTTCTAAAGAAGAAGAAAACCCTCAACCTCAACCACTGAGGAGGTCAACCCGTGAAAGAAAACAACCTAATAGGTATGGGTTCTCTTTGATAGATTCAACTTGTGCCTATGCTTTTATTTCTACCACTGAAGAGCCTATGACTATAAAAGAGGCATTTAGAATGTCTGATTCAAACTCTTGGTTGGAAGCCATGAATGAAGAAATGGCATCATTAGAAAAGAATGATACCTAGAGTTTGGTGCTATTAATTAAAGGAAAAAAGGTTGTTGGCTGCAAATGGGTATTTAAAAAGAAGATTGGTCTGGTTGGCAGTGTCGAAAAGTACAAGGCAAGATTGGTTGTGAAGGGTTATTCCCAGATAGAGGGAATTGATTATGGAGAGATTTTTTCTCCTATAGCTAAGCTGATGTCTATCATATTTCTTTTGTCACTTGTAGCAGCGTATGACTTAAAGGTCGAACAAATGGATGTGAAGACTACATTTCTTCATGGTGATCTTGAAGAAGAAATCTATATGTCCCAGCCTGAGCACTTTGTTGAGAAAGGTAAAGAGAAACTAGTTTGCAAGTTAAAGAAGTCTCTGTATGGGTTAAAACAGTCACCTAGAATGTGGTACCAAAAATTTGATACTTTTGTATTGTCTTTGGGATTTGTAAGATCAAAATCTGATCATTGTGTCTATTATAAAGCTGAAAGTGATCAATTTCTTATTATTGCTCTCTATGTTGATGATATGTTGTTCATAGGCAATAGTAAGCTAATGATTTATGATCTTAAGTCTCAGTTGTCTGCTAAGTTTGAAATGAAAGATCTTGGTGCAGCAAGGTATATTTTGGGGATGAAGATAACTAGGGACAAAAATAGTAGAAAACTTTGGCTCAGTCAGAGTAAGTATATCAAGACTCTTCTAGAGAGATTTTGCATGAATGATTACAAGCAGCTAGTTGTTCTAGTCTTGCAGGGAACGAAGCTATCTATTGAAGATTGTCCAAAATATCCAACTAAGATGGAGGACATGACCAGTGTACCCTATGCTAGCGTGGTTGGCAGTATTATGTATGCAATAGTTTGTACAATGCCAGACATTACCCAAGCAGTGGGAGTTCTTAGTTGATTTATGGCTAATCCTAGAAGGACACATTGGGATGTTGTGAAAAGAGTTTTTAGATATTTGAAGGGCACTTCAAATTGTGTTTTGTGTTACCATGGGAACTTGGTTGAATCACAAAGGACTCTCAGTATTTGAGGCTATGTGGATTCTAATTGGACAGGGGACATTGACAGCAGGAGGTCCACCGGTGGATATATTTTCATGTTGAATGGTGGTGCAATGAGTTGGATGAGTAAGTAGCAGGTTGTAGTCACTTTGTCCACAATAGAGGCTGAATACATGGCAGATACTCATGCTTGTAAAGAAGCAGTTTGGCTAAATGTTTGTGTTCTAACATTGGTTTTGATGCAGGGAAAATAACTATTTTTTGTGATAGTCAGAGTGTAATTTGTCTGGCAAAGAATCCTACTTTCCATGCTAGGATGAAACATATAGATGTACAGTACCAATTTTTACGAGATATGGTGGAGGATGGAAAGGTCAGTTTGGAAAAAGTTGATACTCTGGAGAATGTTGTAGATGCATTGACGAAGCCAGTGAGCACAGACAAGTTTAGGTGGTGTACCAGTTCAATGGGCCTTAGTGCCCATGATTTTTAGTAATTTTTTGTTGTCCTCTAGAGGTTCCTGTGTGATCTTCATCAAGTGGGAGATTGTTAGAAATGTGTGCCTCAATCCCATAGGCTAAAACCTCTAAAAAGGAAAAGTTGGTGTGACATCTTTTGTGTCTGGCTGACTAGCAGTTGAAACCTTGTTGAAATCATTCAAGTCATTGTGACCTTGCTTTTGTCTCACCAAAGGAGCCTATCACTATGAAATTTTGTTCATTATAACCTCTCACCATCTGTGGAGACCTCTTGTCAACTTTTGGCATTTATCGGATATCGGGGAGAGTCTTAGATGTTTTCTATGAGCTCTTAGCGATATGATTGTCTTGCCAAAAGCATTTTCTATTGAAGTCTTTGGGGAGAGTCTAGGGTGCTCGATAAGAAGTCATATCGATATGGATTTCTTGCCAACATTGTTTAGTTTGAAGTCTTTGGGGAAAGTCTTGGAGTTCAGTATGTCTTATATTGATCAGGAATGTCTCACCGACGGTGTACACTCGTGGTAGCACAAAAGATCTTGTTGTGAGGTCTTAACGATGGAAACAAGTCTTGCCAATTGTTCAGTATGACTTGAGGCTTCAAAATAACATAAAGAACTCAATAGGATGTCTCAGCGAAAGATGATTGTCTTGCTGATGTGAATACTCATGTCTATGTGACTTATGGACATCAGTATGAAGTCCATGCAAAAGTGATGGGTTTCCCTGACTGGTGGATGCTTTAGAACAACATGAAGACTTGGAGGGAGGTCTTAGCAAGAGAAAAATGTTTTTCCAATGGTATGACATTCGATGTGACTTTGAATATCAGTATGTGGTCTCACCGAAGAGCGATAGTCTTGTCGAAAGGAAAAAATGAAGTTGATGCAACTTGTGAGCTCAGTAAAACATCTTGCTGATAGGATGAACTCTTGGCAATATCAAATGTTGATTGTTTTGGCATCATGGAGACACAATCAGTGTCTCACCGATATACCAACACAACTTGATTTCATTTTGACTTTTTGACCATCTTATGTGGAGTCTTGTGGACCAATCAAAGAGGCTGAATGGGAACCATTGGAAGATAGTTTGTTGTGGTAGTTCTGAGAGGAAGCTTGAAAGATAAGGAACGACATGAATATAGTTTTTAGTTGCAAATGTTCTATCATTCGGTCGGTTTGAAGAACAATTGTGTGAATAATTCAAATTGGATCAGAGTGATTTCTATTTTGTAAAGATTGTAACTTGAAGGTTCCTATAAAAGAGTGGTCATTGTGAAAGCTATTGTAATCTAGCATCAGAAAGATAAGTCACAACTCTGTATGTAATTATTTGTTACTATAATACAAAGTGACTTGTCTTGGGGTGGTGTGTTTTTCTCCCATAAGGGTTTTCCCACGTAAATCTAGTGTTCATCTATATTTGTCAAATTCTCTGTTTCTACTATTTATTTCAAAGTGCATCTTAATTGAACTATAATTGAAAACTTAAGGTATCTTTGCATTCTTCCCTGAGGTTTTGACGTTAGGAGAGTTGCTTCCACATCTATCTTTCCTTACAATTTTGCATGCATGTCACAATGAACCATATGGAGAAAATTTTGCAGCCAAGAGGAGAACAATGAAGATTTTGAACACAAGATATTACTAGCCAACACTCCATAAGGGTGCAAGAAGGTATACAAGAGAATGTGACAAAGACCAAATTTGATGAGATGCCACTTTATCCTTAGGTAGTAATCACTCCTTTCAACAAGTGGGGATTGGATTTTATCAGACCCATTGACCCTCCATCAAATGGTAAGTCTTATATCCTAGTATGTACTAATTATGTAACAAAGTGGGTAGAAGTTAAGACCATGAAGCATGCAAGAGATAACAAGCTTGCATAATTTCTTTATGAGGATATTTTCACAAGGTATGGAGTTCCAAGAGATATAGTGACTGATCAAGGGGCTCAATTCACATCAACCCTTGTTACAAAACTAGTCAATGAGTACAAAGTAAGACACAGAAATTATACTCCTTATCACCACTAGGCCAATGGCCAAGTTGAGGTGACCAATAGAGAAATTGAATCTATTCTTACCAAAATAGTAGCTATCCATAGAAAGGATTGGGAAAACATATTACCATAAGCTATTTGGGCCTACAGAACTACCAGGAAAACAATAATAGGTTTCACTCCATTTGAGTTGTTGTATAGAATGAAAACCATGATGCCCATTGAATTTGAACACAAGACTCTTAGGACTGTAGTAGATTTGGGCATGGATATCTCTGAGGCACAAAAAGAGAGAATCATACAACTAAATGATTTGGATGAGATGGGAAGAGAAGCCCCACATCACACATAGGTAGTATAGAATTAGAGAATCAAGTGGCATGAAAAATTCATCAAGGATAGGAAATTCCAACTAGGAGATTGGGCCTTGCTCTATGACTCAAAGTATCAAGAAAAGGCAGGAAAATTGTAGACAAGGTGTCTAGGACCATTTGAGGTTGCTGAAGTATTCCCTAATTGTGTTGTACATCTCATTGCTATTGACCCAATTAGATTTAAGTTGCTTGTGAATGGTCATTGCCTCAGATTATATCACAAGCTAACTTCTAAGGAGGAGTTCGTACAATAATTCACTCAACATGCAACACCTAAGCTTCCTGCACCTAAAGGAAGTGGACCTAGTGTCCCTCCTTCTAGTTAATTAAGGTACGTACCTGTCATAATAAAGACTTCCACTTTTGTGGGATTCCACTTCTTCACCATCCGCCCATCTACCCATCTATTTCCACCTTTCTCTCTCTTCCATCACTTCTCTTCATTCCACTCCACCTCATCCCACCTCATCTTCATTAATTTCTCAACTTATTTCCTAAAAAGGTGAATGACACTTTCTACACAATCTTTGCAGTGAATCCTCCACACATCATTGAGGTATGTATGTATTAATTTCTATATCTTAATTGTCTTTAAGTGCATTCAATTAATTGTTGTACATTAGTATGGACGTTCACCATAACATGCCAATATTTCCTGCCCTATCAAATCATCATTCTACATGTGAGGGAACATGCCCAAATTTAGGTTGGGGTCGAGGTAAAAGATGTGAATATATTTCCCACATGTCATTCCATGCTAGTCTATGTCAGCAAAATTTAAATTGAGCCAATTTAAAATCCAAGTGAGAGGACCACTTGCATGTGTGAGGTGACACCAATTGTTGTTGCCATTTCTCTCCATCATAGCTTTCATTTATTACTCCTTTCTTTCCATCATTGGTGCTATCATATCTCAAGTTGCAAACAAATGGTAAATTAGAAAGGGAAAATGTAGTCAACATCAACATTTGAAAGTTAGCAAGTGTTGCAGGAAGGTGAATTTTATTTTCAGATGGAATTGTAGGAGAGAAACCACAAAGTTTTTGTTTTATTGCAGAAAATGAGAGGTGGGTTAATTAGAAATGAACCCACAGTGCATGATTTATTACTACAAGATGTATCATGCCTGGACGAGTTCAGAAACTATGGATGGATAGACTACTTCCTAAAACTAGATGATTTTGATGAAGACATTACACTAGAGTTCACCTAGAAATTGTCTGAAGGGAAGGCCATGGTAAAAGGGTTGGAGTTCATAGCAACTGAAGAAAGAATTGCAAAAGTCATAGGGTTACCTATTGATGGTGAAAATTACCCTACTTCTAGAAATGCTAGATTAGCTAGGGCCGAATTTACAGAGCTGAACAATCCTCCATCAAATATAGGTAAACAGGATATGAAGAGAATGTCTCTACCTAAGCCATGGAAGCAAATAGTTGTTTATGTCATAAAATACATCACCTGTGAAGGTCACCAATCAAATTTGAACTTTGTACACTTCAAGCTTTTGAATCATATGAGGCACAAAAGGAGGATGAATGTGTCGAATGTGTTATACAACCTTCTTTCAATCATGGTGGCCAAGACTCAAAAAAGTAGGGACAATTATGTTTCCCACCATTTTCTAATTAAATTGTTAGTTGAGAAGTCTCTGCATGATGTGTTTACAACGACCTGGGAAGAATTCATAAAACTTGATCAAATTATACTTGAGAATTTTCAACATAGGTTTTTACCTCAAACTCATAGGTCTAGTAGGAGATTGAGCATGACTAAAGCCACTCTTGGTGCTTCAACCTCTAGTGTAGGCCCTAGTGTAAACCCTCCTATAATAGAAGAGACCATAGAAATGATCTCTTCTGGGAAAGAGCACTAAGACAAAGAAAGTTTTTCCCCTAACTATGATGATGATGTTCCACTTGGAAATCTAATGAAAAATAGGGTACAAAAGAGAGTAGTAGAAATGAGAAAAGGAAAGGCCAACAGGTAGCTGACAGAAAAAGAGGTGCCAAGCTCTAAGAAGAGAAAGGCTAACATTGTTCATCCTTCATCTAAAAAAAACATGAGAGCCCTCCTACGAAAGTAAGACCAGTCAAGCCAGTCTTTGCTATTCCTCTGCAAGGAAGCCATAAGTCTAGAGAAGTATCTCAAGGGGACATAAAATCTCTAATGGGGTAGGAGAATGTCAAGGAGGAGGATATATTTAAGGAAACGACAAACATAATATTGGTTGATCTTGCCAACATTGCAAAACAAGTCAAAAATCAAGAGGATGAGGAAAGTGAGGATTTCCTACAACAAGAGTTCCTACAACAAGAGATCCTACAACAAAAGCAAGAACAAGAGCAAGAGTCCCTGCAAAAACAACCCAAATTGGGAGAACAATCAGTACCCCTATGGCCAAAATTGATGAGACAACTTGAATCCTTGCAATTGGTACCAATGTGAAGAGCAAGAATCAGTGCTAGGAAAAATGCTCGTAGGAATACATAACCACCCTAATTTTTCAATGCACAAGGTATCCATGCATTTATGGAAAGAGATGCAAAGAAGGGAAGAAGAATGAAAGGAGGAAAAACGTAGATTGAAAAAGGAAATTGAAGACAAGGATGTAGAATTTTCCACCTTGAAGAAGAAGGTGGATGATATGGCAACCTTGGTACCATAGATTTTAGAATGTAGGACCCCTCCAAGGGTCTATGCTCTGCATTTGAAGGAGAAATACCTCTCTTTTAGACTAGCTAGAATTGTCTTAGGTTTGAACCCTTCTATTGAGACCCCTACTGAATTTTTCAATGCTTATTGGATTGCTTCCCCTGAAATGAAGAATTTTGACTCAAGACCATGATCAAAATCCATTGTTGTATGTTGGGGATGTCCAATTAAGGGCATTTATGTCTTAGGTGCAAAATTAGATTAGTTGGAGATAGGAATATGGGGCTTATAAGCATATGGAATCCAACATCCCCCTGTCCATTAGGGCTGAATCAAGGAATCCGAGGGATGTTTTTAGGAAATGACACAAAATTATTTTTAGACCTAGCTATGGTAATAGGATCATGCCTTGGATAGAAGCAATTTATAGTGAATATGAGGCAAAGGAAAAAGAAAAAGAGGAAACTGTGAAGAGATACCTCTCACAAAGACGGAACAACCTAATTGATGATCTCAAGTAGGCTGAGCCTCATTCCATCTAGAACTATGCAAAAAATCTTAATAGAATTGATAGATATATTCAAATTTGAAGGAAAAAAGGGCAATTCTAGCTTCCCCTAACTTTTTAGCCACCCATCCTAATGTGGCATGTACTAAACTTCAGGTTCTACCAATATGATATTGCTGCAAAGAGATAGAGATGGAGAAAATTTGACATATTGGGAGGATTCTATTTGGATCCTAATTCATGCACAACACAGTCTAATGTGGGATAGTTTTCATTTGAAAATTTCAAAGCATTGACCAAGCAATAGAACAACCCTTCCCTTGCTAGAGGACTAGAAAAATCTTAGGTTGGGGGGAGTGATATGGTCTCATTTTGGGTAGAATTTGATTTAGTTGTTGAAGTTATCATGGAATTTGATGATGATTCAAACTATAGATATTGGGCTTAATCTTATTTTTGCAAACCTTTAATGATAATGGCATGTTATATGGACTGTCTATATTAATTTTGTATGTGGTTAATGAATTTTATTTGAGGTGGTTACATATATGCAATTATTGTGCATACTAACACTACCATGCAAATATAATTTGAGGATGCTAAATTGAGGAAGACACTGCCAACTGGGCATGCACCATAACGTCCAACAAGAGAATTGTTCAAAGGTCAAAGGAGGTCGACGCTAGGAGATTCCTCATGAAATATGAATGTAACCACCTTGTAGTGGTCATTATTTATGTTGAGAAAACGTGCATGTTGTTACAACACTAAATTTGTGGTTGGACATGCATGTCTAACCAGATTCTATGCATGCATAATTTTCACCCCCACTTTCTCTATTTTCCCTAAATGGTGTCCTCCTAGTTCATGGAGTTGACCGTCTTGTTTAGTTGGTATTATAAATAAGGATTGGAAGCTCCTTTTAAGGTTGCACAATTTGATATTGTACTTGCATTCTTCATTTTTCAACAATACAGATATACTACTCTTTTGTACTCATGATTTATAGTGAATAAAATGAAGTTCTAAGCTTGAGCATCTGAGATCTCATTAATTTTAGAGGATACTTATCCAATGGGGCCCACTTGGTGAGTAATCCATCCTTTAGTTTATTATTACTTTTGAATTTGGCACTGACTATTCCTACAGCCACTAGAATTCCATTCAATTTTTTTGCTCATATTTTCATTTCTATGATGCATTTCAGCTTGGTGTAGTTGATGATTGATTATTAGCATTTATGTTGTTCCTTTCTAAGCAATTTACTTTCAGCATTGTGTCTTTCTTAGCTGTAGAATGAAAATGGCTACTTTGGGTTCCTAGTGCACATATTGTGCTCACCCATTTCAAATTTATATCCTTGGGTTGACAAGTTAAATGTACCTTCATGATGATTGAAATAGCTATTTAGGTTAGATGTCCAATCTCTGAATCATGGCTATAAAGGCCTAGTTGTTAAATCATTGTAGGAGGCAAACATCTACCTCTAAATCAAAAACACCCATTGTGCATAATATACTCGATATCAAGGTAGTTATCCAAGATAATGGTTTTGGAGACTATAATCTAAAGAAGGACACTTTTTTGTCTTATGAGTCACCTCTTTCCCTCAAATCTCATGGAAAATCCACACCTATCAACAAAGAAATTGAAACATTAAAGCTTGCATTACCACTTTCACCAAGTGGGGGGCCTTGAATAAAGAAGATGTCAATGAGGAAGATGTATCCAAATTTCTCTATCAGGACAATCTACTGATGCCTGTTCTTCCCATTGAAGATGATAATAAAGGTTTATAGGTAATGATGAGTTGGGTATACAACGAGAATGAAAAGCTGGCACAAAATGATAATGGTTTTCAAGAACCACCATTCTTGAGATACATCCAAAGAATCTTGGCTTAGGATGTACTACTAGCAAAGTGACCATTCTTGGCAAGGGTACTTCTAATAAATGGGTGAAGGCTTCCTCTTTGTTACCAACATCACATGATACTACCCTAAATGAATTTCCCATTGGCATTGCTGAATTATTTGAGGATACAACTCTCTCTATGATATCTACAACATATTTCATCCAAAACAACCAAATCATTGAATTAAGCCTAGTATACCCTCAACTCATGAACTAGGACCAGCAAGGACCACCAATTCTAGATATATTCAAAAATGATGAAGTAGTCTCAGAATTCATCGGACTTCATAACAAATTACCATGTTGGGATCACAAAGTAGGATTTTTTATAGAGCTAGACACACATGTGTACTATGGGGAGACAATTAAATCCCTCAGTCACAAAATTGATGACATGAGAATACCATGCAAATATTTAAGTGAAAACCACACTGTGGCACTTTCAGATCACAAAAGAGTAAAACAAAAAGATGCATCTAAAGGTGAAAATATCTCTTAGGTTCCCAAGGATGAAGGATTATATCTCCCCCTTAGTGCAATGAATCGATAAAAATTAGTAGTACTAGTAGAGAAGGCTGCTTTAGTGAGTGTAGGCCCAAAACAAACACCTAAGATAACATTTTATGCCAAATCATTGTTAGATGAAGAACAAAAGAGCTTAGAAATATTCCTAATTGAAAGAAGAGAAAATTTTTCATGGTCATACAAGGATATGTCGGGGCTCGATCCTAAAGTGGTTGTACATCATTTAGCAGTTTACCCTGAAGCCAAACCAATGAAACATAAATTTAGAAAAATGCACCCTCAAAATGCATTACTGGTTAAACTAGAGTTACAAAAGCTCCTTGATGTTAGATGTATCTAGCCAATTGACTATCCTAAGTAGGTTTCTAGCCTAGTACAAGTCTCCAAACCCACTTGGGGCATCAGAATATGCATAGATTTCCCTCTTCCCAACATCGACATCATTGTCAATTTAACCACAAGAAATGAAATGTTGTCACTCATGGATGGATTTTCAAGCTATAACCAAATCATGTTTTCTAAGGAGAATCAACATAAAACTACATTCACTTTTCCATGGGGAACATATTGTTGAAACTTGATGCCATTTGGGCTAAAAAATGTTGGAGCAACCTGTTATCAATGAGGATTGCACCCTAGTTGAGTTGCACTCAACTATACTGTATAACATGAAAATTTTCTCAAGGTATGGGTGACTTATAATGAGGATGAAAATCTAGAGAGGGTTGGTTCCCCTGGTAGATCACCTAAAACTACTAATTTTTTTGAGAAAAGGGCATAAAAGGATAACTGAAATGGAAATCTTAAGAATTAAAGCATGATGCACCAAAAAAATTTAAACTTATTCACTAATTTAACTCACAATCATCTCTCAAAACATTTACTCTCACAATTTATTGTGAAACATGTAATACAAAAGTGATTATTATGAAGGTTTGAAATTAAACACAACATACAACTTGCATTACATGAAAATTTTGCACACATATTCCCAATAATGAGACATGAAAAAGGATTCAACACTTATACTCACAATCAAACATCAAATCATCCACTGCAAAATGAGACAAAAAACGATGAAAAAGGAATGCACTATTACTTTTATTGATCTAAAAGGAGCTTCTAAATCATATTATGAAAATATGAGTTACAAAACTTACCAACTCTCTGCAACACTTGAGAGGAGGAAACAAGAACTAAGGAAAAACTAAGTTTCTCATCCAATAATACCCAAAAAAATTCTAAAAGTCAAGAAGCAAAATTTTTAGCTAATTGCAATCCAAAAAAGTAACCAAAGCATCTCTCACAAGTAGAAGGAAAAAGCCATGAAAAGAGGGCACAAAATTGATCCAAAGTCATTGAAAATAGGTGGAAACTTTCCTTCTCAAGTGGATCTACCAAAAAGGACTCCAAATTCGCTCAAATCTAACTAGAAAACCAAAATAGAAACTTCAGTTGACTTCATCTTTCCACTTTGCATAATGGTGACTCAAGCAAAAAAGGGCAAGTAAACTGAAATTTCCTTAATGAGTTTTTTGCACTTTCTCTTTTCTCTACATTTAAATGACACTTACTAAACTAATTTATAGATTATTACTTTAATAAGGTCATACAATCTTGTTTCAGCTCTAGTTGTGCAAAATGAAGGGTCAACCTTGGCAGAGTTTGATTTTTCCAACTTTGTAAAATTTTACAAATATATGCAAAGGTATACAAAACACCTAATGCATAGCAATGGGAAACTAAACATAAGCCAAGGTATTAATTTGGAATAATTTTTTTAAAATAATGTGAAAAAACACCCATAAAAGGGTTGGCCAAAATAGAGCAAAAAGAAACCCTCAAAAATAAGTCGCGACCCTTCTTTCATTTCACTTTCATTTGCAACTCTTGGTTTTGAGTACGACCATGCCAGGGTTTTCTTGAGATTTGAAGGAAATTTTTGGAGCTTTCATGGGGCTATCATGGAGCTTTTGTCAAGCCTTTTGTAGACTTGTGAAAAGGGTGAGTGGTATGTTCTTTTTTCTCCATAAAATGTTATGATTTTATGCTTGGTTTCTCTGGCACATAATAGAGGCTTGAGTTTTTTCTTTGCTTTATTTTGGATCTATGCCATTTTGAAGCAAGCTATGACTTTCTTCTTTTTATCCCCTGGAGAAAATGAAGGTAATATTTTCCATATTCCTTTATTTTACATATTCTTGGTTTTCCTTTTGTATTCCTTCTAAAAACTCCACTTCTTTTATTTGGGTTCCTTAGAACATTTCTTTGCAAGATTTAGAAATGGGAATTCTTGTTGATAAAGTTTCAAAACTTTCTTGAAAAGATATTTTACAAAACTCATGCAATGTTACACTATTGGTATAAGAGGGTCTTTCATGGTGGTTGTAATTTCTTCATATGCAATCCTTGATTCCATTATTGCATCTTCTGGATTTATGGTTGATTGAGGGCTTTGGAACCCTAGGCTAAGGCTTGATAAATGAAACCCTAGCTTGAAATCTTCATTGTTGAGAAAAATAAATAAAATAACTGCTACTCATGGCCTTAGGATTTGAAAAGTCTAGGTTTTTATTTTGAAACCCCTCCTTGAAGTTATTGTATGTTTTGGGTGCTTTTGTCTCTTGCTAAAATAGTCCACACTTTTAATGATCTACACCTGACACAGAAGAAACTTCATTTTAGGTGTAACCCAATTGACACTGTCGTGACATTTGGAAATGCCCATCTACCTTTGGAATAATGATGATTCACATTTACTTCTTTATCCTATATCTATTCCATTGAATACCATCTCTTGTTTTTCAAAATCTTATGCAATTTTTTGATAAATGAATAATACCATTTTTGATGCATTGAGGACTAATGACAAGATCTAAAGGACATTTGTATAACACCCTTATGTACCATTAAATATGAACTTCACTGAACTCATAGGTTGCCATGTAACTATAGAAAATGCAAGATTTTTATATGGTTCTTAACCCTTGAAAGGCTTCATGTCACTCACCTCAATTCAGCTCCAAAGATCTTATTATCTCTTTGATTGGACTACTACATTGGGTCTATGGGACCTCCACTTGCATTGATATTTGAGAAAGGTTTTAAAGCATTCATTGAAATAATGAATTCCTGATTTCTCTTTCCTTTCTCTCATTGTGTTGTCCACAACATAAACATTATGACAATGGTTGTCGTCTCTTATTGTGACTCCATTTAACAAGTTCTTTTTATTCATAACAGTGATGACCATATAGGGTATGTGTAGGATCATCATGGAAAAAATAGGCCCTTAAGTGGCAAAAAATTCAAAAAAATCAGAGCTAGGTAACTTGACATAAAAATTTGAATAAGTTATCTATATTATTTCAAAAATATGTAAGAATAGAATCTATAGAAAATTGGATTTATTTTCTAAACTACTAGGATTATTTAAAAACAAAAAGAATATATTTGGTGAAAATTTGAAATTCCAATGTAGTAGTACTTAAATTTCAGGGAAAAAATAAGAAGTAGGTGTCTTTCTGACCACCCTAACCACAATAAAATGATAATATTTTTTTATAATATTTTATATATAAGTAGAGGACTCATCTCCCGATGTGATGCATATTTTTTTGTAATTTTTTTCCAAGTAAATAATTAATTATGATTTTTTTAGTAAAATTTTTGAAAAATATGAAAACTCGTATGTCTGACCACCTTAGCTTGGACAAAACTTCATGAAATTCATTTTGTTTTTTTAATCCTATAGTATGCAGAGCATAGAATGTGACACATATTTTTTATTCAAAAAATGTGATATTGTTTTAAAGCTATAGATTTATTTCAATCAACCTATCAATCAGGACTTTAGTCATAATTCAAATAGAAAATGAATAATAATTATTTATTTAATTCAAAGTAAAGCATAATTTATATTGGTGGAAAGATGAGAATCTCCTTTAAAAACCCTTTTCATTTCATCAATTTTGGGTAAAAAAATGGTCATCAGTCACATACCCTACACATACCCATAATATTGCCACTTTTTGGCCCATCATGATCCTGCACATACCCTATAAGCTATTGGTACTTAGATTTTGTATTAATATTTAGCTTCTCATGTTTAACCTTACACCATTGGTTTTGGCATCAGGCTTGTATTGGAGCCTTTATTTGTGTAGATGCCTACCAAATCATTGTCAAGAGTAAATACACTTGCTTTGAATGTGGATAAGTAGCTACTTTTCTCTTTGCTGCCCCATCACATCAAAATGACTTATATCATGGTACAATGAAGATTTCCATCATGGTTGTTTGTATCTTTCATATATGAATTTATACTCTTACCCTTTTTAGAAACTGAAAGGAAAACATGTTGGGCTCAACCCTTGTGGGAGCCCATTTTTTCCACCACATGTTTTGATGCCAAACAAGATGAATCATGTAATGATAATGAACTTTGACCTACACAGTGAACAAACAAGTTAGATAAAACAATGAAGCTAAAAGTTCATGTGATGACTTGAATTTTTGGCTCTCTTGTATACATGTGATAAATGCCCAACTAATTTAATGCATCATAGATGTTTTTTATATTTTGTTGATGAAATACATGATGATAGTTTGTATCTTGATCTCTAACCAAATCATTTCCATCTTCTGGAGGAACATCTGAAAATAAAGAGGATCAACATTAGGATCTGCCACTTAGGCAATGATGGATGCATCTCTTTTCATATGCTTATTTTTATTTCTTATCTTTAGATGTATAACTTCAAATTATGATGTTTTAGATTAGTCATTCCCATGGATTGTGTTGGACATTTGAGCCTATCTCTTTGTAAAATAAATAAGGACATCAATACTGTGCAAATTTGTGTAATTTTCTATTGTAAAGAACATTTGCACAATAAAAATGAACTTCATTTGAAAGCATCCTTTGTGCAATGACAAAAATTTAGTATAAATTGTATGTACCTTTCACTTTTGATGCAATCAACTATTTCAGCTCTACCAAATTGATTTGTAAGTGAAATTTGGTAACACTTCTAGTGATTTTTGTTGAATGCTTGCCTGCTAGGCATATTGGATCAACAACCTTAAACAATCCATTGGGCATGGAGTTAAATTCTACCCCTCATAAACTCAAAAAACAATTGTAACTCAACCGCTAAAACCTCAATAGTAGCATAAGCCAAAACAAAATCAAACAACCATGGCTTTGTTTAGGACAAGTCCATCAAACATGCATATGAGCACTTATTGGAAAAAAAAACTTAAGTAAAATGAAAATGTTCCTAGAGCACTTATTAACTATAAACACTACCCTACCCTACACTAACCAACATTGGTAGTGTTTAGACAAAGCCATTAACTAGTATTGGGAAATAATTTCCCTTGTTTATCTAGTGAATCTGCCTTCTATGCTTGTAAGCAACCAACAATGGGTTTGGAAAAGGTGGCTATCGAATAAATTTATGTGATGTCTTTCCAAGAAAAACAACAAAAACACATACCTGCTTGCTTTGAATGATAATATAGTTGTTTTGGGGTGGATAAATCAACTAGTTTTCCTCTTCCTACTACTCATCCTCATACCTTGCAATAGGATTAATAGGTGATGGATTCTCCTAGCTTCTTTCCAACTAGATTAGATTTCGAATTGGACATCCTCTTGATAAACCAATGTGCAAAGAATCAATGTTGATTTTTTGTTTGGATTTTGTTGCCTTCTCAACTTCAATATGAATTATGGAATGATTAGGGGGGTCTAAAAACATACCCAAATTGAAGTTATCTAACTTTTGCTCCTATTCTTGTGTGAATGTATCATCAAGGAACTCATTCAAAACCACCTCTTGAAATTTAGCCTCTTCTTCCAAAGGCTTTAGCTACATACTTTCCTTGTTGTCCTCAAATTGATTAGTTTCTTCCTGTTCAAATGAAAATAGGGAATATTTAGAAACCTATTTTTCTTTGTTTTCCTCATCATTCACTTGGTCATCATGAGAATTCAATGGAGTGGAAAGCTCTCTACAAGTTAAACAACTAGGATCCTAACAATCAAGCATTGAGTTGTCTTGAAAATATTAATCTTCTTCAGTTAGTTTACTTGATTATTCTTCAAGGTAAGTTGCCTTCAATGTATCCATGTTAGATTCTCCTTTATAGTACAAAGGGAGTTCTAAAAACAAAATAGATGTTTCAAATCCATGGAGAACATGATCTTCTTTGGAGATAGGGCTCTTTTCTATTGACAAATGTTTTAGACCTTCCTCATCACTATACCAGCTAGATACCTCAAAATGGTTGTCAGTATTCTATTGTTCAAGTTGATCTTCATCCTCTTTATAAACCTACAACACATCATGTTCCATAATGTTTGCTTGTTGCTCCAAATCAGCTAGTAAGATGAGCATTTGTATGTTTTCTTCATTACCATCATCAAAATTAAGCAATTAATCAAACAAAGAAATTGAATCCTCCTCTTCATGTTGTTCCTTATCCAATGAACAAACCTTCTTTACACATGCATCATTCCTATATTTAGCTGAGAAGATGACACAATCATTATTAACTTCTTGCTTTATATCCTACTTCTCTTGATCTACAACCTCATTTACCTCTTGTAACAAGTCTGATCTATCAAATTTTTGCTTTAAATCCTACTACTCTAGCTTGCTATGTTCATTGTAATAAGTCTTTGGAGATACAATAGGATCAACTAGATAAACTTGTGGAGTTTCTTGGGATGTTAGAGGAAAAATAGGCTCTTGAAGAAGCTTCTCTTGAGGGATTGTAGACTGAACCTAGTCAAGAATAGGTTAATCTTGTATGAAGCATAGTGTATTGATCAGAATTCCTTTTCCAAAAAATGGTTTTAGAAAGGCAATAGTTGGGTTAGCTTCTTTCTTAAGTACAATTTTTCTAATGAAGAAGGGGTTGATTATGATTTTTATGTAGAGTAGGGCTAATATATTATAAAAAAACAATGATTTTAACACATTAGGGAAATGAATTTAGAATCCATCCTGGTAGGAACCCTTCCAAACTCAACACTTCCACAATGGAACATGCTCCTCAAAGGCCACAAAGCCCACATAAAGCATCAATGCCCCAAACCCTCTACTCAACACTTGAAGAACCTCAAAAAATGTGGAAAAAACATATGCAAACCAACAATGGCTCTCAAGAAACTTGGACTCTCAACCTACTTAGTATTCCTTCACAAACTACCCCTTTTTTTGTAGTAGCCTTTCAAAACTGGTTTTTCAAGCATAAATTTCAAGGAAAGCATGACCTTCAAAATGTAAGAATAGTTACATATACCATTTTGGCCATTTAAAAACATACCTTAAAATCAAATAGGGAAGGTTTGTACAGAATCCTTCAAAACTTGACTATCCTACTTCTCTAGTAGCCTAATTAGACAAGTATGCGGGTGTAGATGGGTTATATGCTTCAATGGTACTCAACCCTAGTTACAAACTCTCAAAAATGTCACATTTAACCCCAATAATATTTTCCCATCACATAATTAACTTTTCCCAAAGGATTTTCAACAAATACCCCAAGTCCCTAGGGTGTGAATGCCAAAACATGACCTGGTACAACAATCTATCCTTTTGTTTCTCCTCCTCACGTGTGAATCAGGTATCAAAACCTTGTAGAACATTAGAACACCTTGAAATAGAATTATGTGCAAGATTTCAGGGTCCTATCATGGAGGGAACTCTGAAAAATGAATTTTGTTTGCCCACAAGAACCCTAGGTTGGGTTTCAGACTGACTTCACTAAAGTGCTAATATCTTTTCACAAACTCCATAAAAATTGATCACACAAAAACTAAAATGAATTTAAGAGTTCCCTTTACATTTTTAAAACAAATTTTATATTGTACAATGTATTGGAAGTTGGTACAATTTGTTGTAGCATCAAAAAATGTTCAAAAAATTGTAGAAAACAAGGTTTTTATTTCTCAATCTTCAAATATCCAAAAAACACAACCACAAGGTCAATGATACAAGAACATTTAAGGAATTTACATCCATCCACCAATGGTTACAAACCAATTTTCAACCTACAACCATTCATCTTCCAATTTGACAAAAAAAATGTAAAAGTTGTTTTTGCAACATTATGCAACTTTACAATATTTTGTGCAACTAGACTCTAATTCACCCTTAAGCACTCAAACTAGACCTAAACAAACATAAAATT
The DNA here is from genome assembly GCA_007258455.2 of Sequoia sempervirens. NCBI lineage: Eukaryota > Viridiplantae > Streptophyta > Pinopsida > Cupressales > Cupressaceae > Sequoia > Sequoia sempervirens. The sequence continues at coordinate 208,682,088 of VDFB02358134.1, forward strand.
TTCTTCTTAGAACTTATTACATGAAATAATTACAAAACAAAAACAATTTACTAACTTTAACCTCTTGGACCTATGGTGCCCCCGCACCCTATTCTTGGGGAAGAAAAGATTCAAGCTCCACTTGAATGGAGGGTAGCAACATGAGAACCATGCTTGAAATCTCTGGTCTGATGTCCTTGAATCCCTACATATTATTATTTAAATAGTCCCATGCTTGCTTCATCTTCACTTTAGGTTTCTTGAACACTTGGCTAAGATATTTTAACTTTTTCTATATAAGCATGTCCCCCATCTGTACCTCTACCTTATAACTAATCATTTTTTCCTTGATGGATGTCATGTATGCCAATAGTTCCTTGCTCTCTTTCAATGGATTGTTTCATTTTCACCTTAGGTTTCTCACCTTGCAATTCCTCAATCTCATCAAAAGCACTTTGTCTTCTCTCTTTGTCTCTAACCATCATGTCGTCAAGTGTGGATTCTTGATCAATGTTACTACCCTCTCCTAAAAGAACTAAATCATAGCTAACCTTAGTACCTTCAACATTACACTTCACTGACACCTACAACTCTCTTTTGCTTCTCCACTTGTATTGGATGCTTATTTATTTTTCCATCTTACATCTGCAACTTAGTTTGATCATTATGCTTCTCTATATTTCCTTTCCCCCTCAAACATTGCTTTCTTAACTTTGCAATCTCATTCACTAAAATCCTCTTTCCTTTTCCTTTTGCATCAAAATTTCTTTCACTTACAACCTCCCAAACAAGTGCACCATTTTTGTTTACACCATCCCTTTCTTTAGACACATCACATTCTTCATTTTGTTTGTCATAGGCTACTGTGTATGATAGACCAACCCCTAGTACAAAAGCCATTTAGTGACTAGCACCTCTCCTTGGAAGCATGATGTCAAAAAAATTATCAACCACTATGTCTAAATGATCTTTCAATACATCCTGAACTTCCCAAGGAAACTCTTCAATGCTTGTTCATGTTATTGTTACCAATTTTTCACTATAGCTCAATTGGTGGAGCTAGATTAAACATTGTTATATCTTAAAGTGAAATTGTAGTTATTTATGCTTTATGCTTAAGTGTTGTTTGCACTTTGTTCATTATTCATCAAGTGACAGTTATGCTTTGAAAAGAGGAAACAAAGTTTTGAGAGATTGTGTTTCAATGTTACACAATTAAATGAAGTACAAAATTGAGCATACAATAATAAAGCATTTCAGATTGCTTTTATTTTTTTTATGAACTAATTCATATTTACAGAGCTTCATTTGATTGCGAAAATTCAAATAATAATACAACATTGCATCGAGATGCATTTTATTTTCTAAATGAAAAGCATAGGATTGAAATCAAATATCCACACAAGTCATGGATGCAATTGTTACAGTGCATCACTAGTATCACACTACATTATGGAAGATGCATTAAAAGAAGAAATAACATAACAACATAATCATCATTGCCTAATTGGTTGATGGTCGATGTTGAAGTGGTGCACCTTTTGTCTTCTCCAAGCTCTGTTGACCTATGGGAAGGAAGAGAGGGATGTCAAAGGCTCCAACTATGAAGATACCTATATGAACCATCAACAATAATGCAGCCTGCTACTAATCATACATGAAAAAATCAAGTGAAGTGCAAAGACATAGGCTAAAAAGAAGAAACATCAACATCATCATTCATTATTTTTATGCTAACATTGTTTACTTCTTTGTGCGGGTATCGGAAAAATCATGAAGTTGATTATCATTTGAAGACCAAGCATGTGGAGAAAAATAGGCTCCCACAAGGGTAGAGCTCAGCATGCTGCCCCTTATTCATTACAAGTGGGACAAGATAGTAATTACATCACCATATTCATCAAGAAAAGAAATTATATACAACTGAAAGAGTAAAGAAGAGTTATCCATCAAGCCATTAAACCAACTGTGCATTCATAACAATCATGTAAATGCTTTCTGAAAGCTACAGGTGAACTGTGAGTTTAATTTCTCAATCATTTAACTAAGTACATTTGTCTCAAAGCATTGTTGTATGGTTTATGTTCTCTTGCCACAATATTATTTGTTAATCATGTTCATAATGTCATGCAAGTTTCAGTTCAATAGTGTTCTTTTTCTCAATCAAGGATAGTGAAAGGCATACATAATGCCTCAACGAAGAGAATTGTTTCAATTTTTCATCTCAGAAGAGAACAAGTACACAGAACAATTTATTAAATGGAGCATAAAAATGCATGAAGAGTGCTAGATAAGAAATAGGGACATCTAATCAATGCAGGAATAGTTAAGTCATCTATTAAGAAGTGAAGCAATCAACTTGCTTGTAAGTTCAACATTCATTGTTCAAATGGGTTAGACACAATCTTTTGGCTAATAGTAGAATGGAATAGTCCAAAGCTATATTGTTTTTAGAGTTTTGTTTCTTTATTTGTCATGTATTTCAAATAAGTGATACAACAAGTAAAAGTGATTTTCAAAATGAAAAGAGGTGATAAAGGAAATGGCACGAATGAGGATTGTGAGTGCATCAGAGGCAAGGTAAGCAACTATTCTATAGATTCAATCAAAGGATATTTTTGTATTTATGGAGGGCACAAAATAACATGATAATGGCATCTATAAGTGCAAATAGAAAAATAGGAAAGACTTTCAAACAAATATAGATATATGGAAATGACTATAAAATGTAATCAAAGTACAGGTATAAGAAGGCTTCTAACAAACATTTAGTTTTATCATATTATGGTACCCATGTTAAGGAATAGTGCTGATTTCTCTAAGTTTTTGAATGCACATATGTTGAAAATTAAGGAGTTTTTGAATGTAACAGAATTCCATGAAAGGAAATTCAAGTCAAACATCATCTTCTTCCAAAATATTTAGTACCCATGATTGTTTTTTGCATTAGTACAAAAATAGGTGAATTCCCTTTCATTTTCAGGTATACCCAAATGAGGATTTTTAATAGTAAGGTGAGGAATGCATTTTCTTCAGAAACGACAAATATCCATATGGTGGAATTTAATTAGATGTAGGAAATGTAAAAAAAAAAGTAATGGTTCGAGCCTAGTTTTTTTTATAAACATCAAAATATAAAGATTTTTGTTGTTCTTTTCATATGCGCACTGTTGGATTGAGATTTACATACAAGAATTTCAATTTTTAGGAAATACATGGGTTTTCATGAATATATAGATGCTTCACCATTTCAAACCTTACCCACTTGGGAGTTGTGACAGAAATCAAAAAGAGATTGAATAAAATCATGATGGGTCATCTCATTTTTTTTGAAAGAGTAATAAAATATACAGTTTTGTTTGTTTCAGAATACCCACATTGGGGTTTCAAATTAAAATAAATAATCTACAACTTTTAGTGACACCCATGAGAGGGTCTTCAAAGAAACGATAGAATGTCAAGAGTAAGTAGGGTTTCTTCAAAGAAGCAAACGCCCACATCACCTTCTTGTCTCAGAAGCACATTTTCCTCATTTCTACAAGTACCCATGTGAGGGTTTTAACCAAATGACAAGGTAAATGCATTTTCATCAAAGTAATGAATGCCCACATCAATCCTATGTTTCAGAATGCAAATATATTAAAATCCTCTGATGGGTCTAGCTCTAATTGCTTTCAAAGCTCATGATAAGTATATACATATGGAGCAGCCTGTGTAATGGCTAGAAAATTACAAATAGAATTCGACAATCCACAGAGAAATAAAGCTTTTACAAGCTTTCTATTTTGAAGAGAAATCCCAATAGGAAAGAAATATGTGGCTATAAAGTAACTTACCATTCCATTCCCATAGGAGAACACATTGGCTGCGGCTAGAACATTCACAAAAAGCTCCAAACTTAAAAACTTTCACCATGGTGGTAAGAGAAAAACACAAGGAACCCCAAGCTCAAAGCTCAAGCTCCCCCAAAATAAGCAGACAAAGTAAAGAATGCATTAGAGACTATGCCACCCGTGGCCACAAGAACAGAATAAACTTAGGAGGTAAATCCATACAAGCTATAAACAATAGCTCACCAGGTGTGCAGTTGAGTAGTGGAGTCCACGGAAAAACTTTCACACAGAGCTTCCAGATGTGAGTTCATGCTTATAAAAAGTGTCCAAGAAAATAAAGTCACAAGTATGTAAAGAGAAATCAGAGACCAAGCATGTACAGGTCGCGACCTTAATGGCCATTCTTGCTTGTCAAATGAAGTGGAAGAGCCACAATAGTATCAAAAATTAAGCTTACCAATTGAAGAATTCGACCATTTGAAGACAAAGGTAAGGATTTTTAAGCACACAAGCTATAGACTAAGCTCACTCATGGTGGCACCATCCTTTTAGGTAGAGACTGAAGTCTTCAGAGGCGATGATTACAAATGAAATGATTTTTAGGGTTTGACTTATTTTTGTCTCTTTCCCTAATTCGAGTTTAGGTCGAACATTATGATTGTCTTGAATATTCACATTTGACAATACATTAGTAGAGAAATTCGAATTTAGGGTTGTTTTTGCATTGTGAATTAAAAATCTGAAGCTTGATACCTTGAGGGGCCAAATTTCATATTCCTAGGTTGACTTTGTTTAAGTCCTTAGGGCTTGTGATTTTATATTGACACTCACACTTGTACTTTAGTGAAAATTGAAGATTTGAATATCCTAGTTTTATTGATTTTGTGAGAAATCAATAAGAATTGCAAGGTAATATCACTCATGACTTAGGGTGTTGTTTTTTAATTGTTTTTGAAGAAATCAATTAAGGTATTGAGAGGTAATATGCCTTGATATTTTTTATGATTTTTTTAAGAAAAATCAAGCATTGTATTGGAGAAATAAGGTAGTTCTTTTTGCAAGAGATTTAGCAATCTTCAATTACAAAAAATAAAGCAATTGTAAAATCTACAAATCTTGTAAAGTAGAGGCATAAAGGAATACTTTATAAATTGTTTTATGATTTCTTGCTATTTTTAGTAGATTGGTGTTGACTTTTTTCTTGGTCAAATTTGTTATTCTTGCTGGAGAGATAAGGTGTTTCATTTGCTTTAAAAGCAGATTTAGTCTATTTTTAGGAGCTTTTCAGTTTGAGCTTGGAAACAATATGTTTTTTTTGCTTTTATACAGACCTTTGAGATAGTTTGTAACCTTTTTCCTTGAGCTTTCTTGGTCAGCTTGGATTAGGGTTTCTTAAGGATTATATCTTGAAGAAAACTCAATTTTTCTTCTTCTCAGTTCATATTTTAGTTTCTTTCTCTTAACACTTTGGAGCTTGTAAAATTTTTGTACTCAAGTTTTGAGAGTTTCACTACTTCATCTAATAAAAACAACATTCCTATCTGCAATTTTTGTCTCAATTTGCAGTTTTAGTATGATGTTTATATTGTGATTCTATTTATAGCTCCTCTTTATGTCCTATTATTGCATATTATTGATGCAGAAAGTTCATTTATTGCAAGTTGCATGTTGTGTTTGAATCTAGACCTTCATGCAAATCAATTTTGCACCGGTGTTCATGAGAGATTGTGAATTCATTGTTGTTTTTTTGAAGACTATTTTGTGAGAGAAATATCAAAGTCATTATTAAGTTTTGTGGATCATTTTAAGTCATAGGTTTTATTTTCAAGTTATCCTTCTATCCCTTTTACCATAAAATACTTAGAATAGGATCTAGCATTTGGAGACCAACTCACTCTGGAGATTCCTTCTTCGTTTAGATCGCCTGCATCTAAAGAAGGTTTCGATGTGTCATTATATTGTTAAATCTTGTATTCAATAGGGTGCAAATCTAATTGATAATAGTTTTTGGCACGCCCAGTGGGACTCTGAAAGCTATTTCAGAGAAATTTCAGTGGTTTTTAATTTGTTGTTTAGTGTATGCAACAGATTTTTCAGCCTTTTGGAGGCTCATTTCAATATACCTGGCGACTCTGGTTCTAATTTTTGCATGCTAGTGCATCCTGTGCATGAGAAAGATACAAACGAGATCAATTTCTACACCCTTCAAATATTGAGAGTTGTCCCCACCACGAAGAAGAGGCAGAACAACAAGGAGGCTTTTTGAGACACCTACAAGATCGAAGTCAATGCCTCCTATTTTTTAGTTCCTTGGTTTTATCACTAGGAGTACTGGTTTTGATATCTCAAGCACTGCCAATGGTAGCACCAAGGTGGCACCCGCTCGCACCTTTCAATGGAGGAAATCAATTAAACATCATTCAATACGATGACATCCCAGTTGTAGCCCTTAGAAGTATGCCATATTTCACTGGGAGGACCTCACGACACTAGTTGAGCATAATTGTGACGTAGCCACCTTATGGTTGGTTCACAACATCACGCAAGAGAACATCACTTTAATGTTGTTGGTTGCATCACTTAAAAGAAAAGTGTTACAATGGTTCAAAGGTCTCCCAAACAACTCATTCATGACATCGGATGTGTTAGGTAATGATTTATATCAACATTTTGTTGATAAATTTGATAATTTGTCTTCATTAGAGTAGTTGCACACCATTCAGAGGGTGCCACATGAGCACTTGGCTAATTTCAACTACCCATTTCAGAGAACCTGGGATAAGATTCCTGCAATGGTAAAACTTTTACGAACACATGCTTTTTTGTTTTACTTAAAAGCTTTGAATAGTAATATTTCAGTCATGACTCAATCTATGGGTGGGCTTACACTCCCTAACACCTATGACATAGCCATTAGAGTAGAGAACTATCTCGTCCAAGATGGAGACATAGCCCCTAGACCTCCTATTCCTTTGTTTCTAGAAATACAACCACCTACCCCTATTGTTGTACCTCCCTTAGTTGTTGTCCCACCTATTCCATCAATAGGCTATCATAACGCAACCCAATAAGTCGTTACTCCAGCCCTTAACCAAGAATTTCAAGAGATTAAAAGTATACTGAAGACTTTTGGGAATGATCTTGTGAGCATAAAGAAGCAAGTAGGTCATGACCATAAGCCTTGTCAAGCCCCTTATTAGCAAAACCAGCCAAATAGGTCTGCTTTTTAGAATGATTACCAAGCCTAAAGAAGGAATTTTAAACCTAGGCCATTCCAGCCATACAATCCAAACACAGCTAGTTTTTCAAAGGAACTTGTGTCCAAAAATAATGTTGCCCAGGATTGCGATTGGTGTTATCCATGCAATCATCCCCATAACCAATCAACATGTGCTAATGGAATGAGAAATCAAACTTTAATGATTCAAAACAACTATGTTGGTTCAAAAAATGTTGCAGATCAGAATCAAGAACAACAAGATAATGTGGAAGTTGCCTTGTCAAACTAGAAGAGCTCTGAATTATGTGGCATGAATGGCCAAGATCAACAAAATTCTCCTGTTTTGGCTAATACTAGGTCAAACAAGAGGGCTATAGATCTAGGACAGCAAGCTAGAAATTCACAAAAGGAACCCACAAATAGTAAGCAACCCATTTCATTGAGTGTTAATGTTGCCACACAGCATAAAATGTAGATTCTACTAAGAGGCCAAGAAATACCTAGGAAGGAGTAGACAAGAATTCATTTGTAGCCTTTGCAGAGGAAAAACAATGTTGCTGTCACAAAAAACTAGCAAAAGGTAAATTCTTCATTATTTAATATTGTTGAGCATCTCAAGAAAACCATTGTCAGTGTGTCAGTATTAGATGCTTTACACCTTCCAAGGTAGAAAGGTTTATTGCAGAAAGCTTTAGTTGAGTTGTCTATTTTTGACAATGCTAATCAAGGAGTTGCCAAAGTCATGCTTGCTAATGATCTAGAGAATAAAAATGAGTAGAAAATCAAAGAGGTAAAGCCTCCCCCATTCTACTTAAGTTTGATTATTGGCGATAAGATTGTTCACAATTCTATGGTTGATTCTAAGGCCAGTAGTTCAGTCATTCCTAAGACTTTAGCTAATAAGTTAGGTCTTGATTATGAGCCTAATCCCTAGAAAGGCATAGTGCAATTAGATGGGTCTAGTATTAAAACAGCTCGTATTATCAAAAATCTAGCTCTTACTTTGCACGCATCCCCATTTTTTTCTCTTCATTAAGATATACATGTCATTGACTTACTACAGCACTTTTCCATTTGTCTCTCAAGGGATTTTATAGCCAAGTTGGGTGGATTTCTATCTTTAGATTGGTCTCATTTGTTTTTTACAACAAGGTATGGTACAAAAGTGACCATAAATTCTAAGCCTCTCACCAAAGACCATATCAAACCATATTCACCAAATCCTATAAATTCTAAGCTCTATGCCACCACTGCACTGGAGAAGAAAACCATGACCTCAAACTGTAGCACCCATATAGAAAATATCAATGTAGATGAATGGGCAGCCGAAGATCAGAAGCTTGATCCTTTTCAGCACATAGATGAAATAGGATTAGGAGTCTATATGATTAGAGAACCTGATTGTGATATTCCTAATCTTTGTAAAGAGGAGGAACCATTTGCAGAAACAGGAAATGAGCTTTGGAAGCTTTATTTCAATGGTTCGAGAAGCAGTATTGGTGCTGGAGGTGGGGCTATGTTGATAAAACCCAAAGGAGATAAATACTTTTTAGCATGCAAATTTTCTTTCAGTTGTTCAAATAATACAACTAAGTATGAAGCATTGGTCCATGGTCTCAAATGGGCCCGCAAAAGAGGTATTAAATGCTTGCAAGTTTATGGTGATTTAGAACTAATTGTAAATCAGATCAAAAATTTAATTGCTGCTAAGAATGATTTTCTTAAGAAATATAAGCATCATCCATGTATGGGATTTGATGGAATATTTTGATGCTTTTAATATTGTTTCGATTCATAGAAATGAAAAATAAGCATGCTGATAGGATTGTTGTAATAGGAGCCCAATTTGATATTCCCAATGAAATTCATAAAGTAGAGGCACGTCAATATCTAAAAATAGTGGTCAAACCTTCTGTACTTGACATTAATGTGAGTTGGCAGGTTTTTGACAGATATGAGTAAATTATAAATTTCTTGATTGTTGAAGCTGAGTTTGCAGATGGAAACCAACAAAAATGGTACCAGTAATATGATGATCAGTGTGATCCTAAGAATTTTATCCTACTCTAATGTGCAAAATAACTCAAAAATGCAAGTGCTAAAAAACTAAGGACACTTCAAGATTAGCCAAAAGAGTGATAAGACAAGAAGGAAAATGGATAAAACAAGATGCAAACAATTTCACCTTCCTTGTTGTTGATGACTCCTTGATTGGCCCTTGCTTGGGATGATTTTGTGTGCTCCTTAGATGATTTCTTGAGTGACTAAATGTAAGATTGAATGTGCAAAATGGTTAGAATGGATAGCTAGATGATGGTAAATGATTGAGAATACAAATTGGCAGCATGTAGTTATCAAATGGCTAAGTGTTTTTCAATGCCCTTGAGGAGGGGGTATTTATAGGAGAATTTGAATTCTCTAGAGAATTCAACGATCAAGATGCATCCAACAAGGTCAAGATGAAAGGCTATGGTGGGTTGAGAACCCACAAGCCCTCACATCTTGACATGTGATTGGTGAAGTGGCCAAGAGAAGATGAGGTGTAAGTGAGGTGTCAAAAAGGTACATGAGGTGGAGGAAGGACAAACACCTTGAGGAGTGAGGAGATTTCCTCAAAAAGGGATTCCTTGTCTCCAAGTGGGAGTGAAAGAGACATTTGAGAAATTTTGGAATTCCTCAAAAATCTACATGGGAAAAGGAAAGGTGGTTGGGGATATAAATGTGAATTAAAAATTCACATTCTTAGGAAAATCTAAAGGGTAAAAGGTGGGCTCCAAAAAGGTGGGACTTGGTCATATGTGGAGATTGTGACAAGTCCAAGGTTCTAGAAGCCTTGGAAGGATGGAATGTGAATTAAAAATTCACATATAAAAGAGGGAAACCTAGGATATATAAATATGAATTAAAAATTCACATGGAAAAGGGGGTCAATGCTAAAAGAAGGTAAGTGCAAAGGTTGGCTAAAAAGTGGTGCTAAATATAGCTAATGACCTTGGTTAAGGTTGTACAAATATTGGATTAAGCTAATTAATGGAAGGTTAGAGGCAAGTGGCAAATGTAGGAGGATGGGACATTAATCTTTGATTATCATAATCATGGATTAATTAAATTAATTCAAATTAGGGCAAGATTATGGAGGATGTGACAAGGAGAGAGAAAATGAAGAATTTTAAATTGATTTAAAATTAAAAGGGGAAAAATGACTAAATTAAATAAATAGGCATATTTATTTAATTTAGAGAGGAAGACGGTGAAAGATAAAGTATTTAATTATTAAATTAAATACTTCACAAATATGAGATGAAAGGTATAATATTAATTTAATAAATTAATATTTAATATGATAGACGGAAAGGCAGTAAATTTAATCATATGGGAGTGATTAAATTTAGATGTCTACATTTTGCCCCTCTTTGAAATATTGTTAGGATAACAGTGTTTCGATGAAAAATAAAATGCAAATGAGGGAGGAAATGACAGATGGTGATGCCCCTAGCATGGAAAAGGTTAATGATACCCTAATGACCAGGCTGAATGAATGGAGGAATGGTAAGAAGGTATGCCCCCTCGAGAGGGCGGTCGGGGAAGAAAGAAGGGGGTCCCTAGGCGACATCTCGATAGAAAGAAAAGAAGGACACCATTGGATAGAGCTCAAAAAACTAAGCAATTTTAGTTTTTGAACAGAGGTGATCCAATGCACGGTTTGCAAATGGCAGCCTTGGGAAGTTTGGGATTAGTTGGAGGAATAAAAAGTTAAATAAAAGGTAAAAAATACCTTTTTGGAGGAAGAGGTTAAAAAGGTAATTTTAAAAATTACCGTGGTTATTTTCACTATAGCAGTTGAGAGAAGGAGAGTAGAGGAAAGAAAGCTGACGAGGAGGAACGATGCCGACAGACAATGACATCGCGATCGTGCACTGGGCGGACGAGGTGTGTGCACTATACAGTGGGGGCGTGGGTGAACAGCAGGTGAGTAGCAATAAAAACCCACATATTTAATTTATGCACTGATTACGTAAAAATTAAAAATTTGAAAATGTGGGTTTTGTTGGGTAGGAAAAATAAAAAAATGGGTCCGAAATAAATTACAGGTCAAAAGGCAGGAAAAATAGAGGTCAAAGGGCGAGGGTGCCGCTAACGTTAGGGACTGAAGCGAGCACGCTGCCCCGCCACGGTGGCACTGGCATTGGCGGTCGGCCCGGTGAGCTGTTCCGCCGCAAGCTTCCACCTCGGGCATACTTCCGGAAACTTCGGGCATTAAGCGGGCCAGGTGAGGCATGCTTACCATGTGGGCGCTGGTGCCCAGCCGGTTGCGGCCGAGGGGTTCGCCCGTGGGGTGTTGCCGCCCCGCCGCCAGGTGTTTCACCGACCGCCGGGTAGTTTTGACTGCGGGGGAAGCAGAAGGGGCTACGCGGTACAGTTTTGCCCCACTGCGGCAGGGCAGTCCTGCCCCAGCCGGGGGTGGATCCACCCATCGGCAATCCGGCAGGGGTAACCTATCGGGGGGCTGGGCGGGCAGGCAGGAGAAAAAGAGAAAAAGACAAGGGGGAAGATAGAGAAAAAAGATAGAAAAAAGAAATAATGAGAAATATGTTTGTGTGCATGCAGAGTTTTGAGCGGTTATGCGTGCATGAGCGACGGTCAGAGGTGATGGCGGCGACGATAGCAGTGATGAACGGGGAGGATCAGGTGGCGTTGGATCATGCAGGGTTAGGTCACTATGTTTAGTTTCCAGAGGTCAAAGCACATCCGGCGATGTTGACAGCATTGATAGAGAGATGGAGCTTAGAGACATCGACATTTCATTTCCCTACAGGAGATATGACCATGACGTTGGAGGATGTGTGGCATATCCTGAGTCTATCGATTGCTGGCCAGTTAGTGAGCGAGGTGGTGTCTACAGGGGTAGAGTTACAGGAGACCTTGAGAGTTTTGTTCGGTCATGTGACGTTGCCCCTGGTGAAGGGGCAGTTGGATTTGGATGGGTGTTTGTCAGTGGGTGTGTCAGCCTCACCGTTATTCTTGTGTGGCCTTATTCGTGGGATACTTTGCCAGATCGGAGCAGACGGACATGTAGCTTGCATTATATGGAGGTGATCCACCACATTATCGAGTGGCAGGGGGGACCATTTTCGTGGGGGTCATGTGTATTGGTACAGCTGTACATAGATATGCACGGGATCTGCTACCGGGAGGTAGCGAGTGTGACACATGTGACGCTGCTGCAGATTTGGGCATGGGAGCATATTGCCGTGATGAGACCGATAGTGGTGAGGAGGGGGACAATGGATGATCGTGAGCCCATGGCTTGGGACTATGGGGAGGAGAGAGGTTGGGTTTTTGGCTATGAGATGCAGGGGGAGATGGAGGGGTGGAGGAGAGCATTTGATGATTTGCATTCAGGGGATATAGAGTGGTAGCCATATAGGGCGTGTCAGTTCAGGGGATGGATGGATACGAGGAGTCATGAGGGGTATTTTCTGAGCCGGTGTTTTATTATTGGTACTCTACCACGCATAGTAGAGTCTCATCGACCAGACAGAGTTCTGAGACAGTTTGGGGTGATACAAGATATTCCGATGGCACCTATCCTATTCTGACGGTATAGTAGAGAGCTACTATGGGGAGGCTGCATAGCACTAGCGACAGCCAGGGCGTCATGGATGGCAGCAGGACAGGCGGCTTATCCAGGGAGAGCAAGAGGAGAGCAGGTGTTAGTGGTGACCGAGTGATATTGGAGGTGGTTCTAGAACAGGTTATGGAAGAGGATTACACCTATTCAGCCTATTTTGAGGGTAGCGGGTGTCGTACTAAAGGATGCGTAGATATTACGAAGGGAGAGGAGAGGAGGGGAGTAGTAGTGATGAGAGGGGACAAGAGGAGCCCGAGGGGGATGAGAGAGAGTAGGTAGGCAGAGCAGGGAGGAGGAGGAGAAATCAGAGATGAGGCTGAAGAGAGAGTCAGCAGCGGGAGAGGGGGTAGCCACAGAGAGCCTAGGGAGAGCAAATGGTGGACAGATAGCCCATGGAGAGCAGAGGGTGGAGGAGGTGGTAAATGCGAGGGACGCTGCAGAGGAGGGGAGGAGACAGTTTGTGGTAGGATGACATGGGCAGCCACGGTGGTTGCAGGTTCGGCTGACTATAGAGAGTCATGAGGCTTATCAAGAGCCAGAGAGTGGAGAGGAGGAGGAGGTGAGAGCAGCACTAGGAGAGGAGAGGAGGTCACCACAACATCGATTTGTGGTTGAAAGACAGGGAGAGGCGAGACGATTTCGGGTTCGCCGGATTGTGGAGGACCAGGAGGAGCAACAGGAGCAGGGGGATAGGGAGCAGCCAATAGGTGGGGAGGATGAGACAGAGCAGGTGGTTGGAGAGGAGGATGTGATGGTTGGGGAGGAGGATGTGGTGGTTGGGGAGGAGGATGTGATGGATGTGGATAGGGATGCGGCGGAGGAAGATGTTGCAACAGCAGGATCATTAGCTTTAGTTCCTTATCAAGTGAACAAGGATGCGGCAGAGGAGCAGAGGTGAGAGTACATATGGCAGAACGGAGAGTGAGGGCTCTTGAGGTTTAGCTGGCTAGAGTAGAGCAGGAGTCATTGAGAGATTATGAGGCCATGGTTTTCGAGCTTGGGGGAGCGGTGGAGGAGAGAGACAGGGCACAGTCAGAGGTGCGGAGGATACAGGGGGAGTTGACTAGTATGACATGGGACCGCGATAGATTGTAGGCAGAGGTCATAGTTTTACAGGCCAGGGGGAGCCAGAGGGGAGGATAGAGCAGGGAGCTGATCAGGGAGTAGGAGGTACTAGTCAGCAGCTAGGAGATCTCCAGCGAGACTGGGACGAGCTTCAGGATAGGGTACATTGTCTTGAGCAGGCAGTTGGAGATATGGGGCTGATGTAGGAGAGGGAGGCTATGGCAATAGAGCAGGCATGGATTATGCAGGCCGAGAGGGACGCAGCACAGGCATAGGTGCAGGTTATGGAGGCAGAGAGGAATGTAGCACAGGCACGCATTCAGAGTGAGAGAGCCACAGCAGAGGCGGAGATACAGTCAATGCGGAGGGGGAGAGATGAGGTGGTAGCAGAGGTAGGGACTCTCCAAAGAGAGAGGGATTTGGCAGAGTTGCGGGCACATGCCCTTCAGAGGGAGAGAGATGCTGCAGTGACTCGGGCACAGGGGGCTGAGAGGGAGAGAGATGTAAATACAAACCCTATAGGTAGAGAGGATTCCGCAATGGCTCATGTTCCGACAGGTCAGGGTGTGGGTGGGATGCCAGGAGCAGATGTGCAGATTGTGGAGAGAGAGAGGGATGTAGCGGTGGCACGGGCAATGGCTGCGAAGGAGATGAGGGATAGATTACAGGCAGAGTTGGCACAAAGTCGGCTGGCTCAGGAGGCATGGGAGTAGGAGAGGAGAGCCATTACCAGGGACCGAGATAGGTATTGACATGAGCAGAATTCCGCTCGGGTCCAAGTTACGGAGAGAGAGGAGAGCATGAGAGAGGCAGGGTTTTGGATGGTTGCATATTATGATGCAGTTCCTGATCCGACACAGCAGAGATTCTGTTATACCCGGAAGACACCTCAGATGCCAGCGCCATCTCAGTCATTAGGGACATAGACCCATGGTTACAATGATTCACCAGGGGTTTCACCAGGCAGGGGAGCAGGACCTGAGTCACCACAGAGATCAAATGTGGGGAGTTCATTCGGGAGGTGATAGGCTACTGAGTTTTTGACAGATGCAGGATGGAGTGTGTAGGATTTATTGACAGAGATCATAGATGTTCCATATCTCTAGATTTTGTATTTTATCATGTGATGGATATATGTATGATGGACATGTGACACATATTATATTATATTGATATGAGACAGTTCTTATTAACACCATGTAGTATGTTTCCTTTTATGATGGGTGATTATATGCATGCGTATATGGTATTACGTGTTTATGTGGATGGATGCATTGGTGTATTTATGTGTTGGTTTATTTATTCTCATGTTTATGATATGAGATGTTCATGTGGATGATTGGATATATGTTCTTATGGAATACGAATAATTTTATTGATGCAAATATGTGCATGGTGATATGTTATGTGTACCTATGGAATCTATGATGATTTATATATATGGATGCCTAGTTAACCTATTTTTCATGTATATGTGTATAATGGATTTTGTATGAACATTTTGTGTATGTAGGATGTGATGTATTATGTGTCAAACACTTTGTGATGCAGGTGGCGATGTATGTATGGATCTAACATTTGGTGATACAGGTGACGATGGATATATGGACTTAACACGTAATGCAGGTGAGGATGGATATATGGAATAGTACTTTTGTAATTTTAGAGGAAATAACACACGGCCATAAGTGCCAATAAGAACTGACATAATAATGGGAGGTGGGTATGTGGTGATTGTGAAGATAGATGTCATTTGGCATCTGTCAAAAAGTATCAGTATCCTGAGAAGAATGGAAAAGAATGGGGGAAAGTATTTGCACAACCAAAACCATAGGGTGAGTGTTAATGCAATGATTATGAAAATGCAATCCTAATTCAATTTTCCATCTTTGGAGCACTGGTTTTTGCTATAGCATAAGACACGATACACCAAGGTATGGAGGACTGAGGTAGATTAGTGTCCAATGCATGAGACAAACACGCCAAACAAGAAGGCTATCCCAATACCCCAAAGTCACAAAGACCTTGTTCGGGTCTGGTATTGAGATAACCACAAGCACAAAAAGATGCCCCAACATAACACAAGATCTCGAGGATCTTGGTGGGTACTATGTGGGACTACCAAGAAGACACAATCAAAGAAAAGATCAAGATATGCCCCTATGTGGACCAATCAAAACACGCCATAATATGATGGATTATGGCAGCCTTGATAAGTGATGATAGGGAGACCAAATGATAAATAAAAACCAAAAGCATCAAAAGATCGCAATCAATTTCAAATGTCCATTGCCATAGGATCAAGGGGATAGATGGAATTGATGAGGTCTATTAGGAAGGATGTATCCTAATGAGACCTATGATGGATACTAAGCGAAAAGATCGATAAAAATTGATTAGATTCGTTGGTACAAATGGGTCTTGTTTGTTAAGGACCAGCTAGATAAAGGCATAGCTTGATGACACAACACAAGGGAGACAAGACACAACCTAAAGACCTAGGGGCTTGGGGGCCGATCAGAGATTAGCCTTGCCTATGTGAAAGCGTAGAGCCCTTGTAGTTCATGGAAAAAGACCATGGATAAAGCGGAAAGAAGACAATGGAAACCAATGATGAAGGACACAACACACGATAGACAAATGCCCCAGGGGAGGATCAAATGACCAACCTTGCCTACATGAAAGTGCAGGGGCAACGTAGTTTGACAAAAGATGAAAGTGATGTGGGAGGATGAGATCTAGGTGGAGACCGACACGATGGATGATCCTAAATGATGACACGGACCGACCGACAAAGGGAATGAAAGACACAAGCTCAAATTGGGATATAAAAAAAAAGCTTAGGATGAGGGATAGGTAAGTTGGGTCATCAAGTGCTCAATCAACAAATACCAAGCATCCTACATTGATGTGGGTGGGGATGATAGTGCGGATGACAACATAAAATAACTAGGATGCCAGGTAGATAATGATTAAGCCCTTTACGGATGGTGCTTGTTGACAGGTTTTCACCATCCATACTTATCCAAGATGCCACCAAGAGGTGGTTTTCACCATAGGACGGATTTATTTTTCTTTACTTTTTTTTTGGGGGGATTTTTTTTATTTTTTTGACTTTTTTGATAGGGTAGATCAAGCGGACTTAAGCGTAGAACATTTTCAGATGGAGAATATTGACAGGTTCATCAAGGCGATCTCCTTCCAGAGTAGTCAACCTGTATGCTCCAGATCCATATTTGGCAGTTATGATATATGGCCCTAGTCAATTTGCCTCAAATTTTCCTTTCTTGTCACAGTCTTGTTGAGTGCATTGGTTTTCTTTGAGGACAAACTCACCAACTTGAAATTTCTTAGGATAGACCTTTTTATTGTAATGATGTTTGAGGCAATTCTGGTATGCTTGCAGATGATCATAGGCTCTTATTCTCCACTCATCTAGTAACTCTAGCTATGCAAGCCATGCAACACGAGCATCTTCTTCATTGATAAGGTTCTTCAGAGAAATTCTGAATGAGGGGAGCTCAACTTCGATTGGCAAGATGGCTTCAGCACCATATACTAAAGAGTAGGGGGTGGCACCTATTGGGGTGCGGATGGATGTACAGTATGCCCAGAGGGTGAGATGAATATGAAGGTTCCAATCTCGTCCAGTGTTATTGACAACCTTTTTGAGGATGTGGATGAGGGTCTTGTTGGTTGCTTCTGCCTGACCATTACCCTGAGGGTAATAAGGCGTCGACCAACGATGCTGGATATGGAAGGTGTCGCAGAGGTGTTTCATGGCTTGGTTTTTAAAATGTTTTTCGTTATCAGAAATGATGGTGGATGGGATACCATATCTGCAGAGAATATGGTAGAGGATGAACTTGGAAATCTGGGTACCGGTAATTTGTGAGAGTGGCATTACTTCCACCCATTTGGTGAAGTACTCAGTTGCAGTGATGATGAATGTATGGTCGTTGGATGATGGTGGGTAAATCTTTCCAATCAAGTCGAAACCCCATTGAGAAAATAGCTACAGTGCTAGGAGAGGCTGAAGATCTTGTGTTGGAGCGTGGATCAAATCCGTATGCTATTGACATGGAAGGAATTTCTTCACAAATTCGCAAGCATCATGTTCCAATGTAGGCCAATAATATCTAGCTTGTAGGATCCTTTTGGCTAGAGCCATACCATTTGAATGAGCCCCACAAATACCACCATGTACTTTCGTTAGTACCATTTGAGCCTCGGTCTCATTCAGACATCTAAGGAGGATTCCATCATACCCGCAACGATAAAGCATATCACCAACAATGATGTTTCGAGAAGAACGATGGATGAAGGATTTACGTTGGTTGTGTGTAAGTTCTGGGGGTATGATATTATCAAGAAGATAAGTGTATATGTCTTGGTACCACGGGGAGGCGAGAGCTACAATATCGCACACCATGTCAGTCTCAGGAACATCATATGCAGGGATTAAAAGTTGTTCAAAAAGAAACTCACACTTCGTTCGGTCCTTAGGCATATCAATCAAGGAACCAATAGTGGCCATTGCATCTGCTGTTTTAATCTGTACCCGAGGAATTTGGTCAAACTGTATGAAGGTGAAATATTTTTTGAAATCATCCACCATGTGTTTATAGGGTAACATTTTATCATCTTTTGTGAGGAATTCATCATTAACTTGTCTAATAACCAGCAAAGAATCACCAAAGACTTTCAAATGGGTTATGTGCCACTGTTTTGCAATTCTGAGGCCGGTGAGGAGAGCTTCATATTCTGCCATATTGTTGGTACATGGGAATGCTATCCTAAATGATTTTTGGATGTAGTCACCTTGAGGAGTGACTGATAGAATTCCTACCCCAGATCCACTATGAGTGTATAAGCCATCGAAATATAATGTCCAAGCGGGTGCTTCTGTCACTGTGTAGATTTCTTCATCTAGGAATTCAGTGTCTAGTGGGTAGGCATAAACTAACGGTGCCTCAGCCAATTGATCAGCAATAACTTGTCCTTTTATGGCTTTTCGCTCTACATACTCTATGTCAAATTCGCTTAGAAGCATGACCCATTTGGCCATGTGGCCAGTCAGAGTGTTTCTAGATAACAGATACTTCAAGGGATCAATTTTGGCGATTAATTTGACCAGATGACTGAGCATGTAATGGCGGAGTTTCTATGTACTGAAGACTAGTGCAAGGCACACTTTTTCCATAGGGGAATAATTTAACTCATAGCCAACTAGTGTTCAGTTGATGTAGTAGATTTCCCTTTCTTTGAATGACTCATCATGTTGCACCAATAATGCCCCTAGTGCAACTGAGGTAGCAGAGATATAAAGCAGGAGGGGTTTTCCTGGAATAGGTAGCATCAAAATCGGTAGATGAGCTAAATATTCCTTAATTTTATCAAAACCCATTTGACATTGTGGGGTCCATCAGAAGGTGGAATCTTTCTTCAAAAGATGGGTGAATGGCTGACATTTATCTGCGAGCTGGGCTATGAACCGACGGATGGACTGCTTCTTTCCTTGGAGGCTTCTTAACTACTTTAGATTGCATGGAGGTGGCATATCCAGAATAACCTTTACCTTGGTGGGATCAACTTCAATACCTCTACGAGAGACTATGAAACCCAATAACTTCCCTGACGTGACCCCAAAGACACACTTTTTTGGATTCAGCCACAACTTATAATGCTCTAACCACTCCTTTTTCAGGATGGTGGGATGTTCTGCTCATGTTCTAGATTTCCCTAATAGATCCTCAACATAGTCTTCTATGATGATATGGATGAGGTCATGGAAGATGACTGTCATTTCCCTCTGATACGTTGCCCCTACATTTTTGAGACCGAAGGGCATAACATTGTAATAGAAAGTGCCCAACGGAGTTGTGAAGGTGGTCTTGTGTTGGTGTTCAGGTGCGATTCGAATTTGGTTATAACCAGAGAAGCCGTCCATAAGGGATAACATCTCATGTCCTGCTATTAGGTCGACCAACATGTCAATGTTAGGAAGAGGGAAATCATCTTTTGGGCAGGCTTTGTTAAGATCTCTGAAGTCCGTGTAGACCAGAATGTCTCAGTTTGGTTTGGCAACTAGGACTATGTTGGAAATCCACTCAGAGTAGTCAATCAGTCTGATAAAACCCGCGTCCAATAACTTCTCCAATTCTTTCTTGACTAACAATGTGACTTGCAGATGCATCTTGCAGAGCTTTTGTTTGACAGGCTTGGCGTCTGGGCAGATTTCTAAGTGATGAACCACTAGGGCAGGGTCTAAGCCTGGCATGTCTGAGTATGACCAAGCAAAATTAATGATTCCCTCTTGGAGTAGCTGCACAAAGACCGAATACTCTTGTTCGGAGAGTGACTTAGCTACATAGGTGATCTTAGGACTTTCAACAATTCCCAAATTAACTTCTTGCGTCTCTTCAATCAGAATAGATGATCTGGTAGATAGTTGAGTTCCCATAAGAGGAAGATGAACATCTCCATCTTCTAGCACCTCTTTGAGGTTTTTGCCTTCAGATGCATCCTTTATTTTTACTTTTTCCAGGTCAGGAAGTGCCTCAGGGAGGTTTTCACTAGATGACCACTTTTTATTTTTCTTATTTTTATTTTTGCTACTAGAGTTTTCATCCTCCCCCAATCCCATAAAGTTGACATACATGTCTGCAGACATGCTGACAGGTGAGGTATTATGTAGGTCCCAATCAATAAGTTCAGGGTGATGAAGAGATAGGCTAATGGTAGAGACAGATAGGCATTCAAACATGGACGATAAGTCAATGTGATCGACGTCATTGTATGCATGTATGATGGATTCCTCCTCAGGTATGTCTACCAATGAGCCCTCGTCCATGGTGATACTATGGGAAGTATTAGATGATGTTGTGGGGATTTTTTGTTTTGTCATACCCAACGCCTACTTTCTTTGGTAATTGTGGTGTATCAATGGGTTGCAACCACCCTTGTTCCTCTTTACCTAGGCCTCTACCTTGATAGTTATGTTTTTCCATGAACTTTGTTGGCCAAGGATACTTTTCCTGAAAATATTTCTTTAGAGGAGTTTCTAGTTCAGGCTCTTCTCGGTAGACCCATTGGCTTATGTCCTCCTTTGGTGCATCGATCTTGACACTCGGAGATCTGAAAGTGATAGTAGGTATTTTTTTACCACTGAAGGTGATGGTCTTGTCTTCCTTTTGTGTAGCATGCGAAGGTTGACTATATTCATGTGGTGACGGTGGCATGGTGGCTACATTGAGGGCCGTATGCATTTCATATTCGCCACACCCTTTGTCAATGATCTGGACTTTGGTGACTGAAGGATTAGTGGTGGAGGATGGAGTGGTTATCACGGTGGATGGTGGATTAGAGGATGATGACTGGGATGCTCCCATTTCAACCCCAGGACAATAATGTAAATGGGGAAAAGATGCTTCTAAAGCGTGGTAGTATTCGAATGGTTGGGCGTCGGCATAGATGGTGATCTCTTGTCTGTTGATGGGGAATTTCAGGCATTGATGATATGTGGAGGGGATAGCTTGCATAGTGTGGAGCCATGGGCGGCCAAGGAGGAGATTATACGATAAGTCTAGATCAAGGACATGACATGTAGTATACTGAAGCATAGGTCCCACTTGGATAGGAAGACTGATAATTCCTTCTGAATTTCTTTCTGCATTGTCATAGGATTTGATTGCAATGATCTAGTTGCTTAGGTATGCTTGAGTATACCCCACCTATTTTATGAATTTCAAAGTACATAAATTGAGGGAAAAGCCATTATCTACCAAGACCCTTTTTATTCTATGGCGAGCAACTATGACTTCAATGTGTAAGGGGTGATTATGATTGACATCGATGTTTGGCATATCGTCTTGACTGAAGTGTAGGTGATGAGACAAAGCCAAGTGTCCCACCAAAGCTTGGAATTGTGTGGGGTCAATGTCATTTGGCACATGGGTTTCCTGCAAGGCTCTATTGGGGATTTCTTGATGTACCCGGGAAGATTTAAGAAAATCCAAAATGGATATATGAGCGGGGGTCTTCCTCAGGTGATCAAGGATGTTGTACTGAGAGTTTACAGGAGTTGGTTGGGTGGGTGTAGAGGCTGCAGGGATGGTGATGCGGGCTTGTCATGTAGTAACAACACATTGAGGGTCTTTGGCTTTAACGTGTATCATGGATACTCAGGGTTCCACCTGCTCAATGTAATGAATAACACCTTCATAATTGAAGGGAACATTCTTGTACTTCACATTATTTGTTCTGTTGTTTTGAGGATTACTGTTGGAGGTGCTAGGGCCTTGATTATGGTTTGGGAAGGTGTTTTGATAGATCTGTAATTGAGCATTGGACGATGAAGGTTGACTGGGGTCAACTTTGATATCTCCTCGATCAATGAGATGTTCGACATAATTTTTCAAACCTTGACACTTATTCAAAGAGTGTCCCTTGATTTTATGAAAGTCATAATACTCATTTTCTTTAAACCATGCTGGCTTGGGTTTGGACTCGTCGAATGGCTTGGTGATAGGGTATGCGATGGGGTAATTGATTTGTAGCAATTTATTAAAAACAACACTCAGGGGTTCACCCAATTGGGCATATTGACATTTGGTGTTCCCCTAATTTTTTTGTTTTGAATGTTGAGGGGGACGAGGTGCCCCCTATGGTATAGATATGGTGTTGGGTACAGACTACTGTTGCTTTTGGGATGCATTAGCCACTTGGACATGTTTGGTGTCTGTCACTCCATCATTCACCGCATTTTTGTTCTTGTTCCAGAATCGTGGTTTATCTCCAAATGACCTTTCTTTATCATGACTGTGTATTTTGATGTTTCATTTGGCAATAAGGGCACGTTCAAGGATAGGTCCCTTTTCCACTATCTCTATGAAAGTGGTGACACAATGTAGTCTAAAATTGTGGGCCATGTCAGGATGAGAGTTTTCCACGAAAAGGGTGACCATGTCTTTTTCTTTTAGAGGGTTTTTCATTCGACTTGCTAATGCACACCACCATTGGAGGTAGCTGGTAAAGGTTTCTCCATCACGTTGTTTCTCTTTTAGGAGATCTAATGTGTCTGTATCCTTCTCCAAATTGAAGGAGAAGTAGAATACAAACTTTTTTGATAAGTCTGCAAAAGTTTTTATGGACCCCTTTTCAAGAGTCATGAACCAATCTAAGGCGTGGCTTGCTAGGCTTCGTGGGAACAAGTGCAAGAGATAGTTGTCATTATACATGACTTCTTGACACTAAGAATAAAAATCTTGCAAGTGAGCCTTAGGGTCTTTGTTTTCCTTGTATTTGCCAAATTTTGGTATCTCGAAATGTTTAGGAAATGGGATCAATGAGATGGAGGGATAAAATGGGTATGGGCATATGTCCTTGAATTTGAATGATTGTTTTGTAGCCCTGGCTTGAAGATCCTTAAGTGCAGCTTTGATTTCCAACAAATCCAAGCTAGCTGGTGGCGGGTTGGGGGGATATTCATGATAAGATAATGAAGGATCCTGCTGAAGGGGTGTCAGATTGTTGAAACACAGGTTTGGATGATTGGATGATGACATGGCTTGCTGGTAAGATGGGGGATTTTGTTGATATGGGGGCTGTTGTTGTGGGGCATAACATGGATTTGTTTGGTAAAAGTGTGGGGTAGGTTGTTGAGGAACTTGGATGGGACGTTGTGTGTTGGTTTGCTGGTATTGAGGGTATTGTTGTGATTGTTGGGAGGTCGTATAAAGCGGTTGTTGGGGAAATTGTTGTTGATTGTGAAAGTAGTAGTGTTGGGGAGGTTATTGTTGTGACGTCAAATGTTGTATGGGATGAGGTGGGATATTATGTTGTGGTTGAGCTTTCGGACGCAAAATGGATATGAGAAAGGGGGATATAGTCTAAGCAATAGGTTGAGATGGATTGCCTTGTGATTGTTAGGATGGTTGTTGTGAATAGGCCGAAGTATTGTGTATAGGTTGTTGCAGATGAGATGGCGGAGGTAGCATAGACATGTTTTGTAAAGGGGGTTGTTGGGTACCGCTCAGAATGTTCAGCTAGGGTGTGCCTTGTGGAGGTAATTGAGGCTGAATGTTGGGTTGATGAAGCTATTGAGATGGTATATTTGTGGTCCTAGGAGGTGGAAGTGATGTGGAAAATGATGTGCCCCCAACATTGACTGTGGGTTGGTTCGGAGGAGGGGGTGTTGTTAATGTTAATGGTGGAGGTTGTGGAACACTTTGTGGCATACCGTAGGCAAAAGGATTATTAGGATTAGGCACTTGAGGACCTCCTATAGCTGAGGTCAAAGCGTGTGGAGGATAGTTCACTTGATAAAGAATGGCATTACCAAATTCAGGTTGATGCCAACCCTCAACTGGAGGAACATTGTAGAAGTATGAACCTTCAGGTGCATTTTGTGAACCTTGGGGTATGTTAGATGGGGTACCCCTATATTTGGACCAGTCAACATTCGAGGGGGGTATGACACCCTTCTCAATTAGGTGGGCCAAGATTTCTTCCCCATGTTTCTCAAGCAAACGGTCAGTCGTTTGTACATTGGCAGGATTACTAAAATGTTCAAGTGTGAGTTCAGGTTGATTAACCATACTCTCTTCAACATGTGGCGAATTATTTTGATTCTCAATGTTAGAATGAGATGAAGTACCATTATGAGGATCGTGAGGGACATTGGTACCCTTTGGTTAGGATCTGATGAGACATTGATTGTGTTTTTGGGATCTTGAGGGTTGTTTGATTGGGCATTCTGAGCTTGACGGTCAGCCACTTTCTTCGCCTGTGAACGGGTTTGAATGAGCATGCAAATGTGAGATGAGTAGATTAATGCTTTTGTTGAATAATTTGATTGTGATTGGATGAGGTGTGATTTTTGATAGGATTTGGATTTTGATTAGATTTTGTTGGGATATATTAGATCGGATTGGATTTCGATTTGATTGGATTTGGATTGGGCAAGACTGCATCAGATTGGATTAAATTGGATTGGATTGGATTGGATTGGATCATTTAGTTGATTGGACAATTTGATTGAATGATTAGTTTTGATAGATTTGGACTATTGGATGGGTATGATTGGGTGATGAAAGACATGAGAGAGAGACCTTAAGCTTGATCATAGGAAATTGGCAGCATGTAGTTATCAAATGGCTAAGTGTTTTTCAATGCCCTTGAGGAGGGGGTATTCATAGGAGAATTTGAATTCTCTAGAGAATTCAACGGTCAAGATGCATCCAACAAGGCCAAGATGAAGGGCTATGGTGGGTTGAGAACCCACAAGCCCTCACATCTTGACATGTGGATGGTGAAGTGGCCAAGAGAAGATGAGGTGTAAGTGAGGTGTCAAAAAGGTACATGAGGTGGAGGAAGGACAAGCACCTTGGGGAGGAGATTTCCTCAAAAAGGGATTCCTTTTCTCCAAGTGGGAGTGAAAGGGACATTTGAGGAATTTTGGAATTCCTCAAAAATCTACATGGGAAAAGGAAAGGTGGTTGGGGATATAAATGTGAATTAAAAATTCACATTCTTAGGAAGATCTAAAGGGTAAAAGGTGGGCTCCAAAAAGGTGGGACTTGGTCACATGTGGAGATTGTGACAAGTACAAGGTTCTAGAAGCCTTGGAAGGATGGAATGTGAATTAAAAATTCACATATAAAAGAGGGGAATCTAGGATATATAAATGTGAATTAAAAATTCACATGGAAAAGGGGGTCAATGCTAAAAGAAGGTAAATGCAAAGGTTGGCTAAAAAGTGGTGCTAAATCTAGCTAGTGACCTTGGTTAAAGTTGTGCAAATATTGGATTAGGCTAATTAATGGAAGGTTAGAGGCAAGTGGCAAATGTAGGAGGATGGGACATTAATATTTGATTATAATAATCATGGATTAATTAAATTAATTCAAATTAGGGCAAGATTATGGAGGATGTGACAAGGAAAGAGAAAATGAAGAATTTTAAATTGATTCAAAATTAAAAGGGGAAAAATGACTAAATTAAATAAATTGGCATATTTATTTAATTTAGAGAGGAAGGCGGTGAAAGATAAAGTATTTAATTATTAAATTAAATACTTCACAGATATGAGATGAAAGGTATAATATTAATTTAATAAATTAATATTTAATATGATAGATGGAAAGGCAATAAATTTAATCATATGGGAGTGATTAAATTTAGATGTCTACAACCAGATTATACAGTTGAATACCAACAAGCTACCAAAAGGATTGGTGACCTTGGAATTTGTGTTCAACTCAAATGACCAAGCATGAAAAGACAAGTGCATGTTGACTATTAAAGAAGAACATTATGTAGCCATTGAAATCTTCAAAGGCAAGCTTCTCAAGCTGGGAAAGGTATGTAGTAAAGAGGAACAACATGCATTTATTCTGTTATGTTAGAAATTTAGTGATGTTTTTGCTTGGGAGTACAAATATTTGAGAGGTTTTAACCTAGAACTAGCCCAACATACTATTGAATTAGAACCTGTCGCCAAACTAGTAAGACAGAAACAAAGACCGCTTAACCCTAAATAAAACACCTTATGAAGGCTGAACTGAATAAACTAGTTGAGAGTGGTATTATTTTTCCTATTAAGCATACCTCTTGGGTGTCAAATTTAGTACCAGTCAAGAAGAAAAGTGGGGAAATTAGATTATGTGTCGATTTTCAAGATTTAAATAAAGCATCATTGAAAGACCATTACCCACTCCCTTCCATGGAGAAAACTCTGCAAGTAGTTTTTGGTTCTGACAGATTTTCTTTGCTAGATGGTTACTCAGGTTACAACCAGATGTTGGTGAAGCAGGAGGATTAGTTCAAAAAAACATTTACAACTAAGGGGGGCACAATATCCTACAAGAAGATTCCTTTCGACTTATCCAATGCTGGAGCAACTTTTCAGCGAGTGATGGATATGGCCTTTCATGACCTTATGAACAAGTTTTTCTGGTATACTTAAATGATATTATTTTTTTTCCAAAAATGCTAACAAACACCTTGATCATTTGGAGCATATTTTTGAGAGATACAGAGAGTTTGGGGTGTCTCTCAATCTGAAGAAGTGTATATTTTCAGTGCACAAAGGAAAACTACTCAAACATATTGTTTCAAAGCAAGGTATTTCAATAGACCCTAAAAGAGTCTCTGCAATTCTTGAATTTCTATTACCAGCACACAAGAAAGGCTTGCAAAGCTTTCTTGGAAGAATAAATTTCATGCAGAGGTTCATACCAAATATTGCAGCTTTGTTGCAACCTCTCACTTCTGTGTTTAAAAACAATATTCCTTTCAGTTGGACTAAGGAAGGTAAGAGGAGCTTTGAGAAGACTAAGGAGGCCCTTGCAGTCACTCCTACTCTCATCAATCCAAACTTTGAAAAAGAATTCATTCTCTATGCTTTTGGAGGAGTAGATACAGTTTTAGCTTTGTTACGCTATTAAAATGATGAAGGCTTGGAGCAGCCTGTAGCTTTTTTTAGCCAGGTGTTACATGATTATGAGGTAAAATATTCTTTTGTCGAGAAGCATGTTTTTTTTGTTGTGAGAAGTTTAAATAAATTTAGGCATATGTTGTCCAACAACAAGATTCATTTGTTGGTAGCTCATTCAACTATTAAGGATTTATTTCTTATCAAAGACATAAATGATAAGTGTGGTGGTTGGATTACTAAAGTAATAGATTTTGACGTTGATATAAAGGTGACCAAGTTTGTTAGAGGCAAAGGTTTGTGTGAACAGATTGTTGGAAATGAAGACAACTTAACAGAAGTTGAAAGTGTGGATACAGTGTTAAATAATGATGTTGCAGGTTTTGTTCCAGCATTTCCTGTTACTTGGTTACAACAAATGATGCATTATTTGCAAACTAGTGAGTTCCTCGAAGGCTTAGACAGAGCGAAAAGAAGGTATTATAGGTTACAAGCCATTCCTTATGCAATTATTGATGGCATTCTTTATAGGAGAGATTTCCAAGGTATTTTATTAAGATGTATTCAGCCTGATCAAGTTGACAAAATTTTAGCAGAGTTTCATGATGGACCTTCAGGAGGTCACTTTTTTGCAAGAACAACATCCCTGAAAATTATGCGGGCTAGTTACTATTGGCCAGATTTGTTCAAAGATGCTATTACTTGGGTCAGACAAAGTGAGAAATATGCTTAGATTTTATTGGTCCTATTAATCTTCCTTCAAGCGTGGGTCATAGGTGGATACTTACTTCCATAGATTGTTTTACCAAATGGATCAAAGTTGTTGCTTTAAAGGAAGCAAACGAAACTTTAGTGCTTAACTTCTATCAAGATCTCATGTCGATATTTGGTGTTCTAGACTCAATAATTTTTGACAATGGTTTCGCTTTTATTGGTTTGAAGATTTTTGACTGGTCAGTGAGAAATAATATTTATTTGAACATGTCTTCTAATTATTATCCACAGGGCAATGGATAGGCGAAATCTACAAACAAGAATCTGATTCAGATAATCAAGAAGACTGTTGAAGATAATCAATAGACATGGCATGAAAAGATAAAGCTAAAGTTAGCCGTTTGGGCTGATAGAATAATGCCTAAAAGGGCCACTGGTTGTTCACCTTTTGTTCTAACTTATGGTAAAGAAGCTAGGTTACCTATTTCCATTGAGTTTTTGACTTTAAGTTATGTTAAAGAATTGGAATTGTTGAATTAACAGAATCTTGAGGTCATATTTGCACAACTAGTAGAGCTCAAAGAAACCAAAAAGGAAGCTCTCAGATAGCTGGAGATACATCAAGCTTAGATGAAGAATTCTTTTGAAAAAAGAGCAATACCACCTGATTTCATTGTTGGAGATCTACTTTTCAAGTGGAATGAATTTAAAAGTAGACCTAGACGATATTCCAAGTTTGATGCAATTTGGGACGGGCCTTATGTGATCACAGAGTACAAGAAACACAATGCATTCCAACTTTCTAAGTTGATTGGAGAGGTGATGTCTATCCCAATTAATGAGATCCACCTCAAGCATTTCCTCTGAGATAAGTTCTATCTCGTAGATAAGTAGAGTAGTGTTGTAAATAAGTGTGTTCTGCACATTTACTTTCAGTAGTTTTTCTTTTCCTAAGCGTTGTTGTGCATGTTCTGTTGGCCATCAGGGCCTGTTAGTTTTCTTTTAGTACTTTTCATTTTGTTTTGTTGCTTTTTGGAGTGTTGTTGTTTGAATTTCTGAGTTTAGTGAAGGGGAAGATTTGACTCCGTGCCCAATGGAGTGTTTTTAGCAATTGATCTATGCTTAGCAGGAAAGCATTTAGCAAAAATTACCAAAATGTTACCAATTTTTCACTACAACTCAATTGGTGGAGTTGGATTAAACATTGTTATATCTTAAAGTGAAATTATAGTTATTTATGCTTTATACTTAAGTGTTTTTTTCACTTTGTTCATTATTCATCAAGTGATAGTTATGCTTTGAAAAGAGCAAATAGAGTTTCGAGAGATTGTGTTTCAGTGTTACACAATTAAATGAAGTACAAAATTGAGCATACAATAATAAAGCATTTCAGATTGCTTTCATTTTTTTTATGAAATAATTCATATTACAGAGCTTCATTTGATTGCAAAAATTAAAATGATAATACAACATTGCATCGAGATGCATTTTCTTTTTGAAATGAAAAGCATAGGATTGAAATCAAATATCCACACAAGCCATGGATGCAATTGTTATAGTGCATCACTAGTATCACACTACATTATGGAAGATTCATTAAAATAAATAATCACATAAGTAACAACATAATCATCATTGCCTAATTGCTTGATGGTTGATGTTGAAGTGGTGCACCTTTTGTCTTCTCCAAGCTCTGTTGACTTGTGGGAAGGAAGAGAGGGATGTTAGAGGCTCCAACTATGAAGATACCTATATAAACCATCAACAATAATGCATCCTACTACTAATCATACACTGAAACAATCAAGTGAAGTCTAGAGACATAGGCTAAAAAGGAGAAACATCAAGATCATCATTCATTATTTTTATGCTAACATCATTTGGTTCTTTGTGTAGGTATAGGAAAAATCATGAAGTTGATTATCATTTGAAGACCAAGCATGTGGAGAAAAATGGGATCCCACAAGGGTAGAGCTCAGCATGCTACCCCTTATTCATTACAAGTGGGTCGAGCTAGTAATTGCATCATCATATTCATCAAGAAAAGAAATGATATACAACTGAAAGAGTAAAGCAAAGTTATCCATCAAGCCATTAAACCAACTGTGCATTCATAACAATCATGTAAATGCTTTCTGAAAGCTACAGGTGAACCGTGAGTTTAATTTCTCAATCATTTAACTGAGTACATTTGTCTCAAAGCATTGTTGTATGGTTTATGTTCTCTTGCCACAATATTATTTGTTAATCATGTTCATAATTTCATGCAAGGTTCAGTTCAATAGTGTTCTTTTTCTCAATCAAGGATAGTGAACAGGCATACATAATGCCTCAACGAAGAGAATTGTTTCAATTTTTCATCTCAAAAGAGAAAAAGTACACGAAACAATTTATTAAATGGAGCATAAAAATGCATGAAGAGTGCTACATAAGAAATAGGGACAACATCTAATCAATGCAGGAATAGTTCAGTCATCTATTAAGAAGTGAAGCAATCAACTTGCTTGTAAGTTCAACATTCAGTGTTCAAATGGGTTAGACATGATCTTTTGGCTAGGAGTAAAATGGAATAGTCAAAAGCTATATTGTTTTTAGAGTTTTGTTTCTTTATTTGTCACGTATTTCAAATAAGTGGTACAACAAGTAAAAGTGATTTTCAAAATGAACAAAGGTGATAAAGGAAATGGCACGAATGAAGATTGTGAGTGCATCAGAGGCAAGGTAAGCAACTATTCTATAGATTCAATCAAAGGAGATGTTTGTATGTATGGAGGGCACGAAATAGCATGATAATGTCATCTACAAGTGCAAATAGAAAAAAAAGAAAGACTTTCAAACAAATACAAATATATGGAAATGACTCTACAAAATGTAATCAAAGTATAGATATAAGAAGGCTTCTAAAAAACATTCAGTTTTATCATATTATGGTACCCATGTTAAGGAATAGTGCTGATTTCTCTAAGCTTTTGAATGCACATATGTTGAAAATTAAGGAGTTTTTGAATGTAACAGAATGCCATGAAAGGAATTTGAAGTCAAATGCCATCTTCTTCCAGAATATTTAGTACCCATGATTGTTTTTTGCATTAGTACAGAAATAGGTGAATTCCCTTTCATTTTTAGCTATACCCAAATGAGAATTTTTGACAGTAAGGTGGGGAATGCATTTTCTTCAGAAATGACAAATACCCATATGGTGGAATTTAAGTAGACGTAGGAAATGTAAAAAATAAAATAATGGGTCGAGCCTAGTTTTTTTTATAAACATCAAAATATAAAGATTTTTGTTGTTATTTTCATATGTCCACAGTTGGATTATGATTTACATATAATACATAGGTTTTCATGAATATACAGATGCTTCATTATTTTGAACCTTACCCACTTGGCAGTTGTGACAGAAATCAGAAAGAGATTGAATAAAATCATGATGGTTTGTCTCATTTTTTTTAGAGTAATAAAATATACAGTTTTGTTTGTTTCAGAATACCTACATTGGGGGTTCGAATTAAAATACATAATTTACAACTTTCAGTGAAACCCATGAGAGGGTCTTCAAAGAAACAATAGAATGTCAAGAGTAAGTAGGGTTTCTTCAAAGCAGCAAATGCCCACATCACCTTCTTGTCTTAGAAGCATGTTTTCCTCATTTTTGCAAGTACCCATGTGAGGGTTTTAACCAGATGACAAGGTAAATGCATTTTCATCAAAGTAATGAATGCCACATCAATCTTGTGTTTTACAATGCAAATATATTAAAATCCTTTGATGGGTTGAGCTCTAATTGCTTTCAAAGCTCATGGTAAGTATATACATATGGTGCGACCTATGTAATGGCTAGAAAATTACAAATAGAAGTTGAAAATCCATAGAGAAATAAAGCTTTTACAAGCTTTCTATTTTGAAGAGAAATCCCAATAGGAAAGAAATATGTGGCTATAATGTAACTTACCATTTCATGCCCATAGGAGAACACACTGGCTGCAGGCAGAACATTCACAAAAAGATCCAAACTTAAAAGCTTTCAGCATGGAAGCCAGAGAAAAACACAAGGAACCCCAAGCTCAAAGCTCGAGCTCCCTCAAAATAAGCACAGAAAGTAAAAAATGCATTAGAGACTGTGCCAGCCACGGTCACAAGACCAGAATAAACTCAAGAAGTAAATCCATAAAAGCTATAAACAATAGCTCACCAAGTGTGTATTTGAGTAGTGGAGTCCGCAGACAAACTCTCACATGGAGTTTCTATACATGAGTTCATGCTCATACAAAGTGGCCAAGAAAATAAAGTCACAAGTATGTAAAGACAAATCAGAGACCAACCATGTATAGGATGCGACCTTAATGGCCATTCTTGCTTGTCAAATGAAGTGGAAGAGCCACAATAGTATCATAAATTAAGCTTACCCATTGAAGAGTTCGACCATTTGAAGACAAAGGTGAAGATTTTTAAGCACACGAGCTACAAAATGAGCTCACTCATGGCAGCGCCATCCTTTCAGGCAGAGACTGAATTCTTTGAAGGTGATGATTACAAATGAAATGATTTTTAGGGTTTGAATTATTTTTGTCTCTTGCCCTAATTCGAGTTTAGGTCGAACATTATGATTGTCTTAAATATTCACATTTGACAATACATTAGTAGAGAAATTCAAATTTAGGGTTGTTTTTGCATTGTGAATTAAAAATCCGAAGCTTGATACCTTGAGGGACCAAATTTCATATGCCTTGGTCGAATTTGTTTAAGTTCTTAGGGCTTGTGATCTTATATTGACACTCACACTTTTTCCTTAGTGAAAATTGAAGATTTAAATATCCTAGTTTTATTATTTTGTGAGAAATTAATAAGAATTGCAAGGTAATCTCACTCATGACTTAGGGTGTTGTTTTTTAATTGTTTTTGAAGAAATCAATTAAGGTATTGAGATGTAATATGCCTTGATATTTTTATGATTTTCTTAAGAAAAATCAAGCATTTTATTGGAGAAATAAGGTAGTTCTTTTTGTAAAAGATTTAGCAATCTTTAATTGCAAAAAATTAAGCAATTGTAAAATCTACAAATCTTGTAAAGTAGAGGCATAAAGCTATACTTTATAAATTGTTTTATGATTTCTTGCTATTTTTAGCAGATTGGTGTTGACTTTTCTCTTGGTCGAATTTGTTATTCCTACTAGATAGATAGGGTTTTTTATTTGCTTTAAAAGCATATTTAGTCTATTTTTAGGAGCTTTTCAGTATGAGCTTGGAAACAGTATGTTTTTTCTGCCTTTATGCAGACCTTGGAGACAATTTTTTACCTTTTTCCTTGAGCTTTCTTGGTGAGCTCAGATTAGGGTATCTTAAGGATTATATCTTGAAGAAAACTCAATTTTTCTTCTTCTCAGTTTAGATTTTAGTTTCTTGCTCTTAACACTTTGGAGCTTGTAAACTTTTTGTAATTAGGTTTTGAGAGTTTCACTACTTCATCTAATAAAAGCAACATTCATATCTCCAATTTTTGTTTCAACTTACAGTTTTAGTATGATGTTTATATTGTGATTATGTTTACAGGTCCTCTTTATGTCCTATTATTGCATATCATTGATGCAAAAAAGTTCATTTATTGCAAGTTGCATGATGTGTTTAAATCTAAACCTTCACGCAAATCAATTTTGCACTAGTGTTCATGAGAGATTGTGAATTCATTGTTGTTTTTCTGAAGACTATTTTTTGAGAGAAATATCAAATTCATTATTAAGTTTTGTGGATCATTTTAAGTCATAGGTTTTATTTTCAAGTTATCCTTCTATCCCTTTTCCCATAAAATATTTAGAATAGGATCCATCATTCGGAGAACGAGCTCACTTTGGAGATTCCTTCTTCGTTTAAATCACCCACATCTGAAGAAGGTTTCCATGGGTCATTAGATTATTGAATCTTGTATTTAGTAGGGTGAAAATCTAATTGATAACAGTTATAATAGTCCTAGGTTTTCTCACCAATATATTACCTACATCTTCCTCTTTTATTAGCTTTAAAAACTCCTTTGTATCGATTGTCATCACTCTAGACTCCACTTGTGGGTTTTGGCTTGCATCTTGCAATGGTGTAAGGGTGTAGGAAATTTCATCTTTTTCTATAACATAGGTGTTCATTCTACCATCATATTTGGCACTCCTATCATATTTTATTTCCTTCTCTTCAATTTATCTTTAGCCCTGATGGCCAATTGATAACACTCCTCTACCATTATTGGATTGGTGAGGCTTAATTCATCTTGAAGTTTGTATCTCAACCCATTGAGGTATCTTTCCACTTTTTCCTCATCATCTTTTACATGACCTACCCTTATGCTCAATTTTTAGAACTCCTTAGTATAGGAACTCACATCCATCTCTTTTTGCTTTAGGTTTTGAAACCTTTTCAATAGCTAAATAGTGTAATCAATAGGTAGCAACTTGCCTTTGATTTTAGCCACCATCCTATCCCAATAGGTGATTTTAGACTTTCCCTTATTTTCCTTTCACTTTGTATGTAATCCCACCAAATAAAGTCATGGCCCTTCAACTTTTTCTTGGCCAACTTCACCCTTTGATCTTCTAGAACATCTTCATAGTCAAAGTATTTATCCAATGCTCTTATCCAATCTAGGAGTTCTTCACTATCCAATTTTCCTCCATAAAGAGTAGGGGTAATACCAATTTGATGCATATTAGGGGTAATATTTTCCAAAACATAATGGTTTTAACACATCAGGGCAGTGAATTTAGACTCCATCTTGGTAGGCACCCTTCCAAACTCAAGGCTCTTCCACAATAGAACATGCTCCTCAAAGGCCACAAAATCCAAATAAGAAATCAATACCCAAAACCCTCTACTCAATGCTTGAAGCACCTCATACAAATTGGAAACAACATATGTAGGTCAACAATGGCTCTCAAAAACCTTGGACTCTCAACCTACTTAGTATTCCTTCACAAACTACCCCTTTTCCCTAGTAGCCTTTCAAAATTGGTTTTTCAAGCATAACTTTTAAGGAAATCATCACCCTCAAAATGTAAACACATTTACATATACCCTTTTATCTATTTTAAAACATATCTCAAAATCATATAGGGTTCCTTTGTACAGAATCCTTCAAAACTTGATTGTCCTACTTCTCCACTAGGCCTAATTAAACAAGTATACTAGGTGAAGATAGGTTCTATGCTACAATGGTACTCAAACCTAGTTCCAAACTCTCCAAAATGTCACACCTAACCCCAATAACCTTTCCCCATCACATAATTCACTTTACCAAAGGCTTTTCAACAAATACCCTAAATCCCTAGGGTTTGAATGCCAAAACATGACCTGGTGCATCAATCTATCTTTTTGTTTCTCCTCCTCATGTCTGATTCAAGTCTCCAAACCTTATAGAACATTAGAAAACCTTGAAACATAATTATTTGCAAGATTTTAGGGTTCGATCATGGAGGGAACCCCATAAAATGCATTTTCTTTGCCCACAAGAACCCTAGGTAGGGTTTCAGACTGAATTCACTAAAATGCTAATATCTTTTCAAAAAATACATAAAAATTGATCACACAAAAACCAAAATGAATTTAAGATTAAATTTTCATGTTTCAAACAAATTTCAAACCATATAGTGCATTGGCATTCCATACAATTTGTTGTAGTAGTAAAGCACATTTAGAAAATTATAGAAAATAGGGCTTTTATTGTTCAAACTTCAAATCTCCAAAAAACACAACCACAAGGTTGATGATACAAGGCCATTTAAGGAATTTCCA
Source organism: Sequoia sempervirens (assembly GCA_007258455.2). NCBI lineage: Eukaryota > Viridiplantae > Streptophyta > Pinopsida > Cupressales > Cupressaceae > Sequoia > Sequoia sempervirens. Next base: position 208,717,742 of record VDFB02358134.1, read on the forward strand.
ACCATCCACCAATGGCTACAAACCAATTTTAAACCTACAACCATTTATCTTCCAATTTGACAACAAAATGTAAAAGCTACTTTTACAATATTATGCAACTTTACAATATTTTACAACTAGACTATAGTTCACCCTTAAGCACTCAAACTATACCTAAAAAAGCACAAAATGGTCATATTATTAGACCTTATTACATGAAATCACCACAAAACCAAAACAAAATGCTAACTTTAACCCCTTAGAAGCATGAAGACATATGGTGCCCCTGCACCAGATTCCAATTTTGCAAGCTTCTCCTCATATTTCCTTTTCTGAGCTACCAACTATTTTGAAAAAACAATTGCAAACTATCTACCTTGTGCCTCTTATTTCCTATGAAGTTGGGCTTCATGAGCCAACACCTCTTACTCATGGAGATAGCTTGATAAGAACATTCTTCCAATTACAAATTGATCTCTTGCTCCCTCTTAATATCATCCATTTTCTTGTTTAACTCTAGTGGTATCTCTAATTATGTTTGTTATATCTCTAAACTCCATAATTTCATAATTTTGAAGTTGATTGGAAGATTGGGTATAGGTGGTTATGTGGTAAGCATCTTGAGTATTTGGACTAAAACCAACATTATAGCTACTTGGATATGGCTGATAAAGAGCCTCATGGACAATATTTTCATAGCATGATGGTGGATATTCATATTGACTATGAAAATTTGACATTTCTACTCATATAAAGAGCTAGAAAATGGAGTGAATAGATGGTTTTTGTAACATACCAACACTAGATCTTTTGAAACCAGTAGATTTGTACATTGAGTCACTAGGTATATGTGTAGATCCTACCTCCAAAGGCTGTAAATACTTCTTTTCACACCAAAATAAGAATTATGAAATGATGAGCTTTAAACTGTGAAAGTTGAAAGAGTCCCACCGGTCATACTAAAAATTAATATCAACAAGGATTGCACCCTAGTTGTGGGTGACTTATAATGAGAATGAATTTCCAAAGAGGGTTGGTTCCCTTAGTAGATCACCTAAAACTACTAAATTTTCTTAGAAAAGGGATAAAAGGATAACTAAAATGGAAATCCTAAAACTTAAAGGGTGCTACAATAGAAATTTTTAAAATTATTCACTAATTCAACTCACAATCATCTCTCAAATAATTTACTTTCACAATTTCTTGTGAAACATGCAATACAAAAGTGATTTGCATGAAGGTTTGAAATTAAACACAACATAAAACTTACATTACATGAAAATTTTTCACACAAATTTGCAATAATGAGACATGAAAAAGGATTCAACACTTAGAATCACAATCAAACATCAAATCATCCACTACAAAATGAAAGAAAAAACCATGAAAAAGGAATGCACTGTTACTTTTATTGATCTAGAAGGGGCTTCTATATCATATTATGAAAATCTGAGTTACAAAACTTACAAAATTTCCACAATAATCAAGAGAAGAAGAAGCAAGTATTAAGAAAAAAAAAATTCTCATCCAATAATACCCAAAAACATTTTAAGAGTCAAGGAGCAAAATTTGTAGCTAACTACAATCCAAAACAATAAACAAAGCATATCTCACAGGTAGAAGCAAAAATACATGGAAAGAGGGCATAAAACTAGTCTGAAGTGAGTGAAAATAGGTCGAAACTTTCATTCCCAAGTGGATCTACAAAAAAGGACTCAAAAATCACTCAAATCTTACTGGAAAACCAAAATAGAAACTTCAGTTGACTCCATCTGTCCATTTTGCATAATGGGGACTCAAGCAAAAAAGGGAGAGTAAACTAAAATTTCCTTAATGAGTGTTCTCCACTTGCTCTTTACTTTGCATTTACATGACACTTACTATAGTAATTTATAGATTATTACTTTAATAAGGCCTTAGAATCTTGTTTCAGTTTCATTTGTGCAAAATGAAGGGTCAACCTTGGCTTGAGTTTGATTTTTGCAACTGTGCAAAAGTTTACAAATATATGCAAAGGCATACAAAACACCTAATACATATAAATGTGCAACTAAACATAAGCCAAGATATTAATTTTCCATAATATGTTTAAAATAATGTGAAAAAACAGCCATAAAAGGGTTGGCAAAAACTAGGGCAAAAAGAAATCCTAGAACAAAACTCGCAGCCCTTCTTTCATTTCACTTTCATTTGCAAGTATTGGTTTTGAGTGCGGCCATGCTAGGGTTTTCTCAATCTTTGAAGCATGTTTCTAGAGCTTTCATGGGGATACCATGGACCTTTTGTTGAGCTTCCTATATAATTGTGTTGAGGTCAAGTTGTATGTTTTATTTTCTACAAAAAATGTTGTGATTTATGCTCGGTTTCTCTAACATAGAATAGAGGCTTGAGTTTTTTCTTTGATTTATTTTAGATCTCTACCATTTTTAAGTAGGCCAAGACTTTCTTCTATTTATCCCTTAAATAAAATGAAGGTAATCATTGCTTTATTCCTTTATTTTGCATATTTGCAGTTTTCCTTTTGTATTCCTTCTAAAAACCCCACGGTTTATATCTGGGTTCTTTAGAACATATTTTTGCAAGCTTAAAAAATGGGTATTCTTGTTAATTGAGTTTCACAACTCTTCGTGAAATGATCTTTTACAAAATTCAAGACATATTACACTATTGGTATAAGAGAGTCTCTCATGGTAGTTGTAATGTCTTGATGTGCAGTCCTTGATTCAATTATTGCATCTTCTGGCTTTCTGGCCGATTGAGGGCTTTGGAACCCAAGGCATAGACTTGATAAATGAGACCATAGCTTGATATCTTCATTTTTCTAAGAAAAATAAAGAAAATAACTCCTAATCATAGCCTTGAGATTTGTAAAATCAAGGTTTGTATTTTGAAACCCCTCCTTGAAACTATTGTATGTTATGGGTGTTTTTGTCTCTTGATAAAATTGTCCATGCTTTTAATGATTTGCACCTAACACAAAAGAAACTTCATTTTAGTTGTAACCCAATTGAAACTATCATGAAATTTTTAAATGCCTCTCTAAGCTTGGAATAATGATTATTCACATTTAATTATTTATCCTATATCTTTTCCATTGAATACCATCTCTTGTGTTTCAAAAGCTTTTGCAATTTTTTGATAAATGAATATTGCCACTACTCATGTATTGAGGACTAATGGAAAGACCTAAAGGGAAATTGTATAAAACCCTTATGTTTCATCAAAGATGAACTTCACTAAAATCATAGGTTTCCTTGTAACTATAGAAAATGCAAGATTTTGATGTTGTTCTTAACCCTTGAAAGGCCGCACTATCACTCACCTCCACTCACCTCCAAAGATCTAACTATCTCTTTGATTGGACTACTACATTGGGTCTATGGGACCTCCACTTGCATTGATATTTGAGAAAGGTTTTAGAGCATTCATTGAAACAATGAACTCATGATTTGTCTTTTGTTGCTCTCACTATGTTGTCCACAACATGAACATTATGAAAATGATTTCCTTCTCTTATCTTGACTCTATTTAACAAGTGCTTTTTATTCATAACAGTGATGATCATATAAGCTATTGGTACTTAGATTTTGCATTAATCTTTAGTTTCTCATGTTTAACCTTACACCGTTGGTTTTGGAATCAGGCTTTTATTGGAGCCTTTATTTTTGTAGATGCCTACCAAATCCCTGTCATAGTAACAACACTTTCTTTTAATGTTGATAAGTGGCTACTTTTCTCTTTGCTTCCCCATCACATCAAAATGACTTACATCATGGTACTATGAAGACTGCCATTGTGGCTATTTGTATCTTTCATATATGAATTTATATTCTTACCCCTCTTCAAAACTAAGCGAGAAGCATGCTAGGTTGAACCCTTGTGGGAGCCCTTTTTTCCACCACATGCTATGATGCCAAGCAAGATGAATCATGTAATGATAATGAACCTAGACTTGCAGAGTGAACAAACAAGTTAGATAAAACAATGAAGCTAAAAGCTCATGTGATGACTTTATTTTCTAGCTCTCCTATATACATGTGATAAATTCTAAAGTAATTTAATGCATCATAGATGTAGGTTATATTTTTGTTGATGAAACACATGATGAGAGTTTGTATCCTAAGCTCTAACCAAATCATTTCCATCTTCTACAGGCACACATGAAGATCAACAACAAGGAGGAGTTGAAGATATAGATGATTAACATCAAGACCTGCCACTTAGGAAATGATGGATGCATCTCTTTTCATATGTTTACTTTTGTTTCTTATCATCAAATGTAAGGCTTAAAATTATGTTGTTTTAGATCAGTCATTCCCATGGCTTGTGTGGGACTTTTGAGAATATCTCTTTATAAAATAAATAAAGACAACAATACTATGCAAATTTGTGTAATTTTTTCTTGTAAAGAACATTAGCATAATAAAATTGAACTTCATTTGAAAGCATCCTCTATGCAATGACAAAAATTTAGCAGAAATTGTATTTATCTTTCACTTTTGATGCAATCAACTGTTTTAGCTCTACCAAATTGAGTTGTAATTGAATTTTGGTAACACAACCTATAAAAGGGTGATGAACCTAATCTTTCATGATATGATCCATAAAATAGTTGAAGATTATGTGGATGATAGTTTTTCCAAATAGAAGATAAGAAAGGAGCACATAGAAGTATTAGGAACCATCTTCGATAGGATCAAATAATATAAGGTACGGTTGAATCCAAAAAAGTGTCTTTGGGGTTACATCAAGAGATCTTTTGGGCGATATTGTGTTACAAAGAGGGATAGAGTTAGATCCAACAAAGCTAAAAGAAATCTAAGAAATGGAGCCACCACAAACATTGAAATGGATGAGAGGGCTACAAGGAAGGTTACATTCTTTTAGAGGATTCCTAGCATAGTTTTTAGAAAAGATCCATCCTTTCTTGCATCTTATTTATAAAGGTATGACATATAATTGGGATGATAAATTCAGTAAAGCCTTCCAACAAACCAAGGACTACCTATTATCACCTCCTGATCTCATGTCGCCCATACCAAAACATCCATTGATCTTATACATTTCAACTAATCAACAACATTAGGTTCTCTTCTAGCCCAACATGATGAAATGGGAAAGGAAAGATCCATCTATTACATCAGCAGTACCTTAGTAGGCTAGGAAATAAATTACTCATCCATTGAGAAGGAATTTCTAGTAGTGATCTTTTCTTCACAAAATTTAGGTATTACATTCTTTCACACCAAATCAAGCTTACTACTAAGATTGACCCATTAAAATGTCTGTTATCTAAAGCAACTCTCATTAGGAGGATGACCAAATGGGTAATGATCTCGATAGAGTTTGACATAGAGTATGTGGAGTGAAAGGCTATAAAAGGACAAGTAATTGTGGACCAAATGTCAGAAGCACCCATTTATGTAGAGAATCCTTTGATATCTAAGTTTCCTGGTGAGTTAGTATTTCTTCTTAATGTAGTGGATCAATGGAAAATGTACTTTGATGGATCATATAGCCAACATGGATTAGGGGTGGGAATTCTCTTTATCGCCCCTCAAGGTGATTGTATTCCAAATTCATACTAGTTATCATTTCCATGTACCAACAATATTGTTGAGTATGGGCTCTAATAACGGGATTGAGAATAGTAGTCCAATGGTAGATACAAGAGTTAAAAGTCTATGGGGACTTACAACTGATTGTTTACCAAGTCAATGATGACTACCAAACCAAGGATGATAAACTCACTCCTTATAATAAAATGGTATAAAATATTAAGGACTTATTTATTGACATAACCTTTGTGTAGATACTTGATGTGAACAATCTATGATATTTAAACCAAGAGGAAGCCTTAACCACCTTAAAAAAAGTACACGAAGGAATTTTTGGTTCCCATTCTAGTGGAATAACCTTATCCAAGAAACTATTGAGGATAGAGTATTACTAGCCAACCATGGAAAGAGAGGCTCATTAGTATGTGCAAAAATGTGTCCAATGTCAATAGAATGGAGATTTAATCCATGCTCTAGTTCAAGAGTTACAACCAATGGTCACACCTTGGCCTTTCTCGCATTGGGGGCTTGAACTCAAAAGAAAGATTACTCCTTCCTCATATAATGGCCACAAATTCATCATCACGACCACTGAGTACTTTACTAAGTTGGTCAAAGCCATTCCTATGACTTATATAATAGGGAAGTAAATCTCCAAGTTTATCTTGAATTACCTTATTTTCTGCTATGGTGTTCCATAAGACCCTATCTCAAATAATGGAACACCCTTCAAGAATCAATATGAAAGGGAACTATGCCAACAATTTAACATCCAACATCAGTTCTCTACTCCCTACTACCCCCAAGGTAATGGCCAAGCTGAGGCTACTAATAAGACCATTTTGAAAATTCTAAAGAAAATGATCAATGAAGTTGGTTGTGACTAGCATCTACAGTTAAACCCCTCCCTATGGGCTTATAGAACTAGTATCTACATACCTATAGGTACAACCTCTTTCTCCTTAGTCTATGGATCATAATCCATCCCACCTATTGAGGTCAAGCTCCCCTCATTGCGAGTGTCACTGTAGAATCCAATCACTGATGAAGAATGTAGGGTATCAATTGAATGAATTATAGTTATTGGATGAGCATCGTCTTGATGCCCTAAATTATTTGCAAGCATACCAAAACTGATTGAAATGAAGCTACAATAAGAAGATCAAGATTTAGTCTTTCTATGTAGGGGATCTTGTCCTCAAGAAGAATAAGAAAAACATTTTAGATTAGGATAGTAAAAGAAAATTTGAGCCTAATTGGTCAGGTCCATTTGTTTCTACAACAAGCTATGGATTGGGAGCTTACCAATAGTATACACCTTAAAAAAAATTATGCCTAGGCTTGAAGGGTGTAAATCTTAAAAATAAAAAATGATAAAAATGATAAAAATCCAAAAAACTAGAAAAAATGATTGAAAATAGTAAAGAAAATATATCATCCTCTAGTGAAAACCACTTCGCTGGTGCTTTGGGAAAGTACCTTGGTGAAAACCTGGAAAACAAGTACCTTCCATAAATAAGCACCTCCATCTATCTTTGGCTCTTTTTCTTATCATGCTTCATATTGCATTCATCCATTACATCACTCATCCTATTTATTCCATCGCCCATCTACGTCTATATCATAGCTTGATATTGTAAAGTATTGTACTCCCCTTTAGTATTACCTAGCACATTCCTAAGGTTAGTTTGTCCTACCTATATTGAGGTAGTCTATCACATCACACTGGGGGAAAATCATTATGCATTAGATTGGGTTTTTATATATCTTAAGGTTATTGGAAATCTTATTAAAAATCCCAAAAACAATCATAAAACCTCATCAAAATCCTGCATAGTGAAAATCCAAAAATATTCTAAAAGTTGTAGAGTCAAAATCCAAAACATCTAAAACACATCAAAATCCCTGAACATCTCAAAACAACAAAAAATCCAAAAATAGTACCTTGTAAAACTACGAGTCTTTGAGCTTCAATGTAGGTAATGCCATTATTGATGTGCCCCTGAGACACCCTAGGTTAGACCTTTAGGAGTCTTTCATAATAAACTAGCCATCCATCAAGTGTTCATATCTCATCAAATAAATTTGTTAGTATTAGTCAAACTACGAGTCTTTGAGCTTGAACATAAGCAAGGCCACCACCGATATGCCCTCAAGACATCCTAGTTTAGTCCTTTAGGAGTACATCAGAATAAATTGGCCATCCATCAAGTGTTCATTCTCATCAAATAAACTAGTTGGCCTTAGTATAACTATGAGTCTTTGAGCTTGAATGTAGGCAAGGCCATCACTAATGTTCCCCCAAGACATCCTAGGTCAATCCTTTAGGAGTCTATCATAATAAATTGGCCATCCATCAAGTGTTCATATCTCATCAAATAAACTGGTCAACATAAGTTGAACTATGTGGTCTTTGCATGCATAACATAGGAAAGGCTCATATTTGATAAGCCCCCAAGGCCCCTAGGATAGTCATTTAGGTTATATGCTTGGTCAAAACTCGAAAAACTCCAAAACATTTGAAAAAATTAGAAAAACTTAGAAAAACACAAAATATTTAAAAAATGGAAACCCAAAACATTGGAAAACCCTAAACAGCCTCAAATAATCAAAAACCAAAACATTCACATAAAAATTCCAAAAGACCAAAAATAGCCTCAAAGTATTTCAAAAGTACCAAAAACATTGAAATGTTCTAGAAAATCCAAAACCATCCATCCCATTTTGCTTTTCACCTGAAACAAACCTTCATCCATAATAAATTAGTCATCATCTTCAAAATTTGGTAAAACAAGTAGAAAACAAGTGTAGATCATCGATAAATGAGACACTAGCATTTGTATCAACAGCCTATCAAACACTTAGTCTTAGTCAAAACATCTGATAAACATGTCCTAGGATGCATCCTTTCTACAATGGTTATCAACATCATAAATCACCTCAGCTATGTTACTTTGGCAAGAGATATAGATAACATTGACTATTTTTTTTTTATCTTTTCTTATGATTTATATTTTTGACCCATTTCAAGGAGCTCTCAATGATTTCTCAATGATTTAAAGAGAAAATAATGGGGCATTGATCATTATCTTTCATTTTTTGCAATTGTGGGGTATTCTTGTAAAATAATCTTCTTGCATACATTCTTAGTTGTGTGTAGGGAGGTCGTTTAGAGTAAATTGTTGACTATTGTGTATGCTTTGGTCCAAGATATTTTAAACTTGTAAACTACATTCCAATGAGGTTTTTGTATGTCAAGGTGTGAAAAATAACTATCCTATCTATTTCAAAATTAAAAGTCCATTGCACTAGATACAATGCCATCCTTGTTTTCCATACCATGATGCATCGTGTCTATGTGTTATATCAAACATAAGGAATGGTGGAAAATACTAATTCCAAATATGACAAAAATCATCCATCTCATCACTATAATCTAATAAAGTCTTGAAAACTAATGTACTTGTTGGAATTATGAATTAATCTCAACATAAATGGTCAATCCATTCATCTTATTCTTCTATCTTCTTTTCCATGCTAACTTGGTATCATGATAGTCAACAAAAAATCATAATGCATCCATTTTTCATCCACAAACCATTAGCATACATACATCCCACAAAAGCATATCATATCATCTACATATCATAAAGAATGACATCATTATATGGGAAACATGAAACAAAAAGAATATCCATCTCATAGCATGTCATAGAAAGATACTAAAAAGGAGAAGAAAACATTCATTGCATTGCATCCATATCATACATAAGATCACATATCATGAAAAGAACATCATAGATCATCTCATATCACATGGAATAAGTAAAGGATTGCAGCCATCACCTAAAAATTTACATCCATTGCATCCATACATCATCATAAACACATGAAATAAATACAAGATTGCATCACATAGCATAAATGTATCACATCATAATCAAAACAGGCCATCTCTTATATATCTAAAAAATGAAAGTCATGATACAAATATCAAAATCAAAGTGTAACTATCATCAAAAGTACATATACAAGAGGCTATAAAAAATGAGTCAATGAATGCATATTCATATAGAAATCAAGCTATACATTAAAAAATATATCTACAAAATGAGCATGGCCTATCCTTTATTGCCTCGATCCCCATGATGGGACTAGGCTTGCTTGTGGCTCAGCTCTCATGGATGTTTAATGGATGGAGGAGCATATGAATCTCTTAGGATAGTCCCACACCTCTGCGAGTAATCTGGTTGTCGAATCTCTTAAGGAACATCCTGGTGATATAAGGTCTTGTAATATACTCCCTCTGAAACAACATCCCTATACATCAAAGAATCCACCACTTATCCCTGTGTTTCTATAGTCACAACCTCCCTCTGAAACAACATCCCTATACACCAGAGAATCCACCACTTATCCATGTGTTTCTATAGTCACAACCTCTAACTGCTATCATGTCCTAATCTCTTGGGTTAGTTGTACGTCTTGTTGTTTTCGCAATTAAACCTCTTGATCCCTCTCTATTGTCATGGCTTTCATTTTTTGTCATAGGTGGTCCCTCTCTATGGTAAGAGCCAAAATTTTCCCATCCCTTTGATCTAGGTCCAATGGCTACTATGGTTGATCTAGCTACTAGTGGGCCTAGTGCCCTTGGTCCTAATGACCTTGATCCTGCCACACGTACTCACCCTACCCCCATCTAAGGGGATGGTCCTACTAACTCTGACCTGGCTATTGTGCTCCTCTACCTGCACCTCTTCCCTGACCCTTGCCTCTACCATGGGTGTATCTCCATCCTGGGTATTTCAATCATGTAGGGGTGTCCACCATGCATCATACATTGGGGTGGTCCCCACAGCCAATGGCCATTGATCATATGCGCATGGGTGGGCAACTAGCTATCTTAAATCATCTACCACCACCTGCATTGGAATCTAAGGCCCCCATTCTACCTCTCTCTATGAACGTGCAAACATTGTTGTGTTATCATCAATTGGTGCATCTTGAATCTCACCAAAATATCGATCCACATGGTCTGGAAGGTACCACTCAATCATAGTGTGCTCCCGACCCTATACACATTAGGTCTACCTGGCAAAGAATATTTTTTGTTGATCATTGCACTATGTTGGAACATATAGCCATGGTTGCCATCTAAACAGTCATATGATCTATCACCCTCCTCCGGTAAGGGATCCTTGTGGGTACAATGTGTTGTAATGTCATCGCCACTCAATACTGGAAAAAAATGGGCTTATCCTTATCTATTTCTACTAAAACCATAATGGGTCTGAACATTGCAATATGCTCATAGGCCCAAATTTTCAAAAGTGTGATACTAGCTTTGATACCTCTACCCTAGCAGTAGACTGCCTAATGCATATAATGGTACATCGAGGCTAACATAACTAGACCCCACACATAAAAAAAAATTGTGAATCATTCCATGCCATACCAATCCCCAATTGAGACTGAAGCCTCTACCTCATCAGTCTAGGGTAATCACGCTAGAAATCAGAGTATCCATGACCATTCTGAAGATCAAAACCTATATGTGGTACAAATCCAAGTCAATATGCGATCTCACTAGAATGATCTTGTCTGAATGCAAAAGATCACAAGATACATCCTTCCCAACAGTTGTTTCATAAATAACATGCTCTCCATGAATGGGAAGCCGAAGGATCCACCACATGTCCTCAAGTGTAACCGTGACCTCGTCAATGGGAAGATGGAATGATGATGTCTCATTGTGCCACCGCTCAATCAATGTTGTCATGATCTCTAAATGGGTGCAGATCTTAGGCATGTAGGCAATAAATCCTAATCCAAGAGCTCCTAGGTGCTCCTACTACACCACATCGAAGTCACATATCACTGACAGAAGGCCTAATCAATGCTCTTGAGACATGAGGGGCTAAATATCCTCCTGCACACATCACACACACAGTGTCAATTTTCTTGAAATCTAGAAACTAGTTAAAATCTAAGTGTTTGAATCTTGGAACATCAATAGCATTGCTATTTTATAGGGTGCATCATTGTATTCTTTTATGGGTACATCACTATTTAGCAATGTGCATTTCCATACTAAATTGCATGTTAGTATTTTGATGCATCGCTATACCAAAATTGGCAAGGGCATCCCTATTTAGTAAGTGTGTCACCATTTCTCACTAGTATTGCTAAATCAAAAAACCCCTACATTTTACTATTTACAAAGTGTGTTGCCCTAGATAAAGTGCATCACTAAACATAAATTTCTAGATGTGTCACTAAACTCAAAGTGTTTCACTATGCTAATCAATAGCAATGCTAACTATTCAAAATGTGTTGCAATACAATGATTCCCTAAATGACCTAATTTCAAACCCTAATAAATGCACCAAATGCATAAATCAAATTGTTTTTTGAGTCACATACCTAGGGTCCTATGTTTGCTTGATGTTGGAACTCCTGAACTTGGTCAGAAAGGTGGGTAGTAAGCACACATTGTGCCATCTCGCAAAGGTGTTAGAACTCAGGAGCAACAATTCACTAGAATTCAAGAGTGCAAATGAATTGAAAATGATGCTTTAGCACATCTTTATGCCTAAAAATTAGGGTTTCTTTCCCTAATTTGAGAGGAAGCTAGGGTTTTGAGACTTTTTATCCAATTTCCTGAGCGATGAAGCCTATGTTAAGCATTTTTTTCTTTTCTAAGCTTATTTTCACATCCCGAAGCATGTTTTTCTTGCACCGGAATCAATGTTAAAGCTATGTCGAGAGATCAAACCAAATTTCAAAATTTTCACCTAATCTCTAGAGGGGGTAGGGAACCAACTTATTTCCTTCCATTGGTGTAATATTGGGGCATCCAAAAATTAGGAATTTTTAAACTTTTAAGCTGAGCAATAGCATTGATATTGAAAAGTGTCAATCTTTGAACCTATGTAACAAGTAACTTGCTTCAAAGAGGGGGAAAATGTCCTGAATGATGCTTTACACTTGAATCTAATACATTAACATCATTACATCCTGAAATCCATCTTGTTTTTGCTTGTTTGATTAAATAAGTCTAGTTATTTAATTAAATGCCTCATTTTCATCTATTGATCTAATTAATCTAATTAGGTTAATTCATATTCTCTCACACTAACATTCCACCTTGTTTAATTGAATAAATCAAATTATTTAATTTAAACCCCAAGTCCTCTCATTTAGTTAAATAATCCTAAATTATTTAATTAAATGTCATTTGCACTCCTTATTCATTAAATAAGTTAATTATTTAATGGATATCATATTATTCCTCATCTTGCACATTCAAATTTAGTTTTAATTACTAAATTACTAATTTCCCCTCCCATGCCCTTGCATAGGGAATATTTCAAAGGAATATTCTCCTATTTGGCTCCAAAAAGGGAATTATTTCTTTCAAACAAACTTTGTAACAAAATTTCAAAATTGTTACAAAGTGTGTTTGTTTGAATCATTCTTATCCCTTGATCTTTCCTTAATCCATGTTATATTTTATTCTCATCCATTGATGAGAATCCTTAATCTATGTTTTTCCCTTCATTCAATATTGACCATTGATAGATAAAATCAATCTAAGCCCTTGATTCTTCATTTTCTCTCCTATAAATACTTCACTATTTGGAGAGAAATGGATCCATCTTTTGATAACAAAGTCATCTTGTTGAAATTCATACTCACTTGCATCCATATTTAGCACTTATTAGCATTTTAGATTAATCTTCATCCATATTAGCATAAGCATCCATTAATGGCTTCCATTTTAGTTTAGCTTGCATCTATGGCTTGCATCTTTGAACTTTGTTTACATTTAGCATAGTTTACATCCACTTTATCAAGCATTTTAGCATTCAGAACTCATATTCATCATGTTAAACTAGTTTTATACCATGTTTTGTTCATATCTCATTGGTTTCATCAGTTTTATTCAATAAAATTGATTGAAATAAGCTCATATAATCTAAGGGATTGGGAAAAGGTCGCCATTCCACATCAATTTGACACCACTCCCCAATGGGATAAGATTCGAGGTCTTAAAATATGTTTCCATCATGCTTTCATTTTTTTCATGATTAGTTTAATGGGTTCTTAGTATTTTCAATTTTGAATATTTCATTGGGATCATTGCTTAGGGGATTAAATATAGTTTAAATTCATTAAGATCTAACATATTTAGTTCACACTATGACTTTGGTCACACTTATGTAAGAAATTTATCAACATAATATCTTCTGTTATGACATTCAAATGTCATGTAGGATCAATGAGAACAACAATCATGATGTTCTCATTGATATGAGTGAGAATGTACAAAGGATAAGGTTCTATATTTGCTTTCATATGTAGGTCTTGATCCAGGTGGATACCTTTTTTCAAAATTTGAAGTGTTCCATATGCTTCATAAATCATCTTATGTCAATGTACTCCAAAAACTTAACCAACTGCAACTTGAATGGAGTCAAAAGGAGCTCATACGCTCAAGTTATGCTCAATCAAAGTTGGGTCAACATGTACCAGAGGCTAATCAAAAAGGGAAAAAATATTGATCGTTCCAGAATTGGACGAAATCGGCATCAAAACAAAGAGCTCAATGAGATGATGCCAATTCTTCTCATTCCCCCAAAATCAAATCCCATACATCAAAGATATTACTTGTCAAAATTTAGGGTTGACTTTTTGATTGAACCGTAAAGATTTTGATGTCATCCTAACATCAGTATGCTCACATAGTAGGTCATACCATACAGATGATGATGTGGACCAATTCGGGCTTGATACATGGTAATCTATACATGCTTGCATGGATGTTGATGAGGCAGTTGGTAGGTACAGGTGGCAGTTGTTGTATCTGGTCTGGGAATCATCAGGTTCCACATGGCCCAATCACAGGGTGCCACATGGCACCCCTCTCTCTCTCTCTCTTGTAGGTCTTTGAATCACAGTTGAAATAGTTTTTTTTTCTAAAGAAAAGGGTGTATGGGATAAGATCCCATGACCACCCAATTAACACATTCTCTAACTACCAACATTCCACATTTCGTAGTTTAACATATATACTCCATCAGTAGGTTTTGACAATTAACAGTTTGAAATTTCCTTTTAAAAATAGAAGGGAGTGAGGGTCGATCCACCGACCTCCCCTCCCCCAAAATCTTGCACAACCACCATGCCATGTGTAGTGTTGAGTTATTATTGGGCTCAATTTCTTTAAAACAATAGCTAAAAACCAAAATCTTCTAAAAGCTAACAAATTAACCCCTATAATTAAAAAAACAATCTCCTAAATTTAAATAAGATTAAAAGCCAATCTTGTAAAGCCAAAAATTATGAAATTTAAATGGGACTAAATATATTTAAAAGAATATCTAAGGATATAATTAGGGGTTTTGAAGATTATTAACGGATATTAGTGATTCATCTATGTAAATAGGGAGAATTATGAAAGATTTTTACTTGTAAAAGGGAGATAGGGTTGATTTTTTAAATCATATGGTTATTAACCATATTGGGAAAATTTTATGTATAGAAAGGGGGGAATAGACTTGTGGGAGGTAGGTGGTGACTTATGAGAGAATTTTTATGGAGATTATGAGTGTTTGAATCTTTACATCGAAGGAGTGTCACTCTACTACACTTAAAGCAGGAAGAATTTGAAGCTCATAAAGACTTGACATTGTGTTTTGTTGAAGCCTTGTAACTAGTTTTGGAGCATAATCAAGGATCATTCACTCTATTGGAGAGGAACCTAGAGATGTAGCCATATTGGTGAACTCCATTATCATCTTGTGTTTTTTCTTCTCTCTTCCACCTCTCTTTTATTATGTTCATCACTTTATTATTTCTATGCTCATTTAAGCATTTCAATTACATTATTACATTTTAAGAATTTCAAATTAAGCATTGTAAATTTTAAGCAAACACATGAAATTGTCATAGATCCTGATTAAAGATCAAGTTGGTATCAGAGCTTTTTTTGAGTAGTATTGCAAAAGTGGATACTAACATGATCCAGGAGCCAATGAGGTGAAGGCACACTTGCAAACTTCAATCCTGAGATCGGTAAAGAAAGAATTTTTCCATCATCAAATATGGAAGAAACAAAAGATGGAAAACGTACTAAGCTTGATGAGAAGATTTTTCAACAATCCTTTCTTGACATGAAGGCTATGGTGGAAGAACTCTATCAAGAAAGGAAAGAACAGAAGAATTGTGAAAAGGGAGGAATGCCAAAGAGAGAAAAGCATGAGGTGATGAAGAGCCTCCAAAAATGCCTCCAAATTAATCTTCTCCATGTTCTCCTTCTTCTTCTACAAGTTCTATTTCTTATGTTAATCCTTTCAAGGATGCACATAAGCGTAAAAATAAATTGGATGTAAAATTTGATCTACCTAAGTAGTATTATGGGGAATTAAATGCTGAGAAATTAGATGATTGGGTTCAACAAGTAGAAGTGTACTATATAGTTCAAGTTCTCTTAGATGATGATTCTAGGATCTAGTTAACTACTCTTCAGTTGGGAGGAACAAATCTCACCTGGTGGGAGAGTAGAACTTGGGAAAAAATTTCACAACATGGTAGAGTCAATTTAACTTGGGAAGAATTTATTAATAGTCTTAAGAAGCAATGTTATCCCTTAGGCCATATACAATAGTTAATGATGAACTAGAAAAATTTTAGGCAAGGGAAAGGACAAACTATCCAAGACTACACCTATGAATTCAGGGAAAGGGCTATTGCATTGATTGTCCCATTGTACACCTAGGAAACACTACTTAAGTACATAGGTGGTCTTCACTCTTATCTAAGACATTCCATTTTGGTTTTCAATCCTAGTAATCTGGATGAAGTATGTGTACAAGCCACACACCTAGAGTCAAGAGGTAAGAGTACTTTCATTGATAAGTTCGACAAAAATCCATCTAAGCCTAAAGATAAATCCAAAGGAAAGGGAAAGGGGAAAAAGAAAGCTACAT
Source organism: Sequoia sempervirens (assembly GCA_007258455.2). Classification (NCBI taxonomy): domain Eukaryota; kingdom Viridiplantae; phylum Streptophyta; class Pinopsida; order Cupressales; family Cupressaceae; genus Sequoia; species Sequoia sempervirens. Next base: position 208,734,270 of record VDFB02358134.1, read on the forward strand.
TTAAGAATGAGGCTGATAAGCCCACATGCTCCCATTGCAAGAAAGAGGGGCATGATGATTCAAAGTGCTAGAAACTTCATTTGGAACTAATGTCAAAGAAATACAAAGGTAACAAAGGAAAACATAAAACTACTACTGTAGTGCAATGGGATCTTGGATCTGACTTCCAAGATGAGACAATGATTGTTGCTACCGAGATCCAAGGTAAAAGAAAATTTATATCTCTTTCTTCTGATATAATTTTTTTAAATGTAAGTGCAAGTGCAAGTAAAGAATCTTCTCCACCTAAGGTTGATAAGCAAAGAAATGAATTATTTCACATTTGGGTTGTAACAAAGCATACTAAGGTTGATACTTTATTTGATATGGGATCTCAAGTAAATCTAATATCTGAAGAAGTTCTTAAAAAGCTTAACTTGACTACAACACTACATCTGAAACCATACCCGCTTGGATTGGTTTGCAATGATGTGTAGTTATAGGTAACAAAGTAATGTAAGTTGACATTTGCTATCACTACAAAATTTATAGATGAGGTAGAAGTTGATGTAGTCCCTTTAGATATTTGTGGTATTTTACTAGGGAGTCCCTATATGTATGACTGAAAAGAAATCTTTCATAGGGTGGAGAACAATTATCATCTTTTTAAGGATGGTATAGAATACATTGTGTGTGTACATAAGATAAAGACTAATCTAACACTAGTAAATACTGGAAAAATAAAAAGGTTAGTCAATCAAAGTAAGAAATTTGTATTAATGATTGTAAAATCCAAAGAAGATGATGAATTTGAGGCATTCAAATGGTGTAATCCAAAGCGTAAAGCTGAATTGGTCAAAGTAGTTTTAGCCTATGATGACTTATTTCAGGAGCTAAAGGGATCACCACTAAAGAGAGAGATCAAACATGAAATCCAATTAAAATAGTATGTCCCTCTTCCAAACATTGGAATGTACCATTTTTCAATTTTGCAAAATGAGGAAATCAAAAAGAAAGTTCAAGAGTTGGTTGAGAAAGGATTTATTCATCCCAGTACATCTTATTGTGGTTCTCCAATTGTATTGGTTCCAAAGAAGGATGGGTCTTGGAGAATGTGCATCGACTATAGAGCCCTGAACAAAGTGACAATAAAGAACAGGTATCCTCTTCCCCAAATAGATGATTTACTTGATCAATTGAAACATGCAGTTTATTTCACTAAGTTAGACTTGTGTAGTGGATATCATTAGATAAGAATTGCAGAAAATGACATTTGGAAAACTACATTCAAGACAAAACAGGAACTGTTCTAGTGGTTGGTCATGCCCTTTGGGATTTGTAATGCGCTAGCTACCTTTATGAGAGTCATTAATGATGTATTTCATCTTTTTATTAATGATTTTGTCATAGTCTATTTAGATGATATTATTGTATTTAGTCAAACTTGGAAAGATCATGTAATTCATGTAAAGAAAGTTTTTGATGTTTTGAGAAAAGGAAAACTTTTTGTAAATATTTCTAAATGAAAAATTTCTAAGGCATTCTTAGTGTACTTAGGCTATGTCATAGGTGATGGTCAATTGAAAGTAGACCCTGTGAAGGTTGAAGTTATTGTAAAATGGCCTAATCCTAGTACAGTCATAGAAATTAGAATTTTCTTAGGTGCAGTTTAGTACTAGAGGAAGTTCATCACCAACTTCTCCAACATTGCATTTCCATTGCATGTGTTAACCAGTACAAAGACAACTTTCCAATGGGGAGGTCCACAACAAAAGGCTTTCAACACTTTAAAGGAAGAGTTGAGCACCGCACCATTTTTGGCTTTACCATACTTACAACAACCTTTCGAGATCGAGATAGATGCAAGTGGGTTTTCCATGGGAATAGTACTCAAGCAAGGAGGTAAACCAATCTGCTATCACTCTGAAACCTTTATATCTATAGTAAGTAACTATCCTACTTATGATAAGGAACTTTATGCATTAGTTTAGAGAGTTAGAAAATGGAAACACTACATAATCGATAAAGAAGCTATAATCCACACTGATCACCAGCCACTTTAGTACTTGCACTCACAATCCAAACTACAACAAAGTAGGAACTTTAGGTGGATGGGTTTTCTTCAACAGTTTCACTCGGTAATTAAGTATAAAAAATTACCCATAACAAAGTAGCAGATATGTTGTCTAGGCCTCTTGTCATGAATGCTTTGCTTATCCTTCAAGGTAGTTCTATGGTACATGAAATTTTTCAAGAACAGTATGCTAATGACAAATACTTTAAGGATATTTACTGAACTCTAATTGTAGGAAAACATGTAGAAGAGAAAGATTACTAAGTGCAGGATAAATTTTTGTATCACTTGTGAAAATTATGTATTCCAAAAGATGAACAAGCACATGTAATCAAAGAAGCACACATGTCATTGATTTTTGGACACTTTGGGGGGGAAAAAAAAATGGCACAACTATAGAATTGTTGCTATTAGCCTTCTATGCAAGAATCTATAACAAAGGACATTAGAGGATGTGTATTGTGTGCAACAAGAAATCCTAGTAATAGGAAATTAGGGTTGTACACCCCTCTATCTATACCATCCCGTCCATGGGAGAGTGTTTCTATGGACTTTATAGGGGGACTACCCATGTCTAGGAAGGGACATGATTATTTGTTTGTGGTAGTTGATAGGTTCAACAAAAATGTGCATTTTAACACCTTGTAAAAAATAGGTCACAACTATTTTGACAACATACTCGTACTTTCAATTTGTATGGGTTCATTTTGGGCTTCCTACTTCTATCACATCAGATCGAGATTCTTGATTCTTGAGAGAATTTTGGTCAACATTGAGGGAACTCATGGACACTAGAATGAAGAAAAGTATAAATTTCCATCCATAGACTGATGGATAGACAGATGTAGTGAATAGGAAAGTTATGCATCTTCTTAGAGGTTACTGTAGTAAACATTGTAATTTGTGGGATGAAATTATACACTATGTGAAGCATGCTTACAACCATGCAACACACTCTTCTACAAAAATATCTCCTTTTGAGAATTGTTTTAGTTACCTACCAAAAAAACTGATGGAATTTTCTTTTTGGAAGGATGATGTTGAAGATGGATGTCATGATGTAGAAAAGGCTTTGAAGTTCATCCAAAAAGTTGAGGAAATTCATCAAGAAGTGGAAGCACAGTTGGAGAAGATCAAAGAAAAATACAAATCCCAACATGATAAGCATGGCATAGATCATCATATTTAGGTTGGAGATAGAGTTTGGTTACATATCAACAAGGAAAGAATGCAAGGAAAAGGAAGGAAGCTCAAGCCAATCAGGTATGGTTCCTTTGAGATCTTAAAAAAGATCAGTACCAATGCCTTCTACCTCAATCTTCCTCCATACATGCACATCCACTCAGTTGTAAATGTAGAGAGTCTAAAGTTGTATGAGCCTCCAATAATAATGGATGAAGACACAAACATTCAGGTTCCATCAATTGATGATCTTTCACCTAAGTATATGTCAGAGCTACAAGAGGATGTCATCTTAGACAAGAATTTCAAAACTTCATGAAGAGGTACAATTGAGTACCACAAAGTGGGATTGAAGGGGATGAATCCAAGCAAGGAAAAATGGATGGAGATTGGTAAAGTGATGGAACTTTACCCTCACTTTCTGAGTAATCAAGCTTTCAAAGGTCCAAAAACTCTCCAATGGGGAGGATTGATCTAGGTGGATACCTTTTGTCAAAATTTGAAGTGTTCCATATGCTCTAGAAATCATCATGTCAAAGTGCTTAGAAATCCAAACCGAATGCAAGTTGAATGAAGTCAAAAGGAGCTCATACACTCAAGTTATGCTCAGTCAAAGTTGGGTCAAATAGGTATTAGAGGCCAGTCAAAAAGGAAAAAAATGATCATTTCAGAATTGGATGAAAGCAATGTCAGAGTGAAGAGCTCAATGAGATGATCCCAATTCCATGTGTTTCATGAAAATTGGAGCTCGTATGTCAAAGATATGACCGCTCAAATTTCAAGGTTGACTTTGCTGACTGGACCATATGGATGCTGACATCATCCTAATGTTAGTATGCTGACACAACAGGTCGTACTATATGAACGGTGATGTGGATCAATTGGATCTTGACACATGGTAGTCTGTACATGTTGATGAGGTAGGTGGTAGGTACAGGTGGCAATAAATGTGTTCGATCTAGCAAAACATTGGGTGCCACGTGGTTCAATCACAAGGTGCCATGTGGCACCCATCTCTCTCTCTTCTTTGGGTCTTCAACTCAGAATTGAAATAGTTTATTTTATAAAGAAAAGGGTTGATGGGATTCGATCTTGTTAGTGCCTATTTTGGTTGTCTCTCATTTTCCAGTTGTTTGCCTTGAACTGCTTAACTGTCTCATCACATTGCCGATTACACCTCCCTTCTTCAAAGACCCAGTCCAACTGATGTTCCTCTTCGGGTTCTTGGCATAGGAGACCAAACTTCTGATCTTCTGCTTGGGGCACCACATCTGCAAGTTGTTCAAACACAACTTCTGCATCATCTGATGAAGCATCATCAAAGGTATCAAGGAACAAAGTCCTGAGCTAATACCATGAACCAATGGAGTGCACTGGTAAGCAAGCAAACCAATCATCGGCCACACCTTCCAAAGTTCTTACAAAAAAATTCATGACCACATCCTCTTTTTCAATCTGACAGTCTTCCATGAAATCAATGAAAAATTACATATGTATTGATGCTGAATCTTCAATATCACTTCTAAACTTGGGTAAATGTTTATTAATTCTCCCAAGGGACAAAATGTGGGTAACCCTGGATTCTATCAAAATCCAAAGGGTTGTATCTTTCATTATCATACGCCCTTTTATGAAGACAATATTGTGCCTTAAGCATGGTATCATAGCTTGTAGAGGGAGCATTAGGACAACAATGCATTTTGAAAATGAAACCTATCCCTCTACACTATCCAGTTGCAATATTGAAATATCCCTTGATGACAGTGCTTGATCTCACCAAATAAGGGAACTGAAGTCTTTTCAATGTTCAAAAGCATGAAGAATACCTGGAAACATTGTAGCTCTGGAACTTTCTTCAAATCTTCAATGGGTTTACCTTGAAAAAGTCGCCACCTCTTTGCAAAGGACATAACTTCAAATGATATGAAGTTCACTTACATATAAGTCCTTCTCTGAGCTCGTTCCACTAGCAGAGCACCATAAATATTTTAGGTTGACTGCAACAAAACTTTCTCCAGGCCTGAGATTCTTCAAACTTTGAACATAACCAACATGGAATACAAAGATATGACTCTATTGCACACAATATGACTCATAAGGCCAGATTCAGTTCACTCCCCAATAGAGCCGCCATCTTTTTGGTTGTTTTTTTCTTGTAACTAGGTTTATCTCCTATTCTACCCATGGATTAGCCATCTCCAATCAAGGAAAGCTTGGAGGACCTGGACCAACTGACAAGATCCAGTCAAAAACTGAGATCTTCTGCACTTTAGGCTCTGTAGAACTAGGGCAGGTATACCCACACAATGCCTCAAATAAGACTAGACATTTCTTTTTATAGCAGATGACTCCTGATGCCAAGTGTTGAGAACATCAAATAGGGCTAGATTCTCAGTTACAAAACACTTGAAGCAACAAGGAGGTAGGACAAGAGATCAAGCAAAAGATATTCAATGATTTATTTGAATTATTTTCTAAGAGGGACAGGGTTGGAAGACAGACTAGTGCCTACTCTGGGGTCATGGAGTCATACACACAAATGGAAGACTTTCTGCAAATGGACCTCAACCAGTGGATCTTGTTTTGTTGATGCCTTGCATCAACTATCAGTTCCTTACACTGATAATCCAACTCTTGTTACCAGTCAAACTCTTCTTACCAAATACAGCTTACATACAAACAATCACTATCACCTGCTCAAAGGGTTTTAACTGCTCCCTTGAAGTAGACCTATCAACAAATGACACAGTCTCATGAAATATGAGAAGATGAACAAAGGCTCCTTATGCATTCATTCAAATGATCAAAGCATACAAGAATGGAGACAATCTAATGGCATATGCATGAGAGACAAGCATCTTCATGTATTCCTTGTACAAAATGATTGCATTTACAGAGAAATTTAGAATTATAGACTATAGACTTAATGCATGACACCAGACTAAACCCTAGCCTATCTCAGACCAATCACAGAACTCAAAAAGTGGAACTGAACACCAAAGTTTGGAACCCTTCATCCTGGCCATGAAATTCTCCTTTATAGGAATAGGAGAAGCAACAAGCAACTAGCCAAATGAGATTACATGTCATTAGATGACAGGGTAAACCCTAAAATAGTTTGTAGGCCAAGTCATCCGATCCACCAGAATATCTGAATATCATTGAATGCTCTGTCAGGTGGTTTAGGGAGAAAATCACGCAATTAGGTCGAATCGAGCAAGTACAGGAATGGCAAGCCATGGCAGTCAAAACCAAGAGGGTACATTGACCATGTCGTCCAGGGAATCCGCGGGTGCGATCATCATAGATCTAGAGTCCACAAATATGGAAGCCATCTGTTCCAACCATCTCTTCTCATCAGAAAACCTAATGCCCTAGCTCTGCAATTAATTCCATCTCTACCGCACCAACTCGCACCAGTAATCAAGGCTCAAGACCAAATCAGGGCCACCATGCCAATCCATAATGAAATCTTCATCGCCATTCCTGAGCCACGGGCCAAGCGACCAACCACAATAAATGCATCCCTGGTTCAATCCATGTCAGTCACAGCTTCCAGCAAACCAGTCGACGTGACACCGCAGAGTTGGGGAGACAAGACGCTGAGAACCCAATGTTTCATCGAGCAAACATACCATTCGGCAAGACTAGACGCATTCGGCCAAACATCACAATGACAACAATGCCACATTAGCGAGAGAAGGCACAATCAGCAGGAGATCATGATGACACCCCAACAAGAAGCACCATTGGCAAGAGAAAGTGGTGTTGGGAAGACCTCGGGGTGACAACAAATGGTTGGTGAAGAGATACACCGAAAAGCCAATCATATCAGCAACACACCATCTGATTAGGGAGACATCTGGCTGAAGAGAACATGTTATATCGATCACTGAGCACAGTCGGCAGGAGGCCACCAAGTCGACAAAACATCCCAGCGAAGTCCACTAAGTTAGAGGGAAGATGACCAAGTCAGCCAGACATAAGGAAGTCGAGGAGACATCTCGCCGAAGGATGGATGCTATACTGAACACTCATCATAGTCGAAAAGAGATCACAATGTCAGCGAGACTTCATACTGACAACCTTCACACTTTGTCAGACAGGCGGGTTGGGAAGACTGGGCGTACTCAGCAAGACGTCACAGCGAAGTCATCGCAGTCGAAGGGAGGTCACACCGAGCATCAAAGGGGTCATCAAAGTCGGCAAGACAAGCAGGGGTCAAGGAGACATCTCCTTGACACAACCAACATAGGCCGAGAAGATAAGGCCTCGGGGAGACAAGTAGGGGTTGCCGAGATGTCACCCCGAGAGCCAAAGGTGACACTAAAGGCAAGGTGGGGCCGGAGAAAGTGGAGAATGGGGCACAAAAAGACATAAGTGGCAAGTGCACTGGCTAGGCAAGTTAAAGAAAAAAAAGACAGGTGGAAAGGGAACTAGACTAAGGTGGAGCCAAAACCAAGAAAGAGGAGTCGGAGCCGAAGTGGGGAATAAAAAGGAACAAAAGAGACTAGGACCAAAAACCATCCCGCTCCTGCTTCCACAAAAGACTGTGGAGGTAGAGCCAAAACCAACATGAGACAAAGAAGCCTCGAGGCTGGGAGTGGGACAAAACCTGAAACAAGAAACTTGAAAAAAGTTCCAAAATAGATTCTCGTTCCAATCCTGCGCCTGCCAAAGGAAACCAAAAACAAAGACAACCGAAGATGCAGAGTCGGGGCCGGAATGGAACTCGAAAAAGAAACCAAAGGAAATATCTTGATTATGATTCCATTCCGGTTCCACCCCCACCAGACAAAGAAAAACACAAGGCAAGGAAGAAAAGAAAGATCTGACCATCCGAGACATGAACCCTTGGCATGCTAAGCTCAGCCCTAGCAGGAGCCCATTTACCCCACATGCCAAAATGATAGAAAATTCCCAAGCTAAAGATTCGTCAGGAAAATCAAAGGCAAACAACTAGAAAATGAGACACAACCAAAATAGGCACTAACAGATCCCATGACCACCCAATTAACACTCTCTTCACCTACCAACATGCCACATTTCACGGTTGAACATATATACTCCACTGGTAGATTTTGACAATTAACAATTTAAAATTTCCTTTTAAAAATAAGAGGCAGGGGTCAATCCACCAACCTCCCCACCCCCAAAATCTTGCACAACCACCACACCATGTGTGGTTTTGAGTCATTATCGAGCTTAGTTTCTTAAAACCAATAGCTAAAAACTGAAATCTCCCAAAACCTAACAAATTAACCCCTATAATTAAAAATTCAATCTCCTAAAATTTAATAAGATTAAAAACCAATCTTGTAAAGCCCAAAAATATGAAATTTAAAGGGGCTTAAATCTATTTAAAAGATTATCTAAGGAGATAATTAGGGGTTTGAAGATTATTAAGGGATATTAGTGATTCATCTATGTAAATAGGGGGAATTGTGAAATATTTTTACTTGTTAAAGGGAGATAGGGTTGATTTTGTAAATTATATGGTTATCAACCATATCAATTGGGAAAATTTTACGTATAAAAAGGGTGGAATAGACTTGTGGGAGGTAGGTGGTGACTTATGAGAGAATTTGTATGGAGAGTTTTAGTTTTTGAATCTGTGCATCGAAGGAGCGTCACTCTATTGCACTTGAAGGAGGAAGACATTGAAACTCATAAAGACTCGACATTTTATTTTATTGAAGCCTTGTAACCAGTTTTGGAGGATAATCAAGGATCAGTCACTCTATTTGAGAGGGATCGAGAGATGTAGCCATATTGGTGAACTCTATCATCAACTTGTGTTTTTTCTTCTCTCTTCTACCTCTCTTTTATTTTTTTTCATCACCTTATTATTGCTATGTTCATTTAAGCATTTCAATTACGTTATTACATTTTAAGACTTTCAAATTAAGCATTGTAAACATTAAGCAAACACATGTAATTATCATAGATCTTAATTAAATATTAGGTCATGTAATATAAAAGTTATAGCGGGTAACCCATTCATAGGTTGTGCAGAAGGGATGGGAAGATGCATAAAAGAAGCCATATCTATGTATTCCAAAAAGGATTTCCTTAAGAAACCTCAAAGGTTTGACAATCAGAAAATAACCTATTCTAGATCTCACTTCACAATGTCTAGGGATCCTTCTGACTATGCCTACTAAGTTTCATAGAATAGGGCTCATAGTTTAGGTTTCAAGGTTATGCGACCTACAACACACACACCTAGAACACAAGAGAAGATTCTTTCAACACAATAAAATGGAACCAAAATAGTTCACACCCAATTCACCAAAATGTAGAGGGGGACCAACTAATCAAGGACTTCATTTCATGGGAAATTCTAGAACAATAGGCTACCCTAATTTACCTCAAGCTAGATAAATGAATTAGAAAGGTTTAAGGTTTCAAGGGTTGAAAAGGAATGACAACTGGTCTATTTCTTTCCTTCTGCTAACCCGAATGTTTTGAGGAATCAGGAGAGAGTTTTCAAATTTCAAACTCTATTAAACCCTTGTTCTGTTAGTTTGATTGAACATGAAATGTAGATAATAGAAACTGAAATCACAACACCATATACAAGAGAACAATAGATTTACATGAAAAACCCAATGAAGGAAAAACCATGATGAGGATTAACTCATAGTATAAGTAATAGAAAAATTGGTACAAAGGGGCTCATTGCTATAATAGGACACACTGTCTAAAAGGCTCACAACTAGGGCTCACTACCATAAAAGAATATGGGAAAATAGAAGAAGAATGTTACACAGAGAACTCTTTTCAATGCAACAAGGAGTCCACCATAATTGATCACACACTTTTGCAATCTCACATGAAAGATATTAGATGCCTTTAGCTCACTACCTCCAGGAACCCTAACATGAAGTTTGCACTACTTTGCTCAAATTTGCATCACACACATCTCTTACATCTATCTTTCTTCTTACTCTTTAAATTCTCACTTGCATCAACACCATACATATTTATATCAAGATCTACCTCAAAAACTTTCTCTAATGTCAGCCACTAGCCGTTATACATACAAATTCAAAATAGGTCACCACTTAAACATTCCCATGGTGGATATGAATGAAAGGAAACCTACACAAATCCTTAATTAGGACAAAAATAGATCCAACATGCTTCCACAAGCCTGACATGTAGTTTTAAACACAAGGTCAACCAACACTCATGCAAGACATGATAAACATTAAGTACACACTTCATTAAACCAATCTAAAAAGTCTAAAGTTCTGAAAAAAATAACTCACTTGAACTTAATCTAGAATAATTCACAAACTACTTAAGATTCATTAAACACTTCATCCAAATTCCCATCAAACAAATACTTCAACTCAAAACAACTGGTAATCCTTATTTGCATACTAATAAATGAAATTCACACTATATTGCACCAAATCAAGTAAAAGCTTGAATAAAGAAAGATAAAAGCATCATAAGCAACTTCCCAAATCTACACAACCTGAGACCCAACAATGGAGAAATGTGGAACAAATAATTTCTCCCATACCACAAAAAACATCATTGAACAACTGGTTCACACACTGGTGAAAATATCTCACACTATACAATGATTCAAAAACCCAAATTCAAAATGTAGCAATATCTAACAACCTTGAATAACCTATAAAATCTACACATGCATAGATTTAACATAGAAAGAACGTGGAGCATATTATGAACACTTGCACAACACAACTTAATTTGTTTATTAACTTTACTCCAAAGCACTAGGAAACCAAGTACCAAAGACATCATCTCAGCTCATTACTTCATTCCAACTCTTCTTCATACTATGCAACAAGAAGAATAGCTCCACGAACTCACAACACTTTCTTAAGGTCTCAACTACACATGCACAATCCTTTTTCTCTTTTCCACAATTTTCTCAATATGCTCAACATCTCCATCCCATAGTTGACATCAATGACAACACTAGTGACCAGTAGAATTTATCTTGACATCAATGAAAACACCTTCATTCTTGCAACAATCCCATCTTCTATCTTCATTCTACTAGCAACCTACAACAAGGTATTACAATATTTTAGATATGTTAGGGTGTTTTGACTTCTCCATGATTTGATCTTTATCATTTGTCATTGTCATATAGGAATCATGCTCTAATGCAATTGAGTAGGGTTTCTTTGCATATTAGCTCATAACAACCTTAGATGCACTTAAGGTTAGGGCTTCTATACACTACCACTTATCCAATATATATCATTCTCCAAGGTTTAATTACCAAAATAGGGTTTGACTAAGGAAAATCCCTATACACACAAAACAACATTTTCTTTTTGTAGATTTGCTACAGATTCATATTTGAAAGTCAAGATTTATAGGTACAAGAGTGAAGTGTAGACAAAGGGCTATAGATTCAACTTCTGAAATTTCATGATGAAAGGACATAGGGACCCATTTTCCCTTGGGCAAATGAGTCTTGATACAGAGTGCATATCCCAATTTTTAGGCTAGGTGCACATCATCCTACCCTTCTTAGATCTATTTGAAAGTTATTGTTTTTGTTTCTACTATCATAATACTCTACATTTCAAGTATTAAGTAATATAATTGAGTTTGTTAATGCATTTAAATTTGTCTCCCAAAACAACCAATAAGTGATTTTTTCCATTTTTTGTCATAAGAAAACAATAGACCTACCTAACAAGGTTGACTCACCTTAAGGTTGAAAGTCAACCACGTATCCTTGGGAGATCTCTTTTTCTAATGAAATTAGGGGAAAAGAGGGAGTGTGTTAGGTCATTTCATTAAACCCTGGATCTTTCACATCATTCCCTCTATTGTTCTACATTATAGACACATAATATTCTCACCTTTAATAAAACATTAAAAGATGTGCTTGCTAGAGATAGAGAAGTCAAAGCTAACATATTGACTTTATATATTCCCATAAATTTTTTGTTATAACTACAACAATTAACCTTGTTGAAGAAGCTAGAAAATTTTACATTTTTTAGTTGCTTCCTTTTTTAAAGAAACTGTTAAAATTAGTAACTTTTTCATGGTTTTAAAACTAGTAAGGAGGATTAAGTATATGAATCTCTTAAGTCATGTATTATATGTGAATTTAAAACTAGTTTTAAAACTAGTAAGGAGGATTAAGTATATAAATCTCTTAATTCATGTATTATATGTGAATTTAACTATTTAGTTTTACACATGGATGGTGATGTATGCATAGTAATTATATCTTTTGAATATTTTGGAGCTTGCACCTAATTAGACTAGAATTTATGTGATGATAAGAATTATTGATTATTTGTGGATCTAAAGTCCCTACCCAATAAAACTTAGGCTCAATCTTCCTAACCCTTGTTTGTGTTTATATTACTTTAAAATCAAATTAGAGTAGGTTAGTTTAGAACTTTTATCATTTTGTTTTAAAGAATGAAAAGTGTAAGTGAATTCTTAAAGGAACTTGAATCAAATTAAAATCTAAATCTATTTGATATTATCATTCTATACATGAAGCAAAGAAAGATAAAATTCAATTCATCTTATAAAAGGAAATTTGTTAAAAAATATGGTAAGAAATTTGTTTAAAATTCTCCCAATAAACCCTTAAATTGGAATGATACGCATAAACATCTGAGGTATGCTAGTGAGTCAATACTTAACTATATATATCTTATAGAGATAATCAATTTTTTTAGGAGAGGAATAGCATATCATGTTGTCGTTTAAGTTTGAAATGGTATTTCAACCATCAATATTACTAACTTACCAATGGGTTTCTCTTGACTCCATATTATTTGTTTGGTTATTAAAGTTTTAACTCTTAATTATTGGGTAGTTGATGACTTGCACTTATCCATATTAAATTGGATCAACATATTAAAAATATATGTATATAGGTTAAGAGATGAAAGTTTCCCTTCAAATGCAATACTTGCCTATCTAGAAAGTAGATGCAAGCCAATGTTTGTCATCTCAAATGACTTCTAAAATTCATCGTAGAATTGTGTATCAAAGAAGTAATCTATTCCAAAAAAAAAAAAAAATCAATATAAAATACAATAATTACACTACATGGCCATAAAAATACTTCACATATTTATTACAGATAAAAACATACCAAGTGAAACCATAAGAAAAAGGCCGTATAGAGATTTTCTCATACCATGGAAAGATCTTGCTTGAATCAATAGGGTGATTTCTTAAGCATGCAAAGAAATTTAGTACTTCTATCATTCCATGTTGTGTTCAAGATCTGGTGACTACTCTATTGCATATTTTATATCTTGAAATCTATACAAAGAAATGCACACTTTACATGCATTGGCGCGCACCAACCATCCTAATTTGGTTATGACATGTTTATTTCTAGTAAAGATTTAACTCGTTTCATATTGTAAGTTGTAGAAACATAACATATCTTAGATATATGGAAAACCATCCTAGTGAGTTGGGCAATTATAAGCATAAGCCAATGTCACTTTGAATATGGTCAATGTTGAGGTTTTTGCAACCAAAATGATATTTTGTCTCACCATGTTGACTTACAAGTATAATACAATCATTTTCCCATGACAATTTTTTTTGATTGATCGAAAATCAAATTTGTCTTACGAGCTAATTGATATCACATTAAAAAATATAGTAAAAAATTCAAATTAATTTCAAATAAAATCACATAAGACTAATATGTAGAATATTCCTCAAATTTATTGAAAAAAAAAAAAATCTTGTGTTTTATTGATTAAAATACCATTATCATCACTACAAGATAAAGGACAAATCCTAATTCATTTTAATGCACGGAAGAACAATTAAAATTTGAGAATCACTAAAGAACATTATATCAACATATTTACTAATAAAATCAGATAAGCATAATACATAATTACTCGTCCTCAATTTTTATTTAGTGATCAAATCAACCCACCCAAAATTTTAATTGTGAATAACATATCCACCCAACTAGAAATGGTTACATTTACAATAGCAACATTAGCAAATATAAAAGCACAATAGTACTAACCACCAAATGCTTCGATTGAAAATAAGGAAGCAAACAAAAAAATATAATATTCATCCTCAAAAATAAAAATAGTACTGAAGGATTAGTTATCTAGTGTTTAGAAACAACTTATCAGAGGACCTGTGATGGTATTTATGCTTTTTGAGGGAAAACAGGGGACTAAGATGAAACTGATCCCGATGATTACATCACATAAACCCTAATACCAAACCATGTATGTGATAACACACCAGACACTAAACGATAACCATTGCTAAGCCCCCCGGTGGCTTACATCAAAGATGCAACTGGAGGCTTGAGGCTTTTTTCCAGATTCTCAAAGCTTCTAGCCAGCTCAAGTGCATCCAGAGTGAGCTGAAACTGTCCATTTCCCCTCTGTGCCATTTCCTCTAAGATACTCTTTGTGGGATCATTACCGAACATTATTGTATGGAGGGTCATCCTGGGCTCCTGTCTTTTCATACTCTCTACACACTCAACAGGATTCCTTCTGCCATTGTTTCCTCCATCACTGAGAAAGATAACAACTGGCATTTTCATGTTTACCATTGGGTCTCCGGTTGCTTTTATCAATATATTTTCTGCACATTCCAAGCCTGATGAATAATTGGTTTTTCGAGAGGGTGAATACGGAAGGAGACGATCTACACCACTTTCTTCCATATCTTGCATCTCTAGAGCTACGGTTGCCGATCGACTGAATAGAACTACTGATACAGAGTCATCAGCAACTGTTGTACGACGGATTCCTATGAAAGTCAGAATGGCCTCATAGACACAGCCAAGCCTAGAATTATGCTCATTAAACATTTCCATCGTTGGGGTGATATCGCGGGAGCCCATGGAACTTGATCTGTCAATGACAAAAATTACATGATGAGGTACATTAGCATAATGACGGCAGGCAAAGCGGTGACCATCAACAGTTACACAACTTGTAGGACTGGCATTTTGTCTCGTTCTTTCTATAGGTTTATGCCATAGCTGCTCCGTGCAATAAGATTTTGTCTCTGACTCTGCGTTATGCTCCTCGGATTTACACTGGTGATTGCATCTGCTAAACTCTTGACGCTCTTCCTCTGTGCAAGGATCAACAAATCTAACATATTTCCAATAGGTCTCATGAGTCATCTCATCCTTTGGAACATCATTGTCAGGCCCATATTTGATGGTTGCGTGCCTGGAACCGTCATGGAGATTACTGGTGCACATAATGTATCTCTGACTATTTGTTTTTGGACAAGGAACCTGTGAAAATTCTATTGCAGTTACTGATTATTAATCTCCTATCTAATACATAGATTATTTGACTCTGAAAAATTAATTCTCAGCAAATATCGAAAAATAACACAACTGCAACTTCACCAATAAAACTCACAGAAATAGAGAAGAAAACATTCACAATAATGAACACAATATTTTTGGACAAATTGTCCGTGGAAAAACCCCGAAGGAAAACCACTACTGCAGATGAGGAATTATATTAAACTTCAGCAAACTTAAGGAATACAAACTGCTTGCCTCTTCTTGTGAGTTCCCAATATCCTTCTCCAAAATTCTTCCCTCAATTTCTCCTCGCTGAAATTCCACAGCTGCTATATATCAGCGCCCTTGTAACACTGCAAGACTATTTGCTCTCACTGCAAATTTACTTGCTATCACTGCAAGTCTTTCTCAACTCTATACTTGTGTGTTCTCCAAATGCCCATTGATCCCCTTTTATACTTTTCTCATTGGAAAACCAATGGCCATGATTTAATCTCAATCAATGGCTAAGATTAAATAGACTCTAAAAACCCTAACTAACTGGATTCTAGAAGTCTCTAGGGAAATCAATTTATTTAATTACATAATTATCTAGACAACTCAGCCCTTTTCTGGAAGTCTCTAGAAAATAATTAAATAATTAAATAACACTTCTTAGGAATGGAGACACCTGTCCAAGCTACATAAAAATCAACACTCCCTCTTAGCGAGGAAGGTGTTCTGCATGACACCCAACCTATCTCTGAAGAAGATGAATTTCGCCTTCCCCAATGCCTTAGTCAAAATGTCTGCTACCTGCTGATCTGTAGGTATATACTGTAGCTGAACAATCCCGCGCTGTACACAATCTCTGATGAAATGATATCTGATGTCTATATGCTTAGACCTATCATGAAACACCGGATTCTCAGACAACTTGATGCAACTCTGATTGTCGCAGTGTATCACCGTAGTCTCAACCCTCTGACCAAACAAGGCCACCAGCAACTTCCGAAGCCATATCGCCTCACATCGCCATGCTAGCTGCTATGTATTCTGCCTCAGGAACTCAAAGCCACAGACTTCGCTTCTGTTTGTACCAAGAGACAACTCCTGATCCCAAGCTAAAGCAACACCCTAAAGTGCTTTTCCTGTCGTTGTACTGCCTGCCCAATCTGCGTCAGTATAGCCTATCAACCTGATACCATCACCTCGAGCATATTTGATTCCATACTCGATTGTACCATGCAAATACCGCAACACATGCTTTGCTGGTCCAATGCACTCTCTTCGGCTCGACCATGAACTGACTAAGAGAGTTTACTGCAAAGGATATATCTGGCCGTGTTGACCAAATACATGAGAGACCCAATCAACTGCCTGTATAAGGTGGGGTCTACATCCTTCTCCCTGGATGTCTCTACCTTCTTCCAATTCGTGATCATAGGAGTAGACATGGCTCTGCAATCTTCCATCTCGAACCTCCTCAAGATTTTGATGCAGTATTTCCCTTGTCCAAGGAAAATCTCTCCATCTGTCTGCCATACCTCCATGCCTAGAAAGTAGTGCATAAGCCCCAAATCCTTCATCTCGAACTCTGCTGCAAGGTCCCTCTTGCACTCCTCTATGAGCCCTAGTGAACCTGTTAAAAACAAGTCATCCACATAAAGAACAAGAATGAGAACCTCACCCCAACCACCAAGTAGTAGAGGTTAGCATCCGCTTCACTCTTCACAAAGCCCATTCCCTGCAAGTATCTATCAATGTGCTCATACCACGCCCTGGGAGCCTGCTTGAGTCCGTACAAAGCTTTCTTCAATCTGCACACGTGGGTTGTACTGCTGTGTGCTACAAAGCCCTCTGGTTGTTCTATGTATACCTCCTCTTTCAATTCACCATTAAGAAACGCCGTCTTGACATCCATCTGATGGATCTGCCATCCCATCTTGCAAGATCGACTTCATTATAGAAATATACCACCGGAGCAAATGTCTCCTCATAGTCAATTCCCTTCCTTCTGAGAAACCCCTTGGCCACAAACCTTGCCTTGTATTTCTCGATGCTACCATCTGCACCGTGCTTGATCTTATAGATCCAAATGATCCAACCATCCCTATCTGTTGGTCTAGGCACAACCTCCCACACATCGTTCTACACTATTGAGGTATACTTCTCAACCATTGCATCTTGCCACACTTGCTGCTGTGCAGCCTCCTGATAGCTAGAAGGCTCACTATCTACCAACTGACTAACTAATGCCATATAGTCATCATACCTGGCTGGTTGTCTCCGCTGTCTACTACTCATCCTAGGAGCTCCCACAAACTCCTGAGTATCACTTTGTGACTGTTGGTTCTTGCTACCAACTGTAGAGGATGAAGTATCAACCTCCATATCACCCTGATGCATCTCTTGGATCTGCTGCATCTGCTGCTCCATACTCTGTGAATTCTCAGCACCTGAGCTTGTGCATGTACTAGTAACTGTACTCGAGCTTCGCTGTCCTTGCTCTGGTTGAACGATCCTTGGAGCTTCCACTAACTGCTCACTCTGATCATCTGCTGGCAAATCTCTGGACCTCCTGAATGCCTTGTCCTCCATGAACTTGACATCACGCCTAACTATAGTCCTCCTGGTCCCTGGAATAAATATCCGATATGCCTTTGAGGTTTCACTGTACCCCACAAAGTACCCCTTCTCTGCAGTCTGATCTAACTTGGAACGTGTCGCACCTGGAATGTGACAATATGCCAAACTCCCAAATATCCTGAAGTGGCTAACATCTGGCTTCTTCCCTGAGAATGCCTCCTCTGGTGTCATCTTGCCTAATACCTTATGTGGAACCCTGTTTTGTATGTACACTGCTGTACTGCATGCCTCTGCCCATAAGTAACATGGCATATCCTGGTCATACAGCATAGCCCTTGCCGCCTCTGATATAGACCGATTCTTCCTCTCAGCAACCCCATTCTGTTGTGGGTTGTAAGGAACAGTCCACTCTCTCTTGATTCCTTCCCTGGTACAGAACTCCTGGAACTCTTTCCCTTTGTACTCGCCACCATTGTCTGACCGAAGAACCTTTATCTTCCTCCCTGTCAATTCTCCACAAGAGCTTTGAACTCTTGGAAGCGTGAAAACCTCATCCTTGGTCTTCAAGAAGTATATCCGGGTCTTCCTAGAGAAATCATCAATAAAAGTAACAAAGTACTCATATCCTCTGAGAGACTTGACATTGGTCCACATATGTGAATGTACTAGATCAAGAACACCCTTGGATCTAGTGTCACTCCTTGGAAAAGTTGCTTTCGCAAACTTCCCCAACACACATCCCTTACATACATCATCATGCTCTGTGCTCACCTCAGGAACACCTGTCACAGCCTCACGAAGCATTTTAAGTGCTCCATGATGTATATGGCCCATCCTCCTATGCCATAGCTCTCCTTGATCTCTAGAATTACTACTGCTCATCAGTGCCTTATGAGTATCAAACTGCAACCTATAAAGCCGGCCGCTCCTAACTCCAATAGCTATGGGTGATTTCCAATCCTTGTGCTTGATTAACACACTTGCCCCTCTAAAGAGTACATTGTAACCTTTATCCTGAAGGACAGATATGGAAATCAAATTCATACCTAAGCCTGGCACATGCAACACATCATGAATGAGAATCCGCTTATCATTCTCCCTCTGAAATAGAACAGTCTCTTTCCCAACTGGATTGAGTTTGGACATGTTCCCCATAGAGATCTGCATTCTGATGTCCTCCTCCTTATAGCTGGAGAAGTACTCTCTAACTCCTGTCATATGAAATGACGCCCCACTATCTATATACCAAACACCCTGTGAAGTTGAGCTAGCCATGCAAGCTATGAGAGCGAACTCATCCTCCATTCTACTAGAGAGCTCATCTGCACTTGCTGAAGCTGATGTCTGCTTCTTGCCTTTCTTCCTTTGCGGCCAATCACTGACATAGTGGCCAAACTCATGACAGCCATAGCACTTCACTTTGGATAAATCCTTCTTCTTCTCACCTTGTGAATTTGATCCTTTGCTTGACCCCTTCTTTGCTTTCCCTTTTCCTGCAAGGGCAACGTTCTCCTGTTCCGCCTCACTTTGCTGACTCTTGCTACTGGTCCTACTGACAAGACTTAGTCTAAGCTCCTCCTGAGTGAAGTCACTCCAAAGTCGATCCCAACTCGGCAAGGTGTCTCGTCCATTAATAACTTGAACAAAGACATCCCACTGCTTAGTAAACCCATTTAGGGCTATCCGCACTAGCTCGTCATCACCTAGATTATCTCCAACAGCAGCCAACTCATCCTTGACAAGTCTGAGTCTGGTGAGGTAACTTGTCACGTCCTCTCCCTTGTTCATCCGAGTAGTCCTCAACTTTTCTCTAAGAATCAGCTTCCGGTTAGTGGTAGCATTCTGGTACAGATTCAGAATGGCATCCCACATCTTCTTCGCTGTATCTAACTCTGCGACATGTGGAACAATATGATCCTTGACACCATCAAGAATCATCCTCCTCGCCTTGGCATCTTCCTTCTTATATGCTAAGAGCTGTGCTGGATCTGTAGGTATAGGTACAACACTAGTCACATATTCCTTGATCCCATTCTCTTCTAGCAACAAAGAAATTCTGGCTTTCCAGACACCAAAATTTGAGGCTCCATCCAAATCTGTCCTGATCTCTTAAACCTGCTGAGGCCATCTCAAAAGATAAAAGAAAACAAATAATAATAATAATTCTGAAGAGGCAGGATCTTTCCTTCCTGTGTTGAGCGTAATCTGCCCTCAGATCAGCTCTGATACCATGTGAAAATTCTATTGCATTCTGATTATTAATCTCCTATCTAATACATAGATTATTTGACTCAGAAAAATTAATTCTCAGCAAATATCGAAAAATAACACAACTGCAACTTCACCAATAAAACTCACAGAAATAGAGAAGAAAACATTCACAATAATGAACACAATATTTTTGGACAAATTGTCCGTGGAAAAACCTCGAAGGGAAAACCACTACTGCAGATGAGGAATTATATTAAACTTCAGCAAAATTAAGGAATACAAAACTGCTTGCCTCTTCTTGGCAGAGCTCGGCAATATCCTTCTCAAATTCTTCCCTCAATTTCTCCTGCTGAAATTCCACAGCTGCTATCCCCAACGCTATCACTGCGCCCTTGCTAACACTGCAAGACTATTTGCTCTCACTGCAAATTTACTTGCTATCACTGCAAGTCTTTCTCAACTCTATACTTGTGTGTTCTTCAAATGCCCATTGATCCCCTTTTATACTTTTCTCATTGGAAAACCAATGGCCATGATTTAATCTCAATCAATGGCTAAGATTAAATAGACTCTAAAAACCCTAACTAACTGGATTCTAGAAGTCTCTAGGGAAATCAATTTATTTAATTACATAATTATCTAGACAACTCAGCCCTTTCTGGAAGTCTCTAGAAAATAATTAAATAATTAAATAACACTTCTTGGGAATGGAGACACCTGTCCAAGCTACTAAAAATCAACAGAACCAAATGGATGTGACCTCGGCCCTGTTTCCTGAGAACATGTTACACATCTCTGCCTCTCCTTTCTCTCCCCATTTATACTTACGACCCTCAATGTCGATATCTTCCTCCTCTGAAATGAATCTTGTATTCCTCATATTTCCATGTACTGTATCATGCAGACCAGTGTGATCTAGTGGAAAGCGACAGAAATAACCACAGGCTTCACATCTAGTGTCACAGTAATGCACAGCAGATGGATTTTTGGTGTGAACATGTGGGCCTTGATGAATCCTTTGAAAGGGGGGAATAGGAATGCAACAGCCTTTGCGTTGCCCATTTTGTTCTGAAAAGTGTTCATACTCAAACGAATCCCTTTCTCATTGGAAATTACAGCTTTTTCTTACAAGCTGTGTAAATATCTCACATATTCCAGGCATTTCACAATTCTCAGTGCATGTGTGTTCATTCCCACAGAAATACTCTGCTTTATGGAAGTGATCTTCCACTCCACATGTCCTTGTGCAGCCTTTCATGATGCATTTGCTTTGGCAATATCTTTCATGACACTGGTGTTTTGTGTGAGCTGTTTCAATGGGCATACTGGATGTATTGTTACAGCTTGCAAGTGACCGTTTCACCTTACACATATGTCGTAGGGAGTTGCAACTGTGCGGCCCCTCATGTTTAGGCTCTTTAGAGCAAAACGCATTACAATTAGATGATACATTGTACAAATGACAGGGCTCTCGGCAGGTGTGAGTTCTCTCTTTGCAATGGTGATAGCCTTGGTGGCCCGCCAAATCCTTACATAGGTTGAAGTTGTCTCCTTCTCGAACACAGTAAGTGCATATTTCTGTACATGAATGACTACCCTCGCAAGAATGGTACTGATTATGGCCCTTCTCAAACACACATCTCCAATAGCACTCGGAACATTTACAACCACAGACGGAGAGACCTTGCTTTACTTCTCCAAGAGCTAAATTAGCCTCTAACTGCAACTTTTGCACCTCCTCATTATCACAAAAATCTATGGTGTTGTGCTTATCCATTGTTGAACCCTCACCCGCCTTCTCTCTGCGATTGCCTCTAGGAACTTCTCAAACATGGAATGCCACGAGTCAGCATTGTCTCCTTTCCTGGGTAAAATACTCTCGACTCCGGACCTTAGTTGAGACAAAACATGCCTAATGCCATTCTTGGAAGGTGTCAGAAACAGGTCCGAATCTGGAATGTTGAATGAACAATCCTCCACCACAAGAGGTAAATCAGGAACCTCTTCCTGTGTATCAAAATTGACAAGCTTTTGTACTTCGTTTGTATTTGCAACAGAGAGGCATCCCATAGAGACGGCAGACTGAAGATTTCTCTTTATAATCTCAACTATAATACCTACACGCTTACTGTCTATAGGAGACCAATCTTTAGCTGCAATTTGAGATATGATCAACTTCAGATCTCTGGTAAAGGCAGAACCAATATCATAACAATAATCAATTTTGTGAACTTTTTGTGCGAGGTCACTTAAACTCTGCTGATAGTACTCAGATTTATTGTAAGGAACCATAGCGTCGATCTCCACCTTCCCACCATACATTTTTAAAATGAAATTTTCTGGGAGATTTGGTGCATATTTGATAAATCTTATCGTCAAATTCTTCTATAAGATCCTGTACATCAGATGCATCCACGTCCTTGATGGCAATGTAGAATAGACCTTTGAAAAGCTTATTGTCCTGCTCAAGTAGGTTGATCCCACTCTGAAAGCGGCTAAAAGAAGATTCCGTGTCCTTATCCAAGTGAAAATCCTGTTATACCAATAAGAATAACAATCATTAATGATGCCTCGCCCATTGTTAAGCAGACAGGCCTCAAACCAAAATCCTATCAGCATTGTGGTCAGATATGCATGCCATTTTGTTATATTTGTGGTCATATATGCATACCTTTTTGTTGAATATGGTGATATTGCTGATTGCTGCGTTGAGAACAGAAAGAAGCATATCCTCTTGCTCACTTCGCTCAAAACTTCCAAGACCCTCAAAGTCTAAGAGCACATAGAGGCATCTGATGTCTCCGGGAACATCTTCTCCATCACTGGCGATGAGAGTCATCCAGACACCATCTGTGCACCTACCCCCAGCGACATCAAGCAAAGAGCCTGACAGATGGTTCAACAGATAAGACTTAACACTGCTTTGCTTTCCCATAGACGAGATAACCTTAATTTGACCCTTCCAACTGTTAAGAACAGCATCGTAGAACCCAAAACGCAATTGATTTGCAAGTGACACGCTGCCAGTGTAGCTAATATCGTAAGGGATCTGAAGTCCATCCTTCAAAGCAACCAACCCATTCTTCTCTGTCCGAGCTATCTGAATCGGTACAAGGGAAACAAGTTTACGAACCCAAACCCCCATTTTCATCTTAGCATTGTCTTCTATTGAAAGTGAATGCCAGCGGCCAAATCCGGTTGCCCACATTTCTGTATCCTCCACTTGAAACTGAACCTTCAAATTTGAAAAATCTCTCTCTTCTTTGCTTGAGTTGTCTAACGAGTGATTCTAAATACTTGATGCACGCCTCTTGGCAGGAGTTTATTCTACTCTACCTTGAATGCGATGTCTTTGAATGCCGGGATTAGTGTAGGTGTTGTTGGAAACTTGTCAAATATATGATATATATAACCCAAATAGGGGCATTGCCCAGCACCTTCTTCTGTTCCGGCTCCGGCTCAGGAGTATACCGCACAGCTTCCATGGCTAAGACAGATTTCAGAACATAGGAAGTAAGAAGATGAGAACCATCAATATAATTATACAGAACAAGGTGGCTCTGTGGTCCAAAGCTAGTTAATTTCACCCCAAATTGTTCTAAATTAGTACAAACTAAACTTTCATATTCTTTGATTTCGATGGTTTTCAAGTGACTTAAGGTATCACCCAAACCAAAAATTTCCAATACGAGCCCATGGCTTGACCCTTGTCTCTCTGGCGAAATTTCAGCATTGCCAGAGCTTTGGCATTTGCTAAAGACAATGAAGAAAAAACCATCAATAGAAATGCATGCTTTTGTTAGAGACTGGGACGGAGAAAGAAAAAAGAATTTAGGCTTCATCAATGGCTTCTGTTGGATTTCTACTACCCTTGCTCTGTTCGTGTCATCAACTAACAGCAACTCCATTTTCCCTGGAATTAAATGCATCCAAGTTATGATCTTGCTCCCTTTATATTTGTCCAACTGAACCTCTACTCCAGCGGGATAGAGCTTCTTAAACGAATCATCAAACTTATATATTACAATCTTGAACTTGTCTCTATCGTAGAAAGCCACAACTCGGGTAGCTTCATCGACGGACAACAAATCAAATCCCCTCTTGAATGTAGAAATTTTGTATAAATTGGAACCCAGTCTTGGACAACGGCAGAGTTCAAGGTAGGAATCTCTGAAGTTGTGAATAAACAGAACCAATTCTCCAGACTTGAGAAGAACAACTTTAATCAAACAGAGGATGTTGGGATCCATGGCCACTAATTCAACCGGCTGGCCGCATGCGGGTACAATCGGACGCGTAGGGTTGCTGATTGATTCACCCATTTCCTTTTTCATCGGAATTACCTCTTGTGCTTTCCATACAATATCAAAGTCGCGCTCCTCAACGCAGACTTTCAGCTCAGCCTGATGACTCTGCTCAGTAGAAAAGATGCTCATTAAATAAGAGGGACGTTTAATGATCACTTCCTCAACATACCTGGTTTCTAAGTTCTCTTTTGAATGGATTGAAAACTTCTCCTTCAATTGTTGTAAAAATCTGTCTTCAGTTTGTTTAAATTGCTTCTTGATTTCTTTCTTGATTTTTACCTTCTGTTTGAACACACTAACTGAGAGCTCTTTTGCTATGTTTTGCCAAAAGATAAGCTCTTGGCTCTTATACACTTCACAACACACAGTTTTGAGCGTATCATGAGATAAGAGGGCTGCTTGATCGATTTTGGGTTGGGTAGGGTTATGGATTGAGAACTTTTCATACATGCTTCGAATCTCAGTTGGCAGGCTTTCTGTGTTGTAAGTTGTCAAATGGTTCTCCATGAACTCAAGGGCCATATGTTCGTCACAGGTCAATAAGAAGGCGGTGAAAATAATATTTCTTTCAAGGCTTTTCAGTTCGTTTGGTACCATGATTTCTACCCAATTCCGAATTGCAGAAAGAGAAGAATTATTATTAACACTTCTAATGTATACTTCAAGTTTTGATACCTTGGGATGATCACCAGCCTTAACAGAAGTAGGAGAGTATATAATTTTAACTTTCTCACCTGAAAGTGGGAAGCTTCTATGATCCTTGGTAAGCCGTACAAACTTGGCCTTTACATTGATTTTACTGGAGCAGCAGCATTGTGCAGAGCAGTTGACGTTCACTTCTTCTCCATAGCGGATATACAGCGGTGTTCCCTTCCCTTTGACCAGGCTTTCTACAGTAATTATGTGCTGGGCATCATTGCAGGTAAACTCTATATCTGATCCAATTATCAGCACCTTGTGAGGACCATTCTCCCCTGTTAAGATCATTGATAGCTCTCTATGGAATTGATCAAACCTGGCAGTGACGGTGTTGGAAAGCGAATCACTTGTATTATCTGAATTAGTAGATGAATTTTTATCCTGTGTTCCACTGCATTCGCCGCCCATGGAAAGGAAAACATGACTGCAAAACACTGGAAGAACTTTCAGAAAGCATCTCTTCTTTATTTCCTCGGCTTGTGCAGACTCCGTGAAAGAGTCCTTCAACAAGCAGTATTCGTCATACTCCTATGGCTGACAACATTCAAGGAGACTGATAAACTCCTTGTTTTTCAGCCTAGTGTAATTAACAGTCAATTCCAACGACCAATCTCGGAGCATATTGCCAAGCTCGGAAGCTGCAACGGTTACTGCTTGGGTTCGTGTTCTCGTTCTTGTGGAAACTCTGTAGTCTTTTGTCAGGAGACAGCAGCGGTAATATCCCTCGCAGAATAAGGCGCTACTGTCATTGCATACAGTAGCCATACTTGCATTCTGTGCTGGCCAGAATTTCTGAGTCTGAACAGCTGGATCTATGCTAACTTTAAATCCAGGCAGCAACTCCAAGTCATTCTCAGAGTTCTTCACACTAGTTACTTGGATTGTTCTTGTACGCTTGGCTCTAGAGCATGTGTTTATGGAAGAAGCAGCCAAGGCGTCGAAAGGATAGTTCCCTCCAAGACAAATATGAACGCACTGACAGAGCTCAACCAGATACCTAATGAAATTGCATGACATGTCCTTTCTACAGGCCTCCTTCAGATGCTCACCTTCATGCCAGTAGAATGCAATCAAAACACCAGCTGCTTCTTGAGGGATACTGACATAAAATCCAGGCTCGAACCTTGCGTCCTCCATTTTTGCAAGAACTGACTCATGAATCAAGCATGCTTTGCGGAAAACCTGAACCATTGTCTTCTTATCTCCATAAAATCTGACAGCCGGAAAGTGTAGCTGGTTTAATGCGTCGAAGTTGATACGGATTTGTCGCGGATCACCTGAATAAGCGGAAGCAGATACAGGCACAAGCGTATTACACAGTCCTACAATTTCAGCTTCTGGAAGCTGAACCTTCTCAACAAAGCTATAATCTTGCTTATCGGGGACAAGGCGCATAACCCGAAACAGATTGGCATTAGATTCAAGAGATTCAAACTTGCAACCCGCCTCCCCCGCTCCACCGGACAGAATCGAAGCCATCCCCTCCTCCACGACCGTTATGATCCCCATACTCATCTTCTTTGAGAATAGAAAGAGATTGCATAAACGCAGAAGGTTAAGCCAATTAGGATATTAAACAGACGATAGGACTGCAGCAGAACAAGAAAAGAGAAATACGAAACGACCGGCTTCATGAGCGAGCTCTAACTCAATGCAACGAATTATGTACAGCAAGGCGGCAACTCTGAAATTATTCATAATCAGAAATGGCCAAACTTGGAAATCAAACTTCGAGAAAATTTACTTTTCAAATCCCAGGTAAATTAATGAAATGCAACATATTCCCCTTAAACCCCCTGTCCCCATGCAGCTGCTTAAGTACATTTTCTGCTTATATTTAAGCAGCAAGAGTGTTCCCATGCAAATTTAAAATTCTGGGAAAAGGATAATTTAGAATCTTACCTATTTTAGTGGAGTAGCTATTGTTTAGGAATTGGAAATAAGCTGTGGAAAAAAAAGGGGGGCTGGAAATAAGCAGTGGCTGCATATTAAAAAGCTGTGAGGTGGCTCCATAAATTTCTTTCCCTCTTTTTTATTTCTCTCTAATTTTTCATTTATACATGAAAATAAATAATAATTACAATTTTTTTAGATGACTGCTTAAAAATAAGCAGTAAATTAAAATTCATGGGCCCACCAGCCCCAGAAATTATTCCTAAAAAATTTGAGCAGTGACTGCTAGACAAAATAACCCAGGCAGCTGCATGGGGACATGCCCAAAGTGAATGCTTTATTATATTCATACGTAAGGGTAAAATTAATTAGCCGATAGACTTTACTTTTGGACTTGCCCAGTCCATATTGCCGGAAAACTTGTCTCACGCACTCAGAAAAAGTTTTAACCTACCGCAAACCATTTTCAGGTCAGGGAAAGTTAGCCGATAGGCTTTACTTTTGGACTTGCCCAGTCCATAATTGCCGGAAAACTTGTCTCACCGACTCGGAAAAAGGTTTAACCCGCCGCAAACCATTTTCAGGTCAGGGAAAGAAAATCCATATCAGATTGGCAGTTATTGAAAATCATATCAAATCTACTTGGATCTCTTGATTCTGGAGAAATTTTCACACTACAAAAGTCAGTAACGTGTTCGAATAGAGAAATCGTCCACAGATGGCAAACTACATGCCAACTTTTTAGATAATGATTGGAATAAACTCGACATACGCCCTGTTCTTTTGCAGAGTTTGGGCTTTGGCGCAAATGCTTGCTTGTATCTTTCTGTTATGACTGGAGCTGTGCTTGTTGTAATCTTTGCAGTAAATGCAGTATCTTAAGATTTGATTCATTGATGGTCGCCATTCATCGTCTCAAGCTAAAATATGCCGCAATAGGGAGACTCTCTTGGTTCGCCTCATCTTTTAAATTTTTTTGCTGTGGTCGATTTTGGTAATATTTCCCTCCAAACTTTGCCCCTTTTTCTCATCAGCATCGTTGATAGCATGACATGATTTCTTCAAAATTTTGATTTAAGTCATTTGCCATGGTGCCAGTGATTTTTTTTATTTTAGGTATCTATACTCTAACACAAATTCTCTCGTTAATGTGTTGTTAGGTGATTGAGATCAAGACTGTGATACTCAACTGTGGATTATTTCAGGGGAAGGCCTGTAACCCTCAGATAGTTAATTATATCCACATCCACCCACCCAGAGGCATAGTTTAGATCGAGTCCTCAAGTAGAAGAGGGAGTAGAGATCTATTTGCCCCAACTCCCACTGTTTCATTATCGATGTTCCATAGTAGAGTAGGGTGATTCTCTATCCTGCCATTCTATCTGTTGTCGGGTTGGGTGCACCCCCTGCCATTGTCCTTGGTTGCAGAGATTGATTCGAAGGCATAAAAGAACTTTTCAACTATACTAGCAGCCGGGGGAAGAATGGAGCTACAAATGGCAGTGACTCTAGTAGCAGGGGTTTTCTCTCCCTTCGGTTGGTGACCCAAACAAACAAGAAGTTTCTTATTAAATGGGAGAGCCTACCATTGTTTCGTCTTTTTAAGTTGTGAACAATTTCTTATTACTCCTCAAGACTCTTAACATATAAGATATATTCTTACAGAAATATGTTAAAGCTTTTTTGTTCAAATTTTGCATCAGACCCCAAGTCACCAACTGCAAAACTCGTCTGCCATAACATTAGGTTCTCAGAGCACCACGCTCCTATGTCTCTACTTCCTTTCACATGCAAATTAATGATATGTATTATATGTAAACTCTAGTATCTTTGGTGCGTATGGCTATAGGTATTCCATTGACTCTTTGCAATGAAAAGTGTTGTGATTTGCCGCTGATTACGAGGACTTTAAAAATGGTAAAATGAGAAGTGCATGCCAAGCACTATTAGGGTTTCCACTGTCAAGCCAGACATCCAATGTTCGACACCCACTAAGTATCCCATTTGTGTCCTACTTCATCTTTTATACATATCTTTGTCTGTTACTGCCTACTAGATTGTACACTTTGGTATTAACATTAATAGTTGAAACATTCCTTGCCTCATGCCTCAAAACACATTTGAAATCACAGCTAATACTTTCGTTTCAAAGGCTGTAAAAAATCTTGTCTCAAGCTCAAGAATATAGTAGCTCTGAAACCCTCGTTTATTGTAAATAGATTGAAGCAGCAGTTGAAGTGAGATGGTTTTGGTTCAGATCAATTTCTTACTATTTCTGCGTTGGTAGGGTTCCATAGTATTTTTCTTGCAAACTCTACCTTTTTTTCCTTGTTGGCATCATTGACAGTACACCACAAATTACATAGAATCTTGAGGTAAATCACTTGTTATTGTTTCACTGAGTTTTTTTTTTGGAAATCTGTACATGGTCAGATAATTTGCTATTATTTTCTATTTCATTTCAAAACAATTTTGTTGTTATTTGTTAAGTAAAGTCCTTGGTTCTCTATTTTTATCTATGGTGGTTTTAAATTTTTGTTTATTTTGTTTTCCTTGTTGTAAGGATACTATAAGACTTATTTTTCAACCAGCAGAAGAAGAAAGTGCAGGTACTGTGCACATGATTCATGAAGGTGCACTTGGAGATGCAAAAGCTATATTTGCCATGCATGTTGCACCTGAAATATCAACCCAAGGAAAAATTTGGCTGGTTCATGTGTTTTTGAAGCCATTATAACAGGAAGAGGTGGTCATGCTGCTATGCCACATAGGACTGTAGACTCTATTGTAGAATCATCACTGTCAAGGGGATCGGTCTCTCTAGAAATAATCTGCTGTATACTTAAAATTGTAAGTGGATCGGTCTCTCTAGAAATTTTCTGTTATTCCTCTTTCTGTTATTCCTCTTTTTATCAACTATCTAATCAAAAATATTGAACGCAATAGACATCATTTTGGGACAGCTTTGTTGTATTTCTTAAGTATATTCTGCTATAAGTAAAAATAATAAATATATATGGCCAAACTTTCAGAGGAAAAACCGTCTAATAAAATTTAATTTGTATCTGAATTGCGAACTTCTGATACTGTGGCATACTCTTTTTAAAATTAAAAAAAATAAAAACTTGAAATAATCTGGGGATCGGTCTCTCTAGAAATAATCTGTTGTATACTTAAAATTGTAAGTGATGAAGCTACAATGGAATCTACAGTCCTATCTGGCATAGCAGCATGACCAAGTCTTTCTGTTATAATGAATTCAAAAATACATGAACCAGCCAAAATTTTCCCTGGTTTGATATTTCAAGTGCAACATGCATTGCAAATATAGCTTTTGCATCTGCAAGTGCACCTTCATGAATCATGTGTGAGCAGTACCCGCACTTCCTTCTTCTACTGGTTGAAAAATAAGTCTTATAGTACCCTTACAAGGTTCACAAGAGACTTGCACTAGCCAAAGGAACAATATAGAATAGCTAGTTATGCAGGTTTATCTAGCATATAAGTTGTGTCAGATTTTAAACTATATGTTGTGCTTTAAACTATGCATATTCTTGCACTATGATTCATTTAAGATAATATAAAGATAAAGGCAGGCTTGTTAGGTTCCACCTTTATAAGCATACCAACTTTGTACCTCGATAGGTTTCGATTTCGTGACAAAGTTTGAAGTTAACCATTCACTGCCAATCTGTACGCAACCCAAATGGTACTATCCTATAATAAAAAAATATAGGTATGTGGAATACCTTAGTTTATCCTTTTGCTGATGGAGCAATTTGGCGGCCCCTAGAAGCATAGTGACGAGCATCATGTCCAAAAGCATCCATTTTTCCAACATTCACACTCTTACGTTCCCAATCCACAAGCTCCTCCACATTATAAATCAAATTGACGAATCAGTAAAATTTCACTGTCTGGGGGAGAAATACACTCTTTACCATTGACTTGCAATTGATTTATTCAGGGAAAAGAATAATGAAATCAACTTTTTACCAAGTTACCGCCAAGTTTCAGACAGATGCTTAGATGACGAAGTTTGTCCTAAGTTAATGCTTTCTATTAGCAGTCAATCAACTCATTGTTGGGTGCCTTGTTAAAGTTACTTTTAGACTTGTCTAGTCTTCACTGAGCCCCATGCACTTAGCTGCAAATTGGCAAAAGTTAAGGTACAGGTAATGTTGTCAATGTGTGTGGACTTTTTCATCATTTAATTGATCTTATAGCTACAAGGTACTTTGAGGTTTGATTAACATAGGTTTGCAAGATACTTTGTCGAATTTGTATCTCAAAGGATTGATGGCCTAATTAGTTGGCGACCCTATTGAAACAGTCGGCCATGTTATGTTGTTTTAGAGATTGTCATTCAAAATGGGGTTGCTTGTTCTCCTCTTGCTCATGTAATTCAGAGTGATTTGCCAAATGATTGGCATCATTGTTCAAATCATCCGAGCTGCTATCACTGACCCCCTGTAGTTCAAGTGAGGTCAATTTTTTATGTTTATTTCAGATGGATTTTAGTACACAACTTCCTAAAATATAATAGAGAAGATCTCATATGTTCTCTATGATACTGATCCATCCAATTAATATTAATAGAGAATAAAGTATTTATCTAATTTATAGATAAAATCATAAAACAAGAGATAGATGTCACAACTTTTACTTAATCATGATATTATGAAATAACAAGCCTCAACAATGCAGCAATACTACTCTTAACATGGAAATTTGAGTCCTTATTTCTCAGTAATGGATTTTGCAGGGTTATCTCGCATAGCCAATATTATCTATCTCTTTACCCAGCTCCCAATAATAAACTACACAAGTCTTAATATAAAATATAATGTAGGCCTTATTTCTACCAATGGCATGGGCATGATTATCTCAAATAGCATACATTATATATCTCTTTGCCCAAACCATTTGGTGCATCACATTGTTTTCCTTCAAGAGAAGGAGAATTCAATTGTTCTAAGTTTTATTTTCTTTATTGGCTCACTATTCATAAACTTGTTGCAGCAATAGACAAATTTACATTAACTTTCATATAATGTACCTACAACTTTACTAGCTCTCCAGAGCTGATTTTAAATTCTCACATCCTTAGATTCTTCTCCATGCAATTACTTCGTTGGGTCATGCTAACAAGTTTCATAGATAAATTGATCCTCTAGAATTGTTATCCCCTATTCATTAAAAGGCACCTCTCATCTATTTTAGCTTCTTCAAATTCATGTCAATACTTTCTATTCCCATGCCGTTTTTGAGAATGTTCTAATTTATTAATGGTAAAAAAATATAAGAGACTTTGCTCTCAAAGTGTTTATGGGAGGGCTCATCTATAAGTATAGTAAAACTATGTGTCTAATTATATCTTACAATAACACGTGTATAGATTTATATTTTTATATAATTAATTATATATTGTTAAAATTTATTTATGTTTTATCTTTAATTTCATATCGGCATATCCCTTGAACCTCCTATAGGTGCAAGTGCTAGTTTATTATGATTTGATGCAACAATAGCTGATTTGTTGTTTGTTTAGCAATTACTCTAGGAGTTAATTTAGGAGCCTAACTTTTCTGTTTTAGTTTGTTGTTGTGTAATAGTCTTTGGAGTCAATCTAGGAGTTGATTTTGGTGTTTGTTGGTAAATAATAGGAGAGAGCTGACTCATAGAGGTTAGCTTTTTAAATTTGGTTTTGAATTAATAGATACAGAGCAATTTGTAATGAGTAAGAAATTCTAGCATTTTATTGTCTTGTTCTGTTTTATTGTGTGTATTTCCTCTATATTATAGAGGGCAAGTCTATCAAGTTGTAGGTTGCAAAGATTGAGTACATTATGATTAAGTGTATTATTATGTATTATTATGTGTGTGTGTGTGTGTATATATATATATATATATATATATATAAATCATTATTTTCAATTATGTTATCAAAATATAAAATTTAAAATATTAAACGATCATAATTTATTCTTTTATAATTGTTTTTTTATTATTTGGTTTTGTTATCCTTAAATTTTTTTCAAGAAAAATATTATTTAATTTATTTTTTCAAAAAAATCTTTATTTCACTTATGTTATCAAAAAGATAAAACTCAAAACATTAATAGTCATGATTTATTCTTTTATGATCATTTTTTTATTATTTGATTTTGTGAACATGGACTATGAAATTCCATTTGTTGTAAGTGATTAATGTTATCGTTAATTATTCTTATATTTTAGTTTTTTCTTATATGGGTGGAAACTAGTTTTATTTTGAGTTTTTAGTCTTATTTGTTGCAACCATAAGAAAGTTTTAGATATGATTGGTAAATTTTATAGAAATTTTATGTATCTATCAAATCAAAAATATCTCATGTCTAGCTTACTAGACAATTGAGTTTTAAGTTTTTCAATTAATATCTTATTGTCTCAAACGATGAGTGTAACATCAACATATGAAACAATAACTAGAATGAAACCATTTAGCTATTTCTAATGCACACAATGATCAAGATCACTTATTCCATGCAATTCCAACATGTGTCAACTTTTTGGTTTCACATACATGGAGATTTCCCTAATCCATGTAGTCACTATTTTTTCTCACAAACTTATTTGTCTTTATCTTTCACCTTGAGTCCTGTAAATTATTTCATGTATATTTCCTCCTCTAAGTTTCCATGTAAGAATGTTGTCTTGGCATCCATTTGATCAATCTCTAAATCAAGAATCATAATAATAGATATCAAGCTCAACAATAATATGGAACAACATCCCAATAGAACTTAACTTAGTAATAGGAGAAAAGATCTCATTGAAGTCTATTCCCTCAACCTAGAAATAACCCTATACCACTAACCATTCCTTGTAAGTTAGTCAAGTGATCAATTTGTTTTGAATTTCTTTTTAATACCCATTTGCATCAAATGGGTTACTTGTCATCAAGAAAATCCACCAAATGCCAAGTCTTACACTATTTCAATGTCATCATCTCCTCATCCATGACATTATTTTAATACAATTTTCTCCATTTCAAAGTAAGAACCTCTTCCACAAAGCTTGGTTCACAATTGTTATAAGAGAAAAAATAACAATAAAATGTAGTGGATTATACTTCTCAACAGATCTCCACTACCTTGTAGACATTTATATAGCTACCAACAAAAAAATTCCTACTAATTATGTACTTTATTCTTCTTCAATTTTTTGCTAGATGTGTTTGCCTCTCTTCTCCCAAAATATTATGTCAACTTTGCTCTTTGATTTCAAATATATTTTTATTCTCCAATTCTTTTTCAGTATGCAACTTTTCCCTCTTATTCTCCTTTAAATATTCTTCATTAGTCAAGACTCTAATTTCTCTAAATGTAAATCCCTTGAGTAAAAAACCTTCAAAGTTTCTCAAGTCCATAACTTGTAGAATCTATACACCATAACTAGTGAAATCACACCTTTTAACCTTGAAATATAACTTAGTATAGATCCTTTAGCACCTAAGAAAATGTCTCACAAGCAAAGACTCTCAAATGTGTCACAATTGGTCTACTTCCAATCTACATTTCATATGATATCTAGCTTTTTGGTATAGAGATAAAAGACTTGTACTTTAGGTATCATGTGGTGTTAATTGCATCATCTGATAACTTATGTGCTAGACATCACTATTGAACATAGGGTGATCCCACAATAGTGGTTTACAATTTTTGGCCAAACTAGACACTGATATTTTTTTTTTAACAAAATCTCACATTCAGGCACCTATAACGATTAAACCGTGAGGAATTTGAAGATGATGCAAACTAGAGTCTTGTCATGTTTTGTCTGTAGATTCTAAAAATATTTTTTTCAATTTTTTTGGAATCAGATTGCACTTCTTTTTCCATCTCCCAGGAAAATTGGTTTTTTTCAAAAAATATCATTTTTAAAAAGTGACGCACACCGTATAACACATAACTTTTTTCCTTGAAAGATAAAATTCCAATTCTTTCAAATTTAGATTTCTAAATCACTATCTAGTGCTTCCACTTGGTTGAGATGGTTTTTATTTATTTTTTTTTCTTTAAAATTTCGTCACAGCTGAGCGGACATAATGACCAGTATAATATAGAGGCGTGTATCTAAATTCTTTTTTTTTCTTTTTGTTGGATCAAGGACTCATCCAATATCTAGTGCACTCATATTTTTTAAATTTTTTTTTTATAATCTTCTATTTTTCCACTTGTGCAGAAAAAAGAGTTTTGCTTTCAGTCAAAAACCTATATTTAATAAAATTTAAAACAAGATAGATAATATAATTAAAAACATATAAATTATATTTGTTGGATAGCTCGTTTTGAGGGGAACCCGATACTAGTTGGGTTTTTGAGATCTCCTCCATTTTCATTCTCAAATCGAGCTTCGAAGTGCAAAATTCTAAGCAATTTTGGTGCCTTAGGAGGCAAGGGTGAAAAAACAAGGGTTCGACTGAACAGATATTCGGTCGAAGAAAAATAAAAAATATTCAGTCGAACAGGGGTTTGACCGAACCCACTATACATAAAATAAAAAAATGATTTTAAATGGGTTTGACTGAACATTCTAAAGATGTTTGGTCAAACACCTTGATTTTAATATTAATATATTATTTATATTCTTTTTAAATGATAGCTTTAGAAAAAGATTTTTGCCCTAGAATAAAATCAAAATTTTAAGAAGATTGTAAAAGGAGATATTTTGGATAAATTGTCAAAATTTATATAGAATTATAATGATATATATGTTTGATTTATATATAATTTTACATACACTAAGGTATATAATAATGTTTTAAGGGCAACCTTGAATAGATAACCGTAATTAAAAA
>VDFB02358134.1:208770419-208874195 GCA_007258455.2 Sequoia sempervirens
TTTTAAAATAAGTATTGTGAGTAAATAAAATGTTATGGTTTTTGTTGGTGGTTCTAACTATTCTTATAGTAATATTTATTTAATTTAATTATCATTTTTGTTTCAAAATAATGTATAAATAGTAATAGATATAGTTTTATGATACTTGCATTCTTATGGAAAGACAACTTAATTATATACTTTTAAAATACTATTTTGAAGTGATATTATACAATTTTTTAGGAACAATGAAAAAATATACTAATAATTCTAGAATATTGGCAAATCAACTATTGACAATTGTCATAACATTCCTACATCATCAAATTTTGAGCTAAATACTATATTTAAATTATTTCAATATTTATATTTGACTTAATATTTATTTTGGCTAACAATCAAAACTCTAGCATTTAAATTAATTAATACTTAATTAAAAACATTTATTTAATTAACCTAAATACTTTAAACATGAAGATTTGTTAGTATTTTTTTTCATGTGTTCCTAAAAGATTGTGTAATATCATTTGAAAACAATAATTTAAAAATATATTAATTAAATCGTCTTTCCATAATCATATAGTATCATATTTAGTGAAGAATCGCGAGACAAAAAGATATTTATTATTATTTCTAATATTTAAAAAATAAAAAATATAATTAAATTGTATAATTTTTTAATAATTAAAATTAATCAATAATTGATTAGAAAATCCCCATTGTTTTATTTTCTATTTAATAAAACTTGCTTTAAAAAAAGACACAAGATTAAAAAGTAATTTTTTTGAATAAAAAACCATGAATATA
This sequence comes from Sequoia sempervirens, assembly GCA_007258455.2. Taxonomy (NCBI): domain Eukaryota; kingdom Viridiplantae; phylum Streptophyta; class Pinopsida; order Cupressales; family Cupressaceae; genus Sequoia; species Sequoia sempervirens. The sequence goes on from VDFB02358134.1 coordinate 208,771,206, forward strand.
AAACACTTCCTAAATAACATTTAAAACAAAAATCAAAATAATAAAAAATGTTAAAATAATTATATTTAAAATAATATTAAAAACAATTAAAAAATTTGCTATTTTTTTAATTTTTCAAGGAGAAGGGTTTGTTCTATATTTGGTTTGATTATGTAAGTTTGCATTATGAATTATATTAATAATGAACAAATGTTTTAAGTTTCAATAATTCTTTTCTACAATTAATTCGAACTAATTAGTTTATACAATGGATTTAAAATATATCTTGGATTTTCAAGCTTTTGTAATATATTGTAATCTCTTGATAAATTTATTATGGTAGTTATAACAACTTTAAAAATTTATTTATAATTCTATTAATTGTGTTGTTGACAATTTTATACATACACTCTTAATATAATATATAAAAAATATATATTAATTTAATTATAATTATGTTGAGTAACATTTTTTTTGTTTTTAGACCTAGCCAACTGTACTAGGGCCCCCACCTCAACATTCTTAATTTACATGAACTAGGTCAATTTTGTGGTTGCAGATCTAATCTCTAAAATTTAAAATAATTAAAATTAAAATTTTACCTTTGTCAACCTTTACACTACTTATTTTGAGCTAACCTAAGAAAAATTTATGTTTATTTATGCATTTAGTTGTTTTCATTACGATCTCTCAATGATAGAGATAAAAGCTAGTTTATGCACAAATGATGTCTTATATTTTGGAGAATGAAAAAGATCTAACAACATTTACATATATCATTTTAGGAATACTGAATATTTTTTCATATTTTTCTTTATTCTTTCACTTAGAGATGAAAGCTAGTTTATTAGGGGTTGGAATGGGGAGAAATTAACCCCTATGATTCAAAAATTCAAAGATTTTTATAAATATCATTTTTCCTTATGCACATTTAGATAGTAAAAGTTGAGACAAAATGAATTTCAATCTATTGCATATTCTTCTAGAATAGATAGGTGAATTTTAAATTAGGTTTGCATACAAGTTTAGGACCACATACACAAAGATCAATTTGTCAGTCAAGTTATCCAAATAGTAATTGATTGTAGAGTCTACTATCTTTGTTTGAATCAACTATTGACAACCATTGTAACATTCCCACTTATAAAATTTTAAGCTAAGTACCATATTTAATTTGTTTTAATATTTATATTTGATTTAATATTTATTTTAGGTAACAACCCCAACTCTATAATCTAAATTAAATAATACTTAATTAAAATATTTATTTAATTAACCTAAATAAATATAAAAATTTATTAGTATATTTTTTCATTATTCCTAAAAGATTGTATAATATCACTTCAAAATAGTATTTTAAAAAGTATATAATTAAGTTGTCTTTCCATAAGAATTGTAGTATCATATTTATTGAAATATATGATTAAAAAATTATGTCTATCACTATTTATAAAATTTAGAAAATAAAAAATGATAATTAAATTAAATAATATTTAAGAATAGTTAGAATGAATCAATAATTGATTAATAAATCCACAATGTTTTATTTTCTATTTCATAAAATTTATTTTAAGAAAGAAACATAAAATTTAAATTATGATTAAAGTAAATTATTTTGAATTAAAAAATACATCATTTCTTAGATAACATATATTTTTTAAAATTTTAAAATAATAAAAATATATTAAATATAAAATAATATTCAAAATAATTCAAAAATATTCAAAATTTATTGATATATATATATTACTTTTACATTTTACATTTTTCTTTTCTATTTCATAAAACTTAAAAAAATAATATAAAAGACACTTCTTAACAAATGTTTTTAAAAATATTGAAATAATTATATATAAAACGATATTAAAACAATAAAGAAAAATTATTAAAAAATAATGCTCAATTCATTAATTATTAATCAATTCATTAATTATATAAACTAACTTAATATTTTAAAAAAATGACACTTCTTTCAATAAAACTTACTTCAAAAAATATGCTCATTGGCGATGAAAATAATTCATTAATGGTGGAAACGTAAATAAAATCCCGCGTGGACGAAACCGAACGGCGAATGGGAAAACGGAAACAATACAAACGGAAAAGATGAAGTTGAGTGGGGCCCACATGACTGCCACCTAAGCGCTGTCACAGCTTAGTGTGTGACGTTTAAGCCCGGCCGTTGTGTAATGCTGAGAACAGGACTTGGCCGAATGCAAAGACAAGGCAAGCAGACTATACCCAAAGGCCTTGAAGAAAATATGATATCATGAAATGTCGTGGTTGCAAGATTCATTCCAAATGAAATACCATGAATGCAGGATATGTTAAAAATGAAATGGGTAAGCACATTTAGCAGGTGTAAGCCAAAATCCACAGCCATTCCCAGCAATCTCTCTACTGCGTGTTCCAAAATGGGAGTTTTGAAGCAGGGCAAGGCTTCAATCAGCGCATAAAGGAAACTACAACATCATTGCTAGGCATGCACGCAGGATGAGGGAGCAAAGACAAAGCACGTGAACTAAAAATGGGTGAGCAGAAAATAGGAAACTCATTCACAAACATAATGCACCACGTACTCTCCAACCTGTAATATAAATCTGAATCTAATCATTGTTCATTCGCATTAAAGAGAAGGAGAAGGCATTGTAGTGAATATTTCACAGGTGCGGGTTGAAGACAAAGGTGCTAAAGGTAAAGAGTTTAAAGATAGGCAAAGCATGCAGCTCTACTTGACAGACTGCCTCTAAATGAAAGAGATTTGTTGATAGAAATTACTCTGGTAGACATGCATGCCATTAGGGGGCGCATAGACATGGCACATGGAGCGGATGCAGGATATGCACAAAATGGATTTTTATTCTGAAACCAAATTATCATAAAACCGGCGAGATTAGAAGTAACCAGAGTATTAGAGAATGGAAGATTGAGAAGGAGTATTCACAATTCTTTACTCAAGAGGCTTATACGGAACGATTTAAACAGCTTGCAAAACATACAAGAGTATCAGCTTGGAAAAACAACAAGATTACTATTGCGATTTTTGGGAACAACATTCACCCTTAAAGGGATCGGGGTTCATTGAAACTTTTAAACCCGTGATTTACTCCAGGCAGATCATACATCAAACAATTTATATCATAAGACCATTAACTGTGATATCTATGCGAACAAGAAAGTTTAATTGCAGAGCTAAATCTCATTTCTACGCTCCAAATTGCTGACTCAAACAACGACTCACAAGATTGAATGGCATCATATATTGAAGCAATCTCGTTTTCCTCTTTATGGAATTGCATATTTCTAAAACCTACAATCTGGTCTAAGGCGTTGAAACTGAGCATGTCTAAAAATCTATCAAATGGGTCAGCGTTTGTTTAGCACATAATCAAATAAGGATGTAACAAGCACATACCGAGCATCTGCAGCCTAGTGGTGTTATCACGTATATTGATAAAGGAAGGGCGATGGTCGATAGTGAGGACCAGACACTTCCCGATAATGTAATATTTATATGAAGCCATATAAAAAAAATGGTTGAGATAGAGTTCAGAATCTCCCTTCTATCCCCTTTCTAACTGCTTCTCCTACTCTACCTTCCTCGCCCCACTCGCTTTTCTATCTTTTTTAAGGCGTGTTCATTTATTTTCTTTTTTGATGACCGTTACCCAAGTGTAAAAATGCCTCCTCTTCGTGCACGCCCTTTATTGCCAAATAAATGATACATTTTTCGTGCAATTAGCGTATATAAATGCGTTACCCAAGTGTAAAAATGCCTCCTCTTCTTGCACGCCCTTTATTGCCAAATAAATGATACATAAAAAAATATAAATTCATTCATACAATAAGTGTATATAAATGCATTCATGCAATTAGTTTAAATGCACTCATACACATAAATGCATACATGCACTCGTTTGGTTACCTTATGCAAAGTAAATGCATTCATGCAATTAGTTTAAATGAGTACATGTAATTAGTTTAAATAAGTACATGCAATTATTATAAATGCACTCATGCACATAAATGTATACATGCATTCGTTTGGTTACCTATAATATAAATGCATGCAAATTTTAATTTTATTCCATTTTTAATAGCATAAAATAATTATTTTAAATAATTCATTTATTTCTAATTTTATACTTAATCTTAATTTTGTAAATCAAATTAACAACCATTTTAAGTTGATTTTTATATATTTAAATAAATAGTATATGTGTGTGTGTTGAATTATTTTCTTTTTGATCTATTTTGACATATATATACTTTTTGAGCAAAAAAAAAGTAGACAAATCAGGATGTAACAACCAATCTCTAATGTGATCTACATATGAGCCCATCGCTAATGTACTTGTGATGTACTTATGAGCTAGTCACTGTTGTAATATGATATATACATGAGCTCATCGCCATTGTATTTGTGATATGCATATGAGCCAATCATTGTTGTCCTTGTGATGTGCATATGAATTAGTCACATCATGTATATGTGATGTATGTTAGAGCTAGTCACAATGTGTATGCGACGTATGTTGGAGATAGTCACTATGTATATGTGACATGTTGGAGCTAGTCACTATGTATATGTGACATGTGATGGAGCTAGTCACTATTGTAATGCAATGTACACATGAGCTCGTCACTATTGTACTTGTGATATGTATGAGCTACTCACCTTATGTATATGTGATGTCCACTCTGGTCACTCCCTATGAGAATTGGAGAATTATGGAATGATATGGCCCTTGTATATTGGTATATGTTTGCACCCTATTGATTGGTAATTTTTCGTATGGAACTGAAACTTGATGGTGAGTTGATATTATTATATTATGATTGGCTAAGTTGATAGCTTAGGCTTAGTGAATAGTCTTAATTTAAAGGTGAGATCAAAGATTTCATGCAAGAGGAGAGAATGATGTCTCTCTGACTTTGGTGGAAAACTATGAAGCCTCTGATTTCCTATGAAGGGATACATAGGTATGGTCATTAGGAATGAACCCTCGAGGCTTAGGTCTAGGTCTAGGAATGACCTTAATCTTGGGAGCTTACCACTCCTATGTGTTAGCATATAAGTGATGATGTTGAGTTTATGTCACCATAATGAATGAAGAAGTTTTGAAGTGTTTGTTACATACAATACAATGCACATTAACCCTATCTTCAATTAATAAAAACAAGCCTCAGCACATACATTTCTAAGTCTTAGAACAAAAATTATAACATTCTTTAATGTAGAGAATGCCTCTACTCTCTCTTAACCACTCCTCTCAGTTCTATTGATTTGCATGTTAGATTTTAAAACATGCACAAACACCTAAAGATATAGTGATAATTGATAATCAAAACAAAAAATATCTCAAAATCCATATTCATTTTCATGTACAAGACCTACATAAACAAGAGATATAGCAAACAAAATCCTTGATCATTTTTTTTATATTGATGATAATGTACTAATAAACTGCAAAAGAAACTTATAGCCACAAAACATCAGTAGCAAAGACTACTACAACAATAAAAAAATACACTTGAAACTTGACAAAGATTTGTAGGAAACAATGAACCAACCAAACCATGACATTGAGGAACCCCAAAATTGCTACAACAATAACAAGTACATAACAAAGAGTTGTAGTAGTAATACTAAAGTGAAAGAAATAGTTACAACAATCTTGAAACAAGCAAGCTGCCATCAATAACAGGTACAACAATCTGAGCAAATCATAGCAACAATAGTGAGACATGAAACATTCACAAAACCACATGAAGCAATGATGAACAACGAAGAGAATCAGTCTTGAAAATAAGAGTTTAGACCTTGAGTTATCATAATCTTTTGTTTATTGAGTAGTTGGTTAATTTGAAGTTTGATCTGTTGCATTTGAAAGTCAATCCTTAAGTTCTTCTCAACCTTGGCCTGTAGATGAGAAAAAAAAGAAACCAAACAATAAAAAATGTTTGAGTAAATCCCTTGAAGTGTAGCTCCTTGGTGATTTGTGTGTTTATTAAAGATAGCTTTACACCTGTTTCTCCATATATAAGATAAAATGGCATGTCTAACTCCATCAGTAATGATATTATGATGCAACCCAACACCAAGAAGAGCTTCTTTCCAATTTCAATGATGCCCAAATATAGCTAGTAAGTCATTAAAAACAATATTCCATTGACTTTTAACAGATTGGCTTGCCCAAAAAATATGCCTTATATTTTCTTTCTTCTAGCAGAAGAGACAATTAATTGGTTGGACCATCATACATTTTATTCTATCCTCAATGGGCAATTTGCAATGTAAAACCTTCCAAGAAATTAATTGAGCATGTGTATTAGCCTTTGATTTCCAAATCTAAGCAAATAATTTAGCCCCAAAAATTTCATTGAACTTGCAACTCCACTTGGAATTCAATTGAGATCTTAAGAACAAATTTGGAAGCAACTATAGGTAGGCCTTTTTCAGAAGAAAGAAAAGAAAAGGATATGAGGACATCCATAACCAATCTTTGTAAAAGTTACAATGGATAGGAGTGCATATTTTCATAGTTAGATCAATTGGAACCAAAGATTGAACAAAAATTAGAAACTCCCTATATTTATCAAGCTAAGATTAAACTGGGCTTTGATAGAGTGTCATGCCAACCAGCTCATGGTATGAAAATCCTAAAATCTCCAACATTATGAACCCCTTTTTTTGAACAAAGAATATTTTTTTTGGAAAAATTAAAGCAAGAGGTTGATCTTGATAGAGGATATGCTTATTCCACCAAATGGGGGATGTAGAGAAGTTGAAGCCATGTTGAAGTGAGTTATCTCTCCATTTTAGAAGATGACAAGTGTGTTGCCAAGCTCTCTAAATAGATTGAAGGGGAGAGGAAGCCTTTATAATGGAAAAAGGTGTATGAAGAATTTTGTCAAGCCAACACACATGTGCCATTTTCCCTTGATAGCGGCCCAAGTTTAATATGATTTCATATCAGAATCTTCCACTATTCATTCCCATGGACAACCCATATAATCCATTTAGTAGCCAAGAAAAATCCTCAAGTTCTTGGGTTTAACTGCCTCAAGCAACCTTTGTATTTAGGTTGAATACAATGAGACCATGATGTAGAAATAAATCCTGTATCGAGCAATCACATTTGTTCCATAGAAATTGATAGATAATTTTGATTAAATCATCATACCCCATTTTTTATGGCATCCAATATGAAGAGTAATAAACATGCATAGCAAGAAAGAGTTTATTGTCAACCTATATTTTTCCATCCAAAGAAAGAAATTTATTTCCCTAGCTGAACAACTTATTCTTGACTTTATTGAGGTACCAGTTCGACATGGCATAGAGAGAAACTCCAATACCATTTAAGGTATACTAAGATATCTCATTATTTCCCCATGCTTAATTTGTTTCCATTCATGGGGAATCCAATGGGGAGTAGATCCATATTGAGTCATCAAAATTTGTGTTCTCATGTGCAAGTTTAGACCCTAAAACAACGTAGTAAAGATCAAGAATTTCTATAGTGTTGGAGATATTTTGCTCAAAATTTTGGATAAATAACAGGTTGTCATCAGCATAATGAGAATTAATAACAATAGTGCTATCAGAAATAGATATTCCTGTGATTAGCTTCATATCATTTGCACTTTGAAATAAATAACACAAAACATCAGTCGTAAGGACATAAAGATAAGGAGTCAATGGACAACATTGTCGAATAGATCTTTGTAAAGGGAAAGGATTTGTCATCACATTATTGATGATAATATGAGCATTTGCATCTCTAAACAATATTTGAACTTGAGCTCAAAGTTTGGGTCCAAAACCCAACCAATCAAGCATTTTAAGAATAAAGCTCCAATAGATTCTATCATAAGCTTTGTTGAAATCAAGTTTAATCAAAAGAGCACTTTGAGCGGATTATTATGCCCATTCACAAGTCTCACATGCTAACATAAGGATATCAAGAATGAATTTGCTAGCAATGAATCTAGTTTTCTCAACTCGAATAATTCTTTGCACCATTGTTTTGATCCTTATGGCAATGGCTTTTGCTATAATCTTGTATGAAGTATAGTCTTCTCTTTTCCCTTTAGGAAGGAGTTTAATTATGTCACCATTAATAGAGGATCCCAATGATCCATTTTTAAAAGCTTCTAGGTATAAACAATAAAAATTATCCTTAATGTGTTGCTACATAGCTTGGTAAAATTCCATACGAAGGCCATCACTACCAAGACTTTTATAAGGGGCCATAGAGAAAAGGATCTTTTACAACTCTTCTATTGTCAAAATTATATCTAGATATTGACTATAATCAGAGTCTATTTTGGTAGGAATATAAGTTTTAACCATATCCTCAAGAGTTTGTTGAATACCCTGTCATTGATCATGTTTGAATAAATTTTCATAAAATCGTTTGAAGATATTACATATATTAGAAGGACTAGACTTAATAACATTAGATTCATCTCTTATCACCCAATTTTTTTCCATTTTATGCTTGTAGTTGAGATAATTAAAGAAATATTTAGTGTCTTTATTGCCTTCTTTTATCTAGTGCAGTCTAGATCAAATTTTGGCCCCTTGCCCTTTGTAATTATCAAGTTTACACAATTGAGCTTCTTCAATAGCAATATAATTCTGAATTATAATACTGCTAGGATCATCATTAAGATTTTTCTAACTTGAACAATTTTTCCTTGGAGTGATTTTTCCTTACATTTGCGTTGCCAAGCCATCTTTTTGCCAAAGAACGTAAAAATTTAGTGCATTGAGTAATGGTCGTCCACCACCAATCAATCCATGACCGAAAGAGTTCCAAAACCCTACAAAAGCAACAAGACAAGCATGATTCTTTAAAATCCTCGATCTAGAAAAAAAAAATTGTAACATTCCCACTTCACCAACCCCAAGAAAAACCTCTACTTCCCATACAAGAAAGGGGAAAAAGCCAAAAAAGGACTCTGTAGAAACCAACAGTTACAAACCAAAAAAAGCACAAATAGCTAAAACATAATCAATTAATCAGCCGTTACATTATATTCCCATGGATAATTTGTTTCGTGTAATAATTTGGGTTTAATTCAAATCAATACCACATATAATTTGTTGCCTGAAAATCTTATAAAGTCATCGATCTTCCTCTTCTATGTTGGTGTCATCCCCTTTAAAGAGTGAAAGTTTTAGTTTTATTTTTCCCCTGTTGAAGTGGAAGCACTCTTTGTTATCTCTGAGTTTGCTTGCATCATGTCCTTGCCAGTTGAAAATGCTAATGCAAGTGCGGCAGGCCTCCCCCTCAATATGTTTAGGGTGATGCGCATTGTCCCTGATAAGCAAGATTACAACTTTGTAGAAAAGGTGCAACTTTTGGAACATGGAATTTTAAGGCTTTGTAATAAGTGTTAATATTAAAATGAGCAAAGAAAACAAAAAAAAATTAAGAACAAGATAGAGATGCAAATTTTATAGTGGTTCAGAAATTGCCTACATCCACTTTCAACAATAGGGAAATCTCTTTATTAATTCTTAATTTGATTACATATTCAACAACATCAACCTTTATAAAATGGTCTCCAGTCCAATAAATAGAAAAATTAGTTTGTGAAAGAAACTTTCCAATAGAGGCAAAAGGCATCCTTATCCAATTTGTTTGAGCAATATGCCAATTTGGGCTTCACGAAACCCAACAATCTCCCACTTTAAAACCAAATGGCTACTCAGAGATATCCCCCACTGCAGGTGACATTTAAATTAGCCACAACAAAGATTTGAGCTTTTGCAAAAGTTGTTCACGAACGCTGCGAATTAGTCTTCTCCAAACCAAGTTGGAAAGAAAAAATTTAACACAATCTTATCAAACACTTGCTCTCCCCTTATTCCCGCCTACTTCATAGCATCATTGCGATATGATTTGTTCCACTCCTTCAAATCAAAGTAGCACTCGCAAAAATCTTGTAATTTCATTCATAGGAAAGGATATCCTCCCCTCTCTCGTCACGCAACACTCTCCCATCACAACCCTCTTCATGTGGGTATTGATGAAATCCACAAAGCCCCTCAACTCATATGACCTCTCCCACCCAAACCGATGCAAGCACCATGTAAGGAAGGAGGCTTTTTCATATTTATTAGCATGCTCATACACCTCCACCCTTGAAAACACATCCCACAAAACTTTTTCAATAGTCAAGAGGGAAACAACAAAAGTATCACTGAAATTTCTTACCCTGTCATCCCCATCGAACGACTTGTGAAATGCGCTAGTAAAATCCTCTCTATCTTCATCCATTCTCAAAATTCCTTGTCAGGGCCCTTACACACCTTTTCCTCTTCTTCCAACTTCGAATTTTCATTGATCACAATTGCCTTGGGATTCATTTTCACCTCAAACAACTGTGAATCACAAAACAAGGGTTGCATGTGATTAGGTAGAGGTTGCGCTAACTGGTGACATGGTAGCGATTTATCATTGAGAGGCTGCGTATTAATTTTGAAAGGTTGTGCGACAATATTTTCGTCTCTGTCGCTGCCCCTCTTTCCATACTGCAATTCCTCTATGGTAGTTTGCTCCCTTGGTCCGGTGTCATACATTCCCGACCACAAACGAACCTATCAGGAGGGGTTCTTGATCTCCACTGCCCATTTCCCCCATGGTCTCTACCTCGTGCCCTTAGACTTCATACTCCGCCTCTTATCACAAGGCCCATGCATTTCCATGTTTCGAACCTTTCTCAAGGCCCACGCAATTCCATTATTCGTATTGCGCATATCAATGGAAGCATCAGCTGTTGCCCGAGTAAACCCAGGAGTAATCGCCATTTTCTTCCACGCAAATGTCCCATGAAAATTCACACGGGCAAGCATTTCATTTGCATGCATTTTCGGCTCTACAATTTGAGATTTTTCCAACTCTGATTTGTCAATATATTGATTTCCAGGTTGATCTAGAGGCTTGTTTTTAGCAACAACAACTTCTTTTCCAAAAGCGTCCTGCCAAGAAATTTCAACCTCTGCATAGGGGCCATCCACGTCAATCCTAGCTGAGGCATGTTCAACTTTCACCATAGGGACAACATCATTTTCCTAGCCAAAACCATTTATATACACATTAGAAGTCAAGGAAACATACCCAGCATCCTCCTCGTCTGCTGCTATAGCAAACCCCTCGGACATGAATAGTGGATTATCATAAACCATTTCTCTTTCTGGCTTGAATAATGGATTTTCATAAACCATTATTTTAGCCTCTTGATTTTTGACCTCTTCCATAGGGTCATCTTCATCTTCACTCGCCTGGGGTTCATCTTCCCCCTCAAAGAGGTCCTCCTCTACATGAATAGGCTTGGGCATGGGATTTTCTTTTGGAGCCCATGATACTTCCCCATCACATGGGGATTCACTCTCCTCCAAAACAATTCACAGAGCACTTTCAGAACTTCCCTTGTTTGGCTCCTCTACCCCTTCTTCCTCTCTTGCTTTCTTTCTTCTTTTATTTCACTACCTTTTTCTATGATTATTACTCTTCTTCAAATTGTCATATTCCTCATAATAAAAAATATCAATAGTCTCTGCAAACAACACTTTTTTCTTCCATAAATCTTCTGAATCTAAATGGCCAAGAAATTCTTTAATAATAGAATCACTTCATCATTTATTTCATCCAAAAACATCTGATGAATAGCTCACACTTCATTAAGACTCAAATCAGTGGCATATGACCAAGACATGAGAGCTCGAGCCCAATCATTCCAGTTGGGACTCTCTTCCATATCAACTTCGTCATCTTCATCTTCATCATCTGAAATTTCCACTTCATCAAGATCTAATGCCCAATCGTCTTCCATCTTGCTCAAAATTTCTCCATAGCTCAGAAAATTCTTCACCGATTTCCAACACTGAGCTTCAGGCTCTGATACCAATTGTTAATATTAAAATAAGCAAAGAAAACATTAAAAAATAAATTAAGAACATGATAGAGATGCAAATTTTATAGTGGTTCGGCAATTGCCTACATCCGTTTTCAACGGCAGAGAAATCTCTTTATTAATTCTTAATCTAATTACATATTCAACAACATTAGTCTTTATAAAATGGCCTCCAATCCAATAAATAGAAAAATCGGTTTGTGAAAGAAACTTGTCAATAGAGACAGAAGGCATCCTTACCCAGTTTACTTGAGCAACATGCCAATTTGGACTTCACCAAGTTCAACAATAAGCTCATGCCTGCCTTGCTTAGGAAACCCACCAAGAATCCGAATCGATTTCGATGGTTTAAATCAGCGGCCCTTTTCTGCTGTGGGAATGCATTGTGAGAAGAAAATGATGATACGCATTTTTCGAATGAAAGGCTTGGTGGAGGAGTCACGTGTGGCTCAACTGGAGGGCGGCAACTTTGAGGTGGGACTGTACACCATTGTTCCGCAAGAGTCAGCTAGCCCTGTGGTTGCTTTTTACTGGCAGGAAGGTGAGCATTTCAGGGAGGCGACTGGGAAGGACGTTTCCTACAATTTCATCCGATATTTGGTTGAGCTTTGTGATTATGTGTACATTTGTGTGGAAGGGAGCTACGATTTTCACGCCCTGGCTACTTCTATGGCAAGCTCGCGCTCCAAAGCTTCGCGTACACGGAGGGTTCATGTAACTAGTGTGAAAAATTCTGACAATGATATTGAATTGTTGCCTGGTTTTAATGTTACAATTGATGGGTGGGGCTTCATAAATAACAAAACCTCACCAGCGCTCAGTGTAAGTAAGGATGGTGTGCTCAATCGTAACAGAATAGTATTCTGTGACGGATATGAACACTGTAGTTTCATGACAGCGGAGCCCAAGGAGAAGGAGAAGCTTGTATGGAAAGCGTTTCTAGCTATCCCCAATGAAAAAAGACTTGAAGGTATTGACCAGCAATTCTGGACCCGCAATTGTCCCGGCATGCGGTAAGCCCGTGGAATTAGTAACCTTAAATCCTGAGTGTGAATGTTTATTTAAAGTTTTCCAACTCAGCTCTGGAGAATTGCTGGTTTTTATTTTTAATTTCAAAGATTCATGTTTGCATCTGTATCGCTCACCCAAGATTGGGTCCAACATAAATAACACGAGTCCGATTCATACTTTCAAAAGGGGTTTCGATTTATTGTCTGTGGATGAAGGTACACGATCTATGGCTCTCTATGATAAAAGTTGGTATAAGATTGGAATATATAAGTTTGATGAGTCGTTTAGGAAGGTTTATGCGACTGGAGTAGAGGTTCATTTGGAAACATATAAAGGCAGCAAGGTCATTACATGGATGCAACTGATTCCACGCAAGATGGAGTTGCTTTTGGTTGACGACTCAAACAGTGTGAGGGTGTTGGAAATCCATGAAAAGCCAATGACGAAGTCGAAGCACATTTCCCTCCCTCTGCTGCAGCCTCTCTCAAAATCATGCATCTCTGCTGATGGGTTTTTCTTCATTGTGTTTAGGCAATCCAAACCCTCGAGCTATCTTGATGTGTCCCGTGCAGGGCGTGAAATAATGTTGGAAGTTTATGTTTTGGGTATCTTATGAACCATTTGAAGACCATTAAATTCATTTCAAATGGAAGCAGAACACCTGATTTGGAGCACCTGGAAGTGAAAATTAATAGCTTTGGACCACAAAGTCATCTTGTACTGCACAGTCCTGATGATGCTCCTGGCTTTCTCTCTTCCCATGTTCTGAAGTCTGTCTTGGCTAAAGAGGTAGTTCAACAAAAAGTACAAAATAAAGTTCCTGATGGGGAACAGGGGGAAACAGAAATAGGTGGTCCGTGCCCTCCTTTGGGTTACATATACCACATTTTTGACAAATTTGCCAACACGCCTGCATTGTTTCCGACAGATAAGAAGGACAGCACCTTCAACATAGTACTGGAAAACAACACGGACGCCTGCAACGGAGAGGCACGCATCAAATATCTGGAAGCGCTTGTTCGGAAACTAAGGGTGGCGAAAGATAAAGATTTTTCAAACATAAAGGTTTGCTTTCAAGCTGAGAATATAGAGAAATGGATAGCTAAATTTGAGACCATGGTTTGAGATGCAGCAGATTACAATACAAAGATGAAAATTGGAATGTGGATCCGTAAGCTTCTTTGCCTTGTGCCCATACAAATTGCTCGGGCATAAAACAACGGAATGTTTGCTTTGAAGGATGGACTTCAAATCCCTTCCCATGTCAGTTACGTGGATAGCATATCACTTGCTAATTTGATGCGATTTGGGTTCTATGATGCTGTTCTCAACAGCTGGAGGGGTAAAATTAGAGTTATATCTTCCATGGGAAAGCAAAGCAGTGGAAAATCGTATTTGCTAAATCATTTGTCAGGCTCTCTCCTTGATGTTTCAGGAGGAAGATGCACTGATGGCGTGTGGATAACCATCACTACAGGAGAAGGAGACGAGTGCCTCTATGTGCTCTTGGACTTTGAGGGGCTTGGCAGTTTTGAGCGAAGCGAACAGGAGGATATGCTTCTCTCTGTTCTCAACGCTGCCCTCAGCAACCTTACAATATTCAACAAAAAGGTATGTATGCCTGCACAGTGCACACCCTATGAATCTAGTTTGCCTTTAAGAAAATATATTAGTTAAACCCTGTTTTAAAAAGTTGATATTATTAAAATCTCTGCTTCAGTAGCCCAACACTTGTAATCTGTGGTTCAGTAGTCCAACACTTAATTTTAATCCTGGTATAACAGGATTTTCACCTTGACAAGGATACAGAGTCTGCTTTCAGTCGCTTCCAGAGTGGGATCAATTTATTGGAACAGAACAGAAAACTATTTAAGGGCCTATTCTACTTTGCAATCAAGGATGTAGACGAATCCGATGTAATTGACCTTATCCAAGAATTCCATAAGAAGATATCACAAATATGCAGCAAGTCTCAGGAAAACTTCATATTAAAAATATATGATGGGAAGTTCAAGATTACTGCTATGGCTCCTTATAACCGAGCTGAATATTATCATGAGAGCTTGAGGGAATTGGCACAGACGGTGCATGAAACTGATTCCTTCTATGATAATGGTTCTACTTTCTTGAAAGACCTTAAGCTTATAATTGCTCAGATTGCAGTCAAGGATTGGTCTTCTGTTGACAGTAAACGCGTGTCTATCATAGTTGACATCGTAAGGAGAAATCTCATGTGTGCCATCAATATGGGCTGTCTATCTACCACAAATTCAGATGAAGAAGTGCTGAAGCTCGTGAACTTTGATACCCAGGTAGAAGTTCCTGATATGCCTCATCTTGTTGGCGAGTCTGTGCTCATCAACATTCGAGATTCAGGATTGAGTTTAGCACCTTCGAAGGAATTATCAACATCTAGTTCTATTAGAGATTTGTTAGCTCAACTCAGGCTTAAACTAGAGGATGTTTTACCTAGGAAAGGAAGCAATATCGATTCCTGGCATTCCTTAGTGCAGTGGCAGATAGAAGGCGTGATAGAGTTCAACGGTGGATAAGCTCAAATACAAAGGATTTCTGCGGTAATGATGAGGTGGAGAGGTTACTGTTAGAGGCAGATGTAATTCTTGGAAAGATAAAACAAGGTCTCTATGTTTGTGGATGCAAATGTTCTCAGTGCTTTTAGAGATGTGTTGTAAGGGGATGTTGCATTCGAAGGAGCCGAGCTCACGGAGCTTGCGCTAGTGCCGAGTCAGGTGCTCTTGGTTCAAGGGTCCAAGCAGGGATCTACCAAGCCGAGTCCATGCAGGGGCTCATTCCGAGTTGGTGCGGCCGAATTTTGAGACATGTGTGTTATTCAATGGGGGGCCTGCAGAGGCAGAGCTCAGGGTGTAGGATCTGGTCCTGGACCGATCCGAGGCGAAATCGAGGTGGCGGATCTTACAAGCAGTAAGGTGTCACGAGCTGCTACAAGTTGCAGTGGGGAGTGTATCAAGGATGCACGGAGTCAGTCACATGGTTGTGCAAGTGAGCCACGTTGGACGTGCGAGTTAGCCACACAGAGTGTGCAAGTCAGTCACAGTGGGTGTGCAAGTTAGTCACAATGGATGTGCCGGGTTGGTTGCTGGCTGTGCGGGTCGGAAAGGCAGAATGTTGGGATTCGTACAAATAGCTCTTATAGTGAGGGTATGTCATTCGTTGGGTATGGCATAGTGTGTAGCGGGAGTGGTCATGGGATCACGCACCGGGAGTCCGAGTGGAATGCTACCTCGTCGCGCAATGGGCGAGCTGCTCGGGTCTCTTCCCTTGCGAGGGGTGAAGAAGATGTAACCCCGACACCAGGCTCATGGGGTCGAGCTGGTGTGCTGCATGGTTTTTAGGGGTGACGAAGTGTTGCCCCACCATGGGTAAAAGGAGAGTGGTTCATGGTGAGCTCGGAGTCCTGCCACCTGGTGAAATGCAGGTAGCCAGGTTTAGCATGGGTCAGCTCTAATGCATGCTACAGAGAGAGTTGAGTGCTGGCGCTCGTCGCGCAATGGGTGAGGCAAGTGTGGGGACAAGTCCCAACCCAGTGAAGCGGATTAGCTGGGACTCAGCATGGGTCGATTCTAAGGCATGTCGCCGAGGGAGTCGGATGCTGGACTCATCTAGGATGAGGAGTAGGGGATGCAAGAGCGGATCAGGGATCCAAGGTCGGAGTTGGGTTGCCCAGGATGTCGGAATAGAAAGGAGGACAGGGTCCAGTGAAGTGAGCTCGATGAGGAGTCGGATCTGGCTGGGTAACATGGTGGCTAAGTCAGAGGTGTGCTGGGCGCACCACCCTCAAGGAGATGAATGTTGGTTGCAGCTATGTCGAGGAAGGAAGTTAAGAGGTCTCAGGGGTGCTTAGGCGGAGTCAATGCAGACGGAGCCGAGTTGACTTAGTTCAACGTCCATATGGTTGGGAGCAATGGAGATGAGTTTGGCGAGTCCGGATCGGGTGCTGTGGGAACCAAGTGGAAAGCTCATATAGGAGCAAGTCATTGTGCTGGATGCAATGTGGTGTCTGGGTGCAGTGTAGTGTGAGGGTTGGCTTAGGAGTTGAGGTGTGTTCCAGGAGCAGATGAGATGCAATGTAGAGCTGGGCTTGGAGGTATGCATGAGTTGGTCAGGAGTACTCTGGGAGTGTGAGATTAAGCGGTCAGTGGGGGTCACCAATGGGCATGTGTACATGGGGTGTAGAAGCCAGTCCAAGGGAGCTCGGGGCCTGGAGCAGTGTTGAGCTAGAGCAAGGTGGGCGAGTTAGTAGTCGGAGCCATATGAGAGGCGGAGATGATGAGGACTCGAGGTATCCCACAAGAGCCTGTACTGGGTGCAGCATAGTCCAAGTGAGTGGGCGAAGTGGATGTCGAAGGCAAGAGCTGAGATAGGTGAGCCGGAGGCAAGGAGCGTTGAAGCGCCAGAGGCGTGGAGCTGGGGGTAGGCGAGCTGAGCTAGGCGAGGCGAGCTGAGTTGGGGTCACTCTCAAGGAAGCCCAGAGTAGGGGCAGAGCTTAGAGATCAATCCGAGGAGACAGTATGGTTGAGTTGGAGTTTGAGAGTGAGGAGGCGTTGAAGGAGTTGGTATGAGACACTCTGGAGCCAGGGCTTGTGTGAAGAGCCGCATGTGTTACCATTCCGCGGTGCACATGCAAAGTCGAGTTCTGAAAGAGGGGCTCGCACCAGTTGAGTAGGCGTAGTCTGTGGGTCAGAAAGGGCTCGACTGAAGAGGGAGTCATGAGTATGATTTGGTAGTGCTGCACGGGGGTTGGATTTCTTGGTGTCAGAAATGTGAAAAGCTGACCCAGCCCGCCAGCCCCGTGACAGTTGGTATCAGAGCTATTTTGTGTTGGAAAGTGGATTTTCCCGGTACCATCGAGTTGGTGTCGAAGCGAAAGTGTGGGCTCATGGTGATGCGGAAAGGAGTCTGGGATTCCAAGAGTGCGGTGTTGGATGTTTGTGACACGGGATCGGGGATTCCCTGGGGCCAGGAGTTGGTCTCAGCGCAGTGTTGTAGAGTTGGTGGACAGCTCGAGGGATCTGCAGCTGGAGGGTAAGTGAAATCAGTGTGCTTCAGTTCGGCAGAGAGCAGTGGGTGCTTGCAGATCAGGTCGGCCAGTATGTTGTGGTGGTCGGCAAAAGTGAGGCCAATCCGAGTAGGGAGAAGGGAAAATGTCAGTGTCCGAGGCCGAGTTCTAGTGTGGTAGTGGTTTTGGCTGAGTCTGTTGTGTCTATTTGTTTCCAGAGCCGGCGAAATGGGATGCTTTCTGGAGGCGCTTGGAGGATGGGATGGGGCATCTTCTATGCACAGTTGCTATGGTGGATGGCCAGAGTCAGTTAGAACTGGGGCTACTGCTAGTTGGAGCGAAGGGGAAGAATCTCACGCGAGTATGGAGCCATTAGTAGCAGGCCGAAGCGAAGGTTGGTGAGGTGTGAGTCGGCATTGAGCTGGGTTCTTTAGGTTCATTGCTGGAGAATGGGTATGCCAAGATAGTGGATACCAAGTCGATGTGGAGAGTGCAGTGGGGGCATTCTCTTTGTGGGTGTCGGTTGTTGGACACTCCAGCCAATTTGTATTTGGGTGCATTGGCACAAGGGGTTGTAGATGGTAAGCTCAGAAATATGGGGCTCATCTGTGCACGGCAAACTCTTGTTATTTGGGAAGTCGGCAGGGCCGCAATGCTGTTGTCGTTGGAAGTGTGTCTTTGGCCAGATGCAAGTTCAGGAACAACGAATTGGTGAGTTGGAATAAGGAAATCTTGCACATTGGGTTGCTTCAGTTGTTCGTGAATGGGCACAGGAGGTGAGTGTAAGTCGGTGTTGAGAAGTTGTCAACACTGGTGGGATAGTTTGCAGTTGCGTTGTGCCTTCAGTTGGGTGCAACATTGTTGGTAATATGGGGGACTAGGTTTCACAACTGGGTTGGTGAGATCAGTTCAGGGGGTAGGAGCACATGTTGTGCATCCGAGGAGTAATCAGTGGCAGTGTCAGTATTGGCATAGGTCAAGTTTGGGGCCGAGTTGTAGTGGGCAGCGATTGTAGAGGACATGTAAGACCAGGGGATCAGTTTGGAACTGAGCAGTGTAATATTTGGGGTACCTGAGTTGGACTCAGTGTACAGGGCGTAGGATTTGGTTTGGAACCGATCCGAGGTGAAATCGATGTGGTGATCTGAGGCCTGGATGAGTAAAGTGGCCGAGTCACAAAAGAAGTCGAAGGAAGATGGAGTACTTCGCGGGGAGTTGAACAGTATGGCAGGCTGGAATGGTGGAAAAAGGTCTAATATGGGAGGCCGAGTTGCAAATTGGGGCAGCGAGTGCAAACCAGGAGGCAGTGTCATGGGTTCAGGGTGGTAGATATCGAGGATGTCTGGAGGTAGAGGTGAAGCTGGGAACACAGATGTATTGTGGGTGGAACCGAGTCAGCATTAGTTGTTGGCGAGAGGCGCATCGGTATGGCATTTGATGCAGGAGGTAGGTTTGCGGAGAGATGTTGGCTGTTTTGGGCTGCTGGATACTGGCAGGGCGGCGAGAGACATGAGTCGAGTGGACGCTCAGGAGGAGTGCGCCACGATGCTGCGTCAGGGTAGACAAGATGGTTCGACAGATTGATGTGGGCAGACCAAGCGATGATGATGTTCAATGCAGTGTGGCGAGTTGAGGCCGAGAGTTGGGAACTCATTGGTATGGCCAAGTCACGGAAGGGTGTTGTGATGTTGGGTTAGCATGAAGGCATGCCAGCATTGCAGTGGTGTGTAGGTGTTGTCAATCCGGGCTTGGCAAGGGCAGACAAGGGTGTCTGGAGACAAAGCAGAACAGTTTGGTTCGTGCAGAGTTGAGTCGGCAGTGTAGGTCGGCGAAATGAAAAGAGCTTATGATGAAGTACTGGGAGAGCACTAAATACGGGAAGTGTATCGGTGGGCATATGTTGTAGACCAGATAAGGGTGGAAGTCAAGGACTTGTCACTGGGTCGTGTTGCTTTGGTTTGGGTTGTTGGAGGCTAGGGTACTCGAGGAGTATGCCGTGGGGTCGGTCAGCATGCAAATCGGAGTAGCGCAACGGAAGGAAGCCGCGAAGCCGAATGTGGAAGGTGCAATCTTGGGAAGTCAGATTCGGGTGGTGTCAATGGGGATGCCACAGGCTGAGGCAGATGCGAGTGAGATGTTCATGTGATTTCTTGGTGGAACAAGGCATCAGATCTGGGTTCGTGGCGAGCCAGGTTGTTGGTTGCTGAGTTGTGGGATCGCCTTGGTGGGTCAGGGACTTGCACTAGGGGAAACTTGGGCCAAGGTTGTGTAAAGTGATGCGTTTGCCAGGACGGAGAACACAGTAACTCAGTATGTTCAGGAGAGGAACAGCTCAGCAGGAAGTCGAGTCAGTGGGGACTCGCCGGGATGGTTGAAGTCTGGGACTTGCAACGGGAGTTGGTCTAGTGTCTGGGACATTGGGCGCATCAGAGTATGGAGGAATCAGAAATGGTGCAAAGGTGGTTACATTCTCTTCAGAACAGGTCTCCAAGGTTTGGGAGCGGGTTAGGATGCTCTGCGCCATAGTGGTTCGACATCGAGGGCGTCGCCTATTTTGAGTGGGGGAGGATGTAAGGGGATGTTGCATTCGAAGGAGCCGAGCTCACGGAGCTTGCGCTAGTGCCGAGTCAGGTGCTCTTGGTTCAAGGGTCCAAGCAGGGATCTACCAAGCCGAGTCTGTGCAGAGGCTCATTCCGAGTTGGTGCGGCTGAATGTTGAGACAGGTGTGTTATTCAATGGGGGGCCTGCAGAGGCAGAGCTCAGGGTGTAGGATCTGGTCCTGGACCGATCCGAGGTGAAATTGAGGTGGCGGATCTTACAAGCGGTAAGGCGTCACGAGCTGCTACAGGTTGCAGTGGGGAGTGTATCAAGGATGCACAGAGTCAGTCACATGGTTGTGCAAGTGAGCCACGTTGGATGTGCGAGTTAGCCACACAGAGTGTGCAAGTCAGTCACAGTGGGTGTGCAAGTCAGTCACAATGGATGTGCCGGGTTGGTTGCTGGCTGTGCGGGTCGGAAAGACAGAATGCTGGGATTCGTACAAATAGCTCTTATAGTGAGGGTATGTCATTTGTTGGGTATGGCATAGTGTGTAGCGGGAGTGGTCATGGGATCACGCACCAGGAGTCCGAGTGGAATGCTACCTCGTCGCGAATTGGGCGAGCTGCTCGGGTCTCTTCCCTTGCGAGGGGTGAAGAAGATGTAACCCCTACACCAGGCTCATGGGGTCGAGCTGGTGTGCTACATGGTTTTTAGGGGTGACGAAGTGTTGCCCCGCCATGGGTAAAAGGAGAGTGGTTCATGTTGAGCTCGGAGTCCCGCCACTTGGTGAAATGCAGGTAGCCAGGTTTAGCATGGGTCAGCTCTAATGCATGCTACAGAGAGAGTTGAGTGCTGGCGCTTGTCGCGCAATGGGCGAGGCAAGTGTGGGGACATGTCCCAACCCAGTGAAGTAGATTAGCTAGGACTCAGCATGGGTCGATTCTAAGGCATGTCGCCGAGGGAGTCGGATGCTGGACTCATCTAGGATGAGGAGCAGGGGACGTAAGAGTGGATCAGGGATCCAAGGTCGGAGTTGGGTTGCCCAGGATGTCGGAATAGAAAGGAGGACAGGGTCCAGTGAAGTGAGCTCGATGAGGAGTCGGATCCGACTGGGTAACATGGTGGCTAAGTCAGAGGTGTGCTGGGCGCACCACCCTCAAGGGGATGAATGTTGGTTGCAGCTATGTCGAGGAAGTCAAGAGGTCTCAGGGGTGCTTAGGCGGAGTCAATGCAGACGGAGCCGAGTTGACTTAGTTCAGCGTCCATATGGTTGGGAGCAATGGAGATGAGTTTGGCGAGTCCAGATCGGGTGCTGTGGGAACCAAGTGGAAAGCTCATATAGGAGCAAGTCATTGTGCTGGATGCAATGTGGTGTCTGGGTGCAGTGCAGTGTGAGGGTTGGCTTAGGAGTTGAGGTGTATTCTAGGAGCAGATGAGATGCAATGTAGAGCTGGGCTTGGAGGTATGCATGAGTTGGTCAGGAGTACTCTGGGAGTGCGAGATTAAGCGGTCAGCGGGGGTCACCAACGGGCATGTGTACATGGGGTGTAGAAGCCAGTCCAAGGGAGCTCGGGGCCTGGAGCAGTGTTGAGCTAGAGCAAGGTGGGCAAGTTAGTAGTCGGAGCCATATGAGAGGCGGAGATGATGAGGACTCGAGGTATCCCACAAGAGCCTGTACTGGGTGCAGCATAGTCCAAGTGAGTGGGCGAAGTGGATGTCGAAGGCAAGAGCTGAGATAGGTGAGCCGGAGGCAAGGAGCGTTGAAGCGCCGGAGGCGTGGAGCTCGGGGTAGGCGAGCTGAGCTAGGCGAGGCGAGCTGAGTTGGGGTCACTCTCAAGGAAGCCCAGAGTAGGGGCAGAGCTTAGAGATCAATCCAAGGAGACAATATGGTTGAGTCAGAGTTTGAGAGTGAGGAGGCATTGAAGGAGTTGGTATGGGACACTCTGGAGCCAGGGCTTGTGTGAAGAGCCGCATGTGTTACCATTCCGCGGTGCACGTGCAAAGTCGAGTTCTGAAAGAGGGGCTCGCACCAGTTGAGTAGGCGTAGTCTATGGGTCAGAAAGGGCTCGACCGAAGAGGGAGTCATGAGTATGATTTGGCAGTGCTGCACGGGGGTTGGATTTCTTGGTGTCAGAAATGTGAAAAGCTGACCCAACTCGCTAGCCCCGTGATATGTGTGCTTGAGAAAGGCCATGATGATGACCACTCTTGCATGAGTAGTCACTCGTGTACTGAGCCTTGTAGTTATTGTGTTAAAGAATGGGGAGAGCAAGAAGAAGCCGAGACCTTAAGCCTGTGCAGGGATCTGGCTGGGCATGAAGGTGGTCATAATTGCAGAGAGAAAAATCATTCATGTGGACAGACCTGTCACTCCTTTGAAAGTCATCGAATTGTAACAAGTTATGTTCTCTTGAGCCTGAACACCTTGGCAGCCAGCACAAATGCAACTCCCCGCAACATAAATGTAAGATGCCATGCTCTCTTCAAAGCTGCAACAATCCACGTGTTGTGGTAGTTGAGCTTGACCATGAGCAGCATCAGTGCCATGAAACATATTGCCCCAGGCCATGCGTTATAAATGGATATAGCAGGACTTGTGTAGTGAATGATCATTTCCACGGTATGAGTGATCCAAATGTAGAGCATTTATGTGGGAGTGAACATGCCTGTGCAGAAAAATATCAAGAGCCTGGAATCTGTGAAATCCTTACAGAGCTTGTAAGACAAACCTAGCTTTTCGAGGGACAAAGGGGATGCTTTTAGTATGAACATGTCTCAGAACAAAATGGCTTGCGCAAAGGTTGTTGCATTCCCATACCTCCTTTTGAGAAGCAGCATCAAGGGCCACATGTTCACACCAAGAATGAACAATCTGTCCACTAATATGACACTAGATACCAAGCTTGCGGTTACTTCTGTCGGAGTCCAATGGGTCACCTTGGCTTGCATGAAACAACTCACGGGAATATGAGGAACATAAGATTCATTTCAGAGGAGGAAGACATTGGCATTAAGGATCGAATGTACAAATGGGGAGAGAAAGTGTTGAGTTAACCATGTCTCAACCTGCATGAGTGGTGATCGAACAACTGAGTTAACTGTTTGTCTTAACTTGCTGTTAGCAGTGGAGGACGAAACTCATATCAATCACGCATGAAGGAGATTTTATCACTTGCAGTTAGCGGTGGATGAGGTGACAACAGTGGAGACCTAACAATATTAGATTTGACGCATGGAAGATATTTTTGCATTGGTTTAAACTACCACCAGTAGTTATCTTCTTGCTACTTGAGTGGTGATTGAAATATCTCCGTCAGTTGCTGAGATCAAGTTGTAACTCAAGTTTACACTTTCTATGTTCTACGAATATTGCATGAGAAATAATTATCTTGTTTATGTTGTAAAAGATAATATACAATGCCATTGTGTATTGAGTATAGAGAGTAAGAGAGTTTCTCTAAGACACTGTTATGCTATCAAAAATATCCCAGAATCTTGTTGAAGTTAGAAGACATCTGAGTGCTGTGATTGTATTGTAATGCATTGTTACAGATAATACAAAGTACTGTGCTTTTGGTGTGGGGTTTTTTTAACCTGAAAAGGTTTTCCCCAAGGAAATTTGGTGTTAATCTTTTATGTATGTTCTTGAATGTGTTTCTTTTATTGTAACAGTTTAAGATTTGTTTGAATCTGCTTAATCTCTCTCACATAGATTAGTGTTGGAAGCGCATTCCTCACCTTTGCTTCCTTTCAGTTGGTATCAAAGCTTGGCCAGTTTGGGTCCCGTTGTTTAGTAGCAGGTTTTTTGTATTGATATTTGTTTGAGTGGGAGTCTTTGCAGAAGTATTTTTAAAATCTTGTTGCAGAAATAAAGATGGCAAGCACATCCAGTAGAATTGAGATGGATAAGTTTAATGGTAGCAACTTTGAGTTATGGAGGATATGCTCGTGGATAGAGATCTATGGGCTGCAATATCCATTACAAAACCAACCACTATGACTCAAGAAGAAGGGGATCTGAAGGATCGAAAAGCCAAGGGTTTGGTTAGACTTTGTTTGGCTGATTCAGTGCTCTTGAATGTCCATGAAGAGAAAATTGTAAAATCTCTTTGGAAGAAGCTTGGAGATGTTTATCAGGCTAAATCTCTGGTAAACAAGTTATTCCTGTGAAAGAAATTGTATTATCTGAAGATGGAAGATGGAGGATCCATTGTAGATCGCCTGAATGCATTTAACATGTTGATTGCTCAGTTAGGTTCTGTTGGTGACAAGATTGAAGATGAGGATCGTTGCACGCTTCTGTTATGTTCTTTGCCAGACTCATGGGATCACCTGGTTATGGCTATTGGAAGTACCACCACCAGTTTCAAAATGGATGATGTGGTTCCATCACTCTTGTCTGAGGAGATGTAGAGAAAATATTCTGAGATGGCCAAAGAAGCACTTGCTATTCATGGCAGACCTAAAGACAAAGGCAATAAAAAGGACAAGAAGTTTAGATCAAAATCTTCAAGGAAATCTAAGTCTCCTAGAAAGTTCAAAGCAAAATGTTGGAATTGCGGCAAACCTGGTCATTTACATAAAGATTGCAAGGAGGAGAAGAGAAAGAAAGGTAAAAATAATTTTTCTGATTCTGACTCTGAAAAATCCTCTCAAGATGATGCAAATGCTTTTGTCGCAGCCTTGACAACACATGCATCAGAAGATGTGTGGTTAATAGACTCAGGTGCCTCTTTCCACATGACCTCGCATAGGGGTTGGTTCTCAAAGTATGAAGAGTATGATGGTGGGAAGGTGTATCTGGGTGATGACTCTCATCTGAAGATAGTTGGCAGTGGAAGAATCAAGATTAGATTCCCTGATGGTAGAGTGAAGGGGATTGATGGTGTATTGCATATCCCGGGTTTGGCATGAAACCTACTTTCTGTAAATAAGTTAAGTAATATGGGTGTGCAGGTTGTTTTCTCAAATGG
Organism: Sequoia sempervirens; assembly: GCA_007258455.2. NCBI lineage: Eukaryota > Viridiplantae > Streptophyta > Pinopsida > Cupressales > Cupressaceae > Sequoia > Sequoia sempervirens. The sequence continues at coordinate 208,796,679 of VDFB02358134.1, forward strand.
AGGATGCAAGATGACAAGAGGATCTATGGTGTTGGCTAAGGGTGTTTGGATCAGCACTCTATACAAGTTGGATGCATGCACTATTCAGTGCAATAGTTCTTCTGATATTTCAAAGAAAAGGCCTTTGGATTCTTCATCCTCACCATTAGATCTAGCAGTGAAGAAGTCTATTGTTTGTACATCTGATGGTCATGCTTTCTGGGTACCTAAGGGTGCAAATGCTTTGGAGATGAAGCTTCCAACAGAAAAGACAATGTTATGGCACCAAAGACTCAGTCATATTGGTGAGAAGGGTCTTAGAACCCTAAAAAATAAAAGCCTTGTTGAAGGCCTTGATGATTGTAATCTTGAGTTCGACTTTTGCAAACATTGTGTATATGGTAAACAAAACTAAGTTTCTTTCTATTCCAGTTCTCATAAGTCTTCTAGGGTGTTGGACTATATTCATGCAGATGTGTTTGGTCCTGTGAATGTTCCTTCATTAAGAAAATCTGTATATTTTTTGTCTTTCATAGATGATTACAGTAGAAGGACATTTGTTTATTTTCTCAGGAGTAAATTTGAAGTCTTTAATCGGTTTAAGGAGTTTAAGGTTTTGGTTGAAAATAAGACTGATAAACAGATTAAATGTTTGAGAACTGACAATGGTGGTGAGTTTTGTTCGGCAGAATTTGATAAGTTCTATAAGGAGCACGGGATTGAAAGACATAAGACAACTCCATACACTCCACAACAAAATGGAGTTGCAGAGAGAATGAATAGGACGCTGATGGAGAGGGCTAGGAGTATGTTGAGTGCTATTGGCCTTGAGCAGAAGTTTTGGGCTGAAGCTATAGCCACTGCATGTTATCTAATCAATAGATCTCCTACATCAGCTTTTGCTGAAAAGACACCCATGGAGGCGTGGTCTGGTAAGAAGCCTTCATTGAGACATCTCAGAGTTTTTGGTTGCAAAGCTTATGCTCATGTTCCGAGTGTAACGAGGTCTAAGTTGGAGAACAAGGCAGTAAAGTGTATCCTTATTGGCTATGGTGTCGGTGTGAAGGGGCACAAGCTTTGGGATCCAGTGTCAGAGAAGGTTCTCCATAGCAAAAGTGTAATATTTCAAGAGTTGAAACCTTCTACAGTTGAGTTGCAGCTAGAGAAAGAGGAGAAGTAGAATAAGGAGGTAGTTCAAGTTCCACTTACTTCGATGAAAAGTGAACTACGTACTCCTATTGAACCTAGTGATGATGAGAGCCCTAGAAGCTCTGAAAGTTCTGAAGAAGAACCGCAACATCAACTATACAGGAGGTCTACATGTGATAGGAGGCCACCAGAGAGGTTTGATTATTCACCAGAAAGGTTTGGTTATTCACTTTTGGATTCCAATTGTGTTTTTGCTTTGATTGCTAACACTGATGAGCCTAGGACTGTCAGAGAGGCTATGGGTATGAGTGATGTAGATTCCTGGATGAAAGCCATGGATGAAGAAATGGCTGCATTGAAGAAAAATAGTACATGGGATCTAGAACCTTTGCCTAAAGGACGGAAAGTTGTTGGATGCAAATGGGTGTTCAAGAAGAAATATGGTCTTGATGGTAGTATTGAAAAGCACAAGGCACGGTTGGTTGCAAAGGGGTATTCTCAGGTGGAGGGAATTGACTATGGTAAGATATTCTCTCCTGTTATGAAGCTGACATCTATTCGGTTCCTGTTATCACTTGTAGCAGCATATGATTTAGAAGTGGAACAGATGGATGTGATGACAGCGTTCCTTCATGGTGATTTGGAGGAAGAGATCTATATGTCACAACCAGAGCATTTCGTGGTAAAAGGTAAAGAAAATCTGGTTTGCAAGTTGAAGAAGTCTTTATATGGTCTTAAGCAGTCTCCTAGAATGTGGTACCAGAAATTTGACACCTTTGTGTTGTCTTTGGGATTTCTGAGATCTAAATCTGACCATTGTGTATATTACAAATCTGATAATGGTCTTATTCTCATAATTGCGTTGTACGTAGATGATATGTTATTTTTTGGGAATGGTATGAGTTTGATTTCAGATTTGAAGTCTCAGTTGTCATCACAGTTCGAGATGAAGGATCTAGGCGCAGCAAGGTATATTCTGGGGATGGAGATCAGAAGAGATAGAGCTAGCAGAAAGCTTTGGTTAAGCCAGAGCAACTATGTGAATTCAGTGTTGGAGAGATTCAACATGGCAGATTGCAGGCAGTTAGTTGTTCCAGTGATGCAGGGGACGAAGCTTTCTGTGGAGGATTGTCCAAAATCTCCTACTGAGATGGAGGACATGACCAGAGTACCATATGCAAGAGCTGTTGGTAGCTTAATGTATGCGATGGTTTGTACAAGGCCAGACATTGCCCAAGTAGTGGGAGTCCTTAGTCGGTATATGGCTAATCCTGGACGAGTACATTGGGATACGGTAAAGAGAGTGTTTAGATATTTGCGGGGTACTTTCGAGTATTCCCTATGTTATCATGGTTATCCTATAGGTTCTCAGCATTCTGTAAGTATTCGTGGATATGTGGATTCAGATTGGGTAGGTGACATTGATAGTAGAAGATCCACCAGTGGATATGTGTTCACAATGAATGGTGGTGCAATTAGTTGGATGAGTAAGTGGCAGGCTGTAGTTGCTTTGTCCATGACTGAAGTAGAGTACATGGTAGCTACTCATGCTTGCAAGGAAGCCATTTGGCTTAAGAGGTTGTGTTCAGATATTGGTTTTGATGTAGGACAGATTACAATTTGTTGCGACAGTCAGAGTGCTATTTGCTTAGCAAAGAATCCCACTTTCCATGCCAGAACAAAGCACATTGATGTTCAATTTCATTTTGTTCGTGATATGGTAGAAGATGGAAAGGTAATATTGGAGAAGGTTGATACTTTGAGAAATGTTGCAGATGCACTCACGAAGCCAGTGAACACAGATAAGTTTAGATGGTGTGTTGTTTGCATGGGCCTTGGGGCCCTGAGCAATTGATGATAGATGACCTATGGCAGGTCTTCGACAAGTGGGAGATTGTTGAGTTAACTGTGTCTCAACCTGCATGAGCGGTGATCGAACAACTGAGTTAATTGTTTGTCTTAACTTGCTGTTAGCGGTGGAGGACTAAACTCATATCAATCACACATGAAGGAGATTTTATCACTTGTAGTTAGCGGTGGATGAGGTGATAACAATGGAGAACTAACAATATCAGATTTGACGCATGGAAGATATTTTTGCATTGGTTTAAACTACCGCCAGTAGTTATCTTCTTGCTACTTGAGTGGTGATTGAAATATCTCCGTCAGTTGCTGAGATCAAGTTGTAACTCAAGTTTACACTTTCTATGTGCTATGAATATTGCATGAGAGATAATTATCTTGTTTATGTTGTAAAAGATAATATACAATGTCATTGTGTATTGAGTATAGAGAGTAAGAGAGTTTCTCTGAGACACTGTTATGCTGTTAAAAATATCCCAGAATTTTGTTGAAGTTAGAAGACATCTGAGAAGCTGAGTGCTGTGATTGTATTGTAATGCATTGTTATAGATAATACAAAGTACTGTGCTTTTGGTGTGGGGTTTTTTTACCTGGAAAGGTTTTCCCCAAGGAAATTTGGTGTTAATCTTTTATGTATGTTCTTGAATGTGTTTTTTTTATTGTAACAGTTTAAGATTTGTTTGAATCTGCTTAATCTCTCTCACATAGATTAGTGTTGGAAGCGCGTTCCGCACCTTTGCTTCCTTTCAGAAAAGAGAAGCTGAAATGTGCAATATGTATTGCAGGAAATAGGGTCGGGGGCATATCCATTTGGTTCCCTGTAAAGGCTCCGAGATGTGCACTAGCAATCTCTATGATGGTGCCAGGCACGAGACTGTGAAATATGGACCTGATGTTGATGTTCCCAAAGATGAGATAACTCATGAAACTTACTAGCAATATGTCAGATTTGCTGATCCTTGCACAAAAGAAGAGGGCATTGAGTTTGGCCTGTACAATCACTATTGCAAATCGGAGGATCACAACTCAGAGGAAAAGGGTTCTAAAAAATCCTATTGCATTGAAAATCTATGGCACGAACCCATCACAAAAACTGGCCAACGAATGAATTCTGCAGGCTATGTGACTGATGATGGACATCATTTTGGTTGCGATCATTCTAATAATGTCCCTTATCATGCCATTTTTGTGATTGACAAATCAGGTTCAATGAGCACCTCTAATATCACTCCTACAATGACCAAATTTAACTATCATAATTGTAGGTTGGGATGTGTATGAGGCCATTTTGAGGTTTATATAAGCTCGGTTACGAATAGTTTGTGATGATTCAATATCAGTGATCTTATTTAATAGATCTGCAACAGTAGTTGTAGAGATTCAAGATATGGAAGAAGGTGTTGTCGATTCCATTCTTTGGTGCCCTGCATCTGGACAAACCACGTATTCATCTGGCTTGGATGCAGCACAAAAATTAATGATGAAAGCAATCAGAGACCCAAAAGTAGACATGAAAAAGGCAGTTGTTATCTTCTTGAGTGATGGGGAAAACAATGGAGGAGAGGATCCTGTCTGCTACGTGAACAAAATGAAAAAGGCAGGAGCCTAAGATAACAAAGTTCATACAATCATGTACGGGAAAGATCCTGTGATGAGTATCTTGGATGAAATAGCCAAGGAAGGGCATGGACAGTTCCAATTAACTCTTGATGGACTTTAGCTAGCTCAGAGCTTTGAGAATCTCGCAAAAAGCCTCAAGCCTCGAGTTGCAGCCTTAATGTAAGGACACAGATTCCTTGCCAGCTGCTCCTTTGTTCTGCTTTTTGTTCTCTGAAGTGACGAAACACTTGGTAATAGTATTTAACTTAACAGTTTTTAGATTAGGTTAAGGTGTGTTATTTTTTCTCTACAGTCATAAATAAGTCCAGATCCACCTGCTAACATTATGAAATAAATATATGTTATTCCCTACTTGTAGCTTTGTATCTAGGATGTGATCTTGTTGTGGCCTATTTAAGGTATATATATATATATATTGTATAGTGGAATTTTTCTGCTCAATTCAGTTGCAGGACGTAGATGTTAGTGTCTTTTGCATCAAACTTTCTGCTACCCTACCTCTTATGGAGCATTGGGATGGTAGTTTTGTGAAGTGATAATTGTTGGAACTATCTAGTAATTTCTACTGCCTTCATCTCCTTCAACTGTCAGCATTAAATTCCCCAACTATACCATCGTCCACAATAAATCCTCCATCCAGAAATATCGACAGTCAATGATCACACCTCATCTAGAATGTCTGCGATAAGAGGCAAGAAAGAAATGTGAGCAATCTTCTGGAGATTTATGAAGACTTCTGAAGACAATTTCTGGAGACTTCTGTAGACTTCTATAAATAGAGGCAATTGTAATCGTTTTTGATTCAAGGAAGCAATAAAAATTGAGTTTATTGTGCCGTAGCACATTCTTTTCTATGCTCTGTTTTTCCTCTGCCCACATCATAGTGGTATCAGAGAAGGTCATTGGGAGAGCCAAGCATATTGTGGTGAACAAAGATTGTTGTGCAGAAGTCAAAAGAAGAGGAGTGCTGTCTGAAGCTGAATACTGAAGATTTGTAAAGGCCGCAGCCTTAAGAGGAAGCCAATCACTGTTTATAGCAGACAAAGGGAGGTCACTATTTTATGAAGAAACTGTAGAATCGCTATAAAAGGTGAAGAGAGGTAATGATATGAGCATTAGCTTGTGAATTTATGAAGGGTTTTTGCTCGCATTATAACAGAAAGGATTGTGATAAAAAATCTGTGTTACTCTAAGTTGGGGTTTGAAGTATTTTTCTTGAAAAAGATTGTATTTTTTGTTAAAAAATGGCATCAGGCATGTATCAACAACCTATGATTCCAATATTTTCTGGCAAGAATTATGATAATTGGGCTTTTAGAATGAAATTAACATTTGATTCATATGAGTTATCAGACATAGTTTTAAATGGTTATACTGAACCACAAGATGAATCTACTTTAAGTGTTGATGAAAAGAAAAAGCTTGATGAAAATAGGCAAAAGAATAGAAGGGCTTTGCAGATAATTGGACAAGCATTGGATGATTCAGTTGTTGGAAGGATTAAGCCAGCCAATTCAGCCAAGCAAGCATGAGACATCTTAGAGACAGCATATCAAGGTACAAGTAAGGTAAAAGTTGCTAAACTACAAGCACTTAGAAGAGAATTTGAAAACTTGCAAATGAAAGAATCTGAGTCAATAGATCAATTTACATATCGTGTTACAAATTTGGTTAATCAAATAAGGCAAAATGGTGAAGAGCTAATAGATCAAAAGGTTGTAGAAAAGGTTTTAAGAAGTTTTCCTAGAAAATTTGATGCAATTTTTGTGGTAATTGAGGAATCTAAGGATTTGACTACATATTATATGGATGAGTAGGTTGGTTCTTTGAAAAATTATGAAGACAGGTTGAACAAAAATGACAATACCTCATTGGAGAATGCATTCAAAACACAAATGACATTTGGCAGAGATAGAGGAAGAGGAAATCCTGGATTCAGAGGAAGAGGAAGAGGAAGATATAATTACCAAAGAGAAGAAAGGAGGAGTCCAGATCCAAGAGGAAGGAGAAATCAAAGTTTCAACTCAAGAGGATGCAATATCTATCAGGCACCACAAAGGTATGATAAGTCTAATGTACAATGTTATTATTGCAAGAAGTATGGTCACTTGGCAAATGAATGTCGAAAGAAACAAGCAGATATGGGAAAACAAAATGCAAATTTCTCTGAGAGTAGTTTTTAGACATTGTTTATTACTTGTAATGTAGCTCAAGAAAGTACGAGTAACATTTGGTTTCTTGATAGTGGTTGTAGTAATCATATGACTGGAAATAAAGAGTTGTTTGAGAATTTGGATACTTCAGTTAAATTAGAAATTAAATTGGGTAATGATAACATAGTGGAAGTCATGGGAAAAGGTGCAATTAATGGAATAACAAAATTTGGTAAGAAAACTATTCCTGATGTTTATTTTGTACCCAGTTTGAAGCATAATCTCATAAGTGTGGGACAACTCACTCAAAAGGGCTATACAGTTGCTTTTGAAAACAATGTGTGCACTATATTTGATATTTCTCCTAGTAACATGGTGATTGCCAAGATTGAAATGACAAACAACAGAATGTTCCCACTTCGCATTCATGAAAAGTGAAATGGTGGAGGAGATTGGAGCAAGTTTCAAGGCATCAATTCAAGATCAAGCATGGAAATGGCATTTAAGGTATGGCCATTTAAACTTCAAAGGATTATGCTTGTTGCAAAGGAAGAATATGGTAAGTGGTTTACCCTCCATTGAAGCACCATTGAGTACATGTGAAAGTTGTATTTTGGCTAAGCAACATAGAGAGAGTTTTCCAAAAGAAATGTCATATAGAGCTTGGGCACCTTTAGAAATTGTGCATACAGATTTATGTGGTCCAATGCAAACCCCATCATTAGGGGGGAGCATTTATTTTCTAACATTCATTGATGACTTTAGTAGAAAAACATGGGTTTATTTTCTTAAATACAAATCTGAAACATTTGGTAAGTTCAAGGAATTCAAGGCATTGGTCGAGAAACAGAGTGGCCTATCCATCAAGGTATTGAGATCAGATCGAGGAGGAGAATACAAGACAAATGAGTTTTTGGATTATTGCAGGTATCATGGAATAAAGAAGCAGTTCACTACAAGTTACACACCTCAGCAGAATGGTGCTGCAGAAAGGAAGAATCGAACAATAATGGAGATGGCAAGGAGCATGATGAAAGGTAAGAATCTACCTAATGAGTATTGGGCTGAAGCAGTTGCTTGTGCAGTTTATATCTTGAATAGGAGTCCAACAAAGATTGTGAGGGACATGATTCCACAACAAGCATGGAGTGGTAAGCATCATAGTGTTTCTCATTTTAGAGTATTTGGTTGTATTGCATATGCATGTGCCTAAAGAAACAAGAAGTAAATTGGATAATAAAAGTGATAAATGCATTTTTATTGGTTATGATGAGCAATCTAAGGAATATAAGTTGTTTAATCCTATAACTAAGAAATTCATTGTAAGTAGAGATGTTGTATTCAAAGAAGAGGAATCTTGGGATGGAAATAAAGACAAGACAATTGTAGGTACAGGAACAATACCATATGAAGAACAAGAAGACAAAGGTCAAGGGGAACAAGGAAAACAATCAAATGAGCAAGAAGGATCACAGTCAAGAAGTCCACAAGGAGAAAACTTACAAAGGTAAGTTGAGCAAAGAGAATCATCAAGTCCACAAGTAAGTAATGACTCAAATCCTACACTTGCATCACTAAGACCAAGAATAAGAGGCAACAAGACTAGGAGCTTGCAAGAAATATATGATCAAGGAGGTAGGATAGATTTGCAATCTAATTTTGCTTTATTTGCTCAATATCCTATATATTTTGAAGATGCAATTAAGGAAAAACATTGGATTAATGCAATGAATGATGAAATGGAATCTATTGAGAAAAATGATACATGGGATCTAGTTGATTTACCTAAGGATAAAGAATGCATAGGAGTGAAATGGGTTTATAAAACTAAGTATAAGGCAAATGGAGAAGTTGACAAATATAAGGCAAGATTAGTAGCCAAGGGATTTGCACAAGAATATGGAGTTGATTATAATGAAACATTTGCACCGTAGCAAGACTTGATACTATTAGAATGGTACTAGCTATTGCAGCCCAAAACAGTTGGAAGGTTTATCAAATGGATGTCAAATCAGCTTTCTTGAATGGATATTTAGAAGAAGAGGTTTATGTGCAACAACCACCAAGATATGAAATAAAAGGTTATGAAAACAAAGTTTACAGGTTGAAGAAGGCACTTTATGGATTAAAGCAAGCACCAAGAGCGTGGTATAGTAGGATAGATTCATACATGATAAAGAATGAATTTAGCAGAAGCACTAGTGAACCTACACTATACACCAAAGTCAATGAACATGGTCAAATTTTGATTGTTTGCTTATATGTCGATAATTTGATCTTTACGGGTAATCTTTCTATTGACATGTTTAAATCAGCAATGAAAAATGAATTTGAGATGACAGATTTGGGTTTAATGAAATATTTTCTTAGCATTGAAGTCACTCAGAATGATAAGGGCATTTTCATTTGTCAAAGTAAATATGCAAAAGATGTTTTGAGGAGGTTTAGATTGATAAATTGCAGTCCAGTTTCCACTCCTGTGGCAATAGGAACAAAACTAAGTAGAGAAGATAATGAAATGGATTATAATTCAACTATATTTAGAAAATTGGTTGGTAGTTTGATGTACCTCACAGCAACTAGGCCAGATATAATGTATGGAGTTAGTTTGATTTCTAGATTCATGGATGCACCAAAAAATTCACATTGGCAAGCAAGAAAAAGGTTATTAAGGTACATTGCAGGAATTATGAATCATAGTATATTGTATACTACTTCAGATAATTTTCAATTGGTTGGATACACAGATAGTGATTTTGCAGGAAGTATTGATGACAGAAAGACTACATCTGGATATGCATTTCATCTTGGAATAGGAGTTGTGGCACGAGCGTCAAAGAAACAACCAATAGTGACAATCTCCTCAGCAGAAGCAGAGTATGTTGCAGGTACATTAGCAACATGTCAAGCAGTTTTATGTGAAGAATCTTGAAGGATCTAATGCATGAGCAAGAGAAGCCTACTACAATCTATTGTGACAACAAGTCCACCATTGCACTATCAAAGAATCATGTTTTTCACAAGAGGACAAAACACATTGACACTAGATATCACTTCATTCGAGAATTGGTCAACAATGGAGAACTCAACCTACAACATTGTAGATCAAAGGAGCAACTTGCAGACATATTCACAAAGGCGTTAGCACAAGAACAATTTGAATATTTGAGAGAAATATTGGGCATTGTAAATATTGATGTAATTAGTTGATAGTAGAAATTAGGGGGGAGTGTTGGAACTATCTGGTAATTTCTACGGCCTTCATCTCCTTCAACCGTCAGCATTAAATTCCCCAACTATACCACCGTCCACAATAAATCCTCCATCCAGAAATATCGACAGTCAATGATCACACCTCATCTAGAATGTCTGCGATAAGAGGCAAGAAAGAAATGTGAGCAATCTTCTGGAGATTTTTGAAGACCTCTGAAGACAATTTCTGGAGACTTTTGTAGACCTCTATAAATAGAGGCAATTGTAATCGTTTTTGATTCAAGGAAGCAATAAAAATTGAGTTTATTGTGCCGTAGCACATTCTTTTCTTTTTATTGTGCCGTAGCACTTTAATTTTTGTTATATTAGCCTAAATAAAAATTGATTTAAGTTTTTTTAGTCAAGTTGTTTTTGGATTTGATTGTATGAATTTTTATTATCAACATTTTGGATCAAATTCTATGATCAATAAAAAATTTATACAGTCAAATCCAAAACAATATTGACTAAAAATCAATATGAACTGTGAAAATTTTATGATTATAATTGATTTAAATTGATCAATATTCAAATAGATTTATTGAATTATGGAAATACAATTATGAGATTAAGAGAGATCAACTATAAAAATATTGATATATTAACTTGTCAAATTGCTGGGAATATTCATACCACAAATTTGTTAATTTCTTTATGAAATAAGAAGAAAAAATTACATCAGAAGTCACAATCAGAACAGCAACATACGGGCTGATCTGTTCAGCAAAAACATCAGAAGATCACTGTTGTAGCAGCAAAAGGACAACGGTATACAACAGCAGTAACAATAGGGTAAACAACAGCAATAGCGTATATCAGCAGCAACAGATTATATCAGCAGCAGTACATATCAGCTGAATCAGTAACAACAGCATGTCGATAGCCAATTTGACTATCCTTCAACCAACTGCAATTGTGCTTGGAGACTGATAACATCTGTTTTGAGATCCTCAGTTAGTTTGCTAGTAATCTTGAAGAACCATAGACAAATTAATAATCTGTAGAGAAAGGTTCCAACAAACCATTTGGATTTCAAGTTGAAGAGGTACAAAAGTGCCAGAAAATACTGCAGAACAACGGAACTTCCAATTCCAAATGAATTTGAGGATGACGAGTGCCTACAAAGTTGTGTTAGAACATTGTGACAAGGAGATTTTAAACCCGTGGGTTAATCTCTTCATGGTTGAACAAAGGCTTGTGATAAAATTGATTTTTATTATTGATATTTGAACTCATCGTCTTCAACGAGAAAAACATTTTAAACCCTTGCCTACAGGTTATATTTCAAGTTTCTGGATCAATGCCCATCCTGTCATTAATTAATCATTCAGGTCTACCATTCAGAGACAAAATAATGATATTTGTAAATATTAATTTTTATAAGTTAATTAAGTCAATCTATTTAGTTTTTATTCATTTTTGGATATGAATCCGAATCTTTTTTTTTATATAATAATGCAATTTCATTTAGTTCTGTTTAAATTTAATCTTTATAAATTAATTGGGTTAACTCATTCAATTTTCATTTTATATAGTTTTCTTTTTGATGTCAGCTAAATTAGTTTTTACTATCTATAAATATGAACATAAATATTTCTTTATAATGCAATTTTATTAACTATATGGTCCCATGGAGGGCATGGGCTTCTATTTTCATGAAGCAGGAAGTTCCATGGGAAAAAAATAATTGTGCTACGGTTTATATCAGCAGCAGCCACTTGTCTCATCTAAAATTTTAAATTCTTATTAGAAAATAAAAATGAGAGAATTTTCATTTATTTATTAATTTTTTTATCAAAGCACTACATTCATTCATTAAATTTTGGAGCTTAAAATTCTAAGCAAAATCGCAAGATTAAAACCATGGGACCAAGAACTTTAAAATATTCCTAAAAAAGCTAAGCAACATACACTATGATTTTTAAGAAAGCCCCCTCCATGAGACCTTACCCTTAGTCTTCAATTTTTTTAATGTATGAATTAATTTTTATTAGTAAATCAGATTAACTCATTCAATTTTCAATTTAAATAGTTTTCAATATCTATAAATTTGAATAAAATCTTTCTTTATATTCAATTTCATTCTATCTTTTTTTAAATCCTGAATTGATGAGATTGAGTGTTCTTTAATCTATTTATACCTTACAATGTAAATGATAATTATTACCGCATAGCCAATGAGATGCTTGCCAATGCAAACTATCTTACACTTTGAGTGTTTCTATTTTTAAGATAATAGGAAGCATTGGCAATAAAAGGTTCAATGCAAACATTATGATTTTAGACCTCTCTTCATTGGTCTATCTAGCTTGTTATTTATTGACTTGCTTTCTGGTGGTTTGCTAGATAATATTTTCCAAATCAAGTTATGATTGTTACCTCCACATGGAATAGGCAACCCATTTTATTGATTTGATTTTCACACTTGACAATCAATTAAACACAACATAAGATAAAATCAGTACTAAAGTTTAATTTGTATTAAATATTAACAATGTTTTCAATAAAATTTAATATTAAAATCTTAATTGGAATGATCTAATTTAAACACATAAGATAGATAATTCAATATATTTAATTTTATCATATAATCTAGATATCCATCTATAACTCTTGTAACTTCATATTTTATCAATAAATAAATAAATTGAAGGTTCCCAATCACGTCTTAAAAATTTAGATGTTAACTAGAAGCATCTAGATTAGATAATAATATATCACAAAGTTTGATAATAACTTAACAAACAACACGCAATCATATATAATATAAAATAATAAAAATATCTTTCCTAATCGATCCAAATGTGGTGGAAATTTCTAGCTAATCCCTAAGACCAACCCCTTCCTCATTTTATGCTTATTTGATGATTTTCTAGTGTTCATCCCTTCCTGCCTCTTCGCAATCTATTTTTTCTCCATAAGTAACATATTCGTACTTTTCCCTTCAATTCGCCCCTTTTGGTGAATCTCAATCCACTGTGTTGAATGTGTATCACACTTGTTTTTCTTGTGATTCTTTCCCTTACCTAATGCTTTCTTTCTATCTTTTTTGTTTTCTACTTTGTTGGCTAAATTCTCCTAACATTTTATAGGAATGTTGTTTCTATATTTTCTAGGGGTCTTCATCCACATATAATAATCCAACTTCTTTTGCAAGTGTTTGAATTTTTCATTTCTAAGCATGCTTGCATGGTTCCAAGAATTTTGAATGTTAGTTTCAAGTTTTCAAGATTTTATAGGTTCTAAATTTTATCTCACATCTTCCATATATCCACTAGGCCTTCACCAAGTAATAGCACTCACCAACAATTAGTTCCTAATATCTTCTATGGTCTTTGGAATCTTTATAACCAATAATATCCAAATGCCAATAAATCTAAAGTATTTTATTACAATAGTTATAACATCCACTTTCATTGTCTTCTTTGGCTATTTTATTTTGAATCGATTCAGAACTTTTGACAGTGAAAGGAGAACCTATTGTAGGAAAGGAAAATAGAGATGAAAAGTGTTGGGACCCTAAGGACAACAATCATTAATATCAATCATCTTCACATCTTGATTTCATGTTCTCCATGTGTGCAAATTCTATTTATATTGATTTTACTTGAACTATTTGGGTAAACCCACAATAGTGACTCCTAAACTTGTGACACTAGTTTTTTCAACTCAAAAGTGGGAAAAAAGTTGAAAACACCTTTGTTCAAAGGTGGGCCAAAAAATACATTCCTTCAAGTGTGTAAAATGTAAAAAATCTTCGAACGGAAGTAGTTTCCAAAAATGCAAAAAAGACCTTTAAACGAAGATCCTTTTTTATTCCTTTTAAGGAAATTTACAAAAAAGGGAATGGAAAGGGATCTTCATTCAAAGTTCTTTTTTCATTTTTGGAAACTTCCTTTGTTTGAGGGTTTTTATTTATTTTTGGCAGAAATGGCATACCTTTGAATGAAGGTCCTTGGATGGCCTCTTCTATTTCATGAGTATCTTGATAGGTTCATAACACTTGAAGTAATTTTTTCCAATGAGTATTATATTAAATATATTTAATTTGTTTATTATATTTATTTTCTATTTTCTAGTAAAGATAAGTTTTTTAGCAATTGTGAAGGTCTCTATTTCACACACATAGAAAAATAGTAAAATAGATAGAAATTTGAAAAATATTTGTGCACTAAGTATTGCTTTTCTTATTTCAATAAAAATAATAATTCAAATAAATACAAGAAAAGTTATGCATTATCTAAGTAACCTATGTCTAAATGATATTCAATCTCACTTAAAATAAAAATTAAAAAATTATGCAACAAATAATTACGAAAAAATATTCATGCACTAGATATTAGTGTTATTAAGCTATATTTAAAAATTTATAATTCTATGCTTTTTACAGATAAATTTATTCTTTATTGAAGTAACACCACTTTTTAAAAATATTGTTAACTATAAAAAATAATTTATTAAAACTTATGTAAGAAAATTTATAATTAATTTCTCTCTCTCTCTCTCTCTATATATATATACATATATGCGTGTGTGGAAAAAATATCAAAAATCACTAATGTGTATAGGAAACTCATGTTCTAAATGAAAATAAATTGTAATAAAAACCTAACAAACACATATCAAGCAACACCCAAGATTGGGCAAGAAAAGAGTTCAAACCTTCATCAAATCGACTGAAACTAAAATATGTTGATCCCCTCATTGCATAGATGTTCCTGTGTTGTTCAATTGGATGTGTGCTCACAAAAATTCAACATTACAACATTCAATTGCTCAATGTTGCAAGATGTGAGAAAATGACTAAGTGTTGAGTTATTTATTTTTAACTAAGAAATTAAAAATTAAAAATAAATAAATGACTAAGATATGAGGCTTTAATTTTTAATTACATACTTTCAATTACATATACATTTTAATATACATTTTATTGATCTTTTTATTTGGAAATACTATAACTCACTCATTTATTTAACTAAATGAAATATTTTTATAAAACCTAATGTTATAAATGCAAGTCAATATGTTTTTATTGATCCATATATAGCTCTATCTATTTTGGAATATTTTAATTTAAATTTTTATAAAATAATTTTTAAATAAATAATTTTTTTTGTAAACTAAGCATTATATATATGAAATTTACATAATAAATATATATACCTCATATTTTTAATTAATTCAATGGAAAATGCATGAAATACATTTCTATAGTAGACTTAATGATTCAAAAATAGAAGTACAATGACCCATGTGGATTAACTAATGATTATTACAAAATATTTTTAGTATATTAGGCTTTGTCACTCTCTCTCTCTCTCTCACACACACACATGTACACAAACACACACAAAATAAAAATAAGAATGATTGCACTCATTGCATGAAATATGGCAAGAGGAAATACATAACTACAATTGTCATATTCCCTTAAATCGCTACAAATAACCAAGGAGACATACCATTAAAAAGTATATCCCTTCATTTTTAGTTTATACATTCAAAGTTTGATATCCTATAATTCTTTGTAGACTTTAATAAACCAAAGAATTAGTTTGACAACCAACCATTTGTACGAATAATAATGTGATATATGTAGATATGTGGGTGAAGCCACAATAGTGGTTTACAATTTGATGGAGGAAGGAAAATTGAGAAAAAATGACCCCATAGCAAAAAAATGGTTTTAGGGGTTCGAATGAACCTACAAGTTTGGCTGAACCAAAAAGGGGTTTGATTGAACTAGGGTTCAAGAGAACCCATTAATTATTGGGCCCACATTTCCCACCCAAAAAACAAAAGGAAAAATACAAATTGAAGGGGGTTCGAATGAACCCTAGTTCACTAGAACCCCTGGGGATTTGCTAGAACCCCCCTAGTTTTAGCAAACCTCCCTTTTCCCTAATTTTTGACCTTGTTCACACAAAAAACCTAAATTTTTACGCTTTGAAGCTCGAGTTGAGGATGAAAATGTGGGAATCTTCACAAACCCAACTGGAATTAGGTAGTCCTCAGAACGAGCTATCCAATGAATATAATTTTAATATGTTTTGGTTATATTATGTATTTATTTTTTTAGTTTTATTAAACATAGGTTTTTCATCAAAAATGAAGACCTCTCTATTCTGTACATGTGGAAAAATAGCAGATTATCAAAAAAAAAATTTGAAAAATATGACTGCACTAGATATTGAAGTCCTTCATCCAAAATAAATAAATAAATAGAATTTCAATATACACAAAAAAGTTACGCGTTATACGGTTGCGCTATGTCTAAATTGTCATTGGTTTGACTTTGAGACTTGATTACAGAAAAAATATTTAATAAAATACTATCTAACCAAGTGGAACAGTAGATATCGGAGTTAAAACTATAAATTCGAAAGAATTATAATTTTATCTTTCATGCAAAAAGAGTTATGCGTTATATGGTGTGCGTCACTTTTTAAAAATGTTGTTTTCTAAAAAAAATCAACTTTTGTGGGAGATGGAAAGAGAAGTGCAATGTGATTCCAAAAATTTTGAAAAAAATATTTTTAGAATCTACAGACAAAATGTGGCGAGACTCTAGTTTGCATCATCTTCAAATTCCTCATGGTTTAGCCGCCATAGGTGCTCGAATGTGAAGATTTAGTTAAAAATAAAAATTTCAGTGTCCAGTTTGGCCAAAAATTGTAAACCACTATTGTGGGATCACCCATTCATTTTGGTACCCATCTCACATAGGAGAGCCTCAAGATAATAAAACAGTGATGATGCAAATAAATACCATCACCCCTATTCACAATCATCCATCCATGTGTCATGATTCACATCTCAAATCATGTGAAAATCACCTACAAACACATTGAAATTTATGTGGGAGGTATGAATGAATACCCTATAGATTTATAAATCTTATCTTCATTCACTATGATTCTAGATTTGGCATGTTAGGGAATGGTCAAGCCAAGAAATATGTTACAAATTTGGCACTAAAAGATGGTGTGAACACCATCAAGATTAAAAACCTTAAACCATCATACTACATGCAATACTAGCCAATTTTATCTTTTGTTTTCTTCTAACCCACAACTTTTTGATTAAATAATTATTTATAACCATTATGGGTATGTATAGGATCAACATGGAAAAAAAAAGCCCCTAAGTGGCAAAAAATTTAGAAAAATCAAAGTTAGGCAACTTGACATAAAAATTTGAATAATTTATCTATATTATTTCAAAAATATGTAAGAATAGAATCTGTAGCAAATTGAATATAGTTTCTAAACTACTAAGTTTATTTAAAAGAAAAAAATCTATTTGGTGAAAATTTGAAATTTCAATGGAGTAGTACTTAAATTTGAGGGAAAAAATAAGTAGGTGTCTGTTTAACCACCCTAACCACAATAAAATGATAATATTTTTTATAAGATTTTAGACATAAGTAGAGGACTCATGTCCGGATGTGATGCATATTTTTTCATAATTTTTTTCCAACTAAATAATAAATTATGAATTTTTTATTACAAATTTTGAAAAATATAAAAACTCGTACGTCTAACCACCTTAACTTGGTCAAAAATTCATTAAATTCAATTTTTCTTTTTCTAATCCTATAGTATATGAAGCATAGAATGTGATGCATGTTTTGGATTCAAAAAATGTGATACCATAGAAATGTCATAATTCAAATAGAAAATGAATAATAATTATTTATTAAATTCAAAGTAAAGCATAATTAATATTGGTGGAAAGCTGAGAGCCTCCTTTAAAAACCCTTTTCATTTCATAAATTCTGGGTAAAAAAAGGTTGTGAGCCACATACCCTACAAATACCCATCATATTGCCACTTGTTGACCCATCATTATCCTGCACATACCCTTATTCAATCCAATTTGGTGGTTGAAGAGCTTCATTAGATCACTTATGGCATGTTGGGTGACTTTTTTATCTTTATTGTTGTAACCAGCCTATCAATCTAGTGCCTTTTGATGAACAATAATTTTTGGCTATGAAAACCCTAGTCTAGAAAGTTATGACATTAGCACTACTCATGAAATGGTCTATTGTGTGTGGGTGTGTGCAAGAAGTTGAGTCCACTTTTTGGCCAAAAAGTGGAAGTGTTTTATTTGATTTTTAGCATTTGACACATTTGACCTTAAAATTTGAAGCACTTAGAGATGAAATCTTTAAAAAAGTCACTAATCATAAATTGTAGTGCTCGGAGTCTAGTTTCCAAATATGTAATTTATTTCAATACCCAAATTGTACAAATTGAGTTTTAATAGACATTTCTAAAAACCATTGTTTAAAAGTAATTTTTTTCCCATACCATGCATGTGTACGGCACCCATATTTTGACTTAAATTATCATATTTTTCTAAATCCTTTTGGGATAAGTTTTATGACTCACTGAAGCTTGTTCTTGATTTTTTTTTGTTAAATTTTTATTAGGCAAATTTGTCATTTTGAAAAATCATCGTGTACGACATGCATAAGATGACCTAATCTTATCATTTTTTGATTTTTTTTTTTAAATTGAAAAGAATTGTCTGAAGTTTGTTCTCGTGCAATCCATTTGTCAAAATGTTATGTTGATCAAAAGTTATTAAAATAGTAAAAAACTTTGATATTGAAAGTTTATGGACCAATTTTATTAGAAATTAATTGAAAAAATAGAAAAAATAATCCAATTGCAAAACAAATTACATATTTAGAATTTGCATTGTTTCATCTGAAATGGGTTTTAATTTCGTTAGAAAATTCTACAAAAAAGGTCGTCAGCCATATGTCCAAAGTTGGTATTTTTCTTTGACATTGTTAGGACCTTCAACTTGCAGGTCAAACTAGGTTGAAGGTTGAGGTTCGGACTTCCAATGCTTTTCCCAAACCAAAAACCTAAGCAAAAACCCGACCACAATGCAAAATGCAATTCAAATTTTAAAAAAATGGGATCCCGCTTATAAAATGGGATCCTGTTTATTCATAAACGGGATCCCGTTTACTAATCAGGATCCTGTTACATTTGATACGCATTCTGATTGTTGTCAATGTAACGGGATCTTGTTTCATAAACAGGATCCCGTTCACTAAGCAATGGCTCCGATGTTCGAAGTCGATGAATGGGATCCCGATTATGAAACAGGATCCCGCTTATGCATAAACGGGATCCTATTTTATAATCGGGATCTTGATTCATTTGAACCGGGATCCCGTGTTATTAACAGGATCCCATTTATATGATTTAAATTCACTGTGCACAAGTTTTCTGAATTCTGCAACTTGCATGTACGGTCGAGAGCTCTAAAAATGAATGATTTTTCATAAGCTATTATATTTACAAGTCAGAACTTAATTTTTAAAGTGGAATTGTGGTATTTTTTACTTGTTTTGACGAAAACAAGAGGAAGAATTTTTGTCTTAATAGGTATTCAACTTCCAATTTGGATTGAATATTTTGAAGAATTTCACTATTAACATTCATTTGTGCTTGAGAATTTTATAATCATGGGAGATAAAGCTCGTAATAAAAGAAGGAAGACATTGACTCGTCAAGAAGTTGAAGCAACTAGGGAAAAAGAGAGACAAAGACAAAGAGAAAGAAGAATGAGAATGAAATCAATGAATGATGGTGGAGCAACCAATTCAACAACTATTGAAGATGAAATCATTGAGGATACCATAGTTGTAGATGAAGTTAATTTGCAAAGAGTCGATTTGGAGAAGAATATGATTATACAAACAAGTCCTACTATGTCTTCAAATCCCTCTTTGAATGCTATGGATAATGTTTCAATATGCACAAATCCAGGTATGTATTCAAATCCACATGTTAGTGAAATGGAAAATTTGTATGTAGAAGTTTTACAAGATGCTGGACTTAATGATGTTGACATTGACTATATTCAGAGAGACGAACCTTTTATAGAATTTGTTGAAAATGAAAAAGAAAAATCTTTTGTTGCAAGTGAAAATCAAAATGATCATTTTCTTACCTATATTTTAAATGAAAATGAAAATGAAGGTGAAAATGAAAATGAAAGTGAAAATGGAGATGAAAATGAAGATGAAAATGAAAATGAAAATGAAGATGAAGATGAAGATGAAGATGAAAATGAAGATGAAGATGAAAATGAAAATGAAAATGAAAATGAAAATGAAAACCGTTTTGTTGATGAAAATGAAGATGAAAATCTAGAATGTGATGTTGAATTTAATGAAAATACTTTTTTAAAAATTGGAAGTGGTGTTTTCAATAATCTTCCTGGTCAAATTTCTTGGAGGCAAATAAGAACACATGCAAATAGAATATACACCAAATTCTTTTATCATAAAAAATTTGCATTTCAATGCCAATTGATGATGCAATTGATGAGAATGCAACAAATGAGGAAATTAATGAATAGGTTAGGATTTTACGTTAAACCAAAAATAAGAGATCAATCATTAAAACATGCCATGTCTATTGTTGCTAGTGCCATTCAATTTATTGGGAAAAATAGTCAATCTAAAGATAAAAATGCAGCAAGAAGAGCTATAACTACTGCTATAGTTAACAAAGCAACTTTAAATAAAAGAATGGTAAAAAATATTAGTGAATTTTTAAAAATACATCCTAAAACATTACTAAGAGTGGCAAAAAGAAGAGGAAGTATAGAAAATGATCCTATCAATCAATGTTGGAGTTTTAGTGGATGACTACTAAGGTCTGATATAAAATTGAATGTTGAACTTAAATCTTTGATCGAAAAATATTGGCATGATAATACTAGGGTTTCATCTAATGCTAGAAATGTTTTAAAATTAAGGATGGGGTCCAAAGTTCGTGATCCTCACCCAAAACACCTATTAGATACAACACAAACTGAATTTTATAGAAAATTTTGTAGCGATTCAGTGATACCTGGTAATATTGAAATAAGTCAAATGTCTTTTGAAAATGTAAACCCTGGTATGTAAAAATTAATAAACAACGAATATCTTGTTGTTGTAAAATACATGTTCAATTTCATTATTTTTATGATGTTTTTTGATATATACGTTGTACCTTGCATACTCACATGATTAGACAGGATTGTGGTATTGATATGCCACCTGAAGCAATAAGAGAGTTTATTTCAGGTTTGTTTTGTGAAAAATCTAATGATAAATTATTTTATTTAAGTTCTTGTATTTCTAGACAATGCATTAATTGTGGAAATCTTTCACTTTTAGGAATTTGTTTGCATGAAAGTGTCAATCATGATTTTGGACAACAATTAGTAGATTTCAAAAGATTTAGGAATGTTCAGTATTTTTTAAAAGATGGAAAAATAGGAAAGCGTTGTGATTTAGTTATAGAAAAATTTAGTGTGCATGCATTTATGAGTGAATTTAATAATAAAATTGTACCAAAATATGTCATGCACTCTGAACATGATCGATGGCTTGATGGCCAATTTCATGCATGTAGAAACACATTTCCAATTGGTACTATACTTTCAGTGGTTGATTTTGCGGAGAATTATACTCTCGCTCCGCAAGAAGAAATTCAATCTCAATATTATAATTCAGTGGAAGTAGCTATGTTTGTCCATATTGTTTATAGACATGCAGATGATAGCACTGAGGAATCAAGAAAAGTTTTGAGGGAGTATCATTTTTATTTGAGTGACAACTAGTTACACTCATCAGAGTTTGTTCAATATTGTTTTAGTATATTTTATAAAAATTTAAGAGAAAGGAATTCTTATGAAAGAACACCTCATATGGTCAGATAATTGTACGGGGTAGTTCAAAAATGCTAGAATGTTCTATTGGTTAAGTAGGGTTCACAAGGAACTTAATGTCCAACATATATGGAGTTTTTTTGAAGCTGGGCATGGTAAAGGAGAACATGATGGAGCTGGTGCGTGTGTCAAAAGAATTCTTGCTAGAGAACAATTAAAATTTGAGGATTCAGTAAAATTTAAAAATGCACATGAGATTGTGGATTGGTGTAATAGAAGATTATCTGCACCTGGTTTGAGTGATTACTCTATAGTTCATTGATTCTTTTGGTTGGTGGAAGAAGAGAACATTGTATCTAGAGTTGATTGTGAGACAATTAGTGGATCTACTAAATGGCATTCATTTAGGAGTGCGACAACAAGCACATGGACTATTTGGACAAGGAAGCTTGCATGTTTTTTCTAGTTTTGTATCTTAGGAGATTGGGAAGCTTGTGAAAATACAGAATGGGTTGAACAGTGGGAGCAAAGATCGTTGACACCTACAAAGCACATAATCAATATGAAAGAACTATTGAAGAAAATGATCAATTGTTTGCATCCAAGATTATGACTGTTTCACCTTGTACAAGAAGGTAATTTTAATTCAATTTATTTTATTTTATTTCACTTTATTAAGTTATTTTGTAATACTAAATTATTTATATGGATATGCACAAGTTATTAAATCGAATTTTGTTGGTAGGACATGTGTATGTTGTTATTGCACCTAAGGGGAATGAAGAGCAAACAAAATATTGGTTGGTTCGTTGTGTGGAAAGTAAACATAAGTTGATAACACCTCGAGAAGATGATGATGGCTTTCATTATCCAACAGGTACGGTGATCCCCTTAAGACACCTCCTTATGCAAATTTCAAATGATAACAAGTTTTAGATCCCCTTAAGCAATTTTTTTGAACAAGTCTTTGATCCCCTTCAGAAAATTTTGAGAACTTATTTGATGATGGTTTTTTAACATGTTTTCCAATAGGATCGGTGGTGGTTGTTGGCACTTGGCTACGAAAATACTTGAGAAGAAAGAATGGTCTACCTGCATTCGAAGACTATGAAACACATAAAAAGATTATGCATTATTCACATTTGGTGGTGGCAACAAATATAAAACTAGAGTGGTATCATGGAAGGCCTTAAAAAAAATTGCTATGGTTAATTTCTATGGAAGAACATGAGGCAATCATAGATGCATTATAGAAAAGAGAGGATGTAAATGGTACAATTGAATAAGTAAATACAGGTAAGTATAGTTTTAGTTTTATTTCAAGTCCTTTTAAATACATTAAATACATGTTTCAACATTGGTCAAGTGTGTTATTAGTTGAAATTGATTTAAATTGTCCTTTTATACATCCTTAAGGCATAATCACGAAAAGGATATAGTCCATGCAGATTCAACCTAGACAACATGGAATACTAGGTAGAAACAGGTAATTATTAGTTAAATTATATTTAAATACATGTTTTGATTACATATTGATATTGCTTGGACATTAATAGTTAAAATTGATATATTGTCATTTTTTGTATCCTAAAGCCATCATTGCATTCATCTCATACTTTGTAACAAAAAGGAGAGGATGTCTGGATTCAACCTACAAACATGTGTGGAATACTTTTAAATGCAGGTACTTGAGTTCTGTACATATAGATAATTTTATATAAATTAAAATATGTATGTTTTGATGATTTCATTGATATTGCTTGTACCTTTTTGATATCAGGTGGTGTGAAGACCTGCTACATTCTAGCCACAAGTTTGAGATGTTCTTGAGATGGCATATCCAAATTTTGTAAACATTGTTTTGAGATGACATATGTGTACATACATACTTACAAAATTAAACATACTCTATGTACTTCTATGTATCAAATCAATATTCTATATATTTTGTTTCTTAAATGTGCATGTTTTATTATGGCCCCTTTAGACATCACCTTAAGACCCCTTAAGACATCCCCTTAGTTAACACATTCTATTATGACCCCTTTAGACATCCCCTTAAGACCCCTTAAGACATCCCCTTAATTAACACATTCTATTATGACCCCCCTTAAGACCCCTTAAGACATCCCCTTAATTAACACATTCTATTATGACCCCTTTAGACATCCCCTTAAGACATCCCCTTAATTAACATGTTCTATTATGACCCTTATTAAGACCCCTTAATTAACACGTTCTATTATGACCCCTTTAGACATCCCCTTAAGACCCCTTAAGACATCCCCTTAATTAACACGTTCTATTATGACCCCTTTAGACATCCCCTTAAGACGTATTATAACCCCTTAAGACATCCCCTTAAGATGTTCTATTATGACTCCTTTAGACACCCCCTTAAGACGTCATTATTTGTTTTGACAACTTATAAATTAGTGTTAGATGAACTATTATTTATAGTATTTATTAATGCTTTTATTCTCTAATCTTCTATGGTATTGTTTATTTCTTAAAATTTTATCCTTTCTGGTATATAAATAGATTGCTTTTGTTTGTAAATTATGATTTATTGACTGATTATTGATTGACGTGAATTGAATAAGTTCATTGAGTAATTATCGCTATTTATTGAATGTACATATCATGCATATCATGTATATCATGTATGAAATCAAAAAAATCATCTACTTTTGGATTAGGAAAAACATTCATTGCTAGATTGACATTCAACTCCTCCTCTATATGCTTTAGAATTTTTTGCACTAAAAAATTGTCTTACTTTTCACTTAATTGCATCAAAATTAAAATCCCAATAAATTAAGACATAACCTTGTTTCATCCATTATTTATACCAAATCAAGCCTTTTGATTTACCTAATTGATGCACTTTTAGCATCTTTGAGATTTTGATCATTAAAGGAATTTTAAGGAATTCACAAAGTTACATAATTCCTAATCATTTTTGCTTATCTAGCTCTAGAGTGAGATATTTTTTAGACATTTATTCCAAGATTATGACTTCTCTTTTTTGTGAGAAAATACTATCACTACCTACTATCCATCTATACTTTTAAATCTGATTCAATACTACTTTTAATTCACAATTTTTGACATATATGGTTTAATATAAATTTTGGGTCCAAGCTTTGGTAATTGTTTTTTTTATCACCTATGGTAAATTAGGTCACATAAGAAATTCTTTCTCTAGCCTTATACTCGGCTACCTGACCTAACTTTACCAAATGTGGAATGTGCTAAGATAAAAGTCTTGATTTTGTAAGACTTAAAATTCTTAAGAACAAGTCTACTCTTGATTTAAATTGTTTTAAACACCTCCACAAGTGAATTTATCACAAAAATAGGTTCTTTAAACTTTTTTGATTCAATTAGGAAGCACACATTGTCATGCTAACCATGGCCCCATGCCTTTGAAATGCAACATGCACGTTGTGAGACCACACAACACTATCCACCTAGGTACTAATCGTAAACACTAGCTCTTGGAAACCAACATCATATTCCTTGATGATGAATGTTATACAAAATGATGAATTAAAAGAAATGGATTATCTTATAATTGAAAGAATACTTGAACCATAGTTATATAAGTTCATTGAGTAATTATCGCTATTTATTGAATGTACATATCATGTATATCATGTATGAAATCACTAAATTTGTAAAGAATAAATATTAAAATGTCTTATATTAATCCATGTATGAGATCACTAAATTTCACATTAATGTCCTATATTAATGTCTTGACTATGAACATAAAATCCATAAAGGTACATGTGTAAATTAAAATTTCAAACAATAATAAAGTCCATAATTTATGTAACATATTAAGTGCATGAAACCAATATATTAAGCGCATGAAATAAAGTCCAACATAGTACATGATAAACAAGAAATATAGTCCATGAAATAAACAAATATAACACATAAAATCACATGTTTCTAGGTCATGTACTGTCTCTATAATCAAGAGACCTCTTCACACCATGCGGACTATGTTGATGACCTGAAACATTCTGTATAAGAGAAAGATGAAATTAGATGTAAGACAATAAAAAATGATTTAATGACAATTTAATTTATAATCCATCATAAAATTAAATTACCATCATTTCTACATCTAGATGCTCTGGTGCACCTAAAGCAACCTCTAAATTCTCTAAATCAATCTACATAAACAAGACAAAGAAATTCGAAATTAGATGTACAACTCTACAATTAAATTTTTTTAATTCAATTTAATTTATAATTTATCATATTTTAATTGTACCATATTCTGAGGTTGTGCACTAGGCTTTTCTCTAGGACCTGTCTATACATGCTCAACTACAAGATGTGTCTCATGCTACAAAAGAAAAAGAATATGTAAAAATATCATATTATGCATATATTCAATTTAAAATTTATAATTGACTTTAAATATAATAAAAAAATCAAATTACCATTTGATCTGAAACCTGCTCTACATGTCCTCCTGGTGGTGTAACTATGTCTGGGTCAGGGCTAGAAGTTGCACTAACAAAGTCCTACAAGATCAAAATTAAAGCATGTGCAATTGAATTAGGTTTATATATATATATATATATATATTCAAGTTTGCACATTTTGTGTAGAAATTTTTGTAAACAACCTGGAAATTAGTGGCCTCACGAGTAATTGCAGCATCAAATGTTTGCCCAATGCCCATTCTTATTGTGGTATCAACCTAGACATACATGTACATAGACATTTAACATTTATAATATTTACAAGTGCACATGCATGCATTTCGTAAATCTAGTGAATTCAAAACTCATAAAATTGTAACTATACTAATGTAAACTTTAAACAAACTTACAATATGAATGTACCTGCCCCTGATCTATGACGCTCGATAGTGGAGGAGTGCTTGAAAATCCCACAGGAGGAATCGATGTGGATGCCGATTGACTCACCTAAACCAACATAAATATTTGAAACATATATGTGATTCAATTATAAATTTAAAACTCAAGTTAAATAATTTATGATTTCATATATAATTTTAAAAATTGAAATCAAAATACCCCATAAGGGTTGTCGAGTATGACCGGTGTCGATGTATGTACTCGTGGAATAGATGATTGCCCTTGCATCATTAATGTCATTTGTACACCAAACAATTTGATTGTTAAAATGTATTGCAAACTTTTATTTGATATATACAACCATCAAAATTCTTATAAAATGAATGTACATCTAGAAGCATATTTATACCTATGTTGTAGTGTCCTCAGGGTGATGTTCTGCTATGAGGAACTCTACAAATGAACTGATACAACCAGATGAACCACTAGAATCTCCCCGTCCACCTGAACTAGGTGTGGCCTGATCAGGTCCATAGCACACTTGATGACAACTAGTACATATATGGGGGATGGGCCTCGACACTCTTGGAGTAGTACTCGGACTAGCTCCATAAAAAACTCCTCCATCATCATCATCGTCTCTATGCTCCCCACTCGCTATCACAGAAGCGTGTTGATCAAGGTCTCCTGCGAGTGTACTAAGGGAACCTAATGTTGAGACTAGAGCTTGATGATGTACAGGTGTAGGAATGGGAGGACCAAGAGCAACAACAAGGGGTTGCACATGCATGGGGTGTCGGGGATCAACCCTTTCCCCTAATCTCTGTTGTGGCATGCTACCACCAACACCCTGAAATGATCTAAAATAAAAATAATTGGGCTTTTTCCCCAAAACAAACTCTACATATAGTTTTCTCAAAAAATACAATGGGCACTCCCAATTAGCATGTGGTGGACTATCAAAAACCATATACCATTGATCCCAAAAATGTGCACTCATTTGCAGATGTATGCACCACCTCATGGATATTCTAGATTTGTTGGGTGGAATGGGTTGTCAAGTAACGGGGTCAAGAAATTAGGGGGCTAGATGGGATTTCGTTATTTTAAGGTCTAATATTTGTTTGTAAGAGAGACTGTCAGAATAAAATTGTCTCATTTTTTCTCTATCTCATCGATGCCTATCAAGATCAGAATTGATCATCCTAATGGAATCAACAACGTTTTGCATTGTAGATGCAAAACGTCTCACATGTGGAGGAATTAATCCTTGACTTTTCATAGCATTGATTTGATTTTGTAAGGATGCAACTTGATCATTTATTCGTGCTCTCAAGCGAGCCTCCTCAGATGCGATAGGTGCTGGATGTGGCATATTAGGTGGAGAGGGAGGGGGAGGAGGAGGGGGAGAGGGAGGTAGAGGGGGAGGTGGAGGTGGACAGGGGGAGGGAGGCGGATCTGGTTGTGGCTGAGGTGGTGGATTGATGATATCATCAATGTTAAAATCATCCATGATATGCTCGATATAAATGTGCACCTGCATTAAATCATACAAAATAGTCCATGTGCATACATATATTAAGATCATATATTTAATTGAAATAGGATGAGCAACATATATATTAAGATCATATATTTAATTGAAATGCACATATATATACATTGATTGTTCAACTCAAGAGTATGTCCATACGAAATTCAAAATTAAATGTATGTACATGTACATTTAAAATAAAAAATATGATGCATAATTTTCATGTGTACAAATCATTAAACTAAACTATGTACATACATACAAATTTCAAAATTTAAGAACTATATATGCAAATTTTTAATACATGCACATACATACTAAACAATAAACTTGAAACATTCACAAAATCTCATTTTATGTCTAACACACACACACACACACACATATTACAATTTTTCAGCAGAGAAATCATGATCTAGTAGATAGTCATAAAATATATAATTATATACTATTCATTATAAGTTCATAAATTCCACCAAATTCATAAATCCATGTCACTAAAAATATCCATCTAGAACCAAAATCATAAATTCATGTCACTAAAAATATCCATTTGGAACCAAATTTATAAATTCATCACACAAAGTATCCATCGTTCACCCAATTTATAAATTCATAACTATTTAAGATCGTTGTTTTAATTTATAAACTATTATGGCTCTCTACTGCATAGATCTTAATTTCTTTGTTTTTTCCTTTTCAAAATTAGGAGTTCTCCTCTCCTCTAGCCATTGTCGATGCTCATCTACGATCCCATCCATAGCCCTAATAGCATCAACAAGAGTTTGCATCCTAGATGCAAACATCCTCATAGGAGGTGCGACACATTCTTCATTTTGAATAATGTTGATTTGATCTTGGATGGTTCTAGCAGAAGCATTGATTTGTGCTTGCAAATGAGGATGTTCATTGATTTCAGGTGGTGGAGGTGGGGGGTTATGAGGTTGAGTGGGCAGAGGTGGAGGTGAAGGTGTTGGAGATGGATGGTGTGGAGATGGATTGCGAATATTATTGAATGGATCCATGTGATCTTTAAGATATGAGTGAACTTGCATTAGATTTGTAATTTCAAGATGTAAGATACATGTTTAGGAAATACGTTTAAACCATTCAATATAAATGGCCTTAAATAATTGAATACAAATGATAAAATTATATGTAAGCCTCATTTATATGTCTAAGGCACATGTTACTTGAATGAAAATACAATTAACTATTGATATTGTATAATCTTGCAAGATCTTATTATTGTTTAAATTTGGTTGGGCCTTAGGAAACTTTGATCACAAAATTTTAAGAACTTCTTTGATCCCCTTAAGAAATGTCATGGAACCCCTTAAGAAAATCAAATTTGCGATTTAGGGTGTGGGATGGCTTAAGGGTATTCGTCTAGTGAGTCCTAGGAGAAAATGACATGGCTCAAGTGAATAAAATTTGGTGAAGTTGCCTAAGGCAACCAAATTTCATTAAGAACCTTTAAAGAAAAAATGATGGCTTTAGGGTTTAGGGTTTAGACTTTAGAGTTTAGGGTCTAGGGTAATAGGATAGCTTAAGGGGATCTACATGTAGTAAGATCCTAGGAAAAAAATACATGGCATAAGGGAATGAAATTTGGTGGAGTTGCCTAAGGCAACCAAATTTCATTAAGATCCTAGGAAAAAATGATGGCTTTAGGGTTTACGGTTTAGACTTTAGAGTTTAGGGTTTAGGGTAATAGGATAACTTAAGGGGATATATGTAGTAAGATCCTAGGAAAAAATTACATGGCATAAGGCAATGAAATTTGGTGGAGTTGCCTAAGGCAACCAAATTTCATTAAGAGCCTAAGAAAAAATGATGGCTTTAGGGTTTAGGGTTTAGACTTTAGAGTTTAGGGTTTAGGGTAATAGGATAACTTAAGGGAATATATGTAGTAAGATCCTAGGACAAAATTATATGGCATAAGGGAATGAAATTTGGTGGATTTTCCTAAGACAACCAAATTTCACTTTATGATCTTGGGTAGGACAAAATGAATGGTTTAGTGTTTAGGGTTTAGGGTTTAGAATTTGGAATATTTAATGAACTTGCAAGTTAGTGAAGAACATTTTCTTGTGGAATAGTTGATTGAGATCTACTCTTGTTTCAACTGACCAATCTAGATCATGATGGCAACTTTGATCACCAAATTTTAAGAACTTCTTTGATCCCCTTAAGAAAATCGAATTATGATTTAGGGTGATAGGATGGCTTAAGGGGATTTATGTCTAGTGAGGTCCTAGGAGAAAATGGCATGGCTCAAGTGAGTAAAATTTGGTGAAGTTTCCCAATGCAACCAAATTTCATTAAGAGCCTTTAAGGACAAAATGAATGGTTTAGTGTTTAGGGTTTAGATTTTAGAGTTCATGGTTTAGGGTTTACAAAACTTAGGGTAAAGTTTTGATGGACCTTGGAATATTTAATGAACTTGTAAGTTAGTGAAGAACATTTTCTTGTGGAATAGTTGATTGAGATCTACTCTTGTTTCAACTAACCAACCTAGATCATGAAATCTCATTCATATTATAATCTTGTACAATCTTATTATTGTTAAATTTGGTTTCCTTGGGCAACTTCACCAAATTTTAAGAACTTCTTTGATCCCCTTAAGAAATTTGTCATATTGGGACCCCTTAAGAAATTGATTTACAATTTAAGGTGATAGGATGGCTTAAGGGGATCTAGATGTCTAGTGAGGTCCAAATTTAGTCATACTATAGCCTCATTGGTTCCATCTAGCTTTGGGTCAAAAGTGTTTACCCCTCTAATAAAAAAAAGTATCATGTTAAAAATGAATCAATCTATACATATCACAAAAATAACAATAATCTTAAATGTAACCCATACTCTAACAATAATAGAATGCTAAATGATCCCCACCTAACCATATCCTAATTGAATTGCAAAACCTAATTGAAACTTAATTAAATTATAACCTTTACCTAATCTTAAATGTATTCCTATATTATATTATATTTAAATTAATTTAATATTGTATTATAATTATATCAATATTTATTATATATTCCTAATTGTAACCTAACTATTTACTACAAACCTAATTGAATCTCAAGCCTAATCCTCATTAAAACCCCAAGTAAATTGTAACATTACCTATCCTTAATTGTAATCTTATATTATATTTTTATGATATTAAATATTTATATTATTTAATATATTATATTAAATATTTATATTATTTAATATATTATATTAAATAATATAAATATTTAATTATATTTCTTTTATATGAATCATCCTCCTATCTCTAAATTGTAATAATAGCATGTAGTTCCTCCAAACTATCATCATGTACCTCCTCCCTTTCCCATGTAATAGGTGTACCTTGTAGGTGTTAAATGGTTCCATCTTGGTCTCCTTATTGATGCATTTCTATCCTTCCACATAAATCTATACAATATCAAAATATAGGTAATTTTATGGTTATTGAATCTCTCTTAATTGCTAAAGAATCCATTATGATTGAGGATGGGTGGATTATTATCTAGGATCACATATTAAAAATCCTATAGAGGTAATGTGGTATGTTTTTCTTAATACATATATTCCCATACAAACCTCTTTTCCATGTATTATCAACTCTCCTATCTAATAGACACCTTCCTAGATTTAAATTTCATATGATATATATGTACCCAAGTGTTTCCAATTGGAATTGCTATAATTATACTTTTATGGCATTCTAGATATTCAAAATAGTTTTCATAAATCTACCAAATAGACCCATTCTTGACATTGAACCTACATAATTTTAGGTATGTCCAATGAAAGATTAGGGTCTAGGGTTCATAAATTTCAAATGCTTTAGTGTTGAGGGTTTATATTTTACAATTTAGGGTCTAGGGTTTAGCAAACTTAGGGTGAAGTTTGGGAGGCCCTTGGCATAATTTAGACTTGCAAGTTAGTGTCAATTGGAATCGATTGTATGTGCTTAGATTTAGGAATTTGCTAACTAAATTTGCGCAAACAAACATCAAGATAAACTTTATGAATTTTAACTATTGTTTAACATATTGATTTCTAATCTAATTATAATTGAACATTGAAACTAAAGTTTAATATATATCATTTTTTCCATACAAAGCAAATAAAATTTAAAGCATTTAAGCAATGCAAATGATTTTTTTTGAGCTCGAAATTACCTAGTTTTCAAAATAAAAATGATTTGTTCGATTCCAATTTAGGGTTT
Organism: Sequoia sempervirens; assembly: GCA_007258455.2. Taxonomy (NCBI): domain Eukaryota; kingdom Viridiplantae; phylum Streptophyta; class Pinopsida; order Cupressales; family Cupressaceae; genus Sequoia; species Sequoia sempervirens. Next base: position 208,828,992 of record VDFB02358134.1, read on the forward strand.
TGACAATTTCGTTGTTCCAATTCAATTTAGGGTTTCAATTTTAAACAATTAGGGTTTTTAATGCAATTTTTTCATTTCAATTCAAACTAGGGTTTTCAAATTCAATTTTTTTCATTTGATTTGTAAATGCAATGTTTTTATTTCATTTTGATTTCTAGGGTTTTGAAATGCAATTTTTTTTGTTTTGTTTCAATTAGGGTTTTCAAATTCAATTTTTTTGGGTTTAATCGAACAATTTAGGTTTCCAAAGTTAAATTTTGTTTCTAAAACACAATTCAAGGTTCATTTTTTCATTTTTATTAAAAAACCTTTAGGTTTCATTGCATTTTTTCATTTATTTTTATAATTATTCATTTATACTATAATAGTTTAAAAAAATGCTTAAAACGTGAAATAAATTTTTAAAAAAATGCTAAATTCATTTATTTTCTTCAAATTTTCAATTCAAAATAAAAAATGCAAAAAAAGGGCATGTAGGGGGGTACCTGTAGCTGATTGTGGGGATCACTATCGCCACTACTCGGGGTCCCGTCCGCTATGCAGTGAAATATGTTTTTTTTAAAAATAAATAGCAATATAAAACGGGATCCCGATTTCTACAAAACGAGATCCTGATTTATATAAATCGAGATCCCGTTTTCTAGTAATCGGGATCCTGTTTCATGAGAATTGGGATCCCATGCCTTTTCCATTAGTTCAAAATTCGATGGGAAATGGGATCCCAATTTTTAAAAAGCGGGATCCCGTTCCATCTCAGGCTCGGGATCCCGAACCATAACGGGATCCCATTTCCTCAATGCCGATTTCAATTTTTTTGTGAAGGAAAAAACTTCCACGTTTCGTGGACTCAACTTTGTGCACTTACCCATGTGTAGGGAGGTAGGTTAAGTCAAAAATTGAAAAATGTGAGATTTTGAAAATTCAAAGGTCAAGGGTAGCTCATACTTCATGGATTTGGTTGGGGTGTTAGGGCTCAAAGGTGATTATGATCTCATACCATTAAGGTATGTGGAATGGGGGAAGTCTAAAAAAACAATCTTGATAAGGTAAGGTAGTGTTAGAATGTTGGGGATTAGGAGTTGGGAATACCTTATGATAAGCAGTCAAGGATAACAGAGGTTAAAATTATGAATCCTAAGGGGTATGTACTGATGCAATACAGGGAAGTCTAAAAAAAACCAACACAAATTCTCTTGATTAACACAAGCTTTTAATTCTTCAAACCCTATTTAGGGTGATTCACATCAATCTTCACAATTCAGCCTTATAGGTGTGCAAACCTATCTTTTTGAACTTATATCACAAATCCAAACTTGAACCCACAAAAAAATTAGCTTTTCAGACACCCTTTATCCTTCTTCAAAACATATCTCAGACTCAACTTAGGTCAATTTGGACCAACCTTCTCAAACAAAGGCTTCTACGCTGTCCCAAAAGACCAATTAGGCCACTTTTTCAAAGCAAACCTTCTAAAAACACACCACAAACCCACAAAATAAATTTGGAACTCTTAACTAGGCAACAAAACCACAAATTCCACAAATTTTACTCTGATACACAACCACCAAACCACCTATTCATGAAACCCTCATTTTTAGCCATTTATAGGGGGTTTTATTGGAAGTCAGTCTTCCAAAACACTAGCAACTCTACCAACACTTCAAAAATGTCCCATTATTTTTGGATATGCTTAAAATTTCATAAAAAATTTCTTCCCCCAAGGTTTTCTACCTTTTCCACCTTTTAACCTTTGAATTTCATAAAAAAAAACACAATAATTGCTAATTAGGGCATCTCATAACACCTACCAAAAGATCTCCCCTGCTTCCCAAAACTTTCCTAGTTCACCCATTTTTATCCTATTTGACCCTCCACTCAATTATAGTATGTACAAATGGTGAAATGGGTCTTTAATCCATTTAGGTCTTCAAAACCCTTTAACCTTGTTTTCTGGCCACCTACTGAGAATTGATCACCAAATGTTTCAAAATAAATAAGATTCAATCAAACCAACTCTAGAAGGATGTTAACACCTATATCTAATGATCCAAAAGAAATTTAAATAAAAAAAACACTATACGGGTCCATATAGATCAAGAGAACAGTTAATTTTCTAGAAAACACAAAATTTTGAGAGCTTTCAAATTGGTTTCTTCATCTAAATTTTCTAACCAGTGTTTACAATGAGATAAAAAATATATATGAAACCTTTTTCCCTCCTAAAACCAACCAATATAACCATCCAAAACTGACCTTTGAATAATATGATTGTTGATCTTCCACAAACTTGCAATCTTGCAACTTTACAACATTTCAACATGACAACATTTCACCTTTTTGCAATTTGAACTCTCAAACACCTAGTAACCTCTAACAAGACTCATTACAATATAAAATGGTCTAAATGACCTTATTCAATGCAAAATGACTCAAAATACCCTAAAGCCTACTTATCAATTACCTTGTTTACAACATTTACCCAAAGGTGCCCCTGCACCATGTACTTAGTAAAAAGGTTTGGGAGTTAGGGGGTTGAAGTTGTCAGAGAAGGAATGATAGGAAGGGTATGTTATAAATTCCAACAAATATACTTAGGAAAATTTTAGAGGGAGGAGAATCAAGATGTTGAGGATGGTATGGAAAATCTGATCAATTATAAGGAAGCCCACAATTTTGACTTTGATAGAGGATTTAGTAAAAATATATTGAGTTGAGAGTTAGGGATTAGGGGAGATCCAAATAAGGTATTCAAATAGGGGATGAACCAAAACTCTAGTCTAAAAGAGATAATTTTTTAATTGCAATGAATCAAGAAGTTACAGGTGAGTGAAAAGATATGTAAGGAAGGGGAAGTTTGATGTACCAGTAAGAATAGAGAGAAAATGAAGGGATCAATAGAGTAGCATACTAGGATAAAGAAGTCCAAAAGTCTAACTACACACCCAAACATAGAATATTTACCAATAAACACCAAAAAATCAAAAAAAAATAGTTTTCTTGTGTGTTATCATATGGGGGATGACATAAGGAAACACCTAGGTAATGTTGACTCATAGAAGACCCATTGAGAATATCTCAAATTAATTATAAATGGTTGGTTCTGTTGGTGTTTTTTTCAGTCGAACCTTGAAAGTCCTTGAAAGAATAACCAATGCTTATGCTTAAGAACTTCAAGATTACTAGCCAATGAATGGAAGATGGATTCTACACTTTTCTCCCCTACATTTCAAGCTCTACTAAACCTAGGAGGGTAATCGCACACAATGTACCTATGAATTCATGCATCCAAATGACTATGTACATTGCAAATAACAGACGAATTCTCATGTAAGTGCTTAATAAATATAATATTTCAAAAGGATGGTTACTCCTTCACAACACTCAACATTTATAGCATGAGAATACGAAAGTGCATTGCACTTCCAGAAATCAAACATAGCACAAAATCATTCAAAAGTTGTTTGAATTTAAAGATTGTTTCTGAGAATGAGGAAAGAGAACTATGCAAGGCCATTGTATGCCTTGGGCTACAAAGTCACATATCATACCTCATATCATAATACTATAACATAATATTGATGACCAACAAACTTCCATCACATTATGACAAAAAGGTCTACTTAAGCCTATCATGAAATTCTAGTTAGCAATCCACATGAAAATACAACACCCTCATTACCTACTTGCAAGCATTTACACCACTCCTTGAATGGAAAGCAAACAAACAAATAACTCAAATAGAAAATGTGTTTGAAGAACCTCAATAACTTTGTTATTTCATTTCAAAAGATGATATAGCCCAAACATGGATACAATTACATGACCACATGCATCCAAATATGTGCATTCGAGTTATAGGAGCATTACAATACATGGATTTGCAACATATGGACCTTTACCCTTAGCATTTAATAATCCCAGTCCACAACCTCTTTCATGACCAAAACCTAAAGCTAAAAACCTCCAAAAAATTAGAACCCACATTATTAGTCGTGAATCCCTTATAGAAATGAAGGAGAAAATAAGCCTTGGGCCATAATGCACATTTTGTCACATTTAAATTTGGCATTCATTTCAATTTCATTTCAAACGTCTCAAAAGTAGTTATATTTGCAACTATGGAGGGGGGAATTCATAAGACACCAAATTCCTTTGCACACAGCTTGCAGAAGATAATTCCCACCCTCCAAAGGTCATCCTTTATCGCTGGAACAAAAACCACATCAACATGTTGAAGAAAATTTTGAGAGTCTCATTGAGATTCCACTGTCTCTTCGATATGACTCCATAGTTTCATCGCTATTTCATCCCTAGCTTCTTTGAAATGATCTGTGATGCTTTAGTGCCTAGCGATAAGAAGAATATTCCATCGAATACCCCCTAACTACTCCATCACTCATCACCAATGCACTCCCCATGCTTCAAAATGTAACGATGATGCCTTGAGATGAAACAATAGACATAAGGCTTAACTCTACATCGCTCATCACTAATACTTCCTTTCCCTCATATATGCCATGTTAGCAATGTGAAGAACATACACGATGAGTTCTTGACCATTGGATCATAATATCCACCTTGGATATACTTCTGTTTTCTTTCCTTGAACATGTATCACTTGTTGCTAATTGATACATCCCCTTTGCAATTGAATTTACGATGCTTGGGAAATGAGTCTATTGCTCATCACATAAATGAAATTGATGAGTGATAAAGTTTCAGTAATGGGAAATACAAAGACTTCTAGCAATGGAAACTTGCACATGCCTCAAATTTGTTCATAAAGAAAGGGCTACCTAGGTAAAATGAAGCATGGGAAATTAAAAGAGGCTTAAGACCATATCCAACCTAGGGTACAAAGATAAAATATTTGAAAAGCTCCAATGTTGTAAAATATCAACCCTTGGACCAAAATAAGAGGAAAATACCACAAGATGGGCCAAACAGGAAACCTAGGCATGAGGGTCCAGTGACCATACAAGTACATAGGCTCAAAGTGTAACTTAGACAACTGAGAACCTAGCCAATTGGTCATTGAAATATTAGACCAAAAGAACAAGGATTACGAAAATAATATGCTAAGGAAAACCAACCCTGTAGAATAAAACCCTAAACCCTCGCAACACTTCAGAACCAAGCAACCACCCAATTAATGACATTAGATTAGTGGAACATGAAATTTTGAAGGTTCCACCAAGTTCAAAGGGTTAAGACACATAAAAGGAATGAGACTCAAGAAAAATAAGGTATTACAAACTTGAATCCCAACAACATGCTCACATTATGGCTTGGTATTTACCAAAGCGTAGCATGTCCATGTTATGGGTATTTCAAAAAAACACACGATTATATTTTCTTCAAAATAATCTATTTATCCACTCTTTGTCCTCCAATTTATTGCACTCACCCCCACATCACATTACAAAATTGTGAAAAAAATTTTAAATAAGATTTTATTCATCCCTTCTATCTTCTTTTTTCTATTTTATAGGTTTTCAATATAGTGATCATGTCAAGGTGAATGCAAGAAAACCAATATATTCTTTTAAATTTAATGTCCTTTATGAGTGTCTAAATACACTTAATTTTCATTTTTTTTGATAATTCTAATATATTTTAAAATACATGCTTAGGTAAGATTATCACACACATCAAAGTGGGAGAAATATAATGGTGATATTAAAATAACAATGTCATTTGCTATTTAGATTTATCCCCACCTTGGTAGAATTTCTTAATATAATGGCATATTGACAAGTGAAATAATCTTATTCTTGGATTTGGCTTATGTCATGATCCCTATCCATATTTATTTACTCTTGTTTACATTATGATATATCAAAAATTAGCATTCCCTTGTGATTGGCTTTGGTTTATGATGATTCCTATGTAATGAAATAACTTGCACAAGAGAAGAATATAATATAAAATATGGTAAAATAATTGATAATATATTACACTTTGAGGGGACAACCTCCTAATCCACTTCAAGGGGAATACCTTCAATATTCTTTAATAAGAACTCAGTACTCAACATGATGATAATAACTAACCTATAGCTCCTATATATACCATAATTATGCCTTGGATACCACTTAGGTTGACTTAGATACTTAGGTATAACTCATAGGATGATCTAAATGCATATATATGATTATAATAATGATTATGTAACTTATTTAAGAGTTAAGGTGGCCAAAAATTGACTACTCATAATACAATACACATTATAGGGTTAGGGGAATAACATTACCTCCCTCATTACAAAACAATTTTCTTTAATGCATAAAATATTTATCTCCAAATTATCCCTTTTCTTTTTCATCATCATCATCTTCTACTTCTTATACGTTTTCTTGTTCTTTCTCTTGTTCTTGCTCTTGCTCTTGCTCTTGCTCTTACTCTTGCTTTTGTTCTTTCTCTCTCTCTCTCTCTCTCTCTCTCTCTCTCTCTCTCTCTCTCTCTCTCTCTCTCTCTCTCTTGGGTATGTGCACCAAGTTGTGACACTAAAAAGGATCTTAAGATGCCACCTTTGTTTTATTTTGAAAGTCAAAAAAGTATGATGTTCATGAGAAAATGAAGATAGGTACACTCAAAATTTGAAGATGCAACAAGAACAAGAGTTGTAGTGTTCTGAATCTCTCTCTCCCTCTCCCCTTCCCTTTCTACTCTCTTTATTCTATATCACCTCTCTCTCCCTACCTATCCCTACCTTCTCTCTCTCATCTCTCTCTCCTTCCCTCCCCACATCTTCCTCCCACTCTCCTTCCCTCTATACTTCTCTTTATCTCCCCCTCCCTCTCTCTACCTACTTCTCTCTATTTCTCCCTCACGTCTCTCTCCATCCCTCCCTATCCCTCCATTTCTCCTTCCCTCTCTACTTCTCTATACCTACCTATCCCTCTATACCTCTCTCTCTCTCTATCTAAACTCTCTCTCTCTCTCTCTCTCTCTCTCTCTCTCTCTCTCTCTCTCCCTACCTCTCCCTCCCTCCCTCTCTATCTCTATCTCCCTTTCCCCTATTTTTATCTCTCCTCTCTCTCCCTCTCCCCCCTCTTTCTATCTCTCCTCTCTTTCTCCCTCCCCCTCTTTGTATCTATCCTTGCCCTCTCTCTCTCTCCCTTCCACCAACCTTCACTCTCTTATTCTCTCTATCTAACCTATATCCCTATATACATCTTTCTCTCTCCCTCTCTGCCCCCCTCTCTCTCTCTCCCTCCCTCCCTCCCTCCTCCTCCCTTCCATCTCTACTCTTTCTCTCTATCTCACATCTCTCTTTACATATTTGTTGGAAACAATTATTTCCACAATTTTTACAAATTATAGAATAAATTTAATCAAATTTTTTGAAATTTTTAAAGATTTACTCAATTAAAATGCATAGGTATTCCATTGTATTGTGGTGACCTCTTCACATATTTCTTCAATTACTCTTTCAAACTGAAGGATTTGATAAAAATGGAAAAACATTAATGAAAAGAAGAAAGGGCATAAGAAACTAATGTTTTCAATGCTCGCACATGAATATCCTTCCAAAGCAATGAATTGATACTTAAAATCAATTTGTATTTCACTAGAATTCTTCATAGATATGCAAAAATTATGCAAAACCTCAAAGGAAATTGATCAAATACACCTAAATTCTAGCATATAAAATTAATATTACAAAGTAAATGATAAATTTAGTCATATATGATTTACAATCTTGAAATGACTCATAGTTTTCCTCGAATTCACTATGGTGTAAAAAAATATATAAGTGATCTCATTGACTATGAGCAGAAACTATGAAGGAAACTTAAGATTGGTAATTCTCCAACTTGAGCTCAATAAGTATCAACTCTAATCCCCATGAAAAGGATGACACTAGACCTTTTTATAGGAAGAGATCCCAAAGTCAGTTATAATTGAATTGTTGAGATTACATCATAAAATAATGAATGACATAAAATCAGCAATAAAACATGGTTGACATCATCACAAATCTAACTATTGACAGAAGTATTCTTTAAGGATTTGCATCTTTACAAACTAGCACAAATAATTGAAATATTTAATCCTTCAACTCCCTCTTCCTTTTCTTATCCTTTTCTATCGTTTTAGACATTACATCTACATTTTCCTAGATCTCTTAAATTTAATACCCCCTTATAGTATGACCTAGACCAATGGTTATGATCTAATAATCTAATAAGTTCATTTCTCCTTTATTCTTGTCTTCTATGGCAATAGCTATTTCAACAATCCTAGCTCCTATCACATCTCTTTTGATAGAGGAAATTATTTTGGATTTTTTCTTTAGCTTAATAGCTCTTCCTCTTAGAACAAGCTCTTTAAATCCAATGTAACTATCTATATATTTTGTACTAGTTGGACCTCCATAGCTAGCCAACTAGGAATGTCTATTATTTTCTCTTAATTTTGGCTTTGTTTTGGTCAAACTTCTATATGTTCTTGTTCCAAATTGTAGATAGGAAACCAATGAGTATCATGAACTTCTTTATTTTTATTATCATTATTATGTATCTAACCCTCTAAGTCTATAATATTATATGTTAGTGCTTGTTGTTGCTCAAGAACTTTTTATTCCATATTTATTGTAACTTCTTTGTTTCCTTCTTATTTAGGTTCCACTATTGTGATTTATTCCTCCATATGAGTGTTATGTTGTTATTAAAATTCAAATCTAGGATTATTAGATTCATCTTTTGACCCTTATTGTAGTTGATTTGCATCCTCGCCTTTACATTGAAATTCTATATCTTGGCCTTCTTGACCAACTTCCTACATTGGGTCATCAATTTTCTCCTTACTCACATCTTGATAGGTGGATTTTGAAAGAATAGGGTTAGTCATAGAAAGAATATGGGTACTTACAATCATCTATACTTTTCCACTATGAACACTAGAATAGAATTCTCTATTCACTTGGAAGAAATCATCAAAAACTCTAGATTAAATTTTGGGAAATAGGATTAAATGAAATTCTCTCTTTTCAAATAGGCGTCCAATGTGTATATTATCTTATTCTTCTTCATTTTTTAAGTCTATAACTTATGATAATGGGAAATTGGAGTCATTGATTGGTTCCTTATCCTTTTTGCATTCTCCCACTTTTTTCTTAACCTTGATTATTCTCTAGACCTTTTCTATGGGTTGAACATTTTGTTCCCCTAATTCTATAGGGTTATTACTATCATTTCTTCCTCATCAATTTCTTGTTCTCATTGCATAGGTTTGGATTGGAAATAATGATGATGGAGTAAAATTCTCTTTGGTATACACTTATTTAAGATATACTTATACTGTTATCTTTTAGTTCTCCTTTATAATTAGGGTTGGTGTAGAAAGATGGGGGGTCAAAAAGTGGCAAACCCATCTTTCAAAAAGTAAAAGGCCATAACACAAGCACATTATAATGCAGCCACGTTATAACATGTCAAAAGAAAAAAAAAATATTATTTCATTTCATTTCACTATGCTTTTTCCTGCATTCACGGCCTACAAACCCTTCCCAAGCATGCTTGCATTATTGATAGCTCAAATTTCACAATTTCTTCACCGATTCTTTGCCAGAATGCCTCCACGTCAACATGGAGCTCAAAGGAGTAACTTTTTTTTTTTTTAGGAATTTGTTATTAAATAGGTAGATTTAATATATTTTTGATGTTAATTTCCTTAATTTTTAGGAGTTGATAATCAACCTCATCCTCCTCAAAATCCTCCTTCACCTCGTGGCCAAATACCTACTAAATAACATCCCTAACAAACACCTCTAACAATTCCTCAAAATCCCCTTGGAACTCAACAAAATTTAATGGGGGAAATTAAAAAAAAACAAAAAATAAATTAAGGAGTTAATTGTGAGGTTTAAAGATCCTACAAGTTCAACCTCACAAATAACCACACTTGCATAATCACTTGAATCTATGTTAACACATGTAGATCTTCAATTAGCAAGAAATTAAGTGGTTGGGTGGAGAAGAGATGAGATTATAGAGAATATTATGTAGATAAACTATCCTACAAACAAGTGAAAAAAGAAAAAAATACAAAATTTGGCTTGTTTTCTCTTTTCACAAACCCATGAACAAATCAACCTCTACACCCTACAAGAAAGATGTTCCCTATCCATTGGTGCAACCACCAACAGTTAAAGAACCATTTTTGGTAGAGGTAGTGGATGGTTTTTGACCATCCTCCATGTAACAATAATGAGGCCCCACAATATTTTTTAAGGAAACTATACTATGAGTTTTTCCTCAACAAAATCCCCAACTATTTTGATATGTGAGACTTCCAGGGTAAAGGCGGTAATTCTGCACAAGATAGACCAAGGGTGCATCTTGACCCACAACAGCTAGTGAGATGAGTACTCACCAGACTAGACTATAAGCACATGACTATCCCTTTCATTATGAAGGTGAGTGTTAAGGTTGAGACAGTATAGTCCATTACTACCTTGAACCAGAGCATCATAAAGCTTGCCATTCCTTCAACACAATGTGATTTGGGGGAGAATTTTAGGATCAAGGTTCTACCCCACATTTTTTAAGCTTATGGGCCACCCTATAGTTATGACTCCATAGATAGTTATGCAGCAAGTGCATAGGCTACATTTTTAGCTAAGTAGTTGGTGATGACAAATGCCCTCCTAAATGAGGCTTTTGGCCTTGATACTCAAGTAAATGTTAGCAAGTTCATTGAATTGAATTTATTAAATTTCATTTTAGAAATACAAGATTAACTAATTTAGTTTAATGATTGTAAATAAATTTTAGGGTCATAACATTCATTCATTTTTTAATGGTTCTCCACCTCCATATTATGCTACGACATACACTATTGAGGTATGTAAATAGTAAACAATTATAAATAATACAAGTGAATAACATTGTTATATTAATTGTATAATAATATATTATTTTGGATGTTGAATAGGTTAATCTTGGATATTTCATGGAAACATTTCCCAATGGAGGTGGAGTTCAAAACTTCATTGAGGTAATAAAATAAAGAGTTTAAGTTCTAATGAATTGTACTTAGTAGATTTGTGAAGTTTATATGCATATCATTGATTACATTATATTGTATGTCTTTCAAACTAAAAGTATCACTTCACATTGCATAACTAATAACTAGATGTTGATAGATGATAAAATTTCAATTATAATATAGTTTTTTAGAAAGTCAACATATGCAGTTATGCATTTACTGCACATTGTATAACTAATAACTAGGAGTAGCTACGAATTACATTTTCTTGTCATGGAATTCCATGAGACCACATTTTATTAAGGTATTTTTTCAAAAAATTCACTATCTTGTCAATGATATGGATGCTTGGAAAAAAATATCAAAGCATAATAGTAAGCTATAGTATAGGCAAGACAATCAACTATTTTAAAAAATACCTCAAAGAAATGTGGTCTCACGGTGATGTCCATCACCATGATACCACATTTATTTGAGGCATTTTTTCAAACATTTCACTTCCTTGTCTATGCTACCACATTTTTCATACATGTATACCATAGAATTTTATCAAATAGTTCACTTCCTTGTCGCTATTGCTAAAAGCCTAAAATAGGTGCTTTTGAACAAAATATGGATGCTTGGAAAAAATATATCAAAGTATAATAGTAAGCAATAGCATAGAAAAGGAAATCAACTATTTGGAAAAATTTCTTAAAGAAATGTGGTCTCATGGTGATGTCCATCAGCATGAGACCACATTTCTTTGAGGCATTTTTTCAAATAACTCACTACCTTATCTATGCTACAACATTTTTCATACATGTCTACCAAAGCATTTTATCAAAAAGTTCACTTCCTTTCTACTATGGCTAAAATCCTAAAATAGGTGCTTTCAAACAAACTATGAATGTTTGGAAAAAATCTATCAAAGCATAATAGTAAGCAATAACATAGACAAGGTAATGAGCTATTTCAAAAAATGCTTCAAAGAAATGTTGTCTCATGGTGATGGATTGCCTTGTTTATTCTATGATATCTTCCATACATGTATACCAAAGCATTTGATCAAATAGTTCACTTGCTACTATGGATAAAATCCTAAAATAGGTGCTTTTGAACAAACTATGGATGCTTGGAAAACATATATCAAATCATAATAGTAAGCACTAACATAGACAAAGGCAATGAGTTGTTTGTAAAAATTCCTTAGAGAAATGTGGTCTCATGGTGATGGAAATCACCATGAGACCACATTTCTTTGTGGAATTTTTCAAACAACTCACTACCTTGTCTATGCTACCACATTTCCCATACATGTATACCAAAGAGTTTTACCAAACAATTCACTTCCTTGTTGTTATTGCTAAAAGCCTAAAATAGGTGCTTTTAAGCAAACTATGGATGCTTGGAAAAGATCTATCAAAGCATAATAGTAAGCAATATCATATATAAGGTAGTCAAATATTTGAAAAAATTCCTTAAAGAAACATGGTCTCATGGTGATGTACATCACCATGAGACTACATTTCTTTGAGGCATTTTTTCAAACAGCTTACTACCTTTTCTATGCTACAACATTTTCCATACATGTCTACCAAATAATTTTATCAAACAATTCAATTCCTTATTGCTATGGCTAAAATCCTTAAATAGGAGCTTTCAAAAAAATCTATCAAAGCATAATAGTAAGCAATAACATAGACAACGTAGTGAGTTGTTTGAAAAAAATGCCTCAAATAAATGTGGTCTCATGGTGATGGACATCATCACGAAGATGGCATTTCTTTGAGCCATTTTTTTCAAATAGCTCATTTCCTTGTCTATGTTATCACATTTTCCATACATCTCTAGTAAAGCATTTTATCAAATAGTTCACTTCCTTGTTGCTATGTCTAAAAGCCTAAAATAGGTGCTTTTGAACAAAATATGGATACTTAGAAAAAATCTATCAAAACATAATAGTAAGCAATATCATAGAAAAGGCAATGAGTTGTTTGAAAAAAATCCTCAAAGGAATGTGTTCTCATGGTGATGGACATCACCATGAGACCACATTTTTTTGAGGAATTTTTTCAAACGTCTCACTGCCTTGTCTATGCTACCACAATTTTTATACATGTCCACCAAAGCATTTTATCAAACCATTCACTTCCTTGTTGCTATGGCTAAAATCCTAAAATAGGTTCTTTTGAACAAACTATGGATGCTTGGAAAAAATCTATCAAAGCATAATAGTAAGCAATAACATAGACAAGGCAATGAGTTGTTTGGAAAAATTCCTTGAAGAAACCACATTTCTTTGAGGCATTTTTTCAAATAACTCACTGCCTTGTCTATGCTACCACATTTTCCATACATGTCTACCAAATCATTTTATAAAAAAATTCACTTCATTGTTGCTATGGCTAAAATCCTAAAATAGTTGCTTTTGAAAAAACCATGGATGCTTGGATTTTTTTTTATCAAAGCATAATAGTGAGCAATAGCATAGACAAGGAATGAGTTGTTTGAAAAAATGCCTCAAATAAATGTCATCTCAAGGTGATTTCCACCAACATGAGACCACATTTCTTTGAGGCATTTTTCCAAATAGCTCATTGCCTTGTCTATGCTACCACATTTTCCATAATGTATACCAAAGCATTTTATCAAACAATTTGCTTCCTTGCTGCTATGGCTACAAGCCTAAAACATGTGCTTTTGAACAAACTACGGATGCTTGGAAAAAATCTATCAAAGCATAATAGTAAGCAATAACATAGAAAAGGCAATGAGCTATTTGAAAAAATGCATCAAAGAAATGTGGTCTCATGGTGATGTGAGACCACATTTCTTCGAGGAATTTTTTCAAAAATCTCACCACCTTGATTATGCTACCATATTTTCCATACATTTCTACCAAAGAATTTTATCAAACAGTGCACTTCCTTGATGTTGTGGCTAAAAGCCTAAAATAGGTGCTTTCGAACAAACTATGGATGCTTGGAAAAAATCTATCATAGCATAATAGTAAGAAATAACATAGAAAAGGAAGGAAAATTAGTAAATTTCAAATTACATTTGTTGTTATAGTTGTTTACTATTGAAAAATCAAATGATTATTGATTTATAGTTTAATTTATATCACGATGGTTTCTATAGGACTTTGGAACCACAACCTGAGCATGTAGATGTTTTGATTGAGGTGAGAGATCATCTAGTGGTAGTAAGCTATTATTTTGTGAAATAGTTCATTTTTTATAATGCAATTTCTATATATTAATGTCTTTAATTTTTATTGTAATAGTCGAAGCTTGATCGGGAACTAAATAGGAGGAGTAACCCTTGAGTTCAAAGTAGACCAATTTCATATGCTTCTCCATCTCCTAGACGATCAAAGGCTGCTCGTCGATTTTATTCACCTGGAGGGAAATGACTTTTGATTGGGGTCCTTTTTGTATGATTATATGGAATTTTTGGGTATATTTTCTATCGCATATAATTTACATTGTATGCCTATATGGAATTCTTGTAAGCCTATATGGCTATTTTGTATATATTTTATTCTTATATTGGCATATATTGATGTAAGTATATATGGCTATTTGGTTAATACACATATTTTTTATTTATGTTGTCCATATTTGCATTATAAATCCACGCTTCAATAGATATTTGTAGATTGTTTACTTCAAATATTTAAAATCCAAGTGTTTTCCATGCACCCTTCTTTTATATAATTATAAATATATAATAAATTTTTGAAAATTATTCACCTGTAAGATTATAGAACATTAAATCAATCATATGAATATAGTAATGCTTCAAGCTTCATAGAGGAAATTCATGTGCATTCTTCATGCTTTATATCATTGAGGAAGATATCTAACATTCCATGTGTATGCTTCATGCTACCATTCACTTGTATGCTTCATGATTCTTGTGTATAAGTCTTCAAGTGCTCATGTGTATGATTCATGCTTCGTGTTATTACTTCATGTTTTCATTGTACCGTAGAAAAAAGGCAACTTGCTTGATTTGGGGATTAATTGATGAAAAATTGAACTTAATGAGGCCTTGATTTAGTGTTGTGAGGTGTTTTACACATCTACATTAGGTCTTGGACCCTGTCAAATGCATTTAACGATGTCTTGTAAAGGTGTTGTAAAGGACTTTCACACCTCTCTAGACATAATGAACCCATTTTCCATTAATTCAACATTATAAAATGTATTTAATTGCATTATCACATCAATCTAGAAGGCTTGTAAATTAAACATAACTCTAATCTAGTGTTGTAATGTGTCTTGCATGTTCACATTGGATGTTGTTCCTTTCTAGGCTATGTGGACCTCATTTTAGTGTTGGAAAGTGTGTTTATTCACACTTTCACATTGAATTTTGTTTCCCAAGCCCTAATTGACCTTCACATCATCATTAATAGGTCCCTATTACCCCATATTATGCATCCCGAGGCAATATTTAATGAAATAACTGACAAAGTCCCTATATAAACCCGATTTCCTCATTCCCCAACAACCTAGTTACCCCTTGGGGATAAATTTTCCATCTATGGCAAATGAGTCCCTGTGAGGTGGGACTGATTCACCCAAGGTGGTGAATTAGTCCCATTTAGGATATTTTTTGAGTTTTGAGCAAGAAAAACTAAAATTTAAGTTTATTATTCTTTCATGTTAGCCTTAGGGGTCCAATTAACGAGTAAATACGGTAAATTTCCTATAAATACAACCTTCTAAGCCTTAATTTATAATCTCTCAACTCATTCACAACTCATTCATCATTTTTCTTCCACTTCAAGTCAAGAAAGTTAGGGTTTTATCATTCCAAGTCATTAAGATAGCTTCCAAAAACATTCAAGGGCAGAATATTCCTCCATTGCTGCAAAAATTTAAGATCAATTGTCATGGAAAGGTATTAATCCCTTCATTTCATGTTCATTCTTCATATTATCTCTTCATTTGGTTTAATTGGCTAAAAGGGATTTGACCAAGGTAAACCCCCATGCCCTAAAATTCAACATTTCTCCTTCTCTTCTTGTGTTTTTGCAAATTTAGGCATCTTGAAGGCTTGGAAATCATTAAAGATCAATTTGCAAAGTTTTTGAAGACATCTCCTTGTTGACCAAGTCAAGAAATCAACAAAAGGTCACTTTTAGACCCGAAAATCAAACTTTCAGAGGTGGACACCTGTCAAAAATCGAAGAGCAGATCGAGGGATTCTGTTTCCACTTTTGTATTTCAAAAATTCAGAAGCAGAATCATCCACCATTAGTGGAAAATGAGTCCCATTTCTAGGCCCAAAAAGTGTTCTTTGCAGTTTTGGATTCCCATTTGTCTAAAATGGATTCCAGGATAGTTTCTCAGAACTAGGACTAGTTCGCCTAGAATGGCGAATTAGTCCCAGT
Organism: Sequoia sempervirens; assembly: GCA_007258455.2. Classification (NCBI taxonomy): domain Eukaryota; kingdom Viridiplantae; phylum Streptophyta; class Pinopsida; order Cupressales; family Cupressaceae; genus Sequoia; species Sequoia sempervirens. The sequence goes on from VDFB02358134.1 coordinate 208,845,373, forward strand.
AGGAAAATTTCTACCATTAGCAAGATCTTAGGTGCACACATTCAATTTCATCCATCTATGTTACAGTTTACTATTCATTTATAGGTCTTTTTGCATATCACATTCCAAAAAATTATGTTTCACTAGTTTTCACTTAATGATCAATAGATTTTATCAATTATTTACATTTAATTTATCTCATCTAGGCACATTTCATTCATATTTTTGTTTTACTTGCACTAGTTTGAGTGAACCACCTAGGTTTTTGGCCTATCTCTCTCCTTTTAGGTGAAAACCCTAAGAGTGTAAGAGAGCCATAACACCCAAAAATCTATGGTTCATACATGTGTATGCTTCATGCTTCAAGTGTAGACTTCATGTATTACATGTATTCACATGTATGCTTCATGTTTCCTGTGTATACATCATGTATTGCATGTATTCATGTTTATGCCTCATACTTCATGTATTATGCATATCTTTTTTTTTGCTTCATGGCCTGATGTATCTTCAAAAAAGGTTACTCCATGTGTTTTAAAAATGTTGATTTTTGAAATAATTTCTAGCTTGATAAGCACTAACATAAAAGGGAGAGAAATTTATCATTGAGAAAGACATCCATAACATCCTTGAATAATTCAATTAAGAATACAACCTTAGTTGAAAAATTGTGACCCTTCAAGTATGAAATACTATGAGCCTTTTATAATGAAGGGTGGTGACCATGCCTAGCATAGATGTGCCCAACTAGATGTGTTGGCACTAATGGTTTGGCCCCACGAAGAAGAAAATAGAAAGTAGCATACCTTGCAACTTTACACTACATGCATCTGATAGTTTATGAAGCATCAAAAAAAATTTCACCATGGGAAAATGCCTATGAGATATCAAAAACTGAAAGAGGTTGTTGTAGAGGGGCCCTACATGATCCCATTTCCCCAGACAAATTTTTTTTGTGTTCCATGGTTTTCGAGTAATCACTCGTCAAATTTTTCTGCCCTTTTGCACTTTGGTCTCTTAAGAGACTTCGTAGGTATAATGTAGCTCAAACTATTTCGACATGTTTGGGTGTGAAATCAGACCTTTCCTAGCACAAACCCACCCATGCAGAAGTTTTGGAACAGCCAGTTTGGTCATATGACGAACAAAACAAAAGTTACACCACTTTACAACTTTACACTACATGCAACTGACCCATTTTCCATTAACTAAAAACTCTTCACCATGGGAAAACGACTTGGAGCTATCAAAGTTCGTCGCCCTTTTTCAATTTGGTCTCTTAAGAGACTTCACTGGTACAATGTAGCTCAGGTTGTTCCAACATGTTTGGGTGTGAAACAAGACCTTACCTAGCATAAAACCATGCATCCAAATGTGTTGGAACAATTGGTTTGGTCATATGATAGACATAACAAAAGTTACACCACTTTGCAACTTTGCACTACACGCAACTGACCTGTTTTCCATCAACTGAAAAATATTCACCACAAGAAAATGACTTGGAGCTATCAAAAACCAAGAGAGGTTATTGAAGAGGGACCCTATGTAATCCTGTAGCACTAGATGAAATGTTTCTATGTTCTATGGTTTTTGAGTAATTGCTTGTTGAAGTTTGCTAGCCTTTTGCAGTTTGGTCTCTTAAGAGACTTTGTTGGTACAATGTAGCTCAAACTATTTCAGCATGTTTGGGTGTGAAATAGGACCTTTCCTAGAATAAACCCACCCATCTGGACATGTTGGAATAATTAGTTTGATCATACGATGGATAGAACAAAAGCTACACCACTTTGCAACTTTACACTATATGCAACTGACCTATTTTCCATCAACTGAAAAATATTCACCATGAGAAATGACTTAATAGAATTTATTATAGAGGGGCCCTACATGATCCCATAGTATTATACATAATGTTTCTAAGTGCCACGGTTTTTGAGTAATCGCTTGTTGAAGTTTTCTGCCCTTTTACACTTTGGTCTCTTAAGAGACTTTGTCGATACAATGTAGCTCAAAATGTTTGAGTGTGTTTGGGTGAAAAAGAAGACCTTTCCTAGTATAAAACAATCCATTCAGATGTGTTGGAACAATCGATTTAGTTGTACGTTGAACAAAATAAAAGTTACATCACTTTGAAATGTTACAATACATGCAACTGACCCGTTTTCCATCACCTGAAAAAATATTCACCATGAGAAAATGACTTGGAGCTATAAAAAACTGAGAGATTTCATTATAGAGGGGTCCTACATAATTTTTTAGCCTCATATGTAATGTTTCAAACTACCATGATTTTTGAGTAATCACTCGTTGAATTATTCAGCCCTTTCGCACTTTGGTCTCTTAAGAGACTTCGCTAGTACAATGTAGCTCAGACTATTCCAACATGTTTGGGTGTGAAACAGGACCTTTCCTAGCATAAAACCACCCATTCATACATGTTGGAACAATCGTTTGGTCGTATCATGAGTAGAACAAAAGTTACACCACTTTGCAACTTTTATACTACATGTAACTAACTCGTTTTCCCTCAACTAAAAGCTCTTCACCACCAGTAATCACCTTGGAGCTATCAAAAACTAAGAGAGGTTATTGTAGAGGGGCCCTATGTGATCCCATAACATTATATGGAATTTTATAAGTTCCATGGTTTTCAGGTAATCACTTGTCAAATTTTTTTTCCCTTTTGCACTTTGGTCTCTTAAGAGACTTCACTAGTAAAATGTAGCTTAGACTGTTCTAACATGTTTGGGTAAAAAACAGGACCTTGCCTAGCATAAACCCACCCATCTAAATATGTTGGAACTATCATTTTGGTCGCAAAATAAACAAAGAAGAATCTACACACACACCTTCCTCAACTTCTCGAGAGCACGAAGAATCTCTTCATTCAATACATTATCTATCTCATTTATTTTGGTCTACTTCTTTTTCAAGTGTTTTTAGAGTAGACTAACCTCCTTTTCATTGACAATAAAATATTCTTATCTTTTAATTCCTTTTATAAGTGGTTATGTTTAGTATTCAGTTGTTTCGCTTCATTTTTAACACTTCCACTTATTGCAAGTCACATCTACAACTTGACCATCCACACATTTTTCCTCATCTTTACTACTCTTACCTATTAATACTCCCTAGTATTAGTTTTCATGATCTTCTAACTTCTTTATCATATCTTTTACTTTGAGCTTTAGATCAACTACTCTATCATCATTGCTTCTTCCTTATCATTTATTTCCATTTGTATTTGCTCCATGGAAGCTCAAGAATCCTTGACTTCATTTATTCAAATTGACCTATAGCATAATCTCTCACTTTTTATTCCTACACAAATTATTACCGAATACAAACCTCTTAAGGTTTTCCACTTCTCCATTTTCATTTTCCCATTCCACATACTACAGAGGAACCTTCCTTGAAAGTTATCGAGAGTAGGAATAATATCTTCATTCAATATATTATCGATCTCATTCACTTTGGTTTTCTTCTTTTCAACTTTTTTTAGAGCAGGTTCCTTTTTATTTCATACATTTTAGTGCTTGCTACCTCCAATTTTGTATTGTCATTTGCACATTGCACATACTACACATGCGCCTTCATCAACTTCTCAAGAGTAGAGTCCTTCTTTCATTTTATGCATTCTACTAATTGTTGCTCCATTAATGCATTATCATTTTCCCATTTCCTAGTTATGAAGGGAGGTTGTGAGGATGATATGTGATATTTTCACCTTCCAAGAATTTATCATGTGAATTTTCTCTAGCCATTCTCTAGCATAGGACCTACCAATATAATATCCACAAATAGACATGTATGCAAAATGTGGTAGCATAGACAAAACACATGAATTTTTTGGTGGAATGCCTTAAAGAGATGTGGTCTCATGGAATTCCATCATTGCAAGATATGCAAAAAGTGCATTTTTTAAAGGCATTACAAATTTTCAAGAAAATACAATCGACAGTGTAAATCCAAATTCCACAACTTATGTCAATATCCTACCCTTGGAACAAGGTATGGGGAACTATCAAATCATTGAAAGAAAGGGGAATTTTGTCAAATGATATAATTGTGCAACTCCCTTGGTAGACATGTATGAGAAATGTGGAAGCATGGAAAAGGCATGTGAACTGTTTGACAAAATACATCAAAGAGATATGTCATGGATTAGAATGATTACGAAATATGCACAAAATGGATTTGTTGAAAAGGTTTTAGAAATGTATGCAAAATATGGAATCATAAACAAGGGATATAATTGTTTGAAATGATACATCAAACATATATTATCTTATGCAATGGATAGATTGCAAGATATGCACAAAATGAATTTTGATGATAATATTTTCTAGCATGCTTCCGACCTATGCTAAAATGGGAGCTTTAGAATAAGGTATGGGCATCCATCAAAGCATAATCAATTAGGGATTTTGTCAATATTATATTTTGAAATGTTTTGGAAGAAATGTAGTCTCATGGAATACCCTAATTTTATAATATGCACATACTACACAAGCACCTTCCTCAAGGCAGTTACCTACTACTTATTTTAAGAGTAGATTTATTTTTCCACTTCAAGTGTTTTAAGAGAAAATTCCTTTTTTAATTTCATGCATTCTAGTAATTGTTGCTCTAGTTATGCATTGCCATTTTCCCATTGCACATACTACACACCCACCTTCCTCATCTTCTCAAGAGCATGAATAATATCTTTAGTCAATACATTATCTATCTCATTCACTTTGATCTAATTCTTTTCAAGTGTTTTTCTTGCTGGTTCCCTTTTCATTACATACATTCTAGTACCTCCTGCCTCTAGTTTTGGAATATGGATGATGCATATACATTTCAAGCTAAAACATAAAAATCATAAAGAACACTAATCTAACCCACAACTATATAATGATAAAATGGATGGAAAAGGGGATAATGATGAAAACAAAGATACAAGACCAATATTGTCTCAAGCTAAACTAGATCATTGATTGACGATAATGGGGTTTTCTTAGACTATACTTTTATAATTGACTAGGAAAGGCTTGGAGTTTCTCATCAAGCTTGGATAATCACATGACTAAGGCTTGGATAGAGGATAAATTTTCTTACCTAAAATTGGATAATCACTTAGACAATCCTTGAATATGCTTGCTTAGGTTTCAATAATCACTTAGACAAGGTTTGAATATGCTTACTTATGATAATGGATGAAAATTTTAAGATGAGGGAAATATAATATATTTTCGATGAATATGATGGAAATGGTTGATGTTTTAGGTGAAGTGATGATTGAGGAAGGATCTCCCAAGTCTAATTTAGGATTGCAAAGGTCAAGTTTGAAAATTGAGGTCTTGAGATGGTCAAATGGTGAAACCATAAATATGCATATAATCTGCCCAATATTCATTGTATATGTGTAAAAATATAGCAGCAAAAAAAAAGAAAAACATATGTAATCTTGGAACCAAAACATATGTAAACTTGAAATATAGAAACGAAAGGTCTAACTATCAACTGCAATACATTAATATCAATAACATGACTTAAAAAAATCAATGTGCATACTTACAAATTAATCCAATGAACCATTCGCATTTGCTATACTCTTTATTGTGTCAAGTATTGTCTCATGGTTAGACTCACACACCTTCCATGAGGTCTTGTTCAATGTTCTACCCTGATATTATATCAAATGAGCATTGAATGCCATGACAAGGTTTGAGTAATGAAGAATCTTCTTATGCAAGTTAAAGTCCTTCAAAATAGTCAAACATTAACACTCTTATGTGGGTACCTTCTAATCCATGTTCGAGTAGCAACCACCAAGCCTATAGGGTATTCAATGTTCTCTCCATATGTAACTAGGGCCTCCAATTTATTTTTGTCCTAAACACAATGACACAAGTGATAATTTGTTCCCTCTTCATTGTCTTCATTTGAAATAATTGCATAAACATGCCCTACATTGATATGTGTAGCAAATTAAATGAAATTAGTCAACATTACTATTACCTAATTTTCACCCTCAGGCTCAATCAAGCTAAATATCATGTGGCAGAGGTTCGAGAAGGCCAATTGGAGGAACACTTGCATCAGATGCAGGGGAAATGATGTTACAGTTTAGCATGTGGGTTAAATGTGGCTCCCAAGAGGGTTGAGCCTAGCGTGCAGGCCTTCGGCTTGGGGGTGGGTTTTCCATCTTTTTGTGTTTTGCCTTGTCTTTTCCCTCTTTCCTTTTTGTTTTCCTCTTGCCTTTTTCCTTGTTTCTGTTGGGGGCGGGATCAAACTGGGATCTGAACGTGGAATTTTTCAAATGTTTCAGTTCTTGTTTCCAATCTGGTTCTGACCCCACTTTCGCTGTTTTTGTCTTTGTCGGGCCCCTTTTCCTTTTTTTTGTTCCAGTTTCATCTTGTCCCCTCCCCTTTTTCCCCCGTGTGTTTTTTCTTTCTCCTTTGTTTTCGTTGGAGTCGGAGTCGGACCGAAACCAGAACCTAAACTTTTCAAAAAGTTTCGATTACCATCTTGGTTCTAGTTCTGGTTTCGGCTCCGCTCTTTCTTCTTGGCCGTTTTCATTGTCTCCTCCTTTTCCTCGTGTGTGTTTTTCCTTCTTTCTTCTCTTCCTTGTATGTTGTCGGAGGCGGGTTCGGAATGGAACCAAACCCTGAACTTTTTCCAAAAGTTCCAGTTTTGATATCGATTCCGCTTTCTACTTTGTTGCTCCTATTTTGATCTCGATCCCAGTTCCACTAGATTCTTCTCTCTTTGCTCCCACTTCCTCTCTCCCCTAGTTCTGGCTCCGGTTTCCTCTTGATTCCCCCCAGCCAGTTTTTAAAAGAGTTCTTTCGTTGAGAGAATGAGGATGTCGCCCTGAGGTCTTGCCGATGCAATAGGGTCTCAACAAAGGGAACGAAGGCTCGAAAGGATTCAGGTGGGGTCAGCAGGATGTCTTGCTGACCAAGGAAGCTCTCTCCAAACTCAAGTGGACTTTTGGAAAAGCGGGGAGACTTCGATATAAAGTCTTAGCGATGCACTTGGGTCTTGTCAATGCAAAATGAGCAGAAAGTAGAGTTTAGTGAATGTCTCACCGACATACTCAAGTCCCCCCCAGAATGAAGAGCCAAAAGAATGCGGGAGTTCAGCGTAGGTCCCAGCGACTAACTGAGGTCTTTCCGAAAGAAAGGAAAGTCTCAGCCAGAAAAAACAATGTCACCATGATGTCTTGACGAAAGCAAGATGTCTCCCTGACTGAAGAGAAAGTAGATCATTGCTGAGAGATAGGGTGTCATCGCCAAGAGTCTTCCCGAGATGAGGGGTTCACTGAAGGAAGAGGAATTCTGTAAGATGTCTTGGCGAACAAAGGTAGTCTCAGTGACAAGGAGGGAGATCGATATGACATCTAATTTTTGTTATGGAGTCTTCCTAACTTATTGATGTCTCACCAAAAGGAATATGGAGTCTGCTAGGGGATGGAACATGTTTGGGGTGACCTTGAAGATGTCTTGCTTACTGAGGACATAGGGTCTCAGAATGACGTTTCATCTTTGATGAAGCATCTCACCAATGCCAAGATGTCTCGCCGAATGAGGGGAAGCTTGGGGGGAGAGTTTTAACATCGCTAGGATGTCCCGCCGAGTGTAGAAGGTCTCTCCAAACCAAGGCCTTCGCTGACAGTGGAGATTTCACCATGATATCCCAATGAAAAATTTGTGTCTTGCTGACGGCCTTAGTGTTATTGGTATGACTAACTAATCTCAATATGAACTCTCATCGACTATCACATATTACATCGATGGTTACCAAATGATATAATTACATCATCAAGACACTTTCCATGTCTTGTTGAGATGCGATCCTTGCAAAGGGCTTTTGACCAGCTGCAGAGCCCAAGTGGAAGACGCTCAACCAATCGAGGGGAAATTGAGGTGAGCCATGGCATAACAGAGGATGTCAACCCTAGTTGAATGCCACATGAAATGAAGTGAGCTCAAGGAATTCAAGGTGTTCAGCTGAGGTAGCTCAAAGGGGACACGACGGATTTGAATGAAGGAAGTAGCTATGAAATATTTGAAGGAGGTTCCCTCGGGGATGACTCTTCACTGACATGAACAACTGGACATGTAGGGTGCAGCATTAATTGCTTGAAAATATCTAAGGGAGATATTTCTAAAGACTGATATTTTTGTGAGCCTAGAGGGGCTGACATACTTTTGTATATAAGGCATTTTCACCTTCTTGTAAAGGAGTTCTGAGGTATGCTCTTCTGAAGTTTGTGACTCTTTTGGCAGTCCTCTCTCAAACTAGCACGTTTTTGTAACTCAATTTGGAACATAATATACAAAATCTGCCTTGGTTACCACTGATGGTCCATCTTTTTGCCTTCTGATTCTTCTGAAGTATTGTGCATTCTTTAGTGATTCACTAAGGTACTTAGTGAAATTTTCTCTTTCCTTATAGCTTTTGTTTCATGTCGTGCCTTTCTTTGTAGAAGTAGTATCATGTAGGTTGCAAACTATGTTTACTTAATCCTACACATGAGCTTCTAGTTTTTGAAAATCTTCCTTTCCTTCTTGAAGGCATGTGCATGTCAAACATGTTTGCGTGCGTGATCTATAGGATCTTGTTGTGCACTCTCATGGCTATCACCAGTATTCCAGTGTAAATCAAGTATCTCAATGTTCCTATCTTTTCGGTGCATCACCTTAGGTTTTAGTTTTATTTTATGCTTTCTTTCTCCCTTTTCCTTACAAGATCAGTAGTTTTAGGTGACACCAAAGGAAGTCGGCCTTCTCCGGAGGTTCACTCCAACTATAGGTGACCCACAGCCTTGGAGCGATCCCATGTTGCTCAAGAAAGCTCAGTTTCACAACTTAGCACAAGGTGCAATTCTAGGTGACAACAATTACAAAAATATTACAAAGTGAGATAACATTAGGAATTTCAAAAACTATGCAAGTAGATATATTACCTGGTTGAACTAGATATGATATGTGGTCAAAGTCAACTGATGATTCCATATGTGTTAGGTCTAGTGTCATCAAGGGTCGATGCATGTCAAGTGGGATAAGATAAATTAACCACCATTCATTGATCCACTCCTTTGAATTGCACTCATTCTAGGCTTGAGTTGTACATGAAGAACAAAAGCATGCCATCTTTAGAATATGGATACTCCATGAAACTAAATTTGAGCTTATGAAAGAGTGTAGCTCCCTTGGTCTTGTCAATGTACAAAAATCCTCATATGGTGTAATGTTAGTATCATTTATCAACCAAAAAAATATATGAATTGGAGACTTACCTTCATTACTTGGACCCATTGAAGCATTACACCACTCAAAAATTGATTTTGCATTTGCCAATTTCGCATTGTATTTTTACTTTAATTCGTCTTGTGCTATCCCTCTTTTGACACATGCTCCTACACCATCATGCTTCCCCTTTCCATGCCCGACATCACAAAAGTTCCACATATACTGAACACCTGTAATATTACGCATCTTGCTCAACCAATAGAACATCCATGAGTTCTTGAATTGTGATGCATAGTTATCCGACCATATGATATGTTGACTAAATGGTATTCCCCTTCTAGCCAAATCATTGTAGAACACTTGAAAGCAACCTTGAACAAACTCTATAGAATGTGTTTGATCATCACTATAAAATGATATTCCCTTATGATATTTATGTCATCTTTTGTACCATCATTCACATGAATGAATGTGATGTGCACAAATATAGAAAATTGTGTGGAGTTGTAATATTATAATTGAATCTCATGACATGGCTATAGTTTGTAGTTATCTACAAATTCGATGACTGAAACAATGTTTCCAAGTGGAAATGTTTCCTTGCATAACTTAAATTGAAAGTTCAACCATCGAGCTCTATAGGTATGCCATGCATACTCATACACTATACTATCATGAAATGTAGATATAAACTGATACACTAGAATCTTATGATTAACCAAATCACACCTTTTTGCTTCTTCACAATATTTTGTATTGTAGGACACTATTTTATACTTGTTGAGCTCTACTAGTTCATTTCCAACCCCATGTGTGCTCTCCATATGTTCACATATTGACATATGTTGCAAGCCACCACAATGCTGACATGTGCCATCCAAGCATAATTTCCTGTAGAATATTTGACCTTCCTCTCCTTAACATAATTTTTTTGATATGAAGTATCTTGTAGATGTTGGTGGGGCATCTATTCCACAATCCTGCAAAGCATTATTAGTATGCAAATCTGCATATATACCGATAAACATTAAAATGGTTAGGAAATTCAAAATGTAATCTACAACAACATTTAGTGCAAGTGCGATTTATTTTGACATAGAAATGTTCTAGCATTTATAAATATCTTTGAAAAATTTTAATTTGAGGATACGTCTCTAGAAATTTACCAAAAAAATGTTTGAGTTATATCCAAAAAGTGCTTTGGATGTGGCTCATGGTTTCAACTACTGATTCTCCTTCTTACCACATCCCTTTGATTTAGAGATACCCTTGTGTAATTCTTCCAAAAGTCTTCAATTAATGATCCCAATGCCTCAACAATTGATTTATCTTTCCATGGTAGTCTCCCCAAGAATTCTCATAATTCATTGGAATTAGTGTCCTCGATTCTTTGGTGCCTTCCAATGGCTCTTGATAATTTTTTTCTATTAATTCTCAATGCTTGACTTGTATTTCTAATGAGACAAGATTTCCTCATTTGATTACTTACTATTGTCGATGTAATGACACATCATGTGACATTACTATCCTTTGTGCATGAGGTGTTACCCACACTCTCATATGCACTCATTAGATTGTTCATAATAGATTTTTCAATTCAAGCCTTCGATATTCTCAACCCAAGAATCTTCAAGATGGGCCTATACTTTATATTTCACATCATTTCAACAAAGTTGACATCTTGTAGCCTCATTTAACTTTTCAAGGAACACTTCCCAAATATTATGAGAATATCTTCTACAAGTGCATTTTGTAATCTTACCTTACATTGGCTGAAAAATATTCTCATCAATATCAATCAAATACTTTGGCTTTATATGAAAAATTCTTGGTGGCTTTCTCAAAGGTAAATTCATCTCAAGGGTGTGTGCAAGATCATGGTAGGCCAAAAAGTGGCGATATGATGGGTATATGTAGGGTATGTGGCTGACGACCTTTTTTTTACCCAAAATTGATGGAATGAAAAAAGTTTTTAAAAGATATTCTCATATGCTTTACTTTGAATTTAATAATTAATTATTATTCATTTTCTATTTGAATTACGACTAAAATCCTGATTGATAGGTTGATTGAAAAACATCCATAGCTTTCAAAAAATATCACATTGTTTGAAACTAAAACATGTGTCACATTCTATGTTTCACATACTATAGGATTAAAAAAATAAAAATTGAATTTCATGAAGTTTTGACCAAGTTAAGGTGGTCAGACATGCAAGTTTTTATATTTTTTAAAGTTGTAATAAAAAATTCATAATTAATTATTTACTTGGAAAAAATTACAAAAAAATATGAATCACATTAGGACATGAGTCCTCTACTTATATTTAAAATATTATAAAAAACTATTATCATTTTATTGTGGTTAGGGTGGTTAGACAGACACCTACTTCTTATTTTTTCCCTAAAATTTAAGTACTACTGCATTGAAATTTCAATTTTTTAGCAAATAGGTTTAAAAATTAAATAAATAAACCTAGCAGTTTAGAAACTACATTAAATTTGCTATAGATTCTATTATTACATATTTTTGAAATAATATTGTTAACTTATTCAAATTTTTATGTCAAGTTGCCTAACTCTGATTTTTTAGAATTTTTTCGCCACTTAAGGGCCTATTTTTTCCATGATGATCCTACACATACCCTCAACATTCAATGGAATTTCTTTAATATTTAAATGATATGGTATAGATGGCATACCTTTGATCAGAGATGGAATAGATGATGTCTAGGCTTGAAGTTGAGATGGGAAAGATGGTGTACCTTCTATCAGAGGTGGAATTGATGATGTACCTCCTTCACATGTGAGTGATGATGTACTTTCAACTCGAGATGTGGTAAATTGTGTCCCTCCACCTTGACTTGTGGTAGAGGACATGTCTCCAACAACAGTATTCAAATCTCTCATAGCATGAACGTTTTGCATTCATTCCCTTTATGTTTCCAATTGCATATCTCTCATTGATGGTTGAGGTTCCTCTTCTTCTATCAGGTCCAATTTATTTTTCTAACGAAGTTCCCTCATATTTTCTTCTTTGTCTTCTAGTTTTGGTTTAATCCTTGGTCATTTCCTCGACATGGAAAATTATTTTATATATAGTGTAGGGAATGACGATACAAACAGTATATTATTTCCACCATAGGGTAACAAAAAAAGCATAAGTGCACTTGGAAACACCATAAGAACAATAAAAGCATGCATATGTAGCCCACCAAAATTGCTAGATATTCACCATATGAGATTCCTAAAACATATGGCAGATATTTATTCATTGTTTCCAAATAAAACTTGAGTACTATAAGTCAAAAAATGGGCACATCAGTCAATTTAAGGTACTCGAACATGTAGAAAATCACTTATTTCCAATCCTATCATATCAAAGGGTCTTAATTTGGCTGCATATTTCATATCAAACCTTAACCAAAATTCTCATTTGGATTATTTGTCATCTATATAAGTGATTTTTTCTTGTTTGGGGTGAAGTTGATATTCTTTCCAAGCCATAGAGGTTTTGACAACAAGTTTGCAACAATTTATGGTACAAGAGATGACTATGAAAGAGTACTTGGAGGAGCATTAAAAAACAATAACTAGGTTAGGACATCATGAGTAAGGGGATTTTCGAGTTTCATTGAGAGCTCTAATTTGTGTAATAGGAGAGGTGAAATAACAAATGGGAAATGTTTGTTCAATACTTGATAAAGTGCTAGATATAGTTCAAGATCAAATCATGCCATGATGAAGTGTTATGTGATATTGCAACAATGGGTGTGTCATTAAGAAGTCCATGGTAGTTTTAAATAGTAGTGTATGATAGGACGGTGGACCTATATCATATAGAAGGGTGATTAGAAGAAAAAGTTGATACAATTATTGGGAAGTGATGTACAATTTTACAATAGTGCAAAGTTGTGCATTAAGGAGGAGTGGTTTGTATTGATCACAAATACATGCAACATTACTAGAATGGATGGTAGCACCAGAAATATAAAATAAGCAACATCTAGAGAGTTGGTAGCATGAAAGGGGTCATCAAAAGGAAGTATTCCAAAGGAAAAGATAAATTAACAAGAGGATGTAGAGCCATATTGAGTATTCAATGTATTTGGAATGCCAAAGTGAATGATATGTTGAAGATAAGAAAGAGGCTAATAGATGAGAGTGATTGGCTGCTACTAGTTCCTACTGTAATGAGTTTAGTGGAGTAAATTGTAGAGGATGTTTCCCAAGAGCTGCATGATAATATAAGAGAATTTAAACCACTACAAAGAGTGGTGAATTTTCTAGGTTAAATGTGCCAAGAGGGGCTAAGGTTATAATGATATTTTTAAACTTGGAACCCCCCTTGAATGATCATAGATGATAAATAGTTAAAAAAAAATAATGAACATTGAATATTTATTTTAACATAAAAAAAATCAAAGCATGTATTATAATAAGTTATAAAGAATGGGTGGGGGCCCTAGCTCGGTTGGCTAAGTAATTCCGTTGCGGCTCTGCTGGTCACGAGTTCTAGTCTCCCCCGTCCCGTGGTACCGAAGGGCGTGTCACGCCAGCACCGCCGGTCACGTTAAAAAGTTTACCAGGCGCACTGCAGTTTATAGGGGGTCGTGCTACCCGATTCCTGCAGTCTAAAAAAAAAAAAAAAGTTATAAAGAACATACATATAAATTTAGACTTGAAATACATTACAATAAAATATTTGATTCGATAAACTACCCAATTTAATGTAGTCTTTTTTCTTCTTGCATCAAACTCCTCAACAATTGGAGATATTCACAAAATTTCTTCCTTTTTAATGTTTAGTTCTATATCTCTCCAAGAATTACTAAAAACTATAGAATTAAACAATGCATAATGTTAAATTATAACAATTCAATCATGTAATGAACATTGCAACACCTCAAACATCAAAATTTGAGTTCATATAATCAAATTTAATGTAAAAACTCTATTATTTCCTTCCTAGAAGTTGAAAACCAAAAACTGGTGATGGAAAGTTCATGCAAAGGTGGTGGAATGTGTAAATTATTGCATGTGATTTCTCCAATAGTCTCAAAAAGTGTTCTTTTATCATATCACACATAGAAGAAGTAGAATAACAGAGCATGTGGGCCAAGTTACAGGTGTCAATACCTTTTTTACCATTGTTAGAAAGAGGAAAAATGCACTCATGTTATAATGTGCTCATGTTATAATGTGAGTGTTTTGGATTACTCTTCCAACATCCATATTTCAAATTTTCAAAAGCATGCTCACATTTTTGAAAAATTTGAATTTTTCACTTGGTTAAGGGTTTAAGTTTTAGGGTTTAGAGTTTAGGGTTTAGGGTTTAGGGTTTAGGCTTTAAGGTTTAGGGTTTAGGGTTTAGGATTTATAGTTTAGGGTTTAGGATTTAGGTCCAACACCTCCCTCCCATTCCATTTCTCTCTCTCCCTCTCTCTTAAGTCTCTCTCTCCCACCCTAACTAGAGAACTCTCTCTCTCCCTTTCTCTCAGGTCCCTCCCTCCTACCCACTCTCCCTCTCTCAGGTCTCTCTCTTACTCCCTCTATGTCACCCCCACTCCCTCTCCATCTCCCTCATGTCTCTCTATCTCTCCCAATCCATCTCCCTCTCCCTCCCACTCCCTATCTCTCCCACCCCCATCTCAAGTCTCTCCCTCCCACCCTAACTAGAGAACTCTCTCTCTCTCTCCCTCTTTCTTAGGTATGTCTCTCCCACCCCCTCTCTCCACTCTCAAGTCTCTCCCTCCCATACTAACTAGAGAAATCTCTCTCCTATCTCTCCCACTCCCTTTCCCTCTCTCAAGTCTCTCCCTCCCACCCTAACTAGAGAACTCTCTATCTCTCCCCCTCTCTCATGTCTCTCCATCCTACCCTAATTAGAGAACTCTCTCTCTCTCCCTCCCTCCCTCTAAGGTCTCTCCCTCTCTTAGGTCTCTCTCTCTCACTCCCTCTATGTCTCTCCCACTCCCTCTCTCTCCCACTCCCCCTCTCTGTCAAGTCTCTTCCTCAAGCACCCTATCTACATAACTTGATAACTCTCTCTTTCCCTCTCTCTTAGGTCTCTACCTCCCACCCTATCTCATTCTCTTAGGTATCTCCCTCCCACCCTAACTAGATAACTCTCTCTCTCCATCTCTCTTAGGTAGATCTCTCCCAACCCATTTCCCTCTCTGAAGTCTCTCCCTCCCACCCTAACTAGAGAAATCTTTATCTCTCTCTCACTCCCTCTCTCTCCCACCACCTCACTCCCTCTCTCTCATGTCTCTCTCCCCGCCCCTCTCCCTCTCTCAAGTCTCTCTCTCTCCAACCCTAACTAAAGAATTCTCTCTCTCTCTCTCTCTTAGGTCTCTTCCTCCCACCCCTTATCTCTCTCTCTCTCTCACCCCCTCTATCTCTCTCCCACTCCCTCCCTCACTCTCTCTTAGGTCTCCCTCCCACCCCTCTCTTAGGTCCCTCCCTCAAGAACCCTACCTACACAACTAGATAACTCTCTCTCTCTCTTTATCTCCCCCCTTCATTCCTCCCTCTCATCCTACCTATATAAGTCTCTCTCACTCCAACCCCCTCTCTCCTACTCCCTCTCTCTTAGCTCTCTCTCTCTCTCCCTCCCTCTCTCTCTCTCTCACACTCCATCTCTCTTACACCCATTCTCTCTCCATATTTCTCAGGTCTCCCTCTGGCACCCTACCTCTCTCTCTCTCTATCCCTCACACCCTACCTCAATATTTCATTGTCACTCTAACCCCTCTCTCTCACTCCCTCTCTCTCTCTCTCTCCCTCTCTCTTAGGTCTCTCACTCCCACCCCCTCTCCCTCTGACCCTCTTTAGAGAACTAGCTCTCTCCCTCCCTCTATCCCTCCCACCCTACCTAGATAGATCCCTCTCACTCCAAACCCATCTCTCCCACTCTCTCTCTCTCTCTCTCTCTCTCTCTCTCTCCCTCTCTCTCAAGTATCTCCCTCCCACCCCCTCTCCATCTCTCAATTATCTCTCTCTCTCTCTTAGGTATCTCCATCCCTCTCTCCCTCCCACCCTACCTAGACAAATCTCTCTCTCTCTCTTAAAATTCTCCCTCCCTCTAAATACATACATACATACTTACATACATATGGGAATACATACATACATACATATAGGTGTACCAACATACATACATACATAAATACATACATACATAGATAAATATATGCATGCATGCATACATGCATACATACATATGGGTATACATACATACGTACAAGTATGCATACATACATACATAAATTTCATACAAGCACACATAAAAATAAATAAATATACATAATTTTAACAAACTAGCATTTAACACATGTAGCAAGACATAACATGAGCGCATTATAATGTGCTCACATTATCTCTTGCTTAGGAAACTCAAGCACAAATGCAAAAAAATATGTCAAAAATATGAAATAATGTGAGTGCATTATAATGTGCTTATGTTATTGCTTGCTTTGGGAATCCAAAAATTTTTGGATTGGATTTTCTATGGATTTCCAACCCAAAGGCTTGGAGTTCTTTCCAAATGTCCAAAGACATGTTTTTGCATATTTTAAGAAATGTCACATAATTCTGTCTATGCTCTCCATTAGGTTTGCACATGTTTCAAGGTTGAGTTAATTGCACACATGGGTAATCATAGGCTCTCTCTTAGCTATTTAATGATGCAATTTTTTCACATTTTTAAAATGTTAAGCCATTAAACTTTAATGTCTTTTGTTTGTGTGTCTCTTTTTGTTAGAAAACTAATGTTCGATATTTTTTACTTTAAACGTTCATTGAAATTTGAAATAAATTACAAATTTATAAACTAGAATCCATTCTCCACATTTAAGAAAAAATGATTTTTGATTAATTATCAAAAGTTGTAGGGTTAGCATGGCCAAAATTCTATTTTTTAGTTGTGTCCACTTTGAAATTTAGTAAAAATCATATATTCGTTTAAAAATTATCAGAAAAATCAAGCATAAACTACATGTTATTAGATAATTTCTCACTAAAGTGATTATAAAATACCAAAAAAAGTTAACCTTTTGAGGGAGCCACAATAGATGCTATGTTATGTTTTCAATACCTGTTTATGTGGCTCCCTTTTTTGAACCTCGTAATCTCTATCATTCAAAAAAAATAGAACTTTTAGAAGGTAGACTCAAAGCACTTCTTACACTGTTTTTGTTGCATCTTAAAATTTTGAGTGTAACTATCCTTATTTTGTCATTGAAGGTCAGAATTTCTTGATTTTAGAAAAAAAGTGGCCACTTAAGACCCCTTTTTTGCCCTACATCTTTTTGCACTTACCCAGTAGTGGGAAATGACTCTGACAATGCCTATTTGGTATTTGGAATAATTACCTTGACCTGTAGAAAAGTTACTACACTGTATGATACCAATCTTGGTGACCCAACCAAATTAATGGGGATAACCCTCACTGACTAATTTGGATCTACTTGTGCTTTCAAAATAATTATTTTCTCATATATAACCATTTTTTTTCTATTCTTTCCCACTTTTTTACTTCAACAACTTTGGATTCTTCTACCACCCTTCTCTTCTTTACCAAAAATCATCAAAATCAGTATTATATTTGGTTTTTATTTTTCTTACTTGGGTACTTAAT
The DNA here is from genome assembly GCA_007258455.2 of Sequoia sempervirens. NCBI lineage: Eukaryota > Viridiplantae > Streptophyta > Pinopsida > Cupressales > Cupressaceae > Sequoia > Sequoia sempervirens. The sequence continues at coordinate 208,863,237 of VDFB02358134.1, forward strand.
TGCTACACCTTTTAATTTGTGGGGGTCAGGATCTAGGTCAGCAGAGTTGGAGGGTGATCAGTTGTGTGATTTACTTGAGGAGGTTCTTGCCCACCTAGGTCCTAGATAGGAGGGTGATTAGCTAGTGGTTAGGGAGAGAGAGAGGTCTCCTCAGAGGAGAGCGGTTATAGTAGAGTAGGAGGCTATTTTAGGGGGTCATATGAGAGATATTTTAAGGGAACACCCTCCTACTTTTGATAGGATTGATAGTGGTTTGGAGGTAGATACATGGATGATTGATTTGAATAGGTTATTAGTCATGCAATTGTATGGTAGTAACACCAAGGGGAGGTGTGCCATCATGCACCTTAGAGGTTTTGTGTCTACTTGGTGGTGTTTGGAGGAGAAAAATATACATTTGGATATAGGTTCAATCTATTGGGAGATGTTTCTAGAGAGATTCAAAGGTCATTTTATGTCTGATCATTGGAGGCAATGTCTTACAGATGAATTTCATGAGCTAAGGAAAATGGTGATATCAGTTGATCAATATGAGCATAGATTTTATGAGCTTAAGAAATATGTTGGAATAGGTGACGATAAGGCTATGTTGGTGCAACATTTTATTAGGGGCTTGAATTCCCATATTAGTGGGGGTGTTCATGTGTTTGAGCCAAAAACCATGGAGGTGGTAGTGGAGAAGGCTTGGATAGTAGAGGAGAATTTGACCATGGCACTAGGTGGTCATACAGGTGTGCATATTCGTAGTGCACCTCCAATAGGTTTTAGTTCTCGAGGTGGCCAGACTTAGGTAGTAGGTTCCTTTAGGAGCCATCATGCACCCGCTAAGGGTGGACAACAACAGTAGCAACAACACTCTCAGTCAAAACCTCAGAATTCTTAGTCTCAGCATGGTAGTAGGTCTCAGTTCAGGAGGGATAGGAGTTGGAAATGAAACAAGCATTATCATTCTAATTAGCGAACTTAGAGTACATAGTCTGTAGCTAGTAGGGGCAGTTTCTAGCAGTCTAGTGCACCTTTAGGTGGTAGGGGTTTTGGTAGAGGGACAAGATGTTTTTCTTGCAGCTAGCAGGGCCATAGAAGTAGAAAGTGTCCTGAAAAGGGAACATCAATAGCTATTCAGAGGCCAACAACTTTAGATTCGATAGTAGGCAATGCATGTAGATCCCACAGAGTGTTTGCATCAGTTGATAACTGCCAAGCCGAGGATCAAGGTACAAGTGTGGAGACTGCAGGTGTGTTGTAGGGTATTGGTGTTTCTATCCTCTTTGACTCTGGTGCTTCAGAATCCTTCATTTCCCCTTCCATAGTGGTGCAATGTGGGATGGTGGTAGCAAGCAGGATGATAGGTGGTAGGTCAAATTGGCCTCTGGATCTAAAGTAGCAGTTGGGTCCCTTGTTTATGGTTGTGGATTGAGGATTGGTTCTCTTTGTACTATAGTGGACCTTCATATTATACAAACCTTGGATCTTATGATATAGTATTGGGAATGGATTGGTTGGATGCTCATCGAGCAGTGATATATTGTTAGTGTAAGTTATTAGAGTGTGTAAATGATTCGGGAAAGGAGGTGGAGGTAGTTGGCGTTCAGAGGCCTATTTCCTTGTGTATGATCTTTGCTATGTAGTTGAAGAAGTGTAGGCATTAGGGTTTCCAGTTGTTTTTCATGACTATTGATTATTTGGAGTTAGGGGAGAGCCAAGAGGTGTCTCTCGATAGTCATCCTATCATTAGGCAGTATGTAGATGTCTTTCTTAGTGAGATTCTAGGGATGCCACCTAAGCATGACATCAATTTTAGAATAGACCTTGTTCCTGGAGCAGAGCCTATTTCCCAAGATTTGTATCTGATGACCACTCAAGATCTTAAGGAGCTTCGGTTGCATCTTGAGGAGTTGTTGGCAAAGGGGTTCATTCATCCCAGTGTCTCTCCTTGGGGAGCATCGATGATTTTCATGAAGAAGAGCCTCTATGGGTCTCTTTGATTGTGTATTGATTTTTGACAATTTAATAAGGTGATGGCAAAGAATAGATATCCCTTGTTGAGGATTGATGATCTCTTTGATCAAATCAAGGGAGCTAGGGTGTTTTTAAAAATTTATCTTAAGTCAGGGTATCATCAATTGCACATCTTCCAGGCAGAAATCCATAAGACTGCCTTTCATACTCATTACAAGCACTATGAGCTCACCATGTGTCGTTCGGGTTGACGAATGCATCATTTGTATTCATGAGTTTGATGAATGATGTGTTTTGAGCCTATCTTGATAGATTTGTCCTAGTTTTTTTGGATAAAATTTTGATCTATTCAAGGACTATGGAGGAGCATGAGGAGCATTTGCAATAGGTACTATAGTGTCTAATGGAGAACCAGTTGTATGCAAATATGGAAAAATGTGAGTTCTTCTAGATAGAGGTGAAGTATTTGGGACACGTTATTTCTAGTGAGGGAATTACCGTGGATCCTTCAAAGATCCAAGCCATTATTTATTGGCCTATTCCCACTAATGTTGTTGAGGTTCACAATTTTATGGGTTTAGCAGGTTATTATTGACAGTTCGTATAGGGGTTTTTGAGGATAGCCCACCCCATCACTTCTCTTTAGAGGAAAGGCAAGAATTTTATTTGGTCAGAGTAGTGTCAGGTAGCCTTTTAGATTCTTAAGGATAGGTTGACTAGTGCACCTATTTTGGTAGTTCGTAATCCTATTGGAGATTTTGTATTCTGTACAGATGCATCTCTTGAGGTTTTAGGAGTAGTTTTGATGTAGGATGGTTGTGTGATTCCCTATGAGTCTCAAAAAATTAAGGATCATGAATTTGACTATCCTATGCATGATCTAGAGTTACTTGTTGTGGTTCATGCTTTGACGAGGTGGAGGTACTTTCTTTTGGGACATCAGTTTGAGTTGCATAGTTATCATCATATTTTATAGTATATTTTAATGTAGCCTAATCTGAATGCTAGATATCGACAGTGGATGGAGTTCCTGTGTGAGTATGATTTTGAGGTGAATTTTATCTAGGGAAAGGAGAATGTGGTGGTAGATGCTCTTAGTTAACGAAGACATGAGCTTTTAGGAGTGACTCTTAGAGTGGACTTGAGGAGTTAGATCCTTACAATGCTTCCTACAAATAGTTGGTATTAGGAGGTGAGGTTTGAGGTTGAGTTAGGAAGAGCTTTGGATTGTAGATTCACATGTTATTCCCTTGAGTCAAATGGTCTCTTGTGGCACTTGGGTCACATATATTCCCCTTCAACAGGGGGTCTTCGTACTTTGGTCATGTCAGAGGCACATTGGGCACCCTATTTAGCTCATCTGGGTGTCAAGAAGATGCACACAGACCTTTGTTAGTTGCATTTTTGGGCCAAAACAAAGAGGGATATTGCTGATTTTGTGTCGAGGTGTTTGGAGTGTCAAAGAGTGAAGGAAGAACATTAACATTCTACAGGTCTTTTAAAGCCACACCTTGTTCCTAAATGGAAATGGGACATCGTTTCATTTGATTTTATTGTTGGTTTTCTAGTGTCTACCTATCAACATGACACCATCATGGTCACCATGGATAGGTTTACTAAGGTGACGCACTTATCTCATGTTTGATCCTCATACACTAATTCTTTAGTGGCCAAATTTTTCATGGAGGATATAGTTAGGTTGCACTGGATTCCTTGTAAGATTATCTCAGATAGAGATATAGTGTTCACTTCAGCTCTTTGGACATCCTTGCAGCATGCATTAGGCATTCAGTTGAACTTCGGTTTAGCTTATCATCCAGAGACTAATGGGAAGACTGAAAGGGTTAATCAGGTCCTTGAGGATATGCTTCAAATGTATGTCATGGATCAATAGTAATATTGGGAGGATTAACTATACTTGGCGGAGCTTGCATACAATAATGGATACCAAAAATATATTGACATGCCCCCATTCTAGGATTTATATGGTCATCCTTGTTAGACCCTATTGAGTTGGGATCATCTTGAGGACAAAGTACTTCTTAGACCAGAGATGCTTTAGGAGATGGAGCAGCAGGTCATTTGCATTAGGGAGCATTTGGTGGCAACCCAAGACAAACATAAGAAATGTGTAGATGCTCATAGGGTCGTGATCCCATCAGACTAGACGAGAATTTTCTAAGTGTCACGGTGTCCAAGTAATCTCATGTTGAAGTTTGCAACCATTTTTCCCTTTGAACCCTTAAGGGATTGATTCGATTGAATGTAGTTCGAAGTGATTTCATGTGTTTGAGTGTGAAAGAGGACCATTCCTAGCGTAAAAATGCCTATTCAGATGCGTTGGAACATTCCATTATGTCACATGAGTTGCAAAACAAAAGTTGCACTACTTTGCAACTTTTCACTGCTTCCATTTGACACGTTTTTCATCAACTAAAAACTGGACACCACAAGAAAACCACTCCAAAATAACGAAAAATGAGAGAGGTTATTGTATAGGGGCCCAACGTGATTCCATCAAACTAGACAAGAATTTTCTAAGCATCACGGTGTCCAAGTAACCTCATGATGAACTTTGTATCCATTTTTCCCTTTGGACCCTTAAGGGATCGATCTGGTTGAACGTAGGTCGGAGTGATTCCGCATGTTTGGGTACAAAAGAGCACCATTCCTAGCATACAAATGTCTATTTAGACGCGTTCAAACAGTCCGTTTGGTCACACGAGTTGCAGAACAAAAGTTGCACCACTTTGCAACTTTCCACTGCTTCCATTTGACACTTTTTTTATCAACTAAAAACTGGACACCATGGGAAAACCACTCTGAGATAACAAAAACTAAGAGAGGTTATTGTAGAGGGGCCCAAGATGATCCCATTGGATCAGATGAGAAGGTTCTAAACATCACGGTGTCCGAGTAACCTCATGTTGAAGTTTACAACCATTTTTCCCTTTGGACCCTTAAGGGATCGATCCGGTTGAACAAAGAGTCTATACTCTAAACTTATCCAAACCTTATCAACTCTTGGGCAGCAATTCTAAGGTGTCAAAACTTCAAAATCCACATTTAGATCTTAGTTATACCACCGTACAATGGGTAAACCAAAAAACCCTCTATTGTAGCCTAAACCATAGGGGTTTATTGAAAATGATACTTCCAAAGCTAACCACAACCTAAAAATTACTCAAAAAAAGTTTTTGATACCCTACACAAGCTCAAAAAATCATAAAATAATGCTTCCCTACACAAAAACACACTTTTGCACACATGGGTTTTACACCATCTCACTTTCAAACCTCCCCAATAGTAACACATCATTCCCACACCTTACTAATGTTAGTGCAGACCCATTCCTCAAGTTACAGAGGCTACAGAAAGAGGAATGGCTCAAAAAGCCATTTTTATTTACTCAAAACCTTCAAATGTACAAGTTCGGGCCGGTTTTAGTAAATTGATGATATTCTACTCCTTTTTTTCCTTGATGAACAAAACATGTTGTGTACCCCAATAGGTAGTATGATGTTAGAAAAAATCAAATCTTTATTATAAAGTAAAATATTATGATCAACAGAACAATTGACAAAACCCACTAAATTTATATCTTTCCATATGCTAAATAAAATATCCACCTTGAGATTATGTCATATTTGATTGAACTTTCGACGAATGTGAGGCCAATTTCATTAAACAATGATGTGTTGTGAGAAAGTTTATGGTTTGAAGGGGTTGAAACTTCATGAGTCCAAGTTAAAATATTTTAATGTATGGGTATGTGCAGGATCATCATGGAAAAAATAGGCCCTTAAGTAGCAGAAAAATTAGAGAAATCAGAGTTAGGCAATTCGACGTAAAAATTTGAATAAGTTATCTATATTATTTCAAAAATATGTAAGAATAGGATCTATAGAAAATTGAATGTAGTTTCTAAACTACTAGGTTTGTTTTAAAAAAAAAGAATCTATTTGGTGAAAATTTGAAATTTCTATGCAGTGGTACTTCAATTTTAGGGAAAAAAAAAGTAGGTGTCTATTTGACCACCCTAACCACAATTTAAAATGATAATTTTTTTTTATAATATTTTAGATATAAGTAGAGGGCTCATGCCCCGATGTGATACATATTTTTTTGTAATTTTTTTCCAAGTAAATAATAAAATATGAATTTTTTATTACAAATTTTAAAAAAATATAAAAAATGTCTGACCACCTTAACTTGGTCAAAACTTCATGAAATTCAATTTTTTCTTTCTTTAATCCTATAGTATGCAAAGCATAGAATGTGACACATGTTTTGGATTCAAAAAATGTGATACCGTTTGAAAGCTATAGATATTTTTCAATCAACCTATCAATCGAGACTTTAGTCATAATTTGAATAGAAAATGAATAATAATTACTTATTAAATTCAAAGAATAATTTATATTGATGGAAAGTTGATTCCAAGTGGGAATGATGGGAAAGTGAACCAAGAGGCAAAGTTATTCTTGTTGTAGTTTGTAATTCTAGAAACTAGTGTTTGGACACCACTTTCAATCTTTCCACCAAGGTTTGCAAGAATTGATACCACTTTTATTAATCATATTAACTTGAATATCTCCCATAATTGTATGGTCATAATATGAATCTCCTTGATGCTACCACCTTGAGAGATATTCTATAATGACAAAAAAATATATAGTATCATCTCAGGATTGTGCACATAATAGTTATTTTAAAATTTAAAATTTAATTAAAAACAATGTATGCCCATGGATGTAGTAAATAAATTAATTCTAAAATAAAATAAAATTATTTTTAAGAAAATAATAAATGAAAGCATTTCTACATGTAGAATTAAATATGATATAAAATTGTTATTATTATTGTAAAGAATAAAAGTAAAATAAATTTGTTGCAAAAAGTAAATAAATAACGTAGATAAAATATGACAATTCTTAAATAAAAATTGAAAAATTATTGTAAAAAATAAAATAGAATGATTTTTTAAATAAATAGAATATTTTTAAAATAAAATAAAATAATTCTTAAATTCAAAATTAGACATTTTAACTAGATCAATTTAAAAGAAACTAACATATATTAATCTATAAGCATCATAAGACCCAACATCTTTTATATAGATATATTTAAGATATCACATTTATTAATTATTTATATAATTTTATATATTTAAATTAATTTTCATAATTGTTAATACTTTAATAATTCTTCTTATTTTTTAATTTTTAAGTGGTAAATTTTCTAATTTTCCTATTTGTATAGCTTTATAATTCTATAATTTTTATTTTTAAATATTATAAATTTACTATTTTAATTAATTCATAAGTTTATTAATTTAAATAATTTTATAATTTTATTCATTTAATAGCTTTTAATGTTATTAATTTATTGAATATATTATTTGGTAAATTATATGTATGTGTATGTATACACACACATAGATGTATATATATGTCTATATGTATGTGTATTTATTTTACTATTATATATATAATTTTCTTAATTTAATATAATTTTATTAATAAATTTTTAATAAATTTTTATTTTTTAACTTTTATAAGTTATATTTAAAAATAATTATTTTTTCAAAAATATAAAAAAATTCAATTAAAAATGAAACCTTATAAAATTTCACACATGAACACACAAATAAACTAAAAAATATGAGAAATAAAAATATACCTTAAAACATAACTAGAGGAGAAGCAAAAATAGGTGTGTCAATAGGATTCCAATTGAATTTGTGTGTTGTTTGTGAGTTTTACATGCAAACCAAATACAAAAATTTATATACCACATCCATTTATACTCAAATCCCCTTGTATCAAATCTAAATTGGTTTGATTGAAGGCCCCTATTGCCATGGGTGTAATGCATGCATTAACTAGGTTTAATAAAAGGAGTTCAAAAATTCTTTGAAATTAGATGCACCCCTTGTGACTTAAAAATAACAGTTTAGTGGTACTAATAAGGGATGTAGACTATGATGGAAATAGTTTCAAATTGAGCTAACTTTATTCCAATCACTACTTTATTTCTAGGAACTAGAGGAGAGTAGAGAATCTTACTTTGGATGAGTGGAGTCCATTGGTGGTAGTGGTCCTATTTTGGACTTTTGGTAGTCTTGGAGAGGTTCATATTTGATTTAATGAAATCAATCTTGAAATCTTAAGAAAGTACTAATATCAATGTGACATGTGGATGTATGGAGATGTCTATAATGTGATATGTATATAGATAAGAGTGAATGCATGGGAACTAGTGTCAATGGAGAAGAGTGACAATGAAATGAGCATAACTTTAAACAAGAGGTTGGCATTTGTCAATATGTAATTGTATTAATTTATTCCATCAAAATAGGGACAAAATTAAACAAGAAACCATGGTTATGTAAATTTACCATTATAATAAATAATTGTACTTTAAATTTCTATAAACAGAATGCAATTGAACACTTCGATTATATATATTCAGATTTAAAATTATATCTCATGTATATAATGTAGAACATCATAACATTGCATGTTATAAAATTAGTAATTTTTATTTCATTATAACTCAGATTTAAAATTGTCTTCTCACTTAAAATATAAACCATCCCAACTCTCTATTAATTAAACCTTAAATTCCTCAAATAACATGACAAAAACATTTATTTATTTATTATATTTAACAGTAAATTAACGTTTATTATAGTAAACTGTAATTTTCATCAATAAAGTTTTTACCAATACCAAAAATATGATTCAATTAAAAATTATTCTGAAGCACTTTGCTTTATCTCAGTCCTTTTCTGATGATATTCTTCATCCACTGTCTTCTAAAACTCTCTCTGTCTTTTTTCAAAAGCTATTGATCTCCTCGATCTTTGAAAGTGTTTCCATTGAAGTTGTATGATCCATCCTCATTTTCCTCAAAAATAAGATTCTGCCATTGTCATCACACAGTGAAGCGTAGCATACAAGAAATCTTGATTGAATGCTTGGAGCGCATCAAGGATTGAAACCACTTTCTGTTTTTCCTTTCCGTACATGTTAGTGGGCAAAGAGTTTGGAGTTCAAGGGGAATTTGCGCAAGATTATGCAATTCTTTAGTGTTATTATATTCTGCTCGTAGGAGAAGTGAACAAAAGTAGCCATTAAGGCGCGATGATGTTATTGGAGGTGTTATTTTCACTGTCTGCCATAACACCATCTCAGCACTAAAAGCTTCCTTGTTTATCCTTACTCTTAAAAAAATTGCATTTAGTTACTTTTAGGGAGGAAAGGTTAAGGTAAGAGTCAATAAAAAATAATTTAGAATTTATATTTTGAGTAGATTTAGGTTATGATGATGATGATGTCTGTAAATCATAAATTAGTTTTGGGGTACGAAAATTGTCAAATTAAAATGGATAGTGTGTATAATATGTGAGTGCATAAATGTGATGAATAAGTGGATATGGTAAAGTTTTAGAGACGTGTTCAAAATATAAGGACAGGAAAAATGAAAAATATCTAGAAATGTGTGAAAGGGATGAGTAAATAGCGTGAGGCAAGTAACCCAGTTTTGTACAAAATTACAATGATTTTCAATATATCTACTTATTTATCCCTTCCATCGCATTTCTACATATTAAATGAGAAATGATACAGGTATACAAAATTCATCATTAGAATCTATAATGGTAAAATTTAAATACCCATACCAATACCTATTGAGTGTTGGGCCCAATTTGATGAAAATGCCTTAATATAATTACATATCAACAAACTGCACAATCTTTATTGAACTTGGGCTTATTCAATTGATAACAATTCATATGTATAATATTTTATATAGATTAAATTGCATACTGAATATTTATATTTATATTTATTTATATAACTTAAGTTGTATGGATTCTAATATTTTATAACAACTTATATAGATTAGATTATAAATTTATGTAGATTAGATTATATATATGAATTTATTAGTTTTTAAATTTTATAAATTGTGAGCATGTAATATAATCCCTTGGGTACAAAATCAATAAATACTTACAATTATATTTTGGCATCAATCCTATTAACATAGATAATCAAAACATAAAACACAAGCACTATGATTAACTATATCAAAGGCTTCCTATCTAATCCCTTCTTTATTATCATATAAACATCTAATGCTTAAACTTTCTCTACAAAGGCACCTTTTTATTACCTCTATCTAATTCTTATCTAAGGATTTAGATCCATACCTTATCACCTCTATATCCCTCTTAGAAACTTCACCTCAAAAAGGACATGATTTCCTAGATTATTGAATGTTAGAATATGTGTCTCACCCTTAGAGGGATCCTCTATTTAAAAATTAACAAGAGGGTCATATAAAGCTATGAATAAAAAAGCAATGTCAACTAACCTTCCTTTTCAAACATGATTCCCATGCAAATCCTCCAGGGTGATTACAAAGTGTTGTAGTTCTGAGTTTGTCTGCCAATTGAGCTTTTCTTGCATTTATCATATATCAAGATACAAACTTATCATTTTTGAAAAATTGGTGTGATACTTGTGAAAGAAATAGTTTTTGCATCTAAATTCAATCTTCTCATAATCTACTAGTTATCTCAACCTTTTACTTCCAACTATTAGGGAAATTTTAGGTGGAAGACATTGGGTTGTGTCCATTTACAAAAGCATATGACCATTTGTGGAGTAAAATTATTTGAATACATCATCAAACATGTCATTATACTTCTCTATCCCAATACTAGTGGCTCAACGGCCCAATACCTTTCAAAATTATACTTGCAAATGTAGCAAGAAAAACCACATATAGAAAGAAGTAAAAAAAAATGTTCAAGAGTCATAGATTGAGTTCCATAGTTTGATTTTAATTTTACTAATTTTATTTGTAATTTCTTTCTTACTAGACCTATGGACCAAAAATTGTTATCTTTTTGGAAGGGACCAATGCTTTACCCTCTACCCTTAATCCTCCCTCCTATCTCTCTCCCACTCCCTCCCTCTCTTTCTC
>VDFB02358134.1:208875393-208910950 GCA_007258455.2 Sequoia sempervirens
CCTCCACCCTATACATTGGATCCTCAACCTTTACCCTCAACCCTCTACCCTCAACCCTTAAACCCTAAATCCTTAAACCCTCTACCCTCTACCCTCTACCCTCTACCCTATACATTAAACCCTCAACCCTCAATTCTCAACCCTCAACCCTCAACCCTTAATCCCTCAACCCTAGGTAGGTAGGGAAACATAGGTGAGATAGAAAATGATGAAGGGAGAGGTAGGTAAATAGAGGGAGAAGGGAGATAAATATAGGTAGAGAGGGAATGAGACATAGAGAGAGGAGAGAGAGATAAGTAGAGAGGGGATGGGGGGAATAGGTAGGGAGGAGATATAGGTGAGTATGTGTGTGTGTGAATGAGAGAGAGAAAGGGAGGGAGAGGAGAGATAGAGAGTAGAGAGGGAAAGAGGTAGGGAGGAGACATAGTTGAGATATAAAGTGATTGAGGGAGTGGTGGGTAAAGAGAGGGAGAGGGGAAATATGAATAAATAGATATGGAAGGAGATGTAGAGAGAGATGATAGATAAAGAGAAGTAGAGAGTGAAGGGATGGAGGGAGAGGAAAGGAGGAGATAGAGGTGAGTGTGTGTGAGAGGGAGAGAGAGTGAGAGGAGAGAAAATGAGGGGAGAGAGGAAGGGGGAGAGAGAAAGAGTGTAGAGAGGGAAGGGGGGGAGATACTGAGTAGAGAGGGAAGGAGAGAGTAAGATATAAAGAGGGGGGAGGGAGAGAGAGGTAGAGAGAGTGGTAGGTAGTGGAGGGAAGGTAGGTAGAGATGGAGGGATAAGATGGAGAGAGGGAAGGAGGGAGTGTGAGATGAAGAGAGTGGTGAGATGGAGAGTAGAGAGGTAAGGAGAGAATGAGAAAGAGAGATAAAGAGAGAGAGGGGGGTTGGAGAGAGGGAGAGGTAGAAAGTGATAGGTTAGACATAAAGAGGGAAGGAGGGAAAGTGGGATAGAGAGAGAATGGTGATTTAGATAGGAGGGAGTGAGAGGGAAGGAGGGAAAGTGGGAGAGAGGGAATGGTGATTTAGAGATGGGGGAATGAGAGGTAGGGATAGAGATAATGGTGAGATAGAAAGGAGAGTGAGAGAAAGAGAGGGATGAAGAGATAGAGAGAGGTAGGTAGAGGAAGGGAGAGGAGATATAGAGAGTAGAGAGGGAAAGAGGTATGGAAGAAGGCATAGGTGAGATAGAGAGGGATGGAGAGAAAGAGTGAGGGAGGGAGAGGTAGGTATAGAGAGGGAAAGGGAGATGAGAGATACAAAGTAGAGAGGGGAGGGATGGAGGGAGAGGTAAGGAGGGAGATAGAGGTGTGTGTGTGTGTGTGTGAGTGAGTGAGAGAGACAGAGAGAGAGAATGGTGAGATAGAGAAAAGGAGAAATTGAGAGAGAAAGAAGGGGGAGGGAGGGAGGTACAATAGTGAGAGAGATTGGGAGGAGATACAAAAATAAGGGGAGGGAGGGTGAGCTTGAGAGAGGGAGGGAGAGGAGAGATATATATAAGTAGAGAGGGAAGGAGGGAGAGAGGTAGTGTTAGGGAAGGAGATAGAGGTTTGTGAGAGAGAGACAAAGCTAGAGAGAGTGGTAAAATAGAGAGGAGATAGTGAGAGGGAGGGAGAGAGAATTATGAGATAGAGAAGGGAGACGTAGAGAGAACAAGGGGGAAGAGAGGGATAAAGAGTGAGAGAGAGAGAGATGTAGGTAGAGGGAGGTAGAGGAGAGATAGAGAGTAGAGAGGGAAAGAGGTAGGGAGGGAGACATAGGTGAGATACAAAGTGATGGAGGGAGAGGTAGGTAAAGAGAGAGAGAGAGAGGGGAGATAAAGATATGTAGAGAGGGAAGGAGATGTAGAGAGAGAGAAGAGATAGAGAGAAGTAGAGAGGGGAGGGAAGGAGGCAGATGTAGGGAGGAGATAGAGGGGTGTGAGAGAGAGAGAGAGGGGAGAGAGGGAGAAAGGGAGAAAGAGGTCCAGTGGAGAGATAAAGAGTAGAGAGGAGAGAGTGAGAGAGAAAGATGATACAAATTGTTGCCTACTAAAATTTGACCTCCAGATTATTGAAATTTAATTTTGAAACATAGATTTTTGGGACCTACTTTCTTTCTAGCACTTCTAGGATTTTTAACCTAAAAGGAGAAAGATGGGTCAAAAAATACTTATGTTTACATTCAAAAGTTAAAGTGATATGAATGCAAAAAGGATGAAAAATTCCTAGATGCAATGTTTGAATGCAAGAAGTTAATAAGATTACTTGACTAATAAATAGAAACTAAGGTAAAACAACTTGTTTGAAAACACATTATTTATTGCAAAATCGCCTACAAATGAATGGAGAAATGCAACATAAATGAATTGGACTAAAAGTGTGCACCTGGAACCTTGATGAAGACTAGAAATTGCTTTTGAAATTCTGTTGATGATGTTTTTCAAGCCTGGAGGACTCATTCTCCATTCTGGTCGAATCAGTCCTAGTTCTGTTAAATTGAGCTAGAACCTGTTTCTGTCAAAAGGGTGTTAGAAAATGTAGAAAACACAAAACTGACAAGAAAATGGGACTCATTTAGAACCCATGGTGAATAAATCCACTTTTGAATTTTTGGATTTTCAAAATTGGATTCTAGAGCATCTGATCTACATTATGACTTCCTACATGTGATCACTTCCAAAAGTCTAATTCACGGGTCTAAAAATGATATTTTGTTGATTCAATGCCCTTACTAATGCTATTTTCTTACTCCTACTCCCTATCCTACTTGTATCAGGCCCATATCACAGATACACAACTTGAACAATAGGTGGAATGGCCTATTTCAACATACTACACTCAAACCCTTAAGGGATTGATCCGGTTGAATGTAGCTCAGAGTGATTCCGTGTGTTTGGGTGAGAAAGAGGACCATGCCTAGCATGAACATGCCTATTCAAACACGTTGGAACATTCTTTTTGGTCACACGAGTTGCAGAATGAAAGTTGCACCACTTTGCAACTTTCCAATTCTTCCATTTGACACTTTTTCCATCAACTGAAATCTAGACACCACGGGAAAACCACTCTAAGATAAGGAAAACCAAGAGAGGTTATTGTAGAGGGGCCCAAAATGATCCCATGTGATCAAATGAAAATTTTCTAAGCATCACGGTGTCCGAGTCAGACCAGTTGCATTTTATAGTGAGAGGCTAAATGAAGCAAAGAGGAAGTATTCTTCCCATGATTTGGAATTGTGTGCTATGGTCCAAGCCCTGAAAAAGTGGAGGAACTACTTGTTACCTAAAGAATTTGTTGTTTATACTGATAATCATGCCTTGAGTTTTTTTAATGCACATGACAAAATCAGTCATAGGTACATGACGTGGGTAGAGTCTTTGCAAGCCTATACTTTCACAATAAAGCATAAGAAGGGCCAAGAAAATAAGGTGGCAAATGGTCTTAGTAGAAGGGAACTTGCAGTGCAAGAGATCCAACTACAAAGCATGGGGGTTGAAGCATTGAAGGATATGTATCATGAAGATTTAGATTTCAAGGAGGTATACAATTTTTGTGAGCAACATTTGAATTTTTTTCATGGTGAATTCTCTGACTTTTTATTGCAGAATGGTTTTCTCTTCAAAGGAAGCCAATTGTGTGTGCGTAAATGCTCAATGAGGGAGAATATCATAAAGGAGAAACACAGTGGGAGTCTTGGAGGTCACTTTGGCCTTGACAAGACCTTGGAACAAGTTAGGAGATTTTACTATTGGCCAGAGTTGCAGGTGGATGTGAGAAGGTATGTGGAAGGCTGCACAATATGTCAAAGGGAAAAGGGAAATTCATCAAATGCAAGACTTTATCAGCCACCACCCATTCCAAATAGGCCTTGGGAATGTGTAAGTATGGACTTTGTCTTGGGGTTGCCTAGAACCCAAAGAGGTTTTGATAGTATCTTTGTGGTAGTTGATAGATTTAGTAAAATGGCACATTTTTTTCCTTGCAAATGCACCAATGATGCATCTCATATAGCAGGTCTCTTCTTTAAGGAGGTTGTTAGGATGCATGGGATGCCTTTAAGCATTGTTTCTGACAGGGATTCTAAATTCATTGGTCACTTTTGGAGGACCTTGTGGAAGAAACTCAAGTAAAAAATATGTCCTCTAGTTCAATATACCATCCACAAACGGATGCACAAACTGAAGTGGTGAATAGATCATTGCGAAACCTCTTAAGATTCCTTACCAAGGAGCATGGAAAAGCTTGGGATTTGATTTTACCTTAGGCTGAATTTTCATATAATGAATCCATGAATAGGAGCATTGGTAGAAGCCCTTTTGAAGTAGTCTATGGTATGCACCCTAGAGGGGCCTTGAACTAAGAGATCTACAAGGACTTGCTAAGATAAGTGCTCAAGGTGAGGACTTTGCTGTTACAATCAGGGATATTCATCAACAAGTGAAGGAAACCCTTCAAAAGAATGTTGAGAAGTATAAGGAAAAGGCATATTTAAAGAAGAGGAATGTCCAATTCAAGGTTGGATACTTGGTGATGGCACACTTGAAGAAGGAGAAACTTCCAAAAGGAAAGTATACCAAACTCATGATGAAGAAGATAGGACCTTGCAACGTGGTCCACAAGTTTGGCCAAAATGCTTATGAAATAGAGCTACCTCCTGGGGTGCAAATCTCTCCTATCTTCAACATTTATAACTTGTATCCTTTCAAATATTTTGTGAATACAGGGGATGGAGCAGGTACACTAGCAATGGAGGATGAAGATTCGGTGAATTAACTACCCCCCAGCAAACCTATGACTCTTGAATGCATCCTCGACACCAAGGAGACAAAGAAGACTAGAAGGAAGGTTTACAAGGAATACCTAGTCAAATGGCAAGGTCTACCTGAAGAGGATGCAACATGGATGTCAGAAAATGATATTAAACAGCATGGAACTGCTATAGATGACCTGATCTCAAAGAGGACTTGAGATCTTTTTCTTGCTTGGGAGTATGGTGTAGGGGCACCCATGGGTCTAAGGGACCTAGAATAATTTTTCATGTTTTTTTTCTTGGTTTATGGATGGACCAAGGTCTTATGGACCATTTCAATGCTTTGTAGTAGGTCTTCTAGGTTTTTGGTTGAGTTTTTGGTCTTGGTGACCAACTTCTTTGTACAACATCTCCATCCTCCTTTGTAAGTCTAGTGCATCTTGGAAAAATAAAGAAAAAGGATGCCTTGTTGTATCTAGACACTTGAGGGGAGTCACCTTACTTTTTGACAAGGTTTTGAATGCTTTTGACACATTTTGGAAGGCTCTTTGTGGCCGAGTTGGTAGAAGTTGCTCAGAGTGCCTTATCTAGGCAATTAGAAGTCAAAGCATGAGATTAGTTGTTTTACAATGTCTCTCTTTTCAAAAGACAATTGCAAGAAGTTTTAGGGAGTTTCTAATACTTCAAATATGCCTCTCTTGGTTGAGGCAAGGTTGATGTTGATGTTTTAAAGTTTCAATAAGAAGTTTGTTGTTTTTCCTATGTTTTTGTGAAGAATTTGCTAATCCCGTACTTGGTACAGAATGTATGTTCACTTTCATGATCCAAGCCCATAATGGTTGGATAGTTAATTGAATAATCTTTCCTTTTGAAATGGAGTGGTGAGATTTCTTTGAGTATAAAGGGAGATATTACAATTTCTCTATTGGGTGGTCTGAAAAACCCTTAAAATCAGGGTTTTGGGTGAAAAATGTATATTTCTTCCATTCCCACGTTGTAAAATTGCTAAATCTCAGTGGGATGGAAGATATAAGGTTGTACTATCATGTCCTCAAGTTTTTGGAGAATGACAGGCTCATTGTTAGAAGTTGTACATGAATTTTGGCTTGACATCTCTATGTGGCAAGCATAATTGACAAGCAAAAAAAAAAGAGTTTTTTCTTGATTTTGAAGAATCTATTTAAGAGGAACTTAGGAATGGTGGAAAAAGGTATGGAGAACCTGTAGGAGTCTGAATTTTGGCTTTGGGGTGAAGGGGAGAGCCTAGATAGTCAAGAGGTCTAGGTGTAGGTTTGTGAATTAGGCCTTTTGGAGCATTAGTAGAAAGGGCCATTGTGAATGATGTTTTGACAGTCAAGAGGAAGGGTTTTGGAACCTTGTAGGGGTCCATCTTAGGTGTACGAATCCATAGGTTTGGTGTCTTAATAGTATTCCTTGTGTTTTTTATTCTGAGTGTCCTACCAGGCAAGGGTTGCAAGCCTTAAGAGAGAGTGAGGTCTAAATCACCATAGTGATGGGTGTTTGTTGAAACCTAAATGCTAGAGGGTTGTTAAACCTTGTTTTGAATTAATGATACATGATCCAAATGTTTTCAAGCTATTTGAGTGGTTTGAGTTGTGAACATTACGTGTGTGGGGTTGATCTCTTAAAGAATAGTGGAGTTTAGGACTCATGAGAGTATTTGAGAGAAGCATTCAGTGGAGTGACTTTTCCATTTTGTGATTGTGAATTTTCCTTCCCTGCCAGTTTGCATCATTTCTAAAGCTTATGTAGGATATTTCGATGGTGTTTGTGGGGGTGGTAGGAGTATTTAAGGTTTTTAAGTACCTTATGCAATAAACCCTCCTTTGTAGGGCTTGATTTGTCCATAAAATAAGCTTAGTCAATAAGCATGATGTGAGTAATGTATTGGAAGTCAGATGAAATGATTGAGGTGTAAATGGTTGATTGTAATATCTTGGTCTTGAGGAACTAGTTGGTAAAAGTGAAAATTTGGTGAGTTGTTTAAGGAATTGAAAGATTCAGAGCTCCTTATCAGGTTTTTGCTTTGAATTCATATAAATTGATGATGACAAAGGTGTGTTAGGATCTGATGGTTATAGGTTGTAACATAAAAGATTGGTTTTTGGTTATTTTTCCTAGGTAAAGAAAATTGAGTGGAAGGGCGCCTTGGTGAATGATGAAAGAGTGGATTGTTTAGTGACTCTAATCAGGTTTCTTGTGCATAGAACAATCATTTTTGTTGATAAATAAGATGTTTGAAGCTTGAAGATGATAAGAAGAAGTATTGAAATGAGTTGGCTTGTTGTTTCCTTCTGGTTTGCAAATGAAACAATTTGATTTTTGATGAAAAGAGAGAAATTTGAGTTGCTTATTCAATTTTATCTTCTCCTAATTCAATTGGTTTAGATGTTGGTGTAGGAGCACCTAGGTCATCAAATACTTTTCAATTTTGCAAAAGGGATGAGTGTTCAAATTTGTATTCAGTCAATCACAAAAGGTCATGGAAAAATGATGTAAAGTATGTTCAAGGTAATATAAGGTCTTATTTGAATGTATTTAAGGTTATGGGTAAGTTCTAGGTGGTCAAAGTCAGAAAATGCAAACAATGCAATAATGTAATATTGGTAAAAGTTGTTAAATTGACAAAAACAAGGAAATCAAGCATATTAAGGGTTAAAAGGGGTAGTTTCAATCAATGGAAACACAATTATGGAAAATGAAATATCTTTAAAAGGAATGTAAAGGAAAGAAAAAGCAGAAGTTTGTGTTCTTGTAATTAGATTTTGAAATAAAAATTCCCTATCTTTGAGTTTGCAACATTACTCTGGATTGTTTTGTTTTGTTGTGTTGGTAATTTTGGAACACCCAAAGTTAATAATAGTGTGAATACATGTAAATAGGAGTTAGTTTCCAATTTCAAGAGTTGGACTTGGTTATTTTTAGGAAACAAAATAATAAGAGGCAATTTTCAATGCCCAATAGAGTCCTTTTAGAAGCAAGTTTGAGAGTCCAATAGGGTTTTTCTTCACTAGTCCAACAATTTAGGTCGAGTAAATTGGTGGAGTAGGTTAATGTTAGGATTTTTTGCATTTTTTTATGATTGTAAGTGTAGGGAAAAGAAAGCATACCATGGCGGAGTTGTTGCTACACTGGAAAATAAAGGATTTTCCTACACAAAGTGATGCTACAGTCATGGGTCATGAATAAGTAAAGTATGCAAAGGATTGGAAACAATGTAGAAGGTCTTGGCAGACATAAACAATCATGTTCCAGGTGGTGGCCAGAGAAATAGAGGTTTGCAAGAGTATTTTTCACAAAACCCTCCTTGATCTGTGCTTTTACACCTAGGGTTTATTGGATAAGAACATTTTCATGGTTTTCAATCCCTATAAATGGTAAAAAATTGAGTTATAAGACATGCTTGAAGAATTTTTTGAGGTTTTGAGTGATTTGGAATGGTTTTGAAGGGGTATCCTTTGTAAAACATGCCTAATCTACTAGCCTTTCTTCAGAGGAGAGTCTAAAATCTGATGATTTTATTTATGTCAAATGTCTAAGAACTTTGATATGTTTTGATGTGCTAGAAAGTGTTTCTAAATGTGCATTGAGTTTTTTAATAAGATTTGATAGAGGAATGTACCTACCTGATTCAATGGTTGTTGATAGACCTACTAGAGGAATATGATATTGTCTGATCAAAACAAAGATGTTTGATTAAATAGTGGAAAGGATGATTTTGAGTGCTTGGTTACTATCAAACTAATGATATGATTGATGTTACTAAATTTGGTTAAG
Organism: Sequoia sempervirens; assembly: GCA_007258455.2. NCBI lineage: Eukaryota > Viridiplantae > Streptophyta > Pinopsida > Cupressales > Cupressaceae > Sequoia > Sequoia sempervirens. The sequence goes on from VDFB02358134.1 coordinate 208,883,925, forward strand.
GTGTATAAGACAAGTTTGGTGACTTTGATGGTTGGATAGGTGAGTATTATGAAGCCTTTTGAGCAAATTGGTGATTAACCACAAGATGATAATCAAGATTCTATTGTAGCATGAGTTTGTAACCTGTAAATAGACTACTCCAGTCAAAATATGGTGAGTATATTGCCTTATAATGGACTGATAACAACAAGGTATGGTTTAGTTTATTTGTTGCCTTGGTGAATAAATGAAAGGATGAATTGTTCAAGTGTCAATAATCAGGTTTATGTTGGTTTTATGGTGGTTGAGAATGATATGAATCTAATTGATGAAGTCAAAGTTTTCTTTAATATGGTTTTTTCTTTGAATGATTCAATTGGAATAATGATTAGTGGAATGATGAATGATGGCCTATGGAATGACTAAGAGAATTTGAGTGGATTTTGGTTGAATGAAAAGTAGATTTATGATGAAATTATAATTGATCTTCTCCTGATTCTATTTGGGATTGAAATCCCTTGAAGAAATGATGTTGATGGTGTTTTTTGGATGCTTTGCATCAGATGTACCCTGATGATTGATTGTTTTGATATGATGCTCTACATCACTAACTACCTTGTCTATGCTATTGCTTACTATTATGGTTTCATAGATTTTTCCAAGCATCCATAGTTTTTCGTGCTGGTGCACCTTTGCAAGAACAAGCCTCCATGTGGAGTAATTGCATCGTGCTTACTATGTTGACTTTCTAAACAACTATATTGTACAGTTAAAATTTTGTCATCTATCAACATCTAGTTATTAGTTATGGAATTTGAAGTAATGCTTTGAGTTTGAATGATGTGTAATGCAATGTAACCAGCAATATGAATATAAACTACACAAATCTATTAAGTAGAATTTATTAGTTAAGTTCTCTTTATTCTATTACCTCTATGTACATTTGAGTGAATCCACTGGCACTAGGAGGCATTTGCATGAAACTACCAATATTAGCCTGTTCAACATCCAAAATCACATGTATTAAAATACCTTTCGTAAAAAAATGCTATTAACATGTAATAAATTTATAATTGTTTACTAGTTACATACCCCACTGATAGGTGTACTGCAGAAATAAGTAGGTGGAGGACCGGTGTATTTAGTCTCAACACTGTGACCCTACAATTTTATTAAAATAATAAAACTAGATTAGTTATTCATGCATTTTAGAATTGAAATTTAATAAATTAAACTCAATGAACATGCTAACTTTTACCTAACTATCAATGCCATATGCACAATGCAAAATGTCAACTGTCCTCTCCATCCCCGTAGCAGCATACAGATCATGTGTAGCAGCATATGGATCCTGCGTAGCAACCTCATGAGTGCTAGTGGGGTCATATGAAAAAGTCGCCCCACAAGATTGACACACATGGGTTCAAAGGCTACCACCTGAGGACTCCCCTAGATGGCACTGTACAATAGGGCTAGTATGATGGATTACACTCTGGGTCAAAGTGTTGATCCCCTGCAATGTCTATACATCGACACTCTCCTTCACAACGACAAACATAACAATGTGCTCACAAGGCAGCCTAGCGAGAGGTCGTCGCCCTTGCCGCATAGGATCTAGATGTGCAGCAGGCCTATCTTGAGTTGACCCCCCACCTCTCCCCTAGAACTCCCTCATATCAAAATAATTTTGGATTTGGTTTAATACAAAATCACTATATAGTTTCCTAAGAAAATATTAGGGGACTTCACAATTGTTGCACAATTGGTAATCAAAGACCAAGTACCACCTATCATAAAAAATGGTTCCTAATCTCTTGGTGGTGGCACCAATGAATAGGAAACCTCTTCGCATTGAGGCTAAGATTTTGATTTGTTCTAGGGTCAGTGAATAAAGAGTGCAAATCACCTTTAGTAATTTTTAAATCTTTTACTTGTTTATATGATAGTTTATCTACATAATATCCCCTAGCTGCCTGCCTTCTATCTTACCATCTCATCATTTGTTGGGTTATTGAATTTTCTAGTGTCATTCTTTCTGCAATTGAAGCATTTGGATCACTCAACCTACTAATAAGATCCTCAATTTTTTTTTTTTTGTTTTCAGTTTCACTCAAATTTTGTTGAGTGCTAGGAGGGTGTTGAGTGATTGGTGGGGGAGGTTGATTTTGTTGAGGAGGATTTGTTTGTTCTTCTTGTTGAGGATTTTCAGGATTTGTAGGATTATTTGTATCTCCTACAAATTAAAAAAAACAATCAAATCTAACCTAAAACAAACAAAATCAACTTGAAACTAAGAAATTCAAAACAAATAGCACACAATACTTACCTCCTGCACCTCTTCATCATCATGGAGCCATCTTTGCAAATGATAAACAACTATTGTTGATGAATTTTGTAGAATTCCTCCTCCTAAAACATGACCACAAAAATGAGGATTTTTGGCCACACGCAAAGTAGAAAAACAGAGAAGAGAAAATGAATAGCTTTCACTTTTTTTTTTCTTTTAAAACACCATAACACGAGCGTGTTATTACGTGCTCGCGTTATGGAATTTTCAATATTTTTTTGAAGTTGGCCACAAAATTGTAACCCAACTTCATGCACCCGCCCACTCCTCTTGTGCTAGTTATGCATGCTCCTTTAGATCCTCTAGTTAATTCCTCAATAGCTCTAATTGATCATTTTTTATTAATTATCCCTACTAATAAGTATTTATGGGGTGCTAATAATTTATTATCCTTAAGTTCTAATATAGATGTCCTCCTTTGAGGATACATAAACAAATATCTCCAACTTCCTTACATCCTTTTGTTAATGCATTTGTTTTAGGCTCACTTCCTATGGATTTATGTCTTGATGGTGAATATGGTAACATTTCATGGTCTATGGTATATAATAGGAAGAAAGGTCCTCAAAAAGTAGTTTCAAGTGCTTAAAATGTGTATTTTTATTCCTATATTATGGAAGTAAATAGAGCTAGATTTAATTTATGGATTCCAATCTTGGCCCCCTTTGGCTTTGTAGTGTTATTGACTTGTTACACTATTGTCGATTAATCTTACTTAGCCTTGTTATATGATTTTTTTGAGTGGGTTTCATTGGTGGTTGACTTAGAATAATACAAGGGATTGGTCCCTTTCAAAAATATATCACTTTTTGGTCCATAGGTAGATTGTAAGAAAGAAACTACAAATAAAATTAGTAAAATTAAAATCAAGCTATGGAACTCAACCTCTAATTCTTGAACATATTTTTTTTACTTCCTATATGTTGTTTTTCTTGCTACATTTGCAAGTATAATTTTGAAAGGTATTGGGCCTTCTAGCCACTAGTATTGGGATAGTAATGACATGTTTGATGATGTATTCAAATACTTTTACTCCACAAATGGTCATATGCTTTTGTATATGGACACAACCCAATGTCTTCCACCTAAAATTTCCCTAATAGTTGGAAGTAAAAGGTTGAGATAACTAGTAGATTATGAGAAGATTGATTTTAGATGCAAAAACACTATTTCTTTCACAAGAATCACACAAATTTTTCAAGAAAGATAAGTATGAATCTTGATATATGATAAACACAATAAAAAACCAATTGGTGGACAAAATAAAAACTACACCACTTTGTAATCACCCTAGAGGATTTACATGGGACTCCTGTTTGAAAAGGAAGGTTAGTTGACATTTCCTTTTTTACCTAGCTTTACATGACCCTCTTGTTAATGTTTAAATAAAGGATCCCTCTAAGGGTGAGACACATATTCTAACATTCAATAATCCAGGAAATCATGTCCTTTTTGAGGTGAAGTTTCTAAGAGGGATATAAAGGTGATAAGGTATGGATCTAAATCATTAGATAAGAATTATATAGAGATAAAAAAAGAAGTTCTTTTGTAGAGAAAGTTTGAGCATTAGATGTTTATATGATAATAACGAAGGGATTAGATAGGAAGCCTTGGATATAATTAATCATAGTGCTCATGCTTTATGTTTTGATTATCTATGTTCATAGGATTGATGCCAAAATATAATTGTAAGTATTTATTGATTTTATACCCAAGGGATTATATTACACACTCAAAATTCACCTACAAAATAAAATAAAATAAAAAGTTATAATATTTAAAAACTAATAAATTCACATATATAATCTAATCTATATAAGTTGATATAAAATATTAGAATCCATACAACTTAAGTATATATATATATATATATATATATATATATATATATATATATATATATATATATATATATGTATATATATATATATGTATTGTTATCAATTGAATAAACTAAAGTTCACTAAATATTGTGCTATTTGTCAATATGTAATTGTATTAAGGCATTTTCATCAAATTGGGCTCAACACTCAATGGGTATTGGTATGGGTATTCAAATTTTATCATTATAGATTTTAATGATGAATTTTGTATACCTATATCATTTCCCATTTAATATATAGAAATGCGATGAAAGCAATAAATAAGTAGACATATTGAAAATTATTGTAATTTTGTACAAAGGTGGGTTACTTGCCTTATGCTACTTATTCATCCCTTTCACACATTTCAAAATATTTTTCATTTTTCCTATCTTTATATTTTGAACACATCTCTAAAACTTTACCATATCCACTTGTTCATCACATTTATGCACCCACATATTCATATAAATGCTATCCATTTTTATTTGACAATTTTTCATATCCCAAAACTAATTCATAATCCAGAGACATCCTCATGATCATAACCTAATTCTACTCAAAATCTAAATTCTAGATTCAATTTTTATTGACTCTTACCTTAACCCTTCCTCCCTAAAGTAACTAAGTACAATTTTTTTAAAAGGAGTAGGGATAAACAAGGAAGATTTTCTAGTATTGAGATGGTGTTATGGCAGACAATGAAAATAACACCTCCAATAACATCATAGCACCTTAATGGCTAATTTTGTTCACTTCTCCTACGAACGAATATAATAACACTAAAAAATTGTGTAATCTTGCACAAATTTCCAAGTTGACGAAACAAAGCTACATGTGGGAATTCATGAATAAATTGGAAATTGCAAAAAGATGGAACTAAATTAGAAACTTGTTATGGTAAGATGTGAAACACCTACAACTCTGTAACTTGCTTATTTTAAAAATTAAAAGAAGATTCAAAAAGAAATCTAGGATAATTTTTGATGATATATACATCTACGGAGATATTTGTGTGTACTAAAATATAGAAGTTAAGATTTCAAAATATTTAAGGGATGTTTAAGGAGTTTTTCCATTACCACCAAAATAAGAGAAAAAGAAGAGGGGTACCTATATTTCTAGGAGAAAAGGGGGGCATGTTATGAAACTACATAAAACCTCCCCATTGGGGGAATTATGCATCTATATAATGTGGCAACATCTCGCGTTATGTGTTTTTGGTAAGAAGTGGTTGAAGGCATGAGATATATTTTGTTAACAAGGGTTTGATGTTTCTAGTTAATCTCTTATGGCCAAGGCTTCTTGAGATCTATATTTATTTTTTGAGACCTAGTAACACATTATTGAAGGTGATTTAGAGATCTAGCAATACACTAATAGTTTCTTTAAATTATGGTTGTTGACTCTATCTATGATAGAAATGTACTCATAAATAGGTTTGGATTTAGGGACATCACTCTCTTGTGTTTTGGAATTGATTCTATTAATTCAATCTTGTAATAAAATCCCTTAATATCATGCCTAGACCTAAGTTAGGATTCCCAACCTTTCACTTCAATTTTGGCTTGATTCTTGCTAGGAAGCTATTGGAAATGTGTTGGGTTAGTTTTCTAGGGTTGACCCTACTAGTTTTGTTTTCACCCATGCAAATTTTACCTACATCTTGGTGGATTTATACATTTCCAATGATCTTGTAGTACATATTTTTCTTCAAGTGAAGGATCATTCTTAGGTTTATCTGCTCTATTATGAATGCATTCCCCTCAATTTTTTCTAGTAATTTGAAACTAGTCACTTGGATTTGAACCATATTCGAACCAAATATAAGAATGTTGGTGTGGCTTCTTGGTAGTAAGATGCTCTCCCCTACCATCTCACTATTGATTCCCATGCTCAACCTATCATAGTGACACCTTGTAGTTTAAATAATCCTCTTGTGCTAGCTCTTAATGCTCCTTTAGAGCCTCTAGTTAATTCCTCAATAACTCTAATTGATCATTTTGCATTAATTTTCCCTACTCATAAGTATTTATGGGATTCTAATAATTTATCATCCGAAAATGCCACTATAAATATCCTCCCTAGAGGATAGATAAACAAATCTCTCCAACTTCCTTAGATCCTTTTGTTAATACATTGGTTGTAGGTTCGCTTCTTATGGATTATGTCTTGGTTGTGAATATCATGGTAACGTTTCATGGTCTATGGTACATAAGAGGAAGAAAGGTCCTCAAAAATAGTTTCAAGTGCTTACAATGTGTATTTTTATTCCTATATTAGGGAAGCAAATAGAGCTAGATTTAGTTCAAGGATTCAAATCTTGGCCCCCTTTAGCTTTGTAGTGCTATTGGCTTGTTACACTATTGTACATATTAATCTCACTTAGCCTTGTTGTATGATTTTTTTGAGTGGGTTTCATGGTTGGTTGACTTATAATAATGTACAAGGAATTGGTCCCTTTCAAAAAGATATCACTTTTTGGTCCATAGGTCTAGTAAGAAATAAATTACTAATAAAATTAGTAAAACTAAAATCAAACTATGGAACTCAACCTATAATTCTTGAACATAATACCCACATATTCATATAAATGCTATCCATTTTGATTTGACACTTTTTCATATCCCAAAACTAATTTATAATCCAAAGACATCCTAATGATCATAACCTAATTCTACTCAAAATCTAAATTCTAGATTCATTTTTTATTGACTCTTACCTTAATCCTTCCTCCCTAAAAGTAATTAAATAATTTTTTTTAAAAAGGAGCAAGGATAAACAAGGAAGTTTTTTAGTATTGAGATGGTGTTATGGCAGACAGTGAAAATAACACCTCCAATAACATCATCACGCCTTAATGGCTACTTTTGTTCACTTCTCCTACGAGCGTATATAATAGCACTAAAGAATTGCATAACCTTGCGCAAATTCCCCTTGAACTCCAAACTCTCTTCCCACTAACATGTATGAAAAGGAAAAATAGAAAGTGATTTCAACCCTTGATGCGCTCCAAGCATTTAGTCAATATTTCTTGTATGCTATGCTTCACTCTGTGATGACAATGGAAAAATCTTATTTTTGAGGAAAATGAGGATGGATCATACAACTTTAATGGAAACACTTTCAAAGAAGAATCCTCTTCCTCCTCCTTCCTTCAAGGTCTTCACGAGCTCCTTCTCACCCACCATCAAAACACTAGGCCCTTCATGCTTTGCCTTGTCTTCTTCTAGGAGAGGGGAAAGGTTGTAAGTCTTCCCATCCTTCACAATGGAGTATGTATTCTTCTCCCCATCATGCTTGGTCTTCCTATCAAACTATGAAGGCCTACTAGAAATATATAGTTTAATACTTGTACTCAAAATTTTGTTCATTAGATCTCATACATTATAAGTCATGACGTGGATCGCTATTGTAACTTTGTTGTGATTATTTATTGTTTTATTTTCAGATGTTGGTTGTGGAAACACCTCCAAATGTTACAAGGGAAATGGATATCAGTGTTTCATCCGCTATACAATCCTCCATGGCTCTGATAGAGGAGGTATGAGGCAATTTACTAAATTTCAATTTACATTCGTTGTTATAGATGTTAGTTCTAGTGAAAAATCAAACCATTATTAATTCACAGTTTAATTCCTATTTGGATTGTTTATATAGGGCTTGAGCACACCTGAGCATCGACATGAAAATATTTCCATCGTGGAGAGTGATCATGAGATGGTCGTAAGTGATTATTTTGTTAAATATATCATTTCTTATAATGTAATTTCTATATATATTAATGTCTTTACTTCTTATTGTAATAGTTAAAACTTCACCAGGAGCTAAACTGTAGGAGGAGTAGCAGGAGCACTCCTTGAGCACAACAAAAATGAGTGATGGACTTATCACCATCAAATCGCCAAACAAAGGGAAATAATTTATTTCCAGAGCATGGAGAAAAATGAATTTTGATTCTAGAGCCCTTTGTTGTATGCCTAGACATGGCAATTTTGTACATATCTTGTATTGGATATATTTGACATTGTACACCTATGGGTATGTGCAGGATCATGATGGGCCAAAAAGTGGCAATATGATGGATATGTGGCTGATGACTTTATTTTTACCCAAAATTGATGAAACGAAAAGCGTTTTTAAAGGAGATTTTCAGCTTTCCACCAATATAAATTATGCTTTACTTTGAATTTAATAAATAATTACTATTCATTTTCTATTTGAATTTAGGGTGATCCCACAATAGTGGTTTACAATTTTTGGCCAAACTGGACACTGAAATTATTATTTTTAACTAAATCTTCACATTCGGGCACCTATAGCAGCTAAACCGTGAGGAATTTGAAGATGATGCAAACTAAAGTCTCGTCAAATTTTGTCTATAGATTCTAAAAATATTTTTTTCAAAATTTTTGGAATCAGATTGTACTTCTTTTTCCATCTCCCACAAAAATTGGTTTTTTTCAAAAAACAACATCTTTAAAAAGTGACGCACATCGTATAAGGCATAACTTTTTTTCCATGAGGATAAAATTATAATTCTTTCGAATTTAGATGTGTAACTCTGATATCTAGTGCTTACACTTGGTTAGATAGTTTTTCATTGAATATTTTTTCTTTAATAAAGTTTCGAAGTCAAACCAATTACAATTCAGACATTGCGTGACCGTATAATGCACAACTTTTTTTGTATATATCGAAATTCAATTTTATTTTTTTTGTTAGATCAAGGACTTCAATATCTAGTGCACTTATTTTTTTCAATTTTTTTTTGATAATCTACTATTATTTCATATGTGCAAAATAGAAACCTTCATTTTCAATGAAAAACCTATGTTTAATAAAACTAAAAAAACAAGTACATAATAAAACCAAAACATATTAAATTTATATTTGTTGGATAGATCATTTTGAGGACTACCTGATTCCAATTGGGTTTGTAAATATTCCTCCATTTTCATCCTCAACCCGAGCTTCGAAGCATAAAAAAGTAGGTTCTTTTTGTGAACAAGGTCAAAAATTAGGGAAAAGGTGGGTTCGCTAGAACCAGGGTGGTTCTAGCGAACCAGGGTTCATTCAAACCCTGGTTCATTTGAACCCCCCTCAATATGAATTTTTGTTTCATTTTTTAGGCAAGAAATGTGGGCTGAGTATTTAAAAAGGTTCATTCAAACCCTAGTTCAGTCGAACCCCTCTTTGGTTGGGTCAAACTTATAGGTTCATTGAAACCCCTAAAACCAATTTTTTTTCCATGGGGTCATTTTTTCTCAATTTTCCTTCCTCCATCAAATTGTAAACCACTATTGTGGCTTCACCCATTATGATTGAAGTCTTGATTGATAGGCTGATTGAAAAAATATACAACTTTCAAATGGTATCATATTTTTTGAATCCAAAATATGCATCACATTCTATGCTTCACATACTATAGGATTAAAAAAAGAAAAATTGAATTTCATGAAGTTTTGACCAAGTTAAGATGGTTAGACATAAGAGTTTTTTTATATTTTTTAAAATTCGTAATAAAAAAATTATAATTAATTATTTACTTGGAAAAAAATTATAAAAAAATGTGCATCACATCCGGACATGAGTCATCTACTTATATCTAAAATATTATAAAAAAATATTATCATTTTATTGTGGTTAGGGTGGTCAGATAGACACCTACTTCTTATTTTTCCCAAATTTAAGTACTACTGCATTGAAATTTCAAATTTTCACCAAATAGATTTAAAAATAAATAAAATAAACCTAGTAGTTTAGAAACTACATTCAATTTGCTATAGATTCTATTCTTACATATTTTTGAAATAATATAGATAAATTATTCAATTTTTTACGTCAAATTGCCTAACTCTATTTTTTCTTAATTTTTGCCACTTAAAGGCCTATTTTTTCCATGATGATCCTGCACATACCCATATATGGCATTCTCGTAAGCCTATATGGCTATTTTGTAACTATATTTTATACTTATATCGACATATATTGATGTATGTGTACATGGCTATTTGGTTCGAGTGTCCATATTTGCTCGTTTTGACAATGTCAAAAGCATGGTTGCATACAGATTAGGAGAAAGACTTTTCCTTTTAGATTAGCAATGCACATGGAAGTTTCAAAAAGTATCCTTGATATTACAAAAGGATATGTGTTTATAACATAGCAGAAAAAATATTTTGGGGAAAAAATCAGCAAACCAAAAGTATAAGATTTTTTGAAAAAATCAGGAACAAGTCTACAAAAAATCGAAAAAAAAATCAGATTTAAAAAAAAAGGGTAAAAAAAAGTAGAAAAAGAGATAAAAAACTTTTTTTAAAAAAATTGAAGGCATTTCCATAGCATAGAGATATAGAGAGCAAATAAGATAAAGAGTTTAACTAATAAATTGTAAAAAATAGATTTTTGTAGTTTACATTCATATCGTTGATTACATTGCATTGCACATATTTCAAACTCAAAGCATTGCTTCAAATTGCATAACTAATAACTAGATGCTAATAGATGACAAAATTTCAATTACAATACAGTTTTTACAAAGTCAACCTAAGCAATTATACAATTACTTCACATTGCATAACTAATAACTAGGAGCAGCTCCCAATTATGTTTGCTTGTCATGGCATTCTATGAGACCACATTTCTTTGAGGAATTTTTTCAAACAATTCACTACCTTGTCTATAGTACCACATTTTTTATACATGTCTACCAAAGCATTTTGTCAAATAGTTCACTACCTTGTTGCTATGGCTGAAAGCCTAAAACAAGTGCTTTCGAACAAGCTATGGATGCTTGGAAAAAATCTATCAAAAGCATAATAGTAAGAAATATCATGGACAAGACAGTGAACTCTTTGAAAAGATGCCGCAAATAAATGAGGTCTCATGGTGATGGAATTCCATGACAATAAAATTTTGATTGTCATGGCATTCGATCACCATGAGACCTCATTTCTTTGAGGCATTTTTTCAAAGAGTTCACTACCTTGTCTATGCTAACACATTTTTCATACATTTCTATCAAATCATTTTATCAAATAGTTCATTGCCTTGCTGCTATGGCTAAAATCCTAAAACAAGTGCTTTCAAACTACCTTGTAAGCAATATCCTTAGAGGATAGATAAACAAATCTCTCCAACTTCCTTAGATCTTTTTGTTAATACATTGGTTATAAGCTCACTTCTTATGGATTTATGTCTTGGTGGTGAATATGGTAACATTTCGTGGTCTATGGTACATAAGAGGAAGAAAGATCCTCAAAAATAGTTTCAAGTGCTTACAAATTGTATTTTTATTCCTATATTAGGGAAGCAAATAGAGCTAGATTTAGTTCAGGGATTCAAATCTTGGTCCCCTTTGGCTTTGTAGTGTTATTCGCTTGTTACACTATTGTATATTAATCTCACTTAGCCTTGTTTTATGATTGTTTTGAGTGGGTTTCATGGTTGGTTGACTTATAATCATGTACAAGGAATTGGTCCCTTTCAAAAAGATATCACTTTTTGGTCCATAGGTGTAGTAAGAAATAAACTACTAATAAAAATAATAATTTAACTAAAATAAAACTATGGAAATCAACCTATGATTCTTGAACATATTTTTTTTACTTCTTCCTATATATGGTTTTTCTTTCTATTTTTGTGAGTATAATTTTGAAAGGTATTGGGTCTTTGAGCCACTAGTATTGGGCTAGAGAAGTATACTAACATTTTTTATGGTGTATTCAAATGCTTTGAATCCATAAATGCTCATATGATTTTATAAATAGACACAACCAAATGTCTCCCACCTAAAATTTCCCTAATAGTCAAAAGTAAAAGGTTGAGACAACTAGTAGATTATGAGAAGATTGACTTTAGATGAAAAAAAACTATTTCTTTAACAAATATCACACCAATTTTTCAAAAGGATAGGTATGCATCTTATTATATGATAAACACAAGAAAAAACCAATTGGTGGACAAACTCAAAACTACACCACTTTCTAATCATCATAGATGATATACATGAGAATCATGTTTGAAATGGAAGGTTAGTTGTCATTCCCTTTTTTCCCTATCTTATATGATCCTCTTGTTAATGTTTAAATCAAGGACCATCTAAGGATGAAATTTAAATGCTTGCATGTCTTAATATTGACACAAATTCTACAAGTCAATAATCTAGGAAATTGTGTTCTTTTTTAGGTAAATTTTCTAAGAGGGATATAGAGGTGATAAGGTATGGATCTAAATCCTTAGATAGGAATTAGATAGAAGTAAATAAAAATGACACACACATGCATAAATTTTATCATTTCACAAATTAATATATAAATTGTTATAGATTTATAATACACACACTTGAATAAATTTTACTAGTTCACAATCTAATATATAAATTGTTATTAATTTATAATATAATCTATATAAATTGATATAAAATATTAAAGATATCAAGTTTCCACAATCCATCAAGTAATGCAATAAACTGATATAAAATATCACAATCCATGCAACTTAATCTATATAAATATATATAAATCTAACTTGATTGATTTGTATCAATTAATATGAATTGATATTAGTTTAAAATTTATATATGTAAATTTTACACATTTACAATTTATACAATCTAATATATATTAGTCGACATAAATATACAATATATGCAATTTAATCTATATAAAGTAAGATACATATGAATTGTTATCAATTGAATGAGCCCAAGTCCCCATAAGATTGTGCTATTTTTCTATAGATAATCATATTAAGACATTTCCATCAAATTGGGCCCAAAACTGAATGGCTATTGGTATGGGTATGCAAATTTCACCACTATAGATTTTAATGATGAATTTTGTATACCTGTATCATTTCCCATTTAATATATAGAAATGTGATGAAAACGATAAATAAGTAGACATATTAAAAATTATTGTAATTTTGTACAAAGGTGGGTAACTTGCCTTATGCTACTTACTCATCCCTTTCACACATTTCAAAATATTTTTCATTTTTCCTGTTCTTATATTTTGAAGACATCTCTAAAACTTTACCATATCCACTTGTTCATCACATTTATGCACCCACATATTCTCATAAACTCTATACATTTTGATTTGACAAATTTTCATATCCCAAAACTGATTTATAATCCAGAGACATCGTCATGATCATAACCTAATTCTACTCAAAATCTAAATTCTAGATTCAATTCTTATTGACTCTTACCTTAACCCTTCATCCCTAAGTAACTAAATACAATTTTTTTAAAAGGAGTAAGGATAAAGAAGAAAGCTTTTTAGTATTGAGATGGTGTTATGGCAGACAGTGAAAATAACACCTCCAATAACATCATCGCGCCTTAATGGCTACTTTTGTTCACTTCTCCTACGAGCGAATATAATAACACTAAAGAATTTGCATAATCTTGCGCAAATTCCCCGTGAACTCCAACCTCTCTGACCACTAACATGTACGAAACGGAAAAACAGAAAGTGATTTCAATCCTTGATGCGCTCCAAACATTCAATCAAAATTTCTTGTATGGCGCGCTTCACTGTGTGATGGCAATGGCAGAATCTTATTTTCGAGGACAATGAGGATGGAGCATACGACTTTGGAAACAATGTTTCAAAGATCGAGGAGATCAATAGCTTTTGAAAAAAGATTGACAGAGTTTTAGAAGACAGTGGATGGAGAATATCATAAGAAAAAGGACTTATAAAGCAAAAAGATCAAAATAATTTTCAGTCGAATCATATTTTTTTGGTATTCGGTAGAAACTTTATTGATGAGAAATACACAGGTTTATTAGTAAATCAACGTTAAGAATAAATGACTACCAGCAACATCAAAAAAACTTTATTTTCTTTTTTTCATGGTGCACCAAATTATCAAAGGATATGCTACGCCACCGTATAATTGGGCGCACTATCAAATTATGAAAATAATATTTGAGCCCATAGCTATATGTTGGGAGAATAATTTACTGTAAAATTTAATGTTTAATTAGATAACGAAGACAATTTTTAAAAAATTATGATGTTCTACATTTCATATATGAGATATAATTTTAAATCTGAATATATATAATTAAAGTGTTCAATTGCATTCTGTTGATAGAAATTTAAGTCATAATAATTTATTATAGTGGTAAATTTGCATACCTGTGCTTTCTTGTTTAATTTTTCTCTTATTTTGATGGAATAAATTAATACAATTGCATATCGACAAATGCCAACATCTTATGTAAAGTTAGGCTCATTCCATTGTCACCCCTCTCCATTGACACCAATGCCCATGCATTCACTCTTATCCATAGCCATACCACATTGTAGATATCCCCATGCATCCACATACCACACGGATATTAGCACTTTCCAAGGCTTTTAAGATTGTGACATTTGTCAATATGTAATTATATTAAGGTGCTCCATCAAATTGAGCTGAAAGTTACATGAGAATTGCAATGGGTATCTGACTTTCACATTTACAATCTTTAATGCTATGAAAATCTCACCATAATAGATTCTAAAGATGAATTATGCATGCCCACTTATTTTCCCATTTAATTTTATGCTTGTTATTGATAGAGTGCATTGTCACATGAACATATTAAAATTTGTTGTAATTGTCAATAGGCACTTGGACTGCTGGTGAAGTTGAATGGTTCTAAACGAGCCCACCAGGGATCAAGTCTTGTTGAGTACAAGACTCCAACATCATAAGGGATGAAGCTAGGATCGTTCCCCAGGAGAATTTGGCAGAATGGATACCCCTCTAGATACCCCTCAATCCTTGGCTCTTAGCTAAAGAGGTTTAGCCTATGGCTTGTGCTCTCGTAGCCAAAGAGGTTCAACATTTGGCTCATGCTCTTGTATCGAGTAGCAAATGAATTTGGGTTTGATATAAAAATCTCCATCAAAAAAAATGTTGCAATTTTATATAAAGTTGGGTTTCTTGAATTATGCTACTTACTTATCCCTTTCACACATTTCTACGTCTTTTTCATGTAATTAAGTATAAATACAAGGTTCTTTCACTCATTTTAGACCTAGCAAGTTGAATGAGCATCCTTATAGCAAATTGCCATACACAAGAGAATTCAAGTGTATATAAGAGCATTCAAGAGCATTCAAGGGCTGATTATCAAGCATTTTATAGCATTCTTCAAGCATCAAGCATCATGTTTGTTTTTTATCTAACAATTATGATGCAGGGTTTCATGATTCAAACTAGGGTTCCACTTGTTCAACACATTTACGCACTCACATATTCATATAAACACGTTACTTTGACAATTTTCATATCCCAAAACTAATTTATGATCCAGAGACGATATCATGATCATAACCTAATTCTACTTGATTCAATTTTTATTGACTCTTACCTTAACCCTTCCTAAAGTAACTAAATACATTTTTTTAAAAAGGAGTAAGGATAAACAAGGAAGATTTTTACTATTGAGATGGTGTTATGGCAGACAGTGAAAATAACACCTCCAATAACATCATAGCGCCTTAATGGCTACTTTTGTTCACTTCTCCTACGAGCGAATATAATAACTGTAAAGAATTGCATAATCTTGCGCAAATTCCCCTTGAAGTCCAAACTCTCTGCCCACTAACATGTATGAAAAGGAAAAACAGAAAGTGATTTCAATCCTTGATGCGCTCCAAGCATTTAATCAAGATTTCTTGTATGCTACGCTTCACTGTGTGATGACAATGGCAGAATCTTATTTTTGAGGAAAATAAGGATGGATCGTACGACTTTGGAAACACTTTCAAAGATCAAGGAGATCAATAGCTTTTGAAAAAAGACTGACAGAGTTTTCGAAGACAGTGGATGGAGAATATCATATCAGAAAAGGACTAAGATAAAGTAAAGAGCTTCAAAATAATTTTTAATGGAATCATATTTATGGTATTGGTAAAAGCTTTATTGATGAAAATTACAGTTTATTATAATAACCGTTAATTTACTGTCAAATTTAATAAATAAAGAAATGTTTTTGTCATGTCATTTGAGGAATTTAAGGTTTAATTAATTGAGAGTTGGGATGGTTTATATTTTATATAAGAATGACAATTTTAAATCTAACTCATAATGAAATAAAAATTACAAATTTCATAACATGTAATGTTATGATGTTCCACATTTCATACATGAGATATGATTCTAAATCTGAATATATATAATCAAAGCGTTCAATTGTATTTTATTTATAGAAATATAAAGTATAATTATTTATTATAATGGTAAAATTGCATAAATGTGCTTTCTTGTTTAATTTTGCTCCTATTTTGATGAAATAAATTAATACAATTGCATATCAACAGATGCCAACCTCTTGTGTAAAATTAGGCTCATTCCACCGTCACCCCTCTTCATTGATGCTTGTTCCCACACATTCACTCTTTTCCATATTTGTACCACATTGTAGACATCTCCACACATTCACATACCACATTGATATTAGCACTTTCCTAGGCTTTTACAAGTGATTTCATTTAGTCAAATATGAATCACTCCAAGGCTACCAAAAGTCCAAAATGAGACCACTACCACAAGTGGACTCCACTTGTCCAAAGTAAGATTCTCCACTCTCTCGTCTAGTTCCTAGAAATAAAGTAGTGGTTGGAATAAAGTTAGCTTGATTTGAAACTAGTGCCATCATAGTCCACATCCCTTCTTAATACCACTAAATTGGTATTTTTGAGTCACAAGGGGTGCATCTATAGATAGAAAATATAATTGCAAAGCATCTTTGACCCTTTTTTATTGAACCTAGTTAATGCATGCATTACACCCATGGCAATAGAGCCTTCAATCAAACCAATTTAGATTTGATACAAGGGGATTTGAGTTTAAATAGATGTGGTTTATAATTTTTTCTATTTAATTTGCATGTAAATCCCACAAACAACACACAAACTCAATTGGAATCTTACTTACACACCAAGATGTTTGCTTCTCCAAATATTTTTATTTCTAATGCATTTTATTTTTTAATTTAGGTGTGCTCATGTGTGTGATATTTTATAAGATTTTATTTATTATTTATAATTGAAAATTTTCTATATTTTTTTTAAAATATTGCTCTATAATATAACTTATAAAAATAAAAATAAAATACATTTATTGAAAAATAATTAATTAAAATATTTTAAATTAATAAAATTATATATAAAATAATAAAATAAATACACATATACAATACATACATATACATACATGTATGTGTGTATATATACATATATATAATTTATCAAATAATATAATTAAGGAATTAATAACATTAAAAGTTATTAAATAAATAACAATATAAAATTATCTAAACTATTAAACTTTTAAATTAATTAAAATATTAAATTTATAATATTTAAAAATTAAAATTATAAAATTATAAATCTATACCAAAAAAAATAAAATTATTATACTTTTATTCTTTACAATAATAATATATATTTTATATAATGCTTTATTCTACATGTAGAAAAGTTTTCATTTATTCTTTTCTTAAAAGTAATTTTATTTTATTTCAAAATTATTTTATTTACTTCATGCATGTGTATACATTATTTATAAATAAATTTTAGATTTTAAAATAACTATTATGTACAAAATCATGACATGATATTATATTTTTTGTTGCCATTATAGAATATCTCTCAATGTTGTAGCATCAAGTCAAATCATGTCATGACCTTATAATTATGGAGATATTTAGGTTAATGTGATTCATAAAAGTGGAATCAATTCTTGCAAACCTTGATGGAAAGATTTGAAGTGGTGTCCAAACACTAGTTTCTACAATTACAAACCACAAGGATTCCTTTGGCTCTTACTTCACTTGCCCATGGTTCTCACTTGGAATGAATAGTGACACTTCTATACACTAGCCTTGATTTGGTAGCATAAATTGCATACCATTTTGATGGCAGTTTTGGAACTTAAATTACCCCACTTTGCTTGGTTTATTCTCTTCCAATGCATTCTTTTTGGCCTGATGTTATCTCATTTTGTAGTCCTCAATTCCTCAATTAATTTTATTTTGGGTCTAGGTAGAGTCTTTCAAACATACATTTTTTAGTTTTGCCCATTCCTTCAAATATTTGAACTTGAATTTATGAATTTTCAAGCCCTTCATACCATAACCTTTCTTATGGAACATTGTTGTTTTAGGGGATTAGCCTCACATTTTTCACAAGTTCAACCAAATATGACATTATCTCAAGGTGGATATTTTAAATTTAGCATATGAAAGAGATAGAAATTCAACAAGTTTTCTCAATTGTTCAATATTTTACTACATATTTAGGTGTAAAATAAGGAACTTACACTTTAGGTAACACATTTATAAGTCCTCCTAAATCACTTGGGAAATATCCCTTGTGTGGTTGTTATAATTCCTCTCTCCCTCTTCGTGTAGGAGCCACTTGCCTTTTTGTGGGTGCTATTATGGATTTAGTCTCTTTTCTTAAGGTAATTAGGAGACTCACTCCCAAGCATCTCCCTTGACCATGAGAAGGAATAGTGGTTAGAAACCTCCAAATTTAGGTCTTGCACAGTCTTACCATCTTTATCTGATAACTCCAACTCTTCAGAGTTATCCTCCTCATAATCTCCATCCCACTCCTCTATTGATTCCCCTATGTCATAACCAAGCACGAGACCCTTACCTTTCTGTCCATTAAAAATCTTATAGATTTCAGGAATAAACTTTATGATAAGAAGCATGAGTCCCTCATGGAGAATAGCTTTAATAGGGATTTTTCTATGATATTCTATGATAATTTCCATGGAGAGGAGAAAATAATAGGGAAACGATACCAAACTATTGTGTCTAAAATGATTCAACATAAAATGGTATCCATATAGTACAAAATACCTTCCATCAAGTGTGAAATATCTCATAATTTCTAGCACCACATCTCTCCACAATGGCTTAATAGAAGGTCAGTCATACCCTTCGCTTCCCACACTCCTGAGCTTATCTTCTTCCTTACCCTTGAAGACATTAGCTAGAGCACACTTACAAGCTCCACGATCTCTATAAATTTTCTTACCCTTCATGGGTAATCCCAGGATTTCAACAATTAAACCCTTGGTAACATTCATCTCCACTCCCTAATAGCACAAAATTTAATTATTCAACCCCTTCATAAACACCCCAATGACTTCAGAATCAAATCCATGCAGTTTAAGAAAATACGGGAAAATGCCCCCTTTGTCCAAATGCTCACACACAACTGCATTACCACTAAACTCCTTGTAGGAGAGAGGCTCCTATATACAATGATCTCCACCCATTGCAACTAGATACACCCTCACTACAACTTTCTTCTTGTTTTGATAAGTAGAAAAAACTAAGAGAATAATCCCAAAAAAAGACCAAAAGGCCCCCATAATCTATGTTAACCTAACAATCCAAGTACACCCAGCTATAATTACCACTTCCATGAGCTCGTATCCATAAGATATGTAATTATTAAATAGATGGAATATGAACTCAATACTCCTAAAACAAAAAGAGAGGAGATAAAGCCAAAATAATAGACACTTATCTCCCAAGGTTTCCACGACCAAGACAACACATTTGATAATAGTAAACAATGATCCAAAGATTAACAAGGATGGCATCATAAGAATGCCAAAATTTATGAGACAAGACACCCACATTCGCAAAACCATCAATTAGATTGTTTTCCTCACAAAAGACGTGATATTTTATAATCATCAAAGGAACTTAGAATAGAAAGGGAATCCTCTATTATATACAATATGGACCATGATGGGGGATTCCCCTTCATTAGACAATTGATAATATTAAGGGATTAACCCTCCAACCACAAATTTTTCACCCCAACCTCTTTAGCAAGAAAAGGTCATGATAGGCTATTGATGCATCTGCAAAGTGGTTTGTCTAGGTTCCCAAAGGGAGCACCCCCACAGAGACAAACCTACCATACTCATCATGTAACACTCCCCCACAACCAGTAGGTCTCGAATTCCCCTTAGAAGCACCATGAAAGTTAACTTTGAAGTATCCCTGAGAGGGAGCTTTCCAACAAACCCCCTCCCTGAAATATTTAGGCTTCACAAGTTCCTTTGGTTGGCTATAGAAGAAGATAAAAAAAAAATCTATTTGTGGTATAGAAGAAGATAAAGATAAGGAAAATGATGTGTGGGACCTTGTCATGGATAGTCTAGACCTTGTTGATGTATGGGGAAAATGAGATGACTAAAATCCTCCTCCTCCTCCCTTTTCTACTTCTCTTTCTACCTAATGTCCTTTATATTTATATGTTTTAGGCTTTAGCCCTATATGGACTTTAGGGATCTAACTTGTTTCCACCAATATTTTTTGTGAATATGTGTAACATTATTTTTAAAATTATAATATAGACATTTATTCATTAGAAAAAATATTTAACATATCTCTAAAAATTAAAACTACAAAATTTAAGCTATGCCCCACATAGTGTAATTTAAAAACTACTTACAAAATAAAAATATGTCTTATAGATAAAATATAATAATTATTTAAAAAAATAATAATTTATGTGTCTAAGCATATATATTAATTATAATCAGTTAAAAGTAAAATAAAATCATTCTTAAGTAAATAAAATACCTAAATATTGGTATTTCTTAGCACTCTCTAGATGTGTGTAAGTTATCTATACTATTTATAGTATTTTAAAATTTGCATACAACATAAAATTATAAAACTATTAAAGTAATCGAACAAAAAAAAATTATTTGGAATAGTTCTTGTGCATCCATTTCTCATGGAATTTCAAATATTTGAGTTATTGTGTGTGACAACAATCATATCCATATCATTATGGACTTATTTGTAAATGAGGTTTTCCCTCTATTGATGGATCTCCTTTGTTGGAAATTGGTCATGTTACCACAATTGTTTCCTCTTTTACAAATATTCATTTGAAGGTTTGTGGGATCCCCCAATTCTTCATGGTTGTGGAAAACATGCTTGAGAAGTCTAATACAACTGTTATTGCTAGGTTGCATCTTCCTAAATGTGGGACATTTAAGCCTCTATCCCATGTAGTGGCTTTTCCCATTATATGTTTTAGAAAAGAAGTGGTTGAGGGTGAGGAATATTTTATTTAAAATGTACCATTTACCATGTAAATTCTTATGGTTAGGCCTTCCTGCTCAATTCATAATTAGGTTTCTAGACCTAGAAACCTCTTATAAAAGGTAATATGGAAATCCCTACACTAGGGGTTTCTTTTTTATGGTTTTTGACTTTGCCTATGACATAAATATTGAAATCAAGGTATGGATTTGGATGTGGTGAAATCACTCTATTGTGATGATGCTTGAGTTATTTTCATTCATATTTTTAATCAAATAAATTAATTTCATGCTTATCTAGGCAAGGAACCCTATCATTTTTGTTCAATTATGTATTGTTTCTTGTTAAGAAGCTCTTGAGTTTATGTGTTGCGTCAATTTCATATGATTGACCCTACTACTTTAGTCTTCTCCCACATTATATTTCACCTACATCTTGGTAGGTTTGATCATTTATAAAGGACTTCTAGAAGATAATTTTCTTCAAGTAGAGTATTTTCCTTAGGTTTAACCTTTATGTTTTGAAGGTAATACCTTCCATTGTTTCCAGTTCTTTGAAACTAGTCACTTAGATTTGAATCAAATCATAAACTTTTTTGGTGGCTTCTTTTTGGTAGGATTCTCTTTATCACCATTTTACTATTAATCTCATGCTTAATGTATCATATTGCCACATGTCATAGTCTAGATACTCCTCTTGTGATAGCTACACATGTACCTTTAGAGCCTCGAGCTAATGATTGAATAGATTTGATTAATCATTTTGTATTATTTGTGCCTACTCCTTCTAGATATAATTTATGAGATGTTAATTTATTATTCTGGGGTTTCAACATAGACAACTTCCCTTTTGGAGAGATAGAATTAGATCTATCAAACTACTTTAGATCCATCTGCTAATATATTGGTTACAGTATCTCTCCCTATGAATTTCTATCCAAGTGATAAAGGTGGTAAAATTTCATGGACAAATATTATAGAAAGGATGAAGAAATTTCCTTAAAAATTTGTTTGAAACCCTCACAATGTGTACCTTCATTCCTAGATTTGGGAAGTGCACAAACATATATATAGACTAGCGATTATTTAATCTTGACCCCCTCTAGTTGTTTGGTGTTATAGGTTTGTTGCACTATCATAGTCTAATCTCACCTACCTTTGTTGTATGGTTTTTTTTGAGTTGGGTTTCATGGTTGGTTGCTTTGTAATTGTATAAGGGCTTGATCCCTTTAAAAAAATTCACTCTTTTGTTCCATAAATCCAATAAAAAGAATTTACTAATAAGAAAAATATTAATTAAATAATAAAAATGCAACTCAACCTTTGATCCTTGAACATATTTATTTTCTTTTGCCTATTTGTTATTTTTATTGTCATATTTACAAATATTATTTTGGAAGGAATTGGCCTTTCACCCATTGGAATTGAGATAGAGAAGTATAATGACATTTTTTTATAATATATTTAAATAATTCATCCACAAATTCCCTTATAATTTTACAATTGGGTACAACCAAAGGTGTTCTACCTAAAATTTTCCTAAAAGTGGGAAACAAAAGATAGAAATAACTAGTATACTATGAGAAGATTGAATTTTTAGGTAGAAAATGTTTCTTTATGAAGAATCACGCCTCCTATTGTTTCAAAAAGATGGGTTTAAATATTGATAAATAATCAAAAAAGGTAAAATCCACTTGGAGGATAGGCTCAAACCTACACGACTTTGTAATCACCCTAGAATATTTGAATGTGAATCATGCTTGAAATTAAAGGTTGGTAGGCACTACTTTTGCTTCACTAGCTTCACCTGGTCCTCTTTTATTAATGTTTAAATCAAGGATCCCTTTGAGAGTGTTTTTTTAGTGATTGTGTCTCTTAGGAATGAAACAAATTATAGGATTCAAAATTTTTGGAAACAATGTCATCTTTTGGGGTGAATTTTCCAATGGGAATATAAAAGGGATAAGGCATGCATCTAAATCATTAAATATGGACTATATAGAGGAAAAAATGGAGTCTTTAATATATAGAGTGAGGTTAAGCATAAGATTTTTCAATAATCATCTAAGAAGGGATTATATAGGAAATATTAGACAAAGTTATTTTTATTTTAAAGGGGTAAATGCTTTTGACCTAGAGCTCTGAACTAGTGAGGTCACAAATGGGGGACCTCATCCCCACTATAAATTCTCAACAATTACACCCCAATGGGGTTTGAAACTTGATGGAAAGAATAAAATCATAACACCTTAACCATAACACCATACCACTATTGGAAAATATTAGACAATGTTAATCATAAAAAGGGTATGTGCAGGATCATGATGGACCAAAAAGTGGCAATATTATGGGTATTTGTAAGGTATGTGGCTGACTACTTTTTTTTACCCAAAATTGATGAAACGAAAAAGGGTTTTTAGAGGAAATTCTCATGTTTCCACCAATATAAATTATGCTTCAATTTGAATTTAATAAATAATTATTATTTATTTTCTATTGGAATTACGACTTAAGTCCTAATTCAATAGGCTTATTGAAAAACATCTATAACTTTCAAACGGTATCAGATTTTTTGAATCCAAAACTTGCATCACATTCTATGCTTCACATACTATAGGATTAAAAAAAGAAAAAAATATATTTCATGAAGTTTTGACCAAGTTAAGGTGGTCAAACATACGATTTTTTATATTTTTTAAAAGTTGTAAGAAAAAATTCATAATTAATTATTTGCTTGGAAAAATTACAAAAAAATATGCATCACATCTAAACATGATTCCTACTTATATATAAAATATTATAAAAAATATTATCATTTTATTATGGTTAGGGTGGTCTATGACACCTACTTCTTATTTTTCCCCTAAATTTAAGTACTACTACATTGAAATTTCAAATTTTCACCAAATAGATTTTATTTATTTTAAATAAACCTAGTAGTTTAGAAACTACATTCAATTTTCTATAGATTCTATTCTTACATATTTTTGAAATAATATAGATAACTTATTCAAATTTTTACGTCAAGTTGCGTAACACTGATTTTTTTGAATTTTTTTCCACTTAAGGGCACATTTTTTCCATGATGATCCTTCACATACCCAAAAGTTTTATATTTTAATCACCCATATTCATAGGGTTGATGATACCAAAATATATTAAATATCTATTTATTGATTTGACACCAAAGGGAGCTGATACCATATCCACAATTTACCTACAAAATAAAATAAAAATAAATTTGATAAAGTAATAAAGTTTTAAAATTAGAAAATTAATAAATTAATATATAATCTAAGTTATATAAATGTAATTAAATTTACAATCTAATATATAAACTGGTATAAATCCAATTCAATTGATTTGTATCAATTAATATGATTTGATATCAAATCACATACACACATTCATGCACGTGCGCACACACACATACACATGTGTTTGTGTGCATGCATGCACACAAGCACACATACTCAAACACACACACCAATACATTATGCAATTTAATTGATATTAGTTGATGCAAATAAGTAATCTATGCAATTTGTTAGACATATCAATTGATATCAAATTAATTAGCTCAACTCCACATAAGGTTGTGTCATTTTTGAATTTCTAATTGTATTTAGGCATTCCATCAATTTTTTCTCAAAACTAAATAAGGATTAACATGGGCATTGCAAATTTTACCATTAAACTCTATAATGGTATGCAAATTTTTCCATTATGGATTCTAAGTTTTAATTTTGAATACGCATGCCATCTCTCATTTAAGTTTGTACTTTTTTTGAAAAAAAACCTACATAAACATATTGAAAATTGTCATAATTTTATACAAAATTATTTTTTTTGCCTTATGATACCTATTTATTCCTTTCACACATTTCTTTGTATTTTCTATTCATTCCATCTTTATGTTTTGAACACATCTCTAAAATTTCCCTTATCCATACTAATTTATTACATCTATGAACTCAAATATTCCTATACAAACATTATGGAAATATGACATCATGATCATAGCCCAATCCTACCCGAAATCCAAATTGTATGTATACATGATGAGTTAGTGGTGAAATAAGTACAAGAGATACGTGCAAATAAATAGATGAAAGGAAATAAAAAAGAGCAATGGAAAGTACTAATAAAGAGCAATTGTTTGAAGGAAAGAGATTACCAAATAAATTGAAGTAGCCAAACCAAGCACCACCAAAGCAAGAGCGACACAAGAATTTGTTAAGGGGAAAAAACAAGAAAAAACCCCAATATTATGAATGGAGGCAAAATGCCTAAAGAATAATACAAAGAGAGAGAGCTTCAGCCTTAGCTTGCTTGCATGAGCCTTGAAGAATGAGAGGAGAGGCACCTCAATAAGTAGAGGTGAGAAGAAGGAGTTATAATGTAACTCCCAACTCAATGAATGACACCATTCATCTATGTGTGTGCAAAGTGTCACCTCTTAAAGAGGTGGTTACAAATATTCCTTAATAAAGGAATTAAAAATAAGTCATCCTCACACATGTGTGAGATGACAAAAAGGACAAAAGACTTGTAGAGATTCCTTTGGAATATTCCTACAAGTTAATAAATAATTACAATTAAAGAATAACCTTTACCAAGTAAAGATTAATCTTCTAACATTCCCCCTTAAGCTTTACTTGGGGAGGTTACATCAAACCCTTCAATGGGTTGTAATCCAAGATTTTTACAATGGAAGAGAAATTTATCTTTACAAAGAGCTTTGGTGAGAATATCTGCAACTTGATCTTCACCTTTACAATACAAAAGAGAAATTTGCTTGTCTTCAATTTGCTCTCTAATGAAATGATGTTGAAGAGCAATGTGCTTGGTCCTTGCATGAAAAATTGGATGCTTTGCCAAAGCAATAGCACTTTGATTATCACAATATAAAGGAGTAGGATCCTTTGAGGTAGACCCAAGTCTTCAAGTAATCTTCTTAACCATAGTGCTTCTTTAGATGCATTTGTACAACCTTTATATTTAGCTTCTGTAGAACAAAGAGAAGTAGATTGTTGTTTCTTACTATTCCATGAGATTACACCTGATCCAACAAAGAAACAATAACCACAAGTGGATCTCCCATCATTGGGATCACCTCCTAAATCTAAATCAGTATAACCTTTTATAGAAAAATCACAAGTTGAATCGTAAAAGAGACCAAGATTAAGAGTGCCTTTAACATATCTTAAAATTCTTTTTGCAACTTTAAAATGAGTTTGTTGTGGTTTAGACATAAATCTAGAAACCAATCCAACACTTTAGGTGTTTTCCAATTTTGCATAAAAATAATAATGTAATAGGCCCAAATCACTCATTTGAAACTATTGATTGAGTTGAATTTAACATCAATAAGCAAAATGTTAGAACTAGAAGTGACAATTAAATCATCACTAATGCATTTGACTGCAAAATAGGACGAAACTGTCCGACAAAATATGTAAAATTTGATGTTCGTCGGGTGCTTGTAAAATTTGATGTGTAATTTCCAATTGTTTCGAAAGTTTATCCCCGACGTCCGTCGAAATATTGATGAACCTGGTGTTCGTCGAAATGTCGGCTATTATTTTCGTCGAATGTTCGACAAACATGAAAAATTAAAAAAATCAAATTGTGGCCGACATAAAGAAAAGTGAGTTCGCGCCTGATTTATTGCGACGGTGTTTTTCTCTACTTGAGATAGTTTGTGGAGAACTAAGGACGATTTTCTTGGGAAAAATCAG
>VDFB02358134.1:208911050-209016637 GCA_007258455.2 Sequoia sempervirens
GAAAACGTGTTGAGCTAATTGTGGAAAAAGTTAGTGCACATGATTTTATTAATGAATTTAAAAATAAGTTTGTACCTAAATATGGTCAACACTCTCATAATGTTCATTGGATTGATAATCAATTTCATTTATGTAAAAACACATTCCCAATTGGAAGTATATTATCAGTTGTTGATTTTGCTGAAAATTATACTCTTGCTCCACAAGAAGAAATTCAATCACAGTATTATAATTCAATGCAAGTAGTTATATTTGTTCACATTGTTTATAGACATGCAGAAGATAGTACAAACGATAATAGGAAAATTTTGAGAGAGTACCATTTTTATGTAAGTGATAATTGATTACATTCATATGAGTTTGTACAATATTATTTTGATATATTTTATAAAATTTAAAAGAGAGGAATTCAAATGCTAGAACATCTCATATGGTCAGATAATTGCACAGGTCAATTCAAAAATGCTAGAATGTTTTATTGGTTATGTAGAGTTCATAAGGAAAATAATATCAACACATATGGGTTTTTGGAAAATTTGGTCACTTGAAGTAAGGGAGAACCACGATGGAGTAGGTGCGTATGTGAAAGAGCTCTTGCTAGAGAGCAACTAAAATTTGAGGATGTTGTGAAATTTAGAGATGCATGTGCAATTGTAGATTGGTGTAATACCAAATTATCTACAAGAACAAGTGAGAGCTCAATAATTCGACACCTTTTTTGGTTAGTTGAAAGGCCGTGTTTTTCTCGACAAGATTGTGAAACAATTAATGGATACGCAAAATGGCATTCATTTAAGAGTTCAAATGTAAACACATGGACAATATGGACAAAGGGAGTTGTGTTTTGTCAATTTTGTATTGCAGGTGGTTGGGAGGCATGTGAAAATACGGAATGGGTCGAACAATGGAAACAAAGAGCCTTAACGCCTACATCGACAAATGTTCAACATGGAATGATAATTGAAGATAATCAAGTATTTGCATCAGATGATTATGATCGTGTTTTAGATCTTGTACAAGAAGGTACATTATTTATTGAGTTGAATTTTGTATGTATGCATGTTTATATGAGTTAAATATAAGTCACTTTTTATTGAATTTTGTATTTATTTTTGCAGGACATGTGTATGTTGTTGTTGCACCTGAGGGGAATGAAGAGGAGACAGATTACTGGTTGGTTAGATGTGTTGAGAGAAAACATAAGTTGGCACATCCTAGAGTGGATGATGACAACTTTGAGAATCCAACTGGTTCAGTGGTTGTTGTTGGCACTTGGCTTCGAAAATATTTGATGAGCAAGAATGGCTTGCCTGCATTTGAAGATTATGAAAGACACAAGAAGATTATACATTATTCACATTTGATTTTGGCAACCAATATAAAACTAGTTAGATATCAAGGGAGGCCTACTAATAAAGTTTTATGGACATATTAATGGATGATCACGAAACAATCATAGATGCATTAAAAAAGAGAGACCTGATGTAGATGGTACAACAGAATAAATAAATATTGGTAAGTATATCTAGTTGTTTATATAGTTAATTGATATATATTTGTATTTAATCATTTCCTAATTAAAGTTTTATAACATTTTTTTGTTTCAGGTCCCCTAAAATTAGATGCTTTACAAACAAGAGAGGAGATGCACATATATTACAATGGAATTCAAATATAGAGATAGGTAACTATATATAGTTCTAGATATATTTAATTGATAATATAAATTCATTATCTCAACTCCCTTAGTCCACCCTCTTGCATCCCTTAAGTCATTCTATCAACTCCCTTAATCTCATCTTTCATCCCTTAATCCATCCTCTTCATGCCCTTAAGTCATATCCTCTTACATCCTTGTAATCATAATCTTGCATTCCTTAAGTCACTCATAATTTCATAAGCCACTCCTCTTAGGGCCTATTAATATCCATATTGTAAGGTTCATAACATACATCCCTTAATCCACTATCATCCCTTTAATCTATTACATCAACTCCCTTAATCCACCCTCTTACCCCTTAATCCACTCTCTTACATCCCTTTGAGTCACTTTATCAACTCCCCTTAATCCACTCTCTTACATCCCTTTGAGTCATTTTATCAACTCCCCTTAATCCACCCTCTTACATCCCCTTAATCCACTCTCGTACATCCCTTTGAGTCACTTTATCAACTCCCCTCAATCCACTCTCTTACATCCCTTAAGCCATCCCCTTAAAGGACTCTAATAATTATGATATATTTTGATATATACGATGCACTTTGCATGCTAATCCATTATATCAACTCCCCTTAATCCACCCTCTTACATCTCCTTAATCCACTCTCTTACATCCCTTTGAGTCATTTTAACAACTCCCCTTAATCCACCCTCTTACATCCCCTTAATCCACTCTCTTACATCCCTTTGAGTCATTTTATCAACTCCCCTTAATCCACCCTCCTCTTAAGCCATCCTCTTAAATGACTCTCCCCTTAAGCCATCTTCTTAGGACCTGTTAAGCCATATCCTAGGGTTCATGAGATGCATCCTCTTAAACCATCCTCTTATATCCCCTTAAGCCATTCTCTTAAGACCCCCCTTAAGCTATATATCCTCTTAGGTCCCCTTAATCCATCCTATGGCAAACATCTTTTGAATTTGTATGGAATTTACTATATACTATTCTTTTCTCACATGAATTTTTTTCTTAAATGACTCATAAAAATTGTAGTTACTTACATTAATTATTTTTGCAGGTTCTCATCAAGTCGATCTACGAAGTGATTGTTGAACTGAAAAATTATTTTATCAAGAGACTATGTAAATGTCAATTTTTGGTCTTCACCTAAAAGTTGATAAGTTTTAATTGTATCTACATGCACATATATGTTTCATCATATTATATAGTTGTAATAAACATCTTGATATACATTATATATGTTTGTTCAATGTCACTTTTTAAATATCTTGTTCCAATTTTATAGATTATACATTTCATGTCTTGTATTTACCACATTTTATATAATTATTCAATTGTATAGATTATACATTTTATACATGTACAAGGAGATAGTTTTTTGGTTTATTGATTCAAATATTTGCTATCTAATTGGAAAATAGTTAAAGTTATCTGCCCTTAATTTATTATGAATACGATCTAAACTATTTAAGGAATGTTTTAATTTGTCACCTGACCATGTGATAAATTATATATATATATATATATATATATTAAATTTGATTCTAGATAAGAATTTATATAGTGCATGTAATACTTGAATATTAGATAAAATATAAATAGTCTAATGTATGAGTGCATATAATCATGAAAATGAACATAACAAGATATCATAACTGACTGCAATATATAATCATCATATTTTAAAGTCAACTGATATAAATAAACACAAATATGATAATAACATGTTCAAAGTAAAACTAGAGATAAATAGTCCATAGAATTTATATGTCAAGTCCAACACATATATTTAAATAAAATTAGAGATCTATAGTCCATAAAATTTATTTAAACCATCTAACTTTCAGGCTGATCGGTCAAATCAAGTCTCCTCTTTGTTCCATGTTGACTAGATGTACCCGCATCATGCTGTAAAAGAGTACAAGAAACTTGAAATTAGATTTAAATTTATTTCTAGAAATTTTGATATAATTAAACATATTTAAACATGAAAATATAAACTTATAGATAAAAATAAATTTAATTAAATATCTAGTATTTATATAGTAAAAATGATTTCTAGTATGCATAAATTACCATTTGATCATGTGAATCTGTAACTGGTGCATTTTCTTCAATGGGTAGCATAACTGTCACTTGAGAAGATGCAAATGCCTGATCTACTATATCCTGCATATTCATATAAAGCAAACAATATGTGAAAAACTCGAATATATATATATATATATATATATATATATATATATATATATATATATATATATTTAAAAGGTCCATAAAATTTTTATAGGAGATTTAAAGTAGAGTTTACAACCTCGAATGATATGACCTCATGATCACGCACCTGAGATTTCCCATGCATAAACGCCAATGATGTCTCAGGTGCACGGTCGGCCATGGGTATCTCATGAAATTCCTGCATATAGATGTACAACAGTTCGTATAGATCATTGACACATGTGTATGTAAATGAAAAAATTAAATTAGATCTATGATGTCTATTTAATTTAAACTTAACAAACTTTTGAAAGTACGCACATGTGCTGATGATGTCTCAGGAGCGCTCACCACTGTAACTTGTGGTTGGTAAGTACTAGGTATTGTATGACCTCCCTGCATCTAGATATAATATATCAATTCACAAATGTGTACAAATTCAAATTAAATTAGATATATATATCCACACAAATTATTTAATATATATATTGGTTCAAGTACCTGTCCAAAAGGTGAGCCTAGATCTACAACACTCGACATATGCACACAATGATCATATTGAGTTTCAGGCATCACGTGATCATGCATCTACACCAAACACTTATTGAATTAATATTATATTATATATAATTTGATGTTATTATTTACATGAATTTTTCATATTTCAAACTGGAATTAAATTTAAGTTCAAAAGATGAACATATCTGTGTAGGACGATCCTCAGAATATAGTAAATTCAGGTATGACCCTGTCCCAGATGCATGTGCATCGCCTGAAGTGGATGTCTGAGTATCCCTGTAGCCTGAGCCTCCATGCTCTCTATTGGCCACTTCAGTGGCCGCGTGTGTAGACTGCTGAGTGAGATGTCCTAAAAGTGAACTCAATTCTCCTAATGTCAATAACATGGTTTGCTGCTGAAATGTAGTAGGAACACTAGGAGAAGGAAGAGGAACAATAGGAGCAATTGGAGCACGTCGCTGAGGATCGACACGTGCTCCTAGTCTATGTTGAGGCATGCCACACCCAACTCCCTGAAATGACCTCATATCAAAATAGTTGGGTTTTTTACCCAACTCAAACTCAGCCCATAACTTTCTCAAAAAGTATAAGGGCACCTCACTATTGCCATGTGGTGGAGTATCAAACACCATCCACCATCTGTCCCAAAAATGTGTAGCTATCTGCGGGTGCCTACACCATAAAATTGAAATTCATTTTTTCGTGGGTGGAATGGGTTGGTTTGTTTGGGGATTAATAAAATATTGGCACATGGCTTGTTTGGTAATTTTCAGGTCATTGATTTCTTTATATGACAATCCATCCACATAGAATTGTCTCCTCTCTTCTCTCCATTGATGGAACCTAACTAGGTCCGCATCAATAGATCGAACATAATCGACAATAGTTTGCATCGTAGATGCAAACCGTGCAAGATGGGGAGGGACTCTAGGATCATTTTTTATAAGATCTATATTTCCTTGAATGACAATGAGGTTTGCTCGAATATTCTCTCTTAATTGATCTTCATCAACTATAGGAGGGGGTGGGGGGTTTGGCGGTGGAGAATGTGGAGGTGTGCTAGGGTTATGTTCATGTGGTGGATTGGGATGTATGGGATCTATAGGAATTTCTTGATTGGGCATAAAATCCTCTAAATTAAACAACGGATCCATGTGAGCAATGATATGGCAACTGCATGTTAAACAATTAAAATATATATATCAACAAACTAATTAAATAATGCACACAATTTGAAAGTTATTTAAAAATCACATTGAACATGCACAAATTCAAAATATATTTCATTTGAAGAACATTTGATTTATAACATTAAATAAAATCCATAACATTAAAAATTCATAGCATGTACACACATTAAATTGAGTCCAGTGTGGGGTTGTTAATATGAAGGGTAGATTTATGAAATTATGGGGTTCTATTAAAATTTATTTAATCTCATTCATTATTTTCAAATAATACTAAAGATAAGAATGAAAAATTAATAGATGACATTGAAAGGGACACATAGATTTATGGTAGTGACCTAATTGCAATGTACAAAATATAAAAAAAGATGAGTGAGGTTAAGCTCTATTCACCAAATTTATCCCCTTAAGAAATGTCAAATTCCCCCTCAAGACATCGATTTACAATTTAGGGTATAGGATGGCTTAAGGGGATCTATGTGTAGTAAGGTCTTAGGACAAAATGGTCCATGGCTTAAGGGAATAAAATTTGGTGAAGTTTCCTAATGCAACCAAATTTCATTTTAAGGTCCTACAATTCAAAATGAATAGATGTATTAATCAAGTATGACAAAATTTAATTAAATCCGAGGACATAAATTGATTTATCTAAAATTTCAAATTTAATGTATATAGATACTATTATAGTTTTTTATATTTTAAATATATCTTTATTTGTGATTAAATATTATTAAAGGCTACCTCTAGGAATACTCTCCTAGGTCTAGCTAATCCCAAAGTGAAGGAAAAATTATTCATTCTCAACAATCAGAATGGTATTTAACTCTTTATTTTAATGAGTTGATCCATACATCCTTCAAGAATATCATCTCCCTAGCATAAGTGGATTGATCCCTATACACATAATACACTATCAACACTTTAAAAATATATATTATTCTAGACCACCCAACTATAATTTTAATGCAACCTATATGTATAGGTAGACCAAAAAATTATACAACTCACACATCTTGAGTATTACCACATATAAATTCAATATTTCATTAGTAATATGCACAATATTGATAGCTAGTTATAACATGTATATCCTTCATTACTGGTACTAGATATTGAATCTAGATCCAACTTGATGTAAACCCACAGAAAAGTAACCATAATTTAGGAACACAACAAGAAACCACCAAAAAATTAAATTCCCAAAGATATTCCAATACTTCTTCATTTAGAATGGCATAACTAACCTTCTCAAATTAAGTCCAAAGAATAGATATTTAAATTTACATCTCTCTCCATCTACAAGAATCCTAAATAACACTCTCTTCATATTAAATTTATAAAACTACATATTTTGATTTTACATGTATACCTATAAAACCATACATGTATCTCTAACTCTATTTCAACATCTTTAAATAGAAATATATGAAAACACCAAAAATGAAATCCAAAAAATTGAATATCATAGATATACAAGACAAAAAAAATTAGTAAAAATTATAAAACCCACATATCAAAACAACATGAATCTATAACATGCAAGTACAAATATCTAAAAATGCTAGAGGGTTATCTAGGAAATTTAAGCAACCAAAATATTCCACAACCATCACTTTGTACATCCAAATAGAAGAACAAGGTTTTTTGGGAGCTTCTAGGTCGTGCTAAGAGATCAACTCTACAACTAACATGTAATGAGGGTTCAATAATCCAATTCTTCTATTTAACCATGGATTTAAAGAATGAAACCAACATATGTAAGAACTTTAAATAGTATTCAAAACAACTAGTACTTTCTCATGTAACTAAGAAGCCAAAAGCAAGAACCCAACATGAAAAATCTTCCATTTTGTACATGACCACATAATACATGAAAATAGAAATTTAATCTTAGAGGATAGTCTCATAATACCAAATAAGATCTACAACTATAAAGGAAAAAAGAGAGAAATAAGAATATATGCAACTATAAGAAGGAAAGAGATATAAATATACTTTATGAATCCTATTTCAAGAATAACTATCATTTAATTTACCACACAACTCAATGCATTGTTAGATGATTTATGGTTATAATATACTCATAGGGATTCTATAGAATACAACAATGATATCAAAAATCCTAATCCTATTAAAAAAAAGGATAGAATAACTCTATAAAATACATTGCATACATCTTCTACCCCAAGAATCCAATATATAGACATAAGGATTCCTAGGAAATAACAAAATGGCAACACCACAATCACTAATAATGCATGCAAATACTATGGTAAGTAATTTTTTATGACTCTCACATGTGTTGACCCATCCTAAAATAGATAATAACTCTTACACAATCTCTTTATTTCAACTTCACTATACAAGTTGGCCTAAGTAACTCTCAAGAACTCATCTAAGAGACACAAGATCTCTAGATAGTGGGACAAAGTAGTTAAGAAGAAATTATAAGTTTAGTTCACTAACATTAAAATTTATAATCTCATTCATTGCTTTCAAAGAATACTAAAGATAAGAATGAAAAATTAATAGAATACATTCAAAGGGACACATATATATGCACTAGTGACCTAATTGCAATGTACAAAATAAACAAAGATGAGCTTGAGCTCTACTCACCAAATTTTGAGAACTTCTTTGATCCCCTTAAGAAATGTCATACTAGGACCCCTTAAGACATCGATTTACGATTTAGGGTGATAGGATGGCTTAAGGGGATCTATGTCTAGTAAGGTCCTACAACAAAATGAATGCTAAATAAAGGGTTTAGGGTTTAGATTTAGAGATTTGATGACATGAAAACATATAGAAGACACATGATGGATTTTGAACCTATTTGGACCTCCAAGCACTCTTGGATGATTTAAAAAGGAAGAGGAGATCTAAACCCTAAACCCTAGACCCAATTTTTTTTCTAATCATACATTTTTTGAAACGTTTTTATGACATATACTCTTCCTTTGAATATTTATATAAATTCTAGATGTGCATGGCTTTTCAAAAAAAGAACCTAACTGCCACTAAGTGAGGAATCAATTAATCAATTCAATAAATAAATAATCTTAGAAAATAAACCTTTGGTTATAGAATTGAAAGGCAACCAAATTTAATTATAAGGTCCTACAACAAAATGAATGCTAAATTAGGGTTTAGGGTTTAGATTAAAAGAGATTTGATGACATTAAAACATATATAGAAGACACATGATGGATTTTGAACCTATTTAGACCTCTAAGCACTCTTGGATGATTTAAAAAGGAAGAGGAGATCTAAACCCTAAACCCTAGACCCAATCTTTTTTCTAATCATATATTTTTTGAAACATTTCTATGACATAGACTCTTCCTTTGAATATTTATATAAATTCTAGACGTGCATGACTTTTCAAGAAAAGAACCTAACTGCCACTAAGTGAGGAATCAATTGATCAATTCAATAAATAAATAATCTTAGAAAATAAACCTTTGGTTATAGAATTGAAAGCCAACCAAATTTAATTTTAAGGTCCTACAACAAAATGAATGCTAAATTAGGGTTTAGGGTTTAGATTTAGAGACTTGATGACATGAAAACATATAGAAGACACATGCGAATAAATTTTTACAAGTAAATGAGAAACCCTACCACCTAAACTTAGTGCTTTAAATAAAATATGTGACATTCTAGGAATAGCTTCAATCTATAGCCCATTTAAGGTTTATGTAAATTAAGGTAAATAGCCCATTTTAGGTTTACGTAAATTACAGTAAATAGGGTTTTAGGTTTACGTTTTAGGGTTTAGGTCCAAAGATTAACCTACAATGTAAATTAGTTTTTAGGGACCTATGTAAATTTTGTAACCTAGGGTTTTGAAATTTCTACGATTTAGATGTGTTCAATTTAGGTTTAGTTTTTAGGGTTTTCAATTTACAATTTAAATTTCTTCATTTCGTTGACGTTATTGGTTTTTTAAATGCAATTAAAAACAATAAAATATTGAACTAAACAAAAATTGAATATTAATTAAAAAACAAAAAAAAGATATAAACCAAAAAAAATGAGGACATTGAAAGAACCTGGAAGTCGACGAGGTCGCTAGTGTTGATGGGAGGAGCTGGTAGTGAAAATTTGGTGGCCTCTAAAACACATACGCGCTCTCCTTTCTTCTAATCAGCCTCTGATCAAAATGGTAGAAAATGAATTACAGTATAAAAAAATAAATACTTTCTCGAAATGCATACGTGTTTAAAAACGCGTACGGGTTTTAGGTTCGCGTACCCAAGTCTGAACGCATACGAGTTCGGATCCAGGCTCGGGTACCCGATCCGTAACACGTACGCGTTTCTTTGAAAATGCGTACATGTTTCTTGCGAGACTTTTTTTTTCCCTGAGATTTCCCCTCTTCGTGTACCCAACTTCTTGCTTGTACCCCAATATGTTAATTGAATGTTGATGCAAATGTAAACTAGGATGAAATATGTGAATGAAATTAGAAATGCAAAGTGTTAAAAATGTAGGTTCACCAAAATGAATCATAGATTTTTGGCACCAATGCACTTCTCTAGCTCTTCTAGGGTTTTTCACCTAAAAGGAGAGAGGTAGGGCCAAAAATACTAAATGGGTTCATTTAAATTATGTAATGTTTGATGTTATCTAAGCTAAATGAAGTGAAATAAATGCAAGTGATTTAAATGAATGATTATGAATGCAAAAATAATATTTAAACTATGCTGGAAAACACACTATGATATGCAAACAATGAACTAAGAAAGAATAAAATGCAAAACAGAAAGAGAAAGGTTAAATCAAAGTGCACCTTGGTAGGATTTGAAGAATATAGAATAGTCTGCATGTTGTCTGAGATTACTAAAAATAAATAATGGGACTCATTTTCCCAGGGTGGTGAATTAGTCTTGCTCCTTGTGAAAAACTATCGAAAGCAAGTTTCTGACTGTCAGGATCCAAAATCTGACAAAATCTAGATTTTTAGTCTTAAGGTGGGACTCATTCACCATTGGTGGCGAATCAGTCCTCTCCCAAAATTTTGAGAAATCAGGAGACAACTCTGCACCATCAGATCTGGAAATGTCTGCTTGTCGGGTTGCCGAAGTCAATTTTGTAGGAAACAAACATAAAACCTTCTCCAAGCTTGAAATATGATAGATTCGACTTGAAGCACCTAGTTGACTTGTTGAACAATCTTCAATCACCTAATGCTTGTTAAATCTGCATACCTAGGTTTGCAAACACACATGGAAGAGGGGAAAAATGGTTGAGGGTTAGCAAATAGGGGTTTGCTTTGGTCAAACCCCACTTTGGTAATCAAACCCTTAATAAAATAATGAAATGCAAGCGAATGATAAATAAATAACATGCAAATGCTATCAACTTACCAAACCCTTGTTGATGAAAATATGAAGTTATAAGATGCTTGAATGCTTGAGTGAATAGGTGAATGAGTGAACTTGATGAATGTGGAGATGTAAAATGAGGTGAAAATCACTTATTTATACACAATTGTGCCTTAGTAACCTATTAATACCTCATCATAGGTTGACATCAAGTGATTTTGA
The DNA here is from genome assembly GCA_007258455.2 of Sequoia sempervirens. NCBI lineage: Eukaryota > Viridiplantae > Streptophyta > Pinopsida > Cupressales > Cupressaceae > Sequoia > Sequoia sempervirens. The sequence continues at coordinate 208,922,208 of VDFB02358134.1, forward strand.
ATAAAAATCCAAAAGGAAATTTAAAATATTTTGAATTTGGAGCCAAGGGGGACTCATTCACCACCCATGGTGAATGGGTCCCACCTAGGCCCTGAAAATAGGTGTCAATAATTATCTTGTATTTAATATTGTTTGTCACACTTACATTCAAAATACACTTAATTAAAGCTTATAAGGGCATAAAGGGGTCAAATAAAGCATAAGAAAGGTGTAAATATTGAAGTTGTGCTTAGAAAAGCATGAAATCTTGTTACAAGACTTTACAACACTTCAAAATAAGAATTTTTTAGTGATGAAGATGTGATTTTTAGGTGAATTACAATGAATTGAGTTTAGAAGAGTGTAGAAATGTTTTACAACACTTCACAACACCTTCACAAGACGTCATTATTTGAATTTTAGTACCTAAATATGCATGTTCAATCCACATTGCAATATAAAATAAAAGAAAAACAGACCAAACATCATGAAACAAGACCTAAAAGGCCATATAAATGACAAGGGATCATTTTTATACAACACAGTTTGTTACTATCCCAAGGTGGTGGAAAGGACATCCAAGCTCTTGATATCATGACAAGATGTATTTATGAGAGCTCGTTTTGTGGGATTTTAAAGTGATGGAAGTGATCGACGTTACACACATAAACAATAGACATAATTTTGTGTAAACTTCTGGGTAGAAGACATGGAGACACCTATCCGTTTGATGGCCACGTGCAAGCTTTGGGTATTCTTGGGAAAGATAACTAAAAGTAGGTTGTGTTTAGTGTTTAAAGACTAGGAGCCTCTGGTTTTGGGTACGATGGAGTTGATATTGGGAAAAGAATTCATGGTGTCCTCAGAGCATTACTGTATGAATGTGGAAATTGCATCGTATTTCTTTGTGGCTCTCTTGGACCTACAACTTCCAAAGGCACTGGTGTTGCTTATGGCTTGAAAAATGATCATGGAAAACTTGCTAGGAGGGGTCAAAGATACCATAATTATTGTGGAATTGGGCGTGGGTATGCTGCAACCACAAGACTTTCCCAGAGTATTTCTACCACATATATGCGTAAAGCGTTATCCATTCCTCTTGGATGTAAAGGGAAGGAAGCTAGAATATCACAAAAAATGGGCATGACGAGGTGTGGAATTCTTGAAGGTGTGGATGTACCTGGAGGCAGCGCTGAGGGTAGATTGGAAGGAGCAATTCTATGAGTACTTGCAAGATGAAGGCATGCTTTCAGAGTGATGGTGGTTTCTATGGGGTGATTGTAAGAAAATTTTGATGGTCTTATGTATGTATGTCTAGTTTCCTATCATGCTATGGTATAGTAGGTAGCGGGTGAAATACTTTTGTATTTTGTAAGGGTTGGAATAGTTGGGATCTAGTGTATTGTCAATTCGGGTGGTAGTTGTTTGGTCTAGTTCGAATACAGGGGTGGGGGAACATAATTGAACACTTCACCACTGTGATGGAGTTTGTACACTCAATTTTGAGTTAATAAAAATATATTTAAGTATCAAAAAAAGAAGTAAAAATACTAAACATTGGTTTTTGACAAAAAATGGACACACAAACAAAATAAATTAAAGACAAAATCCTTAACATAGTCAAAATTTGAAAAAATTACATCATTAAATAGCTAAGAGAGAGCTTAACATTACCTAGGTGTTTATTTTACTCGACCTTGAAATACATGCAAAGCTTATGGTTAGCATGAACAAGATAATATGAAATTTTGTATAATATGTAAAAACACGTTTTTAGACATTGGAAAGGTAGTCCAAGCCTTTGGGTTGCAAATGCAAAGAAAATCCAAGACGAAGGCTTGGGTATTCCCAAAGCAGGACAAAACACAAGCATTTTATAACGTTCTCACGTTATTTGAATGCATTGAAAAAATGTGAGCATATTATAATGTGCTTGTATTTTGGATTGCATTAAAAAAAATTCTTCTCTGTTTTTCTCTTTATTCTTGTAATCTTTCAGGGAAACTATATACATGGAATAAGTATAAGTTGACATTTACATATGGACATTTATTTTCTTATACTTTAAGTTATATTTCATGTATATAGTTTTAGGGTGTTTGAGAGTCGTTTTGGATCTCTAGGAGTTATATGAAAATTCTAGTTTTTGGAAGATCTTATAATTTTTTAGACTTAGTCAAATTTTAGTAATCAACAAGTTGTATAATTTCTCTCTCTCTCTATCTCACTCATTTTTTAAACCTTACACTCTAGACCCCTCTCTCTCTCTCTCTCTTCCCTCCCTCATTCCCTCTCCCTCCCTCCCTCCTTCCCTCTCTACTTCTCTCTATCTCCCCTCTACCTCTCTCTACCTACCTCTCCCTCCATCACTCCCTATCACTCTCTCTATTGCTATCTATATCACCTTCCTCTCTCTCTGTTACACCATGTTTCTTAGTTACTAGGTTACTTTTACCTTTATGATTAAATATGATGTTAAAAGATGACTTTGATATGCTACACTTTATTGTGGGATTACTAAATGTTTTAATACATGACTATAAAAATGTGATGAATGAATATGTATTGTAATATATGAATACTTTAATGCTTTGATGATGCAAATGAATTTCATGTGAACGACTAACTTCCTTTGTGATGTATTAAGTTGGAAGCAGGAAGGAATCAAGCCCTCAGGTATGAGAGGGGGAGTATCACTAAAGAGAAGAGCTTGGTTTGGTAACCCTAATGTTCCTATTTGAGCTATCACACACTCACACCCTATTTTGGTTAAGATGAGTCAAGTTAGTCGAGAATTGGTAAGTAAACCTTCATTCATTGTTTGGAGATGATTTGAAATAGGTTTTGGTTTTGATCTTTGATTTCTTAATTGATTCTTATGTTTGAATTACATTATTAAATCTTTGTATTGAGTTTGAGTTCTTCTTTGTGTGTGTATATATATATATATAAATTGATGATTATATACATAGAATACATATACATATATATGAATGTGAAATGATAAAATCGTGCATGTGAGCATATATGTGCATGCATATACATAAGTAGAAATACTCACGTGTACCCATGCATGGATATATCATATGCATGAGGATACCAATTGGACATAAATATAATATATATATATGTATACATTATGTATATGCATCGATCAATGAACATGTAAATGTATTTGTATATATGGATATTAAGATAACAATATATGCATATAGTATATATATTAATATATATGTATGTGTATATAAATACATACATATTAATATATGTATATATATATATAATCGTTAGCATTGGAAAATAATGATTAAATAAATGAGTATATATATTAATATAATATAACAATAGGTGTTATTCATAGAAGCTTCAATTGCCTACCATGGTTTGAAGATGGCTCAGTCTAAGGGCTTCAAAAAGGTTTGGATTGAGGGTGACTCCTTAAATGTTATCAATAACCTTAAGAAGAGTTCCCCTTCCTCTTGGTCTATAGAAACTATTATTCTTGATGCTTTAGCAATTTTGAATTCCTTTGAACAATGTTTCATTTCTCACATATATCATGAGGGAAATTTCCTAGCGAATAAGTTTGCAAATTATGAGGTTTACAAGTAAAAAGTTTGGGATAGGATTGATCCCTCCCTATTTACATCCAAGTATTCTCAATCATGATATGTAAGCCTTTTAAGGAAGGAGTTCCCTTAATGATTTTTTTAAATCATATGTTGATTGTCACGTGGCATTTCAAATCAAAGTGTGATTTTTTAAGTGGAAAATCCTTGCATTTTATTTATGTGGAAGAGGTCCACGTAAAGATCTGAATTTAAGAATTATTATGACCTCTAGTTACTTTGGTACTCCCACACAGATTGTGAGTGTTTGGAAAGCTTCCTTCTTGAGGCTTCTTCTATTTTGTATCCTCTACAAATATTTGAAATTGTTGAAGTTGTTGTGGTTTTGCTTTGCTGTTGTTATGGGAGGTGAGAGGAATCATGTTGATTCGATATCATGTGACTCTTCCAAGAGAAAAAAAAGGTTTGGGAGTTGTTGGAGGTGGGGGGTGTTACTCCCGACATTGAAAGACTTCATGGCTTTGACCCAAAGGTTTCATAGGCTTTCATCAAGGGATGGCAAAGTAGAGTCCTTAGGGTGTTCGTGGATGTAAGTTGTTGATTCAACAGGTCTAGCAAAGAGTTGTATGTATGATTCAAGAGATTTTGGAGTCCAAATGTGAGGTATCCTTCCCTTTGGAGAAGCGCGATGAAGAGATTGTAGATGGGTTGGGTTTGCATGAGCAAGTGTTTGGCTCCTTTTGTATACAAAGGAGGCATCATGTCAAAAAGAAGGTGTAGAGGGATGACGACTGGTTCCCTCCTCATGAGAATTTTTTAAAAATAAATACTGATGGCTCTTCTTGTGGCAATATTGGTCTTGCTGGGATTACATGCATTGGCAGGGATAGTACTGGTAAGGTGAAGGGTAGGGTTGGATGGAACACTCACTGTCCCATGCTCTGGGTCCTTGTTCTCAAGAAATCCTAGGTGACTTCCCCACCTTAACCTATAGGCCCTAATGCTTGTTAGGCTCCCCTGGTTCTCCTGGCCAACCCTACTATCATCTCCATTTCCCTAACCAAGCCAATCTTGGTACTCTCTCTGCTATTCTCTCCTTAGCCCTTAATCTCCCTAAAGACTAACAACACCTCAACTCTCCATTAGACCTTGCAGGGGTATAAAGATGCCTTCAATAGTTTCCAACCATTCTCCTAAGGTTCCTGGAGATTCACAACACTTCACCTTTTCATCGCTTTCACAAAACCTCATCTAGGGTTAAAAAGGCTACTAGCCCTTGAGCCCCAATTAGGTCTCCTAACCCAAGAAAAGTGGAAACCACTGCAAAAACCTCCAAATGAACTAGGATATTTTCTTGGGATTTGTGTTTCCCATGCCCACACCTTGAATATTTTCTGGGTTTGGAGCCTGTACTGTCCGTACACAGCCCTTACTCAAAAAATGGCCAAAAACTAGGGTTTATAAGCCTTTTCTAGGCTGCTTCCAATCTGTCAGAGTTTTCTCACACCAAATGGGTTGATGTAGCCTCCTCCTAACCACCAGGCCTTGCCAAGACTCTCAGCTAAATTCTCCAAAAGGAAATTTTTCAAAACCTTAGCACCCCTACAAGTTAGGTGCCTTGCACTCCTTGTCTTCCCTAGCCGAACTCTACCTGACTCACCTAGGGCAAGACTTTGCTAGCAGATCCTGCACACACACAAGCCCTAAAACCTACCATATGTACAAACATGGATTGTAGGCACTATTCCCAAAGGTTCGTACAGTTTGTACGGTGGGAAAGTGGTCTATCATTCCATTTCCTCAAAATTGTCTGGTTCAGACCAGCAACAGGGTAAAAGAAAACTATTTATAGATGGTGCTTGAAAATTGAACAAGGAAGCTAGTTAATGTTACACAATGATTTTATTCTACCAATACTACATTCTACAATCAAAACAGTAGCAGTTCTAATCCATTAAATCTCTATTTAGATGCAAAAATAAAAAAAATGTAGCACAGAACGCAGTCTTCCTTCAATTTCACAAAATTTCACTACAACATCAACGCTTCCAACCCTGTTCCATGGTCAAAGCACACCTTAAATAGGCTCCAAAAATATTTAAGCTCTTTTTGTCGAACCTATTGATGACCTCATGGAAAAAAAAATGTAAAATCCACTGTGTTTTTCAACCTTTGCCAACTTTTTAAAACTCAGCAAGATGAGCTTCTAAACTTATTCATCTCTTCACAACTTCTTTCCTAGAGATCAAAAACACCTCTAAGATATCTTCACAATGGTCAAAATGACCTTTATGAAAACAAAACTAAATTATCCTTCTAGATTTCCTATTTACCTAATGAAACTGCCTGTTGTTCCTTAGGTGCTCTTGCACCATAAGGTCATCTTCTTCTTTTCCATGCATAATGAGCAACAAAATATTAAATTCATGGAGGGTTTGAAAATTATTTTTTCCATTGAGAGGGCTTGTACTCTTGGTTGGTAAATATAAATTTAATTAATGCCCTTTTTTTTGGAAAATAAATGCACTTAAATTATTCTAGACATTTGAAAGCTCCATTTTTACCATATAAATTCATCTATATCTAATTGTATTTTATAAAATAGTAAATTAAATTTATGAAAATTACTTTTTAAATAAATTTATTTAATTTTAACTATCATTATTTGATTTTAGAGTGATATAAACTATATTGGTTATTTTAAAAAAATTCTTATGCAATTCACCCTTAATAATTTTTCTATTACTAATAAATTTAAAATATATTAACATAGCATCATATACTAATTACTTAGTGACATTTTTCTAATTATCTTTTTTCCATTATTTATTAATTTAAACTATTTATTTTTAATGATTAAATTAAACTATTTATATTTATTTTGAAAATAATTATTACTAAATACTTTAAAACATATATATTTTTGGATTATAAATTTGACTTGTCTACTTACCTTTAAAAAATATGTTCCCTTTACAATACAAAATTTAGCTAATATTAGTTGGTCTTAAACTAACTTGTTTATTTTTTATTTTTTAAAATTAATATAAATTTAACTAATATTAATTTCTTTCAAAAATTATTTTAATTTAAATCATATGGATTGTAGAAAATTACTTTGTAATACAAATTAACTAAATTCTAATTTCCTTTTGTGAAATTTACTTCTCCAATATAAATTCAATGATTATTAATTTTAATTAACACTATTTACCAAATACTCTAAATATTATTTTTGTAATACAAAACTTATTAATACCAATTACCTAAAAAAAATTGAATACAACAATAAAATCAATTCAACTAATACTAGTTTTCTTTTGTAATTCAAACCAATGTAATTACCTACTCTACAATTTAAAATCAACTAAAGAAATAAGATTAAATTTATTTTCTCATGAAACTAAAATTGAACACTTTACTCAATTTGAAACTTAAAATTAAAGTTTCAAATAAAATATACTTAATTTATTTGAGTATTTTTTAAAAATAAAATTTATAATTTAAGTCTTCTAATTAAATATTTAATTTATTGTTTTAATTTTTTTTAATTTTTAATTTTTTCAAAATTTGAGCTTTTAATAAAATATAGTTTGCAAAAAAACCATCTATCTATTATTCTATTTTATAACCCTAAATTAATTTCAAAAAAACATATTTATAAAAGATATGGCTATATCTCAATTTATTTGATAAACTATGTCTAGTAATTTTTTCTTTCTATATAATTCTTTTATTTCTTCTTTCTATAACTTTTTTTTCCCAATATTTATTTCCCATTCCTATTTATTTTTTCTTTTTATTTAAATAAATATTTTATTGATTTTATCTATATAACATAAATTATTATTAAACATGCTTTAATTAATTTATACTTATTTAAAATAATTAATTAATAAAATAATTTATTAATACACTTACCTTATACTATTTCTAATTATTTTAAATTTATATTAACAATATCAAATATTATTATATTGCTCGTTTAGGGGCTGGGTTGGGTAAATCCAATAGGGATGGTTTCCAAGGAGGTCAAGTGGGAAAAACCAGCTGAAGAATGGTGGAAGATAAATTTTGACGGGGCCTCGAAGGGAAATCTAGGACCTTCAGGGGCTGGTTTTATAATTCGAGACTGGAATGGGAATGTGGTTGCTTTAGGAGCAAAGAAGTTACATGGTACGAACAACATGGTTGAAGCCTTAGCAACTCTACTAGCAGTGAAATATGGTAAAAATTTGGGGGCCTCAAAGATACATCTGGAAGGGGACTTGATGGTTCTAGTTCAAGCGATGATGACTAGAACAATTCACGCTTGGCACCTTCAAAATATGGTGGATAATATTAGGGAGATTTTATCATCCCTAGAAAACTTCAAAGTAAGTCATATTCAGAGAGGTGGCAATGTGGAGGTAGATATATTATTGAAGTGGGCACTATCCTTTGGTGAGGTGGGAGTTGTTAGAATTGAAGATCTTAGGGACGTAAGGTTGGCGAATTATTTATAGATTGGGAGTACGATGCATTTAATTTGTAAGGTGATAGACAGATTGGGAGATATTGAAAAGGCTAGATTGAGTGTGGGAAGCTGAGTAATGGCTGGAGAATATATTGTGCCATTAATGAGATTGAAGGCAATGTGTTGGTAATAAAGTGAAGTAATGACGACTTTCCCACATTTCGAAGAGGCATTTTGAGAAGCAGCAAAACCAGGTGGTGAAGGTGGTGGGATTCAAAATTATGGAGGCAAACTTCACTTTTCATTCACAAAGATCTTTGAATCCTTTTTTTGGTGATGCGTTTGCAAAAAGAATGGAAGGTCTTTTCCTCATTGAAGATGAAAGACCTATATAGTGTGTTCATATGATCATGGGCAGAGACTTCAGAGCTCTGAGAAAAATATTATGAACTAATTTAGATGTTTACTCATTGATTGCAACTTGGGGTTTTGATATAGGAGAGCCAGTGAAGCTAGTGAGAAAAGTCTTGCAGAAAATCGTCCATGAAGACTTTCTAGTGGGAATGGAGTCAATCTTTGAGTGGGTGGTTCTGGGATTTGGCTTGGATATACCAGAAGGAATAATTGATGAAGAAATGGAGCTGCTTTATGGACATTCAGGATTAAATCCCTTCATTCAATGGCCCGAGGGAAATTTTAAGGCCCGTTGTAGAGAGGAAGCTCGCCTGGGCTAGAAAGCTCTTAAATTGTTCATTGAAATTGTGGAGTTAGATGAATTTATAGAGAGGGATAAAGCGAAGGTGCAAGGGAAGGAAGTGCGTGGAAAGCGACTGAAGAAGCGTCTAAGGAGGAAGCAGAGGAAACGACAGAGGAAAAGGCTAGTTCATGAGCTGAATGAAGGAGCGTCGACCTTTGGGAGTATACATAAGAATAAGACCTTGGATGGCCCCTATTAGTTTTTGTTTGGGGGCATGTGCAGGATCATGGTATGCCAAACAGCCCAAAGTAAAAATTCAGAAAAATAAGGTGTAAATTTTGAATAATTATATATTTCAAAAAATTAGAATTTGTAGAAAATTGAATTTAGTTTCTAAAATACTAGGTTTATTTAAAATAAATAAAATCTATTTGGTGAAAATTTGAAATTTCAATTAAACTTAAATTTCAGGGAAAAATGAGAAGTAGGTGTAGACCACCTAACCATAATAAAATGATATATTTTTTTGATTTTATATATAAGTAGAGGACTCATGTCCGGATGTGATGCATATTTTTTTGTAATTTTTTCCAAGTAAATAATTAATTATGAATTTTTATTACAACTTTTAGAAAATATAAAACTTCGTCAATCGACCACCTTAACTTGGTCAAAAATTCATGAAATTTAATTTTTTCTTTTCTAATCCTATAGTATGTAAAGCATAGAATGTGGCATGTTTTGGATTCAAAAATATGATATCGTTTGAAAGTTATAGATATTTTTCAATCGACCTATCGATCGGGACTTTAGTGTAATTCTAATAGAAAATGAATAATAATTATTTATTAAATTCAAATTAAATCATAATTTATATTTTTGGAAATCTGAGAATCTCCTCTAAAAACCCTTTTCGTTTCATTAATTTTGGGTGAAAAAAAAGTCGTCAGCCACATACCCTACAAATATTGCCACTTTTTGGCATACCATGATCCTGCACATACCCTTGGGTCTAAGTTTTTAGTAAGTTTTTTTGAAACTTAGGAGGTTATGTTGTGAAGTTCTGATGTTGGGTAGTAATGTAGGTCTATAAATGAATAATTTCAGTTGTAGGGTAAATAGTAGGTTTACAGTGGACATGGTGGCCTTTGGTGATTTTTTGCATGTTAATATGCTTTTCTTTAGAATGTTGGTTTTTTGGAAGGTATCGACATGGAAATGTATGAACTTTTTAATTTCAAGCAATAAAATATCTCACATTACCAACCAAAAAAATAAAAATATATCAAATATTATTATATTATTTTTAAATATTTTAATTAATTTATGTTTTATATTTTTTAAAAAATAAGATTTACAATCATTAACGATTTAAAAATCCTTTTTATAAAAATATTTCTTTATGGGCAGTTGCAATTGGGCCACAACCTGTATAAGGCCGTGGGCCATTATAGAAAATTGAAAAAAATTAAATTAAATTTATTAATATTATTTATTTTTATTAATATTTAACATAATTTGTCCAAAAATTATATATAAATTGTGATTATAATAAATTTAATTAAAAATATCTTTAAATATATATAATATAATAAAAATTAATTTTAAATTATTTTTTAAATAAAAACATTATATATTAAATAAAGCATAAAATTTATTTACGCTAAAGGCGTATCCACTATGAAATGCAACAATCTCTTTTTTTACATCAATGACTGAAGCCATCCTCGAGACGACTCTCAACACTCCAACCATTCATCGCTCTTCATGTCACTCTTCGAGCTTTTGAAGCTCATTTTTACCATCCATGGTTGGAGAGCACGGAGGGCTTGGAAAGGTTCTCCATCTATTCACAACCGTTGATCGTTTCACTGGGCACTGCTACGCAATAACTCTCTGCCTTCCTTCCTCTCCATATGGGAGTGTTTCCAAAATATCTGTGTTTAATGTTAGATTAACTCTCCTTCAAAAATATTTGCCTTAGTTTCGAGACCTTCTTTTTTACTAGCAACATCAACAAGATTTGTCCAGATTCTTGAGGTAAGTCCACTCCATATTTTACTGCTTCCCCTGCCGCTAATGCATTCTACCTATGAATAGATTGAAGCAACAAGATAAAGAAACAATAGTATAGAACTTGGGTTTCCTAAAAATTTCTTGCGCCCTGTGCCCATTTTCTCTCACTGGTATCATTCACAGGTCGACACAATTTGTGCAGAACTATAGGTAAGTCACTTCCCATGATTTCGGTTTATTGTATTTTTTAACCTATCCATTTGCATCTGCTTCAAATTTTCTAGGGTTTTTTTTAAATCAAATCCATTTCATACCTATCCTGCCATCGCTGTAGCCTATGAGATCACACTTCTTCAAGGATTTTGTCAACAGTTCACTTGCCTATTCTATTATGTTTGATGGATGTCCTCAACTTGGTTTGAAAGCTCCCATTTGGGGCTATGCAGGGAGGATGCTAGCAAGGTTGGGAAGTTGTGCATAACACCCGCCAATTGCATCTGCTTAAACTTTTCTAAAGCCTTTTCAACAAACCCATTTGTAATATATCTTGCAATCATTACTTTGCATGACTTGACATCTCTTTTAGGAATTCTGTCAAATAGTTTGTGTGCTTTCTTCATGTTTAGATTCATCATTCAGAGTTAGTAAATAACGAAAAATGTTCACACACAACCTGTCAAATATAGCATTGATTGTGAACTTTATAATTAAATCTATTTCAATTTTGACCTGAGGAAGACTAGTGCTCATATGCCAACACTTGCTTACTAGGATGATGGAGTTTAGGCTCAGTTGCAGAGATTTTTTTTAGCAGCAGATATAGACTTGTAGCTAGAAACAACTGATCCTATTGACACGAGAGTTTAATCTGATTTTTACTAGGATTTCTGAACTTTTAACATGTGTGATCCTTTTATTTATCCTTAGTTTTCCCACCCTATCTTTGTGGGAAATTCCCATGGAAATTGTGCAAAGAAAAGCAAAATCTTATGTTTTGATAAGGATTTCCTTAAACTACAGTTTAAGTCTATTGAATCAGGCAGTTTTTCTACACATGGGAAAGCTTTTTGGGCTATTAGTATGGCTGATTAGTTTGCCAAACTTGATTGATGCTCACTCCAAAGAACTTACAAACAAATGCTCAATGCTCAAATATGTGAAAAAGGTTGATACTTGAAAAGAATGGTGAGAAAAATGATGAATTTGACTATTTTTTATTGGTGGACTGTCATTTTTTATGTCAGTCAAGTTTTTCTTGTGGACATGCAAGTTATTGGCATGTGTTTTGATGAGCTACTCACCAGGCCAGTATTGCTTGCAAGTACTCACCTAAGTTTTTGTTCCATGCATTAAAATATAAAGATCCAAATACAAAACTTTTTTTGATTCCACTATGTGATATGTATTCTATTCCAAATATACTTAACAGGCCAATTAAAAAGTCACATTGATAGTACCAAAAGACTAACATAATATATAGAACCTAGAACATAGAAACAGGTATTAGTGACCTTATTCTAGTTCTACGCTAGGCATAATTTCTGAGTGGTAAGTATTTGTGGCTGTAATGTTTTTTTAGTTCTTAAATTTTATAATGTATTGCTTATTTCACATGCTAATTGAGTGCTTAATATTCAGTTTCTTGTAAGATAGATGAATATAATACTCTTCCTGGTCCAGGTGTGAAGAGGAAAGCTAATGAGCTTAGTGCATAAGACATGCTCATCTCTCAAGAGTTGCCAAATGCTCAGGATGACACTGTTGATGGTAATGATCAAACAACCGAGAAAGAGAATGATGATGATTTAGGGGTGGACTACTCAAAACTCACTAGAAGGAAAAACAAGGTATTTGATCTAAGACTTAAAATGGTTAAGATTTTCATTTTGCACCCCTTTGTATTGGTTTTGAGTCATTCCCAAGGCTGTAATGATTGTATCTCACAAGAAAAAATGGCTGTAATAACAAATTCTTATTTCCACTTCAAAGCTTAGTATAATAATTTATATATTTATTTTACAGAATGAAGCAAGAAAAGCCATTTAGAAGGACATAATTGCATAAAAGAAGAGACAAGAGACTGTACATGAACCCCTTGGTGTATCAAAACAAAAGTGGATTGAGGAAAAGAAGAAAATTTTGGGAAAGCATTTAGATGCAAATGATCTCGATATTACAAAAGCTCACATGCTAGATACTGAGGAGGCAGCTGAAGCAAAGTACAAGAAATGGGACAAGAAGCCTGCTCCATTTGGATGGGATGGTAATACTGTGTTTTTTTAAAGGATTTTGTATGTAGTCTTAATGTAGAAGTATAAATCATGTTTTAGGAAGATGATTCTTTTCCATTTATTCTTCAGTAATCAAATATGTTCCAGTTTTATGTTGCCATCATCTGTATAGCTTTTTTAATTTTTATTGTTTTTTTTTCATTTGAGCAAACATGTAAATGGTGTTCTTTTTATCTTTACACATTTCAGTGTTCAACCAGAAGTCTCTATACAATGTTGTCATGCTGATTGTTGATACTACTGAGATGTTCTAGGAGAACTATGACAAATTGTTGGATAAGCATAATAGGTTACTTAATGAATACAACAAGTTGAAGGCAACTACTTCTCAGGAGGCCCTTCCACCTTCCACCTCCACACCAGAATTCTCAGCTCAAGATAGAGAGACATTGTCTCTCAGGATTAAAAGACCGAGGGAGGAATTGCAGATAGAGAAAATGAGGAAAATGGCATCTTAAGAAAGGGAACTAATGTGACTGAGAGCATAGGGTATTGCAGAGTACATTCCTACAGCCCTTTCTCTGTAGAACACAGTTCTCTCCACTGCAACTACAGGCTATACAGTTGAACAACTATTGACTCCTAAGAACAACTATTGACTCCTAAGAAGATTACAAATCCATGTAAGGCACCTGCAACAATAAAAAGATTGGTCTTGTTGCTCCTGATGTTCAAAAAATGTCTAGTTAGCTAATAAGCTAATTAGGAGCTAGGTATTCACTAGGGCTAGAAAAAGGTCATTTGATATTTTGGTAGTTTGTGCAGCTAATTTTTTTTTGGAAAGTGGGATGTCTTGAATGGAACTACATATGATTTTGTACCAACCTTCCAAAAGATTAAGTAAAGAACAAACGAGTGTGAATAAGTATCTAACACTATTATAGTCAGGGCTCCACCAGTAAGTCCACCATTGCTTCAAGAAACAAGGCTTGAATTGTCCAAAGAATGACTAAGAATATTACATTGGAAAGTGAAGTTCTTCTACTTGTGGGGGTGGAGAATTGAGCTCTTTCACCAATGCTTTGTTTCACCTAAATATTTTAAAAAATGTCTCAATGTCAAATATTAGTTTTAGTTGTATGTTGACTTCTCTTCTGTCCATGTGTCTCTGTGGTTGCAAATTGATGCCAAACATTTGTTTCCTAAACTTGTAGTTATTGGGTAGGGTTCTTCTAGAGAAGTGTACGAGGGTTTATGGCTTGGAGTGAAGGTTGCTGTTAAGGAGATCCCCATAAATTGCGAGGATTTTGACTCTCTACTGCAAGTGGAAATTGTCATGCATGCAAAGCTGCATAACCCTTTCATTGTTCAATTGATAGGTGTGTGTTTGACTAAAAAATATTGGTATCTTGTAATGGAATTCGTCAGCTACAACTTGGATAATATAGTAGAAGAACGAGTCAGAGGAAGACCACCTTTGCCACTACCTGTTGCAGTTGAGACAATGCTTCAAATCTCAAGGGAAATGGATTACCTTCACAGCCAAAGAATCATGCACGTGGATCTCAAGGTATCTAATGTACTCATATAGCCTTCAGAAGTGTCAGAATTTAAAGCACAAGGGTATGGGCGAGTTAAGTTGTGTGATTTTGGGGAGTCCAATTTAAGGCTTTACAGTTTCCCATCCCCTGAAGTCACCAGGGAAACTTGTTACTAGAGGGCGCCAGAAGTCTTCCAATATCCCCAAAAAGGTTTTGAAATAGACGGGGAGATTCTAAAGCAATATACTCTAAAGCAGATGTATACAACTTTTCCATGACTTGTTATTAGATTCAAATGGGAATGCAACCCTTTGAGGGAGTGGAATTTGTTCAATCAATGCCTTGTTGGGAGTTTTCATATATTTGTGCTGTATAGTTTGCAATTTAATTTTGTATTGGAGGATGCCAACTAGTGAAATTGACATATGTGGAAAATCAATGGTGTGTTTGACACAATTTGTGTGAACAACATTCTTTGTTGTTTACCAACTCTGAACGATGAATCTAACCATCAGTAACTTCCAAATCATGAATACTTTGTTTCTTTTGCTTTCAACAACTGACCTTTGTAATATCCCCGAATCGGGATATCTTCAAATCTTACCACAATGTTAGCTTCGAACCCAAATTCTGATATAACATTGCAAAATCTGAATATGTAGACGAGTACAAACAACAGATATATACACATTCACCATTCACAATATCATCTTCATTCATGGATCAAAATGGAAAAAGGAGTCGTCTGTTAAAATATTTCCATGTTCATCTCTGATTATGATCCCTGCACCAGCTTTTCCAGGGTAGCCATTAGAAGCACCATAGAAATTAGTTTCAGATGACCTAGGGAAGTGGTTCCAAGGGTTCCTACCTTACATTTTTACAAATTTCCTATTTATCTCTTACCTCATTAATGCGATGTGCAGTGATCCCCTTTTGGGGAAATGCCTAGAAAAATAGGACGGCATGTCTGCAAGGAACACTAAGCTATATCACACACACACACACATAACCCATGTTAAAGGATTAAGAAAATCCTTGATGATAGCTAATTTGCTTTGCATTAAATATAATTGGCTGTTAAAAGACAATGAAATGAGATAGACAACTAAAGTTAGATAAGCCATAATTGTTAGACTACCTTTCCTCTACATGCATATACATATGGTGAATAGTAAATAAGCACAAGTGTACCTATATGTATGCCACGACAGCTATTGTTAGTATGATAAAGAAAACATGTTGATACAAAAATAAGTAAGATGGAATGGACATTGACATTAATCCAACTTTGATGTAGAAAGAAGATGTAAGGAGATAAAGTTATTAAATTGAGAAGTAGAATATGACTATCACCAATCTATTGTACATGTGTACCCTTTAGCATTCATTATTAACACCTAGATGGGAATAAAGGGGATCAAACCATGTCTTAAATTTCAACTAGCATGGATATAGCAAGGAACTTGCAACTAATTTCTTTAGTATCATATTTAGATAAGCATATTTATGAGAAAGAAATACCAAAGCGTCACATACACAAATAGTTATTGGTTAGAGATGGAAGAGTTTTCAAGTTTTGAGCAATACATGGTCCAAAGCCTTGAGAATGCATATAGGCTTTGCCCAAAATTAATAACAAAAGAATTATAATTATCAAAAATAAATTCACTATAGTCCACTAAGTAGTACTATCAGATATTCATTTTTTCTGTTTGGCATTAGAATTTTCCAAACTCATTTTTGTATATCAATGTTCAATGTTTGATGGCAAAGATGTTATTTATTCCCTTTACAATCTTTAAGACTGTTTAAAATTTAAATACACAATTGAAAAGCTATAATTTATTTGTTTAAAATTTAAATACACAATTGAAAAGCTATACTTTATTTGTTTAAAATTTAAATACACAATTGAAAAGTTATAATTTATTTGTATTCTTTCATTATATATTCTCCATCTACTGTGTCACCTCCCCAACACACCATCATTGCAAAAATCTGGGATAAATTTTTCCTTCCCAGACTTGTCTCCTCGTGATGGAAACTTAGAGAAACAAATATTTTTAAAGATAAATATATAAACTAGTGCTTGTTAGGCTGTAAGTTGTCATAATTTTTATTACTCAAACATGATGATAAGCAGAACAAAAATATATAAAATCATGTACCTTATTCTATGATAGGCAAGTTGGAAGTTGCACGTACAATAATATGGTAACAAGTTTTTTTGGTTCTCCTCAGAATTCTAGGTTTACTTTGTGCTCCAAATTCTAGATAACCTTATATATCTTACAATTAGTTATCTTTACAATCTTTTTTATTTTATGCTATACAAAATAATATATGTACTCAAACTAACTCAAACTTTTAGACAATTTTTAAAGTTAATTTGTTCAACTAAAATAAACATACATAAAACAAACTTACACAACAACATTGACATAAAATTCAATGCAGTTCATAACAATTATTTGCTTTTCAATACTAAAAACCATAACTTATCACTAATTGACCTTCTACAACTCTTATGTATTTCAATTATAAACCTTTACAAACCATCATTTTCTCTACATCTGGTTTATGAAAAAGAAACAAATCGTTGCTCACTATGACTAACGAAGTTGTTGTTTTATGTTTGAGAACAAGAAGGTTCAAGTAGAAGATGGCAATGTGCTAAAACTCAGTGGAGAGCGAAAGAGAAACGCGAAGGATGTTAAATACATTCATATGGAACGCAGTGTCGACAAATTTATGCATAATTTTATCCTACCTACCGACTGCAATATGGAGGCCACTACTACCAGCTGTCAAGCTGGTCTGCTTCAAATTTCCTTGTAATTATGACTAAATGTGCTCCTTTAAGTATCATTCTTAACTTTGATGTGTATATTTCTATGAAAGGAAACTCAGTGCTAAATTTAACACAATTTTGTATCCAAAACTACAAAACAATTCGATACTTAACAAATATGTTGAGTATTATGTGCAAATTAAATAAAGTTGCATTTCAAAATATTTATTTCAAAATGACATAACAAAATTCCTTTACAAGTATACAACAAGTGCTCAAGAATTGCAATGAGCACTTGTTGCATATAGCAATTTATTATCAAATTATATTTTTCTATTTTATTAAGGTTGATCCATTTCAAACAATATATCTAAACATAATCCTTTACGCTAAACAATCGGTTGTCTCAAATTCTTTCCATTTCTACCTTTTCTTATTATGGCAAATTGTTATCTATTCCAACTAAATATTCGGCGTACCCAATTGCACACAAAAAAGTGCAATCGATAGTTTTTAATCTATTTATATATCCAAAAAAAATGAAAAAATTAAATTAAATTTATTAATATTATTTTTTTTACTAAAATTTAACACATTAATAAATAAATAAATTTTATATTTTATTTAATATATAATGTTTTTTATTTAAAAAATAATAATTTGGAATGGATTTTTATTATCTTATATATATATATATGTAAACACATTTTTAATTAAATTTATTATAATCATAGTTTATATATAATTTTTGTACAAATTAATTACCCTATTTATATATCTAAAAAAATTGAAACTTCAAATGAATCAACAAATACAATTTAAAATCTATTTACAATTGTTTCAAAAAAATAAATGATTTCATTCTTCAATGTAAATAGATGTAATTAAAATTTTATAAATTTATTTGAAAAGAAGCTTTACTAATTTTTCTTTCAAAATTTAAGGAAGATCCACTTGGTAATGCTTTTTCCTTGCATCTTGATAATCCTTTTAGCTCTTCCTCTTTGCTTTCTTGCAAAAATCTTCCAACTTCTCAATTTTCCTTGCATCTTCAAATTCATTTGTTTTCTCATATTTCTTCCTCCCACTTTCTTTCAAAAATCTTGTTTCTACTCTATCTTCTTTTCTTTTTCCCGCAAAATTGAAATAGAACTCCAAATATATATATATATATATATATATATATATATATATATATATATATATTCTCATCTTCTTAATTTATAGATTTGTTTTTGGATTGTAACAATATTTTAACCATTGATTAATTTTCAATTTTAATTTTAGAAGATTCTCCATAATTAAAATTAATTGTTGTAATAATATGTTGCATGTAACCTCCACTCTTATCCAATATGCCAAAATTATCTCCATGTCATTTGTAATTGCCTAGCCCAACCCGCACCCCAATTTATAGAAATGAGAGATAAATTAATTATTTTAGAGAACAAATAAAATGTAGGATAATATATTTAAGAGATTCCCACTCAAAATAACTCCATGATATCATAAATGAATTGTAACTCTCATGTCATAGAATCTTCTTGAAATAACCTTATTCCCTATTATAAAATCTCTCACATGTAACTCCCACCTTTGTCATCGTGTCTTTACTTTCCTCTAAAATTTATCTTTTACATAAGTTGAGTCATCCAACTTCATAAAGCCTTAAAAATGATCTATGAAATTGATTCTAATTAAATTTATTTATTCATTTTTTTCTTTTCCTATTGTAGAAATTATCTTTAATATTACAATACACTTTAGATTTATAATTATTATTCTAATTTAATTAAAATATTTTTCAAATGTTCTAAAGGATAAGGCTATGACAATAATCAAGATAAACAATGAAAAACATAACACATAATTTACGTGGGGAAAAATCTTTTGGGATGAAAAAACCCCTCACTCCAAAACATAGCTCAATTACATTATTCAACAAGAAGAAAGAAGTTACAATATAATTGTAGAGCTATGCGAGAGTCTTCACACTTCTCAATTTTCAAGAGCAACATAACAATAGTTCAAAAACAACCTTACAACTCCAAAATACAAGTGCTTAGGAGCTTACAATGCATTAATTAATTTTATTCTAAAAATCAACACTCAAGATCGAAGATGCAACATTGAAATTTTCAAGAAACATCCACTTCTCAACACATGCAATATCTTGCACATAAAAAAACCTAGACTTTTCAAAATATGACTTCCAAAAATCACACATTCCATGTTGCACAATTCCACTTAGAATAACAACTTTGCACTTCCAACTCTCTCTTACGTTATCATCAACAAATAAAACTCATAAAAAATAATAAAATACTAAGAAAAAACAAAGGTTGAGATAGTAACTTTTTCCTAAGAATATCAAGCTTATTCCAGTTATGCAAATATGTATATTATCAATTTGATTTTTAATAAAACCTTGGAAAAAAAGACTCAGAGAGGGGGGAAAATAACTGAGTCCGGTAGACTAAACATAACGAAGAGTCTTCCCTACCGGTGCATAAATAACTTTGCTGGCCCAAGTTTGAAATTTACTTTGTTCTCCCTGCATATAGGCATTTTCTTCCACCGATTGCTCTTGGCTGTGTCCGTATCTCTGAGTAATCTCCTTTTACTCTACCTGCTTCCAATGTCAGATCTTGCTTCATTCCCTATGCATGGAATGGCAGAAATTGCCATTGTCCATGACATGGAAGAGAAGTCACCTCTACCGATGTATAGCGAAGAGGGAGCGACATCGGCGTCTGCCGACCTTTTGTCCCTGCATGTTCAAACTGAAGGTGAAGGTGAAGATGAAGGTGTGAATGCAAGCGCAGTTGTGCAACCGCTTTCTCCTAATCTTTTTAGGGTGATGCGTATTGTCCCTGACAAGCAAGATTACAGCTTTGTTGAAAAGGTTCAGCTTCCACAAGATGAAGTTCTGAGCCTCTGTAATAAGCTTGTGCCCTCTTCTGCCTCTGCCTACCTGGGTGAGCCCCCGCGGGTTCGCATAAATTTCAATTTCCTAAATCAACTATACTTGCCGGCGGTCGGGTTCTATGGAGACAAGACCATGATCATAAGCATTTTCCGCAAGGAAAGCCTGGTGGATGACTGCGTTCTTGCAGAGATGAAAGAAAAACTGTTAGAACCTGGATTATATGTCAGTCTTCCTGAAGGAGGACATATTGTGGTAGTTTTCTACTGGCATGAAGGTGAGCATTTTAAGCAGGCCTCTAGAAAAGATGTTTCTTGCAATTTCATCAGGTACCTTGTTGAACTTTGTGATAGCGTATATGTTTGTGTCGAGGGGAGCTATCCTTTTGAAGCTTTGGCTGCCGCTGCAGCAAGCGCTAGCTCTAAGGCTAAGCGCACCCGAAGGATTCAAGTCTCCAGTGTGAAGAACTCTGAGAATGATGTGGAGCTGTTGCCTGGTTATAATCTAAGAATTGACGGAGGAGTGAATAGTAAGAAATCTTCGTCAGGAGCGAGTGCAAATATTGCAGTTGTCAATAATTATTCTGAACAGTGGTGTTCTGTGAAGGGTATCAACACTGCTGTTTCCTGACAACAGAGAAAAGAAGTCCACGGACTTCTACAGAAACAGAACAGGTGTCTATGAAAGCTTCTGAGTTTGGCAATACCCTTAAAACCTGGTCGTCGGCGTGCAATGTTGATTACTCTAGACTGAGTAATGAGCAGTTCATAAATCTCATTGAATGTTGTCAACCGCAAGAGTTTGAAAAGCACTCAAAGCTGAAGGAATCTTTGAAGATGAGAGAGTCAGCCAGGAGCTTTGCACAAGTAGAGGAGTTTGAAAGATGTTTTCTCCAAGTTCTTCCGGAATTCTGCTATCATGTTCTCCTTTTCGTGGGCGGGCAAACCAGCACAACAAAAGAAAAATATTGGTATACAAATTTGGATAAAACAAAAGAGTCGAATTCATGCTCTGACATGGACGTCGACTGCAACAGATTTGAGAAACTGCATCGAGAACTTTCAATGATTTTAGCAGGGGAGAATAGCGTTCGCTATGTAGATCAGAGGGTGTTGTTGCTCGGATCGGACATCAAATTCAATTGGAGGGACGGCGAGCATACGATCACCGTTGAAGGCCCGGGTGAAGGAAAGCAGACAACGCCTTTTATCTCTTACGGACAAGATTTTGATGCAAAGTGCTCCCCTCAGTGCTCCTGCTCCAGAAAGATCAATGGAAAGGCGAAGTTCCTGCAGCCTACGAACGAGCTTAAAGACTTCCCATTCTCAGGTGATAAAGTTAAATTTGTTCTATCTACTCCTGCCAAATCGGGTAAAAATAACAAATTGGAAGTAGAAGGAATTGTTTATCTTGTTAATCAGACTGCCTCTCTTTCTGCAATTCGTAGTTGGGTAGAAAACATGGTTCCTATTGGATTGAGGTGCCTGGAAAGAAACATAGTTTTCACTGCCTTCTTATTGGGCTCTAACGAGCATCTTGCTTTAAGATTTATGGAAGAGCATTTGACAACCCAAAACACGCGCAGTCTGCCACGCAATATCCAATCTGAATTTGAAAAGTTCTCTAGTTCCCAGGCTGCTCGGCCCACAGTAGATCTAGAGGCCCTCTTATCTCACGACACTCTCAAAACCGTGTGTTGTCAAGTCTATAAGGACCAGGAACACAAGTTCATGGAAAATATAAAGGGATTGTCGGCTCTTGTGTTAAGGAAGAAGGCAGAGGCGAGTTTGGGCAAGGCGGAGCAGAAGCGATTCGGAGAAGCCGAGGATGAGTTTGTACAGGAGTTGAAGGAGAAGATGTCCACGATAAAGAATGACAACTCAGTGACCAGGTATATTGAAGAAGTTACCACTAAACTTTCGTGGCGTTCATATGCGTCCAGGGTATTGAACGGGTATCATCCCGAGCAAGTGGAGCTGAAAGTGAAGGTGTCAATTGTGGAGGAACATCCGTTCCTCATTGTTTATAAAGCATGTGAACTGACTCCAATGAGAAAAGACATCTCTGAGTTTAATAGCAATTGTGGGCGTCCAATTGTCCCAACATGTGGAGAATCAGTAGAGTTAGCAGTCATCAATCCTCAGCATGAAAGATTATTTAAAGTAGTCATCCTCAAGTCGGGAGAGCTGATGGTTTTTATTCACAATTTTACAGATTCCTCCTTGTATCTGTACCGTTGTCCCAAGATTGGTTTCAACAACATGGGTCGTCCTATTCATACATTCAGGAGGGGATTCGATTTGTTGGCTGTAGATGAAGCTACCAGATCTATGGCTCTCTATGAAAAAGAGAAGTCAAAGATTGTAATATATAAGTTTGATGAGTCATTTCGGAAGGTGTACTGGACCGGAGTTGAGGTTAATCTGGAATCATATAAGGGGAGCAAGATCATTAAATGGATGCATTTAATTCCGGGGAAAATGGAGCTGCTCATGGTTGATGACACCAACAGAGCAAGGGTGGCCGAAATCCACGAGAGGCCTATGATGAAGGCAAAGCATATTTCTCTTCCTCCGCAGCAGCATTCTTTGAGAGCATGCGTTTCTGTTGACGGCTATTTCTTTCTAGTCTTCAGGCAATCGCAACATCAGGGTGAAGATATTGATGTTGGGGGTACAAGGCATGCAAATCCTGAAAACATATTTGATATTTATGTTTTGGGTGATACCATGAGCTACTTGAAGACAATCCATTTGAATGCAAGAGAATGCAGTATATCTGATTTCGAACAACTTGGGGTGAAAATTACGATCTTCGGATCACAAAGTCAGCTTTTGCTATATAGCCCTGTAGATGCTTCTGGTTCTGTCCTTTCATATGTCCTGAAAACTGCTTTAGCAAGAGAAGTTGTGCAGTTGCAGCAAGTAGATCAGATTAAAGCTCCTGAAGATGAAACAGAGATCGCTGGGTCATGCCCCTATTTGGGTTACATCTATCACATTTTTGACAAGTTTGCAATAACGCCTAAGTTGTTTCCAGATGCTAAGAAGTGCATTACATTCAAAGTGGTAATGGAAAGGAGCAGATCAGATCGCTCCAATGGTGAGACATGTCTCCAATATTTAGAAGCACTTATTCGACAACTTAAGGCTGGCAAAGACAAAGATTTTTCAAGAATGGAGATTCAATTTGAGGTGAATAATGTAGAGAATTGCACAATTTCATCTGCAGCAGAGCAGCAGACCCAGATGAAAATGGGAATGTGGGTTCGGAAGCTAGTTTCCCTTGTTCCCATCCAAATAGCTCGTGCAGAAAGCAATGCAATGGTAGCTCTTAAGGATGGCCTTCAAATACCCCCTGATGTTAGTTATGTGGACAGCGTATCACTTGCTTACTCTATACGCTTTGGGTTCTATGATGCACAGTCCTTAGCAGTTGGAAGGGCAAGATTAAGGTCATATCTTCCATGGGAAAGCAAAGTAGTGGAAAGTCATATTTGTTAAATCATCTATCAGGGTCTCTTCTTGATGTTGCAGGTGGCAGATGCACAGATGGTGTGTGGATGACCATTGCAACCGGCGGAGATGGAGATGGCAGCGAGGGAAGAAGCTGCTTGTATGTGCTCTTAGACTTCGAGGGCCTCGGCAGTTTTGAGAGAAGTGAACAAGAGGACATGCTTCTCTCTGTTCTCAATGCCGCTGTCAGCAACATCACTATATTCAACAAAAAGGTGTCATTTTTCTATAACCACCAGCTTTTCTACTGTTTTTGTTTAATTCCTGGTCGCCTATATATATTGCGATAAGTCGAAGGGAGAGGGGAACTCAGTTTATATAAGATATATGACATAAATAACTCTTTTGTCTACTGTAAACCTTCCTTTGGTGTTAACAGGATTTTCACTTAGATAAGGACACAGAATCCGCTTTCAGCCGGTTCCAGAGTGGGATCAATCTACTGAAGCAGGACAAAAAGTTATTTAAAGGTCTATTTTACATTGCCATCAAGGATGTGGACACATCCGATGTAGAAGATCTTATGCAAGAATTTCATCAGAAGATTTCCCAGATATGCAGCAAATCGCAAGAGAATTTCATTTTAAAAATGTACGATGGAAAGGTCGAGATTGCTGCTATGGCTCCTTACAATAGATCTGAGTATTATAGAGAGAGCTTGAGTGAGCTAGCAGAAACGGTAGCAGAAAGAATCGATTTTTGCTATGACAGTGGATTCACCTTCTTGAGGGATCTGAAGCTTATTATAGCTCAAATTGCAGCCAAAGATTGGACTTCTATTGACAGCAAGCGAGTTGCTGTGACAGTTGATATTCTGAGGAGAAATCTTATGTCTGCGGTCCACATGGGATGCCTTTCTGTGACAAATACAAGTGAAGAATTAAGGGTTTTGGATAATTTCGACACACAGGAAGAAGTTCCTGATTTTCCTGTTGTTGTCGGGGATTTTTCATGGAACATAAGAGATTCAGGATTGTATCTCTCACCGTGTACGGAATCAGAAACTCCTGTTACTATAAGAGACGTTTTTTCTCAAATCAGGTCAAAACTGGAGATGGTTTTACCCAGAAATGGTAGCAACGGCGACGAGTGGCATTCTTCATTCGAGAGCTTCCTGGAGGCGCTGGCAGACAGAAGGCATGCCAGAGTTCAACAGTGGATAAGTTCAAACACAACAGATTTCTCTGATAATGATGAGGTGCAAAGATTGCAGCTAGAGGCTGATGTAGCTCTCGGCAAAGTAAAGCAAAGCCTAATAGTTTGTGGATGCAAATGTTCTATTTGCTTCTGGAGGTGTGTAATGGAGAAAGGCCACGCTGA
Organism: Sequoia sempervirens; assembly: GCA_007258455.2. Classification (NCBI taxonomy): domain Eukaryota; kingdom Viridiplantae; phylum Streptophyta; class Pinopsida; order Cupressales; family Cupressaceae; genus Sequoia; species Sequoia sempervirens. The sequence goes on from VDFB02358134.1 coordinate 208,947,252, forward strand.
TCACCATTCTTGCATGGGGAGTCATTCGTGTACAGAAAATTGCAGTTATTGTGCTCGAGAAGGAGACAGCTTAAGCTTATGCGGGGATTTATCAGGGCATGAAGGGAATCACAATTGCAAAAAGCAAAATCATACATGTGGCGAGAGCTGTTACTTATATGAGATGTCTTCAAATTGTAATGAGCGATGTTCTCTGGGGCCAGGGCACCCTGGTCAGCACAAGTGCAATTCCCCTCAACACATGTGTAGCACAAAATGTTCTCTTCCAAGCTGCAATAATCCCTGTGTTGTGGCGATTGAATCCAATCACGAAATACATCAGTGCCATGAGAGATATTGTCAGAGCAAATGCACGATAAATGGGTGTAGTAGGACATGTGGAGTTAAAGATCATTTCCATGATTTGGATCAAAATGTAGAGCATTTGTGTGGAAATGAGCATGCCTGCACCCATGAGTGCGAGATGCCGGGAATATGTGAAATCTTCACTGAGCTTGTCAAACAAACCCGGGTTTTTCAGGGCCAAAGGGGATCTTTTGAGTATGAACTTGTGTCAGAGCAAAATGGCCTGACGAAATGCTGTTGCGTTCCCATTCCTCCCTACGAAAGATATCATCAAGGTCCGCATGTTCACACAAAAAAAGAAGATTCTGTGCACTATTGCGACACCAGATGCCACTCTTGTGGTTACTTCTGCCAGCTCCCAATAGATCACTCAGGCTTGCACGATACAGTGCATGGCAATATGAGAAATGCAACATTCATTTCAGAGGGCGAAGATATTGATATTCAAGACCGCAAGTATAAATGGGGAGAGTTGGGGGAAGCAGAAATGTGTAACATGTATTGCAAGAAACAGGGTCGAGGGCATATCCATCTGGTTCCTTGTCCGGGCTCCAGCAAATGCACGGGTAATCTCTATGATGGTTCGAGGCACGAAACTGTGAAATATGGACCTGATGTGGATGTTCCCAAAGATGAGATGACTCATGAGACCTACTGGAAATATGTTAGGTTTGTTGATCCTTGCACAGAAGAAGAGAGGGAAGACTTTGACCGTTGTAATCACTATTGTAAATCGGAGGAGCATGAAACAGAGTCAGGTACTTTTGATAAATCATATTGCACTGAGAAACTCTGGCATCCAGCTATCAAGAGCACTGGACAGAATTTGAGCTCTGGAGGGTATATAACTGATGATGGTCATCATTTTGGCTGTGATCATTCTACAAATGTCCCTCACCATGCCATATTTATCATTGACAGATCAGGTTCAATGGACTCCTCAGACATTATGCCCACTATGGCAAAGTTCAATAACCATTGTTGCAGGCTTGGATGCGTCTACGAGGCTATTCTGAGGTTTATACAAGCCCGCCTTAGAACAGTTTCTGATGATAGTGTATCAGTGGTTCTATTTGACACAAGTGCATCGGTAGCATTGGAGATGGAAGATTTGGAAGAAGGTGTTGTTGATCGCCTTCTTCCGTATTACCCTGTTGGAGGAACTACCTATTCATCAGGGTTAGATGCCGCAGAGAAAATATTGATGAAAGGAGCCAGACACCACCTTGTGGACGTGAAAAAACCAGTAGTTATCTTCCTGAGCGACGGGGGAAACAATAGTGGAGGGGATCCTCTTTATTATGTGGACAAAATGAAAAGAGCAGATCCTAGAATGATACTTCATACAATTATGTTTGGAAACGATCCGACAATGAACATCCTGGTTGAAATGGCAAAGAAAGGAGGTGGAACGTTTGAGCAGACATTAGATGAGATTCAGTTGGCCCGTAGCTTTGAGAATCTGGCCGAAAGTCTCAAACCCCAAGTTGCAGCGTTAATGTAAGAGGCATCCCCTGCCTTCTCTGCTTTTTGAAAATTTGTTTTAGGTACTATTTAATGCGCCTGTGTGATCATCTGTTTAGTTTTGAAGTCTGATTTTCTGGTAGTACAACTAGTTATGTAATAGTCTTTGTTGATATATGATTGCATGTGTTAATTAGTTTTTGTTATTTAAGATGATTTTATAGAGTGACTAATTTAGTCTTTGTAAATATTGTTTCTTTATTATGTATGTATGTTAAATGTATGTGATTTACATATAATATTAAATCATAAGAGATATGTAATCTTTATTTTTTTAGATTGGTGGATTCACTTTTTAATGTTATCATGTATTTTTGAGAAATAAGTCATCAAATAGAATTGACATTGTAAATGTCACAGGTATAATTTTATTCATATAAATTATGATTTAAATAATAATATTAATTTGTAATCATATTGATATTTTATCTTTATTTTAAAATGAAAATTTATATTCTTTAAGAAAATGATAAGCACAAGATTTTATCTTTTACCTTTTTCATTCATGAAAAAAAATCTTTTTAAGATTACATTAAAACATATGCAAACTAGAAAATAACATTATAAAATATTAAATATTAAGTAAATAAACAACCATTTACAACTTTAGTCAAGAAAATTTGCACAATCTAAAAATGACTAGTTCTCGCAAAAGTAATAAATAAAGATTATAGTTCTACACCTAAATATAACAAGCTTATTAAATGTGCACTCTACAACATTGTAATTGTTACCCTCAACATTCATTGCTCAAATTTAAATGAATTTGGAACATACCCACCATATTTGATGGAGAATAGAGCAAGTATGGGCACATTGTGCTAGGATAAATGGCTAGCTAGAAGAGTGGAAAAAATTAAGTATGGGCACATTGAACTAGGATAAATGACTAGCTAGAAGAGTGGAAAGAAATACAATATGAGATAGGCAGTTAAAAAAGATGATGCACATTTGCTAGTATATTTGTGGAAGGGGGAAAGAAGAATGATCTTTTGTGGGTAGTTTTCTCTCTTTTTTTGGACAATAGTTCAGAGAACAAAGAGACTAGGAAGAGAGAAAAATCATAGTTCTCTCTTAGGCAAAAACATTATTTTTAAATCTGTTATTATATGTGAATTGAAGATAATCATATATTATTAAATGAATATTGTGTCTAAGGGATTAAACTTGTTGCATAACCTGTGATCATTGTGTTACATGAGAAGTCATTTCCTTTGAGTTGAATTGTCAAGTTGATAATGTTCTTGTCTGTATTTTTTCTTTATTATGCATGCATATCTACTAGGTTAGCCTAAATCTTATAAACATATTGATAACCTTTAATTTTTGATAGATACACATACTAGTGTCTAAAGATCCTTTGATTGTAGAGTGATTGGTTAAAAAGGCTCGAAAATCATGTTTAATACAAGGAGCTTATGCTTGTTAGTTTTGAAAACGTTTAAATCTATTCAATGCTTGTCTCGCAAGTTATTCCACTTCCATGGGATGACCTCTCAATAAGGCATTTTGTTAATTTTTTCTTTTCCATGTGTTATTAATGCTTCCACATTTTGGATAAAATAAAATCATATTTATTTGAACATTTGTATGGGTTTTGTATGTATGTCAATCAAGTCATTTTACCCAATGATTTAAGCTTGGTGTATGAATCCACAAGTTTTCATCAATTTATGTATTATTATTGTTGGTTATTATCAATTTGATAATATGGTTATTACTTCAATTCATTATCTTATTAATTATCATTTTTTATTAAGATATTATTAATTAGATGATTTAATTATCATTTTAATAATTTCAATTTATCATCGTCTTAGTTATCATTCTAGATTTGAAAATAAAGATATTCATTTTTATAATTATCTAGTTGTTGTTTTATAATATTGATTACTATTTTGGTTAGCTATCAAGTTATTATTTTTATTGTAAGGTTGTTCATTTGTAATTCAATAATTTTTCATAACTATTAGTTTGATAATTAATATCGAATACTTGTTGAGTGATATTCATTATTATTGTTTAGATGACAAGATTATGTTCATGGCATTGCATGATAATATTTTTTTAATTTTTTTATAAAAAATTGTATTAAATATTTATAAGAGTTAAAAATCACTAGTTTAAAATTTACTAATTATTATAGTGATAAGTTAATGATTAGATAGCATAGTAAAAGATGTATTGAAATTGATTTCTTTGTTAAGTGCCATTAGACATCATTGTAATTCTCTGTGATTAATATTGAAAAATAATATGACTAATTCCCATGGCATTCATAGATGTTGTCAAATGATTGAAATTATGAGATTTAGTAATATTAAGAAAGAGTAAACCTTTCTATTAATTTTTCTTAAAGACTTTGGAAGATAAATGTTGATTAAGTAATTAGCATCATGATCTTGTCATTTTAATTTTCAAATTATTAATAATGTTATGTAATTTTTGTTTATTCTCATCTTACCCAATAGGGATCTTGGTTATTAGAATACAATGACTAGTATCTTGGTTTAAGTTCAATTTTCTCAAAAATATTTTTTGTGAAAGTTATAGAATATGAATTGTTATACCCGATTACACTTTGATTTATATGATGTACTTGTAAAAAAATTCCTCATATGTTAATTAAGCACTTACCTATCCTATGCTTTAACCTCACCTATTAAGGATCTTAGTGATCAAACAATAGTGATTGCTCTACTCTTCAATTTTTTTTAATCCTTCCTAGACAAGATTTGCATTTTAGGTAATAATTGAAAACATCATTCAAACTAGAATTTCATGTCAAATACCCCCTTTAGGTTTTTGCATTTAGAGGCTTTATAAGTTTTTTTGTTTCACTTGAGTGGGTGACAATCAACAAAGAATTGTCCAAGTAAATTGGACCCTAGAAATGATTGTGTACCCATTCATATAGTTGTATAAACACTTTTCCAAATAGAACTACATATTTCTCACATATGGTTCTCTTGTATCTTGATCCCATAGATAAATGGCATATAAATATTTTAGGAAATGAAAAATATTTGAGTACTCAAATAGAGAGAACATTAGGAGGTTTTGTTACTTGTTCCTTAAGTTAAATACTTGAATTTAATTGGAAATTGTGTTGCCAAATGTATAGTTGACATTTTTATGCTCACTTAAGTCTTTCTAATGACATTTGGCCTGATTTTTACTTAGGTATAATGTTGTAATGTGTCAAAACATTCACATTAGGGCTTAAACATTCAAATTATGGTGTCTTGTGAAGGTGTTGTGTTGTAAAACATTTCTACTTTGCTAGACTCTATTCATTAAAATTCATCTAAAAATCACCTTTTTATCACTTATTAAGTCCTATTTTGAAGTGTTGTAAAGTCTTGTAACAAGATTTCATGCTTTTCTAGGTTTAATTTCACTAATTCAACCCTTTATCATGTCTAAATGACCCCTTAATACACTTTCTGGCCGTTTTCAAGTGTTGTTAAGGATACTCCCGTTGGACAAGTTTTAATGCCCCAAAATTCCCAAAACTCACTTAATTTTCTTAAGTGGGACTAAGTTGCCAATAGGGGAAACTTAGTCCTTTATGGCACAAAACTCAAAATAATTTTAAAATTCCAGCGGGATTTTGTTCTCTAACCCTTGAGGTCGGCCTGTGATGTTACTTTCAAGAAATTTTAATAAAATCAGATATAAATAAGGGTTTTTCACCTCATTCTACATCTCCCTATCTTCTCCTACACTCCTAATTCACAAGCATTCAAGCATTCATCAAATCACTCACAAGCATTCAAGCAAATCAAGCATTATTGATTCAAGCTATTGGAGGTCTTCATTGCACATCTTTAGATTTTCAGCATCAATGGTGTTGTAAGTTTATGAAATTTGCATGTTATCTATTTATCACTCTCTCTTCATTTCATTTCATTGTTTAGGGTTTGATTACCAAAGTGGGGTTTGACCAAGGAAAACCCCTATTCTTTAACCCTCAACCATTTTCCCCCTTTTTCTTGTGACTTTTGTATGCAGATTTGTCAAGCAATAGGTGTTAAAAAGTGATCAAAAAGTGCACAAAGTCAACCTAATCAAGACAACCCTAATGTATGCTTGGAGAAGACTTCCTACCCCATTTTCTACAGAATCAAGTACAACCACCTGTCAGGAAAGAGAGTACAAATCAAAGACTTCCAGATTCTGTCCAAGATTCCCCGATATTTAAAGGACTAAGTTGCCACTAGTGGCGAATTAGTCCTTCTTTCGAGCTTGAAATTTAATTTTGACATTTCTGGATACCCATTTGGCATTCCCGTTCTGACAAAGTTTCCCGAAACTGGGACTAAGTCGCCCCAACTGGCCTAAGTGTCTCGGTCAACATTTCAATCAAATTTCCAAAATTCCAAAATCTTCCAGCATCATATTTATGATTCCAGATGCACCTCTTCCTTTATGTTATGTCATTTCATTATTTAAATGCATTTCCTAGACATTTCTGCATATCACATTATGTTTTCTAGCATTTTGCATTCTCATAGTTTAGCATCATTGGATCATTTCATTTTTAGATTATTGCATTAGGACATCTTAATTAGACGCATTTCATCCCCCATTGCCTTTATCCTTGAATGTATACCTAGATTTTTAACCCTATTCCTTCCCTTTTAGGTGAACCATCCTAAAGGGTTAAGTGTCCAATAGGGTTCCTAAAATCTTTGTTTACATTTTGGTGAACCTGCATCTTTTGAACATTCTTCCTTTTTTATTTTCAAGTGTATCCTAGGTTTCCCTTGCATTGCATCTTGCATTAGTGAAAAAGTTCATATTAGCTTGCATTATTACATCATTTTTGCATTGAAAAAGATAAAAACTTTGCATTTGCATACTGTAGTTGCATTTGTGCATCTGAAAGACATAGAACTGCATTTAATTTTTTTGAAAATACATAAAAAAATCATCAGTGGGACAAAATCACCACCTTGGGTGACTTAGTCCTTTTGCATATTTTGCATTGAAATTTCTTGTAATTTCTGGGTATTTTCTGTATTTTCTGTTTTCTGGTATTGCATCTCTGTTTTAGTTTACAAAATTATTGCTTTTGCATTTTATGCATCTTAGATTGCATTGCATTTGCATCCATCCTATCTCTTGTGGTACTTGTATGAGTGTTTGGTGCCCCATTGATAATACTCTAGTGAGACAAAGTTCTAGACTCATGGCTTCCCACGATAACACTTTCATAGCAGACCTTAGGATCTCAAGAGCTCCTACTCCTAGTATGGACAATAGTGCATTAGGCATTGATCATACCACTTCTATGCCTTCACCTTCCCACCCTATGAATGTTGACACACACACACACACTAGTGCAATTCCGCAAGATAAAGTCATAAGTATCCATGGAGATTTTGCACATTTACAACAAGACTTGTCCCTTGAAAACATTTCCACCACTGCCATACCTGCCATAAAAAACCTTCATCATTTGATTTAAAGTGATTATGGCTTACAAGTTATGAAGAAAATTTCTGAGATATACAATAAACATGCTCCTTCCACATCCCAATCAACAAACCTAGTTGCAAGCCAAGGAGGATCTCACATTCCTCCCCCTTCAACCATAACATCGATACCAACTTATACCACTCCTCAAGTTACAACAACTATGCCACAAGTTAGTCATCTGGCTTCTTCTTTCACAATTCCAACTAGCATTCCCAGTTTCTTTGTGGCATCACACATTCCCTCTTCCACCTTCACCCCTTTTAGTGTCCCTTTCACTTCACCCAACATTACATACACCCCATCTCCATTTTCCCTTCCACCTCATACTCCTTACACCGATCCCATCATTACACAACTTCTTAACATCGTTTCATCCATGCATCAACAAGTCTCCACCATTAGCAAAGGTCAAAATGCTCCACCTACATATCATGTCTGTAGTAGTCCATTATCCCTTGAAATATTGCACATATAGATGCCACAAGGAATTGAAATGCCCAGGTTTGAGAAATACAGAGGTAAAGGAGACCCTACCAACCATGTCAATTCTTATACAGCCTTGTGTAGTGACTTTTTCCTTGATGAGAAGCTGTTAGCCAAAATTTTTCCTCGGACCTTAAAAGACACTACATTAGAGTGGTTTTCAAACTTATCCAATCATTCCATCTAACCATTCAATGAACTTGTAGATGCTTTCATAAGTCATTTTCAAGTCCACATGACTCCTAAGAAAACAATGGCAGATTTAATGTGTTGTAAACAAAATACCGATGAAAAAGTCATTGACTTCATTTCTCATTACCAGTCATTGTATGCTCAAATTGATGTTAAAATTCCTAATTCACATCTGCAAAAGATGTTTATTGAGAACTTTCATACTCACCTTTAGGATAAGTTAACTATGATGAAATTTCCTTCATTCTTGCACTTATGTACAACCCTTTACGACTATCACAACTCGATTTCTAGTCGTGATTCAAAGTTCACTTCTAATTGAGCTGAGAAGTCTAACCAATCCACCCTCAACAATGCGCAAAACTTTAGAAAACCCAACCGAGGTTTTAAATAATTTAATCAACCTTCTCTGCAACCACCCCAACCTATTCCAAATCAAGTGGTAGCTATTAAAGCAACAGTGCCCTTTTCCTATGGGGACCCGAAGAGACAATTTACTCCCTTACCTGATACCCTTTATAACACTATGACCCAATTACTACAACAACAAATGATAACTTTGCCTATAGTTAAACCACTTGATACCACCAAGCCTTTACCACCCAAATTCAAACAAAATTCTTATTGTCATTTTCATCGCCAAAATGTCCATGACACCGAACAATGTATGCATCTAAAACACTTAGTTCAAGACCTCATTGATTCAGGTCGTTTTTCCATTGCGGGTGTAAATGATCAAGGTAATAAGTTCGTTGCACCACCTAACCAAAATTTACAAATCTTTACCAACTCTATGCCTAAACATAATATTTCATTTGTCAAGGCTAGTAAACCTTCAAATCCTCAACTTATGAACACTAATACAAATACTGAACAACATGATATAACTCCAAATGATACCCAAATTACTCCTATGGATGAACTTGTGGGTGCGATAGACATTATCCCTCGTAAGGGCCCAACCAACAAAAATCTTGATATCACTTTTTCTTCCAAAGATATACTTAAAAAGCTTCTTGATGGTCCTCTTTACATGGTCAAATCTATGATAAGCCCACTAATGGGATATTAATAGATCTCGCTTGCGGCGAGAATATGATCACAAATTTTTTTTTAGTATTGCATAAATTGTATCAAGATGATTACAATAAACCAAATTCATGGATTAAAACACGTAATGGTTTTGCGTGCCCTATGATTGGATTGATCGTACTTCCCTTACAAGTGGGACCTAAAACTTTGGACGTAACATTTTTTATCATTTCACAATCCGACCAATTCCGTATGCGGCTAGGTCACTCTTGGCTTTGCTCGATACAAGTGGGACCTAAAACTTTGGACGTAACATTTTCTATCATTTCACAATCCGACCAATTTCGTCTGCGGCTAGGTCACTCTTGGCTTTGCTCGATGAAAGTGGTCCCCTTAGTTGTTCATAAGTGTTTGAAGTTTCCACATGGAAATGAAATATTTACCATAAACCATAGTGTATTTAACCCATTGTCCTTCAAAGGTAATTTTTCCCTAGAGCCTTTTGGCCTGAACCTATGGAGCCCATCACCCCTTGTAAGGACTTCTTCTTCATAGCCTATCAAAATTTCAAAGCCAAACGTATAGCCGAATTGTCTCTTCATAATAAGTCTTCGTCCACTTCCACTCCTATCCTAGATGAAACCATGCTTCATCCTGAGTTCAACATTGAACAAACCACGCAACCTCCTGAACAACCACCCATAAACACTTCACCTTCCTTGTTTAAATGTCTAAGAGAAAATGAACCCAATCTCGTCATGCCTCCTCGCATTAAACAAATGTATAAAGCTAAAGAGAAAGTGATTGGCCCATCTCCTTTGGTTCCTTCCATTCTTCCCCCTCAAGAAGAAAAGGATCCTATGGTGCATCAACCTGATTTTAGACCCCAACAACTTCAAAATAAAATTAAAAGAAACTGCGGTGCTAGAGAGTGTAGGCGTCATCGCTGTCTCCTTGCTCGTCAAATGTAAAACGAAAATAATCAAGATAATCAACCTTTTCCTTTGACAGAAGCAACAAATGATCACCTTCCTCTTGACCCACCACAAGATAACACAATCCATCCTTCACAACAAAATGAACCAATCCAACAACCACAACTTTTGATCCATCCTTCCTTGGAAATCACCCTTCGTCCTCCTATTGTAATCAATCTTGATGACAATGATGATGAAGAAATAAAAAAAAATAGATGAAGTTCATAACACTCTAAAATCATTATTTTCATCTACCATCAGCTTAAATGATAAATCTTCTCCGCTAAGTGACAAACTTGGCACATCTCCTAGTTTGGACCTTGCAATTCTTCCTTTGGATAGTCAATCACCATCGCAGTATATTGAGTATGATTGAAAGGCAGATGATTTGTTAGATGGTTGACTTGCATTTGCCTTGCTAGTTGTTTACATTTTTCTTTGATTTTCTTGTATGTGTGTATTATGTTCCACCATCATGTGTGTTTGATGTACACTTCTTCTATTTGTACCTCTATTCTTCTATATGTCATACTTTGTTCTTTTTCACTTTTATTTTTCTTCATCCTTTTGGGGATGATGCAAAGCGTTAAGACGCCCTAGGTCTCTTCCATGTTGACTCAAAAGGTCCCTTTCTTTTTCACTTTTGTTTTGTGTTTTTCTTTTGGGGATGACGCAAAGCATTGAGATGCCCTATGTCTCTTCCATGTTGACCCAAAAGGTCCTTTTCTTTTTTGCTTTTTGCTTGTGTTTTCCTTTTGGGGATGATGCAAGGAATTGAGACTGAAATGCCTCCTTCATGTTGAACCAAAAGATTTTCCCTTTGCTTTTTCCTTTTTCGTTTTCTTTTCACTTGTGTTTTTTCAAGGAATTGAAACTGAAATGTCTCTTCCATGTTGACTCTGTTTTTTGTTTGTTTTTGCTCTCTTTGTGTCATTCTTCTAGTTCTACGTGCTTTGGAGAATGATGACAGTTCTAAGCTCTTTCATAAAAAACATTGTAACAATGAACATACTGATCCCAAATCCATAGATCCCTTATGTGTTTGGTGTATTCCTTTCTGGGGGGGAACCCTCTTTTCTTTTGTTTTCTTGTTTATTTACATGAAACAACCTTACTTGGAAACATATGACTTGGAATAGGGGTTTTCCAAGTTGACTCTCATGTCTTGTTTTCATTTTGCATTTTTCTTCGCTACTTTAAAGTAATTTCTCTTAGAACAGTGTGTATTAAGAGGTATAGTTTTGACATGGTTGAGCGGGAAGCCCATTCTGAGGCATGACTTTCCCCATAGCCACCTATGTGTTTGTGAGTGCATGCCAAATAGCGTATGTACTTCACCTTTTTTGGGTTTTCTCACTCGACGGACCACCATGAGTTCTGTCACCCCAGAGTGAGTATGCATTCTCTTTTTCAAACAATCAACCAAGATCTAATCCACAATGAGCTGGACAAATGATCGAAGCTTACATCATCATGCATGTTCCTTTTGTTCTTATAATTGGTTTGTCTTGAGATCTTGATCTTGGGGGGGCTTGATCATCCCTCTTGGTTATTGTTGTTTCATCTTACCAACATGAGTGCATTTGGATCCCTCTCGATGTGCATGTTGAGCTACTTTAGCGAGAGTTTGAAGCAAGTTCATCCTCTCACTAAAGTGGGGACTTAATGTGTCACCAAAAAATGTATAGTTGACATTTTTATGCTCATTTAAGTTTTTCTAATGGGAATTGGCTTAATTTTTACTTGGGTATAATGTTGTAATGTGGTCAAAAAATTCACATTAGGGCTTAAACATTCAAATTATGGTGTCTTGTGAAGGTGTTGTGAAGTGTTGTAAAAAAAATTTATGCTCTTCTAAACTATATTCATTACAATTCACCTAAAAATCACCTTTTTTAATCACTTATTAAGTCCTATTTTGAAGTGTTGTAAAGTCTTGTAACAAGATTTCACGCTTTTCTAGGCTTAATTTCACCAATTCAACCCTTTCTCATGTCTAATGACCCCTTAATACATTTTCCAACCGTTTTCAAGTGTGTTGTTAAGGATATTCCCGTTGGACAAGTTTTAATGCCCCAAAATTCCCGACACCCACTTAATTTTCTTAAGTGGGACTAAGGGGCGACTTAGTCCTTTTTGGAAAAAAACTCAAAATAATTTTAAAATTCTAGTGGAATTTTGTCCTCTAACCCTTGAGGTCGGCTTGTGATGTGTTACTCTCAGAAAATTTTAATAAAATCATGTATAAATAAGGGTTTTTCACCCCATTTTACATCTCCTTATCTTCTCCTACATTCTCCTAATTCACAAGCATTCAAGCATTCATCAAATAACTCACAAGCATTCAAGCAAATCAAGCATTATTGAGTCAAGCTATTGGAGGTCTTCATTGCACATCTTCAAATTTTGAGCATCAATGGTGTGGTAAGTTTATGACATTTACATGTTATCTATTTATCACTTTCTCTTCATTTCATTTCATTGTTTAGGGTTTGATTACCAAAGTGGGGTTTGACCAAGGAAAACCCCTATTCTCTAACCCTCAACCATTTTCCCCTTTTCTTGTGACTTTTGTATGCAGATTTGTCAAGCAATAGGTGTTGAAAAGTGATAAAAAAAAGTGCACAAAGTCAACCTAATCAAGACAAGCCTTATTTATGCTTGGAGAAGACCTTCTACCCCTTTTTTTGCAAAATCAAGTACAACCACTTGTTAGGAAAGAGTGTATAGATTAGAGACTTCCGAATTTTGTCCAAGATTCCCCGAGATTTGTAGGAGGACTAAGTCACCACTAGTGGCAATTTAGTCCCGCTTCTGGGCCTGAAATTTGATTTTGACATTTCTAGATACCCATTTGGCAGATTCTTGTTCCGACAAAGTTTCCCGAAACTGGGACTAAGTAGCCCCAACTGGCCTAAGTGTCCCGATCAACATTTTAGTCAAATTTCTAGAATTCCAAAATCTTCCAGCATCAGACTTCTAATTCCAGGTGCACCTCTTCCTTTTTGTTCCGTCATTTCATCATTTAATTGCATTTCTTAAGCATTTCTACATATCACATTCTGTTTTCTATAATTTTTCATTCTCATAGTTTAGCATCATTTAATCATTTAATTTTTAGATTATTGCATTAGGACATCTTAATTAGACACATTTCATCCCCCATTACCTTTATCCTTGAATGTATACCTAAATTTTTAACCCTTTTCCTTCCCTTTTATGTGAAACATTCTAGAGGGGTAAGTGTCCAATAGGGTTCCTAAAATATTTGTTTATAGAAATAAAGATAAAATATGATAGTCATTGATACTTAGAAGAACACCTATGGTGGATTTATCTTATACCAGGATTGTAGCTTGAAACCTGAGGAAGGGCACAATATGTTCATTGACTTATATAAAAAGTTAGTACAATATTTGGATATATTGTGATTTATTTGCAAGTGACTCATTACCTAGTTGGTCTTAATGAGTGTAAGTCTTTAGCTCAAATTTAATTATTATTATACATGTCCTTATAAGTTTTATGGCTAACTGAGTTTTCTATCTCATATTGGATATAGGTATGTCATTTGTTGACTATGTTATTCATTCATCTCATACAGACAAGTAAGCTCAATGGATATAAGAGCTTTGGTTTCCTATTCGTTTGTTTATCCCATATTGGAAAGAATAGACTAAATTGGCTATAATTTATTTCTAAGTATTCAAGTCAAGACTATCAAATATTAATAAGCTACTTAAAATGATTAATAGAACAAGCTATTACTCATTATTTCTTTTGAAAAATCATTGTCAAATATTTTGTTTAACCAAGTTAATTTTTTCTTGTGTTTATTTTGTTTAGATAGATTCTTGTCTTATTTGGAGGGATGCTTGTCCCTGAAACAAAGAAAAAGAGAACCATAGGTTTAATGTGTCTATGGAGTCACTAAAAAAGTAACCCTTCTAATTTTTCTGGCTTGTTTGGGCCCTCCTTGTGATTTTGGCTTAATGTTGCCTTGCGTTAGTGTTGTAATTTGAGTAACACATTCACATTTTAAGTCTTGGGCCCTTGTGAACTAATGGATTTTAATGGCACCTTGCTAAAGTGTTGTAATTTAATTTCACACTTTTCTAAGGTTTTATCTAATAACTAAACCTAATAAACTTTTTTTTTAATCAAAATAAACCTTAATCTTTCCTTATTTAGAGTGTTGTAAAGTGTTGTAACACACTTTCACATTCCTCTAGGCTTGTCCTTAATAATTGGGAATTCTTATGTTTTAATTGGCCCTATTTTGCATCCACAAGCCTCATTTATTGCATCTTTTCGAGGATAATCTCAACACCAATTAATAACCAATCATAATTTAGGTTTTTTTGGCTTGTGTGGCCTAGGTTTGGTGATCTGGAACTCATTCGCTACCTTGGGTGAATGGGTCCCACTTGGATCTTTTGGCCCCAAACCCATTTTCACACATTTCTAAGCACTTTTCATTTTTGGTCCCATACATTATGTCTGATGGGACTCATTCGCCACCTTGGGTAAATGAGTCTCGGTGGCCCAAAATAAAAATTAATTCAAATGTTTAGTGGGATTTTATTCTCCTAGATCTGATGTTGGCTTGTAGTGTTGTAATTTCAGGATTTTTTTCATAATTGAGTATAAATACAAGGGTCTTTCACTCATATTCTCACCTAGCAATCAAAAGATTTCACAAGAGCATTTGAGCATTCACAAGAGCATTCAAGGGTAGATTATCAAGCATGTTAGAGCAGCATTCAAGTTTCAATCATCATGTCAAATATTTCATTTATCATGTTTGTTAGTGTGCTAACCATTGTGATGAAGGGTTTATGATTCAAGCAAGTGTTTCAAGAAAGATCAACATCAATCAAGAGTCAAGAACCACATCCATTGCAACCATTTCAAGCATATTTGCAACACCTTATTGCTAGGGTTTGGTGAGTTGCAACATTGCTATTGTTCATTCATCATTCTCCATTTATATTTGTTTTCATTTCAAGGATTGATTTCTAACAAGGGATTTGACCAAGGAAAACCCCTATCCACTAACCCAACAAATTTTTTTCCTCTCCTTTGTGTGTGATTTATAGTCTTAGGTTGCTTATTTCATAAGGAACAAGATTGGAGAAATTTTTTCAAGTGATCGAAGTTGTCAAAGTTGTCATTAAGCCATGGAGAACATTAAAGATCACCTATAGGTTGCAAATTAGAGAGTTGGATCCAAAAATCAATTAGGAAGGATAGAGCAGACAGAGAAGAGTAGGATCAAATTTTGAATCTTTAGAAAGTCCCAACTAGCTTGATTCGCCACTTCTGATGAATGAGTCCCAATTTCAGTACATTTTTCAAGATTTTGTAGATTTGGATACCCTTTTGGTAGATTTTTGTTCTTGTACATTTTTACAGAAACTAGATTGATTCGCCCAGCTTGGTGAATGAGTCCCAGTCAACAGTAAATGTAGATTTTCCATAATTCCAAGCCTCTATTCTATCTTCTCTGGATTCCCAAGTGCATACTTTCTGTTTTGCAATTTTTTGTGTTGTTTTGTTCACTCTTCTAGGTCATTTAGAGTTAGTTTGCATTCAACTAGGGTTTTACATTACACCTTGAATTTCATTATCTTTTTCCATGTTTGCACTTGGTGATGAACCCCTCATTAGGTCATATTCAGACCCTACGATAGCCTTATTGCATGATCTCTTTCTCTTTTACATTGAGATCTCTAGGGTTATCCTTGAGTGGAACATCTTAGAAAGTGGGTGTGATAGTACTTGATTTCCTCCTATCCACCATTTTTTGTGGTTCCATTTTGGTGAACCTATATTTAGAACATCATAATTCTAATTTGGAGTGCATTTTCATCGTAGATTTAACTTGCATTAACATTGCATTAGGATTTGCATTGGTTAATTTGCATTCTAGGGTTTCAAATTTTGTATTAGTGAAAGCTCATTTAGCTTGCATTTTTGCACTTAATTTCATTGAAAACCATTGAAAATATGCATTTGCATCTTAGATATAGATCATAAAACATAAAAAGCATAAAATTCAATTTAAAAATTCTGAAAATTTTGAAAAAATCCTCACTGGGACTCATTCGCCACCTTGGAAAAACCAGTCCCTCTACATATTTTGAATTACATTTTTATAGAGTTAAATTTCCTATTTTTAAACTTATGTTTGTTGTTATTGCTTTTTTGTTTCAATTTGCCTACTTTTTGTTTCATTGAAATCATTAGAAGTAGCATAATTTACATTCATTGCAATTGTGGATAGAATTAGATTTTTTCACTTTTCATTTTTACCATTAGTTCATAGTTCACTTAGATTAGATTACATTCAACATTCATTAGAAAATGGGAAAAAAAAACTAAAAACATCAAAAGAAACAAACAAAAATGGTCAACCTTAGAGAAAACATATCATTCAAACCCTTTAGTAGTGATGATTTTGACATGTTAGATGAATCCCTCTATGAATTCATCTCTCCTATATCATCCACTAAAGGTTTGATACAAGAGGATGCAAGCATTGACAATCATGAAAATCATAATTATTCTTCTCCCGATACCTCTCCTATTAGTGACGAAGGTATCTTGGTGACAAGAGATATAACCATTGAGAATCATGAAAGTCTTGTTTCTTTTACCCCTTGGAAAGATATTATGACACACAAAGGTGAGATTTTGGCCACTAATTTACCTAGTCTCCATTCATCTCCCAACACCTCCCCTACTTGTGAAAATGCTTTAGTGAATAAGGATACAATCGTGAAAAATCATGGAAAAAACATTTGTGTGGAGGATACGTTGATATTTAGAGATCCAATAATTGAGAGGTATGACAATCCTACCTCTACTACTTGGGGGAATATTATAGGACATGGAGATATAATTGTAGATAATCATGACAATCAAACCTTTTCTTCTCCTAATATCTCTTCTACATATGAAGAAGATAGTTTTGTATTAGAAGATATCCTTATTGAGACTCATAAGAATCTTCTTCCTCCCTTTATTGATGCCCCTACCATTTGGGAAGAAACAAAAAATTCGAATCAATGGTAACCATGGAACTCATAGTTATCCTTCTCTTGATGCCTCCCCTATGTGCGATGAAGCTACTTTACAAAATCTAACCATGAAATGTGATGAACCTATTGTCTGTCACTTTCCTACAAGATCTCCTACTAGTGAAGACATTATGGCACAATAGAATGAGACCTGAGAGAAAAATGATGAAATTATGGACAACAATCAAATTTCCCCCTATCCTAATATCTCTCCTATTGGTGAAGAAGATATTATGGTATTACAAGATCCAATTGATGAGAATCATGAAGAAAACATTATTGAACAAGGAAATGCCATCATTGACACGCAAAAAGATCTAACCATTGATAACCTCCTTAATTGTGATGAAGTTATTTTAGAAGAACCCACCTTTGAATGTCATGAACATCTAGTTTTTCTCTCTCCTAAAAACTCTCCTACTAGGGAAGGTACCATGGTGCAAGCAAACGACAACATTGACAAAATTCTTTCAAAAAATAGCAATATGGATTCCTTAGATGAAGATGATGAAGTGAAATTAGGCTCCTCTTCAATAAGAGATCATGAAAAAAAGAATAATTTCTTTGAAATTATGCACATTAAACAACCCTTCACACCAACCATAGAAAAACAAAAGAAAATTGAAGCCACAAAGTTATTGGAAGATGCTTCAGAAACCTTTGATTCATACCTATATTCATGGGAGAATACAAAATCATAACCAAAGAGCCTAAAAGAGAAAATAGAAACTAGTATTGGCAATATGAAATTCAAAAGCATCCACCTCAACTACTTTAAAAATCAAGCAAATTACACAACAAACTTTAACAAAGTCGATTATGAACAACCCCCGAATTCGAAAGAAGTCAAAAAACTTTATGGAAGAGGTTTTGAACTAATGACACAACTTGGGAAAGGATGTGATGATATAGAACAAGGTATCCATTCCCTATAAAGCCTAAAACAAAAGAAATGATTAATTTTGTTAGTCATTGTCCCTCAAAACAAAAGCCTTCATTCAATGTCAACACTATCACAAAAGATTCTTCCAAGACAACTTTAACTTTGATACATCCAAAATTGATAGATATCTCATTAAATATGTATCAAGTGGACACCTCATTTACTCATAATAAATAACATTAGTTGCTACTCCTTTCCATGCAATAGTTGTAGAATCATAACATACTCACTATTGCATGTTTTACATTCATCACAAGTTATTCCCTTTTTTCAAGGAGCAGAATATCATCATCCATTATGGGCTTACCCTTGTCCTACACTAAGTAGGGGCATGGGGGTTAGGAAGCCTTATCTCCGTATGTCACTTGTCGTGTTTCTTTTGGATAGTTGATTTCCTTTCATGTACATATAAGAGCAAGCTTGGGATGTGGATGACATGCCTTAAGTTGGCTCACATGTTACATACTTATTCATGATGTAGTACAATTTGAAAACACATGACTTGGCATAGGTCTTTCCAAGTTGGCTCTTATGTCTTCTTTCATGTTAGCATTTATCATTGGATACTCTAAAGCAATTGCTCACAGTGATGGTGTAGCAACCGCTTTAAAGTGGGAACATACATCAATGATATCTTTTGGAAAATTTTCATGGCGTGATTTTTTTTTTCTTGTGATGTGTCATCTTCTTGGTGGTTTCATTAGGTTTGATGCCATCCAAGAGTGTACAATCTACTGATATGGCATGATGTGAATGAGGCATCCCATGGACAATGATCTGAAACTTTTGACTTGTCCTCTCTTGGGGACATTAGGCACAATGTTCCCTAAGAGGAAGACTGTTACACAAACAAAGAAAAATCCCCTTTAACAAAATTTTTAAATGACAAAAACATCTACAAAAAGCATTACATTGTGGTGCCTTATTAGAGTTATTAGGAGGATAACTTTGGTATGGTTAGTATGATGGGAAGCCAACACAATGGCATGAATTTCTCATTATACGATGGGAAGCTGACACACTAGCATGACTTTCTCACTAAACCACTTATTTGGGACAACTCACCTTGTGGACAACCTAATGTTCTGTGGCTGCAGAGTGAGCACATCTTTGTCAAAGCTTGATTCACCTCATTTTTATTTTTACTTGTTTTTCTTTTCGACATTACATGTTAGTGTATCTTGTTTTGCTGCATATTATACACCTTGTGCGTGTCCTTTCATGCTTATGTCAATTTGACTTAGGATCTTGGATCCTAGGGGCTTGACCGCTTCCTTGATCTTTGCTATCCTAGACTATCTGCATTGGTACGATTGGACCCCTCTTGAATGTCTACTTTAGTGTGAGTTTGAAGCATGTTCATTCTCTCACTAAAGTGGGGGCTAAATGGAGTCATGAAAAAAGAATCCCTTGCTTAATTTGGGAATAATTAATCATAAATTGGACTTGATATCGCTTTGATATAGTGTTGTGAGGTGTTTTACACATCCACATTAGGTCTTGGGCCCCTTTTAAGCTGAATTAACTTAACTTTTCACTAATTTAATGTTGTAAAACATATTTATTTACACTTTCACATTAAATATAGGAGTCTTGTAAACTAAATTGGACCTAATCTAGTTTTGTAATGTGTTCTACACATTGAAAGTGGATTTAGGGCCCTTCTAACCTAAATAGACCCAATTTTTCCTTAATTTAGTGTTGTAAAGTGTATTTATTTACACTTTCACATTGGATTTTTGGCCCTATTGCATTTATGACCTTTATATCATCATTAATAGGCCCCTATGACCCCATATTGCATATCCCAAGGCCTACTTTAACTAAAAACCTGACAAGATCAATATATAAGCCTAATTCATTGACTACTCAATACTTTAGGACTAAAAATAGCCCTTGTGGGATCCATTCACCACCTTGGGCGAATGATTCCCATCCAGGTGGGACTCATTTTCCAAGGATGGCGAATGAGTCCCATTTGGTCTATTTTTAAGGTTTTGAGTAGGAAAAGTGGGTTTTTAATTCAAATTTCTTCCATGTCGGCCTTGGGGATCAAATTAATGATCATTTGAGTGCATTGCCTATATAAACAAGCCTTCAAATCATTATTTCATCAAGCCTACATGTTATCATGTCAAGAAAGCAAGATTTAAGCATTCCAAGTCTTCACAAGGTCATCAAGAGAGCATTCAAGATCATTTTTAAGGCATTCAAGGGCAGATTTCTTCATCAATTGCTGTAGCAATTCAAGATCCATTATCATGTCAAGGTCATATTATGCCTTGCATAACCACCCCACTTTGATCTAGATCAAAATGGGTCCCCCTTTTTGTCTTTTTTTTTTCTCGTTGGCCTTTGGTTTTCTGCCTTAGGTGTTTTCCTTTCAAAGTTCTGTTAAAGGCGGAACCGGGACCAATACAGGACTTGGAAATTCCTTCTTTGTTTTGGTTTTATTTCAGTCCCGGTTCCGGTTCCAACTATTCTTTGTCAGATTCAGGTCCGGGATCGACTCGGAATGTTGAACTTTCTCAAAGTTCCTTGTTCGTGTCCCGTCCTAGGTCCGATCCCGCCTTTTTCTTCCCTTTTTGATGGTCTTTTTCGGAAAATGTCATTTGCCTTAACTTTCTTTTCGGCCTTGGGCATTTTCCTTTTTTTTTTTTTGTTTTGGCGGACCCAGAACCAGAACTGGGGCTGAACCCTGAAACTTTCTCAAAGTTCCTAGTTCGGATTTGGTTCTGATCCCAGTTTCGCGTCTTTGGTTCTTTTGCTTTTGGTTTCCTCTGTTTTGGTCGTGGGGTTTTCCTTCCCCTTTTCTCTTTTTTTTCTGTTCCTTTTTTCCTCCTTTCGGGTGACGTCGAAGGCGGGTTCGGAACGAAATCCAAACCCGAAACTTTGAGAAGTTTTTGGTTCAGATTTGGTTCCGACCCCGGTTCCGCCTGGTTCGTCATTTCGCTCCGGCTCTGTCAGTGTTTTGTTGCCGTCCTTTGCATTTTGGGTTTCTTTGCGGAAGCGGAATCGGTTCGGGGTATGAACTTGGAAATGTTGATTATTTCCCTAGCTCATCCCCACCCCGACCCCGATCCCGATTCTAGTTTCTGTTTTGGATCCGCCCCTGCTGGTTTTGAAGGTAAGTATTGTTCCCGTTCGGATTTGGTTCCGCCTCCGCTAGAAGAAAGTCTCTCCTTACAAGGTATAGTAAAATAAGAAGTGTTATGGGTAAGTTTGAGCGAGATATTTTTGTTATTTAGAGGACTAACAAAGACCTTGTTTTGCAGGATCAAATCACATACTAAATCATATTTGTCAAGGGAGCTCAGTTGAAAGGCATCCTTTTGTCCAGTTGGTCATGAAAATCAGCTAAGGTAAAAGTCGACAAGACTTTTCTAGACTCTTACCGACTGGTCGTTCGGCTTTGACTGTTCGAAATCCCAAGGAATCAGAATACTCCCCGTTGTGCATCTTATCGATGTAGGATTATCACGGTCTCCCTGACTCATGGTTCGTTTTGCTCAAATCTACATTTATGTGGCCTATCAGCAAGACCCAGAGGTGTCACAGCGATCAAGAATCATACGCAGGATCCGTTGACGAGACAGGGGTCATCGTCCTGGCGACATGAATTTCCTATCGAAATGAGGGGTTCACCTTCGGCATAATGTCTAGCCGAAGAGGTGAGGTCACAGTGACAACAGCGGCATCGATGAAAGTCATCTTCTTCGGCATATGGTCTCGGCGAATTCATAAAGTCATGCCGACATGCCACAAAGGGATTCTATCAAGGGTCTTCGGCAAGAGAATTAGTAAGTCTTGGCGACGAAAGAAAGAACATGCGGAGGCCTTCGCCTGGACTTAGGTTTTCTATAAGACATCTCCCTAACAAGAGAATGCTATGGCGACACATGTGAAACAAAGAGAATGCATTAGAATGAATGCAACGAGTTCAGTAGGATGTCCTGCCGACTCGAGAAGGTCTTGGCAACAACAGAGTTCAACGAAAGAGGGGAGTTTGCTATAGGGTCACTCCAAAACATCAAAGTTACACCGACATCAGAGATGAGCTCACTCAGTGAGTCTAGCGTCAAAATGACTCTTGCCGACATAATAAGTTTGGGGAGACTCCAAAGGAAAACAAAGCTTTGCCATGTGGTCTCAGCGAAGGGATGTGGTCACACCGAAAGAAAAATGGGCTCGGTAAGAGAAGGGAAATTAGGGGTAATGTCTCCCCGATTTTGATAAGTCTCAGCGACATAGAGTGAGTTCGCGGAGAGGAGAGACATGCGTCGGGAGGTCTCAGCGAGTCGAAGGAGTCTTGTCAATGGGTTTTGCGGACTCAATATGACTTCCCCTGCTCGCTGAAACATCCCACTGATTATCTGGTGTCATGCCGATAACTGCACAATGGTGAAATCGCATCGGAGAGACACCGATGGTGTCTCACCGACATGCGATACTGTTTAGACCATTTTGACTTCCTGATGGAGTTTGCGTGGCTTACGCCCAACCAATCGCAAGAGGCTAAGAGGACTGACTGGCGACAGTTGACCAATTGACTCCCCCCCTGTGTAAGAAGATCAACAGAAAGCACGCAAGGTGGATTCGTTCTGAGTTCACTAAGGGATGAATCTGTTTGGGTGGTGGCGTTCAGATCTACAGGAGGCTCGACGGTGCTTCCAAAGGACGGTCGACGTACGGGGAAGTCCAGAACATGAAGGAAGCCGAAAAGAAAGAAGAGATTATGACTCATAGGGGACACCTGTGGCGATCACTGTTGGCAAAGGTAGATCAATATTAATGCAGATATTCTGGAGCATTCAAGCCGGCCCCAATAGAGTTCGAGTATGGACACGCAGACAGGGGAGTTAATGTTGTAGCTACCAAAAAAAATCTAAAAGACTTCTCCTGCGTAAGAAATCCTTCATCAGCATGGACAGCGAGGTTCTGCTTTGAATGCACAACCAACTTTCTTTTGAAAGATCTGAGAGCCGAAAGTCCTGCAACCAGGAAGATATTTTGTAAACCCTAGTGCAGGGGACAGCGCATCCTTTCTTGTACATTCTATATTTAAAGAATTCTTTCCTCTTTGTAAAGGTGAGATGGGGTAGAGTTAGTGAGAGAGGATAGAAGTTGATCCTGATTCTCTGTAATAGGAGCTTCTTTTTGTCTTCTCTGTTAGGAGTTAGAATCAGAATAGACTAATGTATCTTTCAACTTTCTTAGTGTATAATGGAAACAATTTGAAATCACAAATTTTCTATACACTGGTGATTGTGCCAGTTTTGTAAATGTGGCTTATCTGTCTCATTGATAGTAGAAGCAACCAGATTTTGATCTATTTCATGTTGTGTTCCAGAATGGTGTTTGTCTTGAATTAATCATCTGATTTGGGAAGCTCTCAAGGAATGAAGTTAGATTTTATGTTTTATTTGAATGGTAAATTGCAGTATGTTGTTGAACTCAGCACTGCGAATGAATGAAACTGTGTGTTAGTCACAATTTAAGTTTGTTCTACAGTTTTAGTTAGGAATTCCTTGAAAGGAAACAGGTCTGGTTAATTCGGATGAAGTGTCATTCTTTTATGTCCCAAAGCCCTGATCCACCTTTTTCTATTTCTTTGAAAACCCCGGTTAGAGTAGATTTAAATTCATGTTTAACTCACAACAGTCCAAAAGCTCAACACCAGTAGGCCCCTTGAATATTACTGTTACATTGACCACTGAGGGACATCAGCACAGTTGAGAACCAACTACCAAGACCTTGGGAGCTAAGGCATCCATGTGTTGCCTTTCTCTTTCAGGAGAAGCAGGATAGCAATATTCTGCTTGCAATGTTGTTGTGCCATTTGGGACGTCAACAGGTCATCAAGCATCAAGCATGTTATTGAGCTAGTGTTGTGATGTAGCATTGAAGGTCCAAGATAAAATATTGTTCTACACCTATTGTCAAGATCAAGATCTACATCCTTCATGGCCATTTCATGTTGAGTAGCAGATTTACAAAGCATCATTTACAAGACATTATTCAAGTTATCATTGTTCATGTTTCATGTCCTATGTTTCATGCTTCATTTTTTTTTTCATTGTTTCATCATTTGGTTTAATTACCTAAACAGGGTTTGACCAAGGCAAACCCCTATTCGCTAACAATCAACACTTTTTCTATCTCTCTCTCTCTCTCTCTCTCTCTCTCTCTCTTTGTGTGATTGCATATCTAGGTGCTTTGAAGACTTGAAGGATCATTAAATATTAGGTTACAAGCTTGTTGGACTTGTCTCCTCATTTTCAAGGTCATAATCTTCACTAAAAGGTCATAGACAACCCTGAAATCAGAGTTTCAGATTTGAAAACCTGGAGGAACATATTGAGTAGACTGAGAAGAGAAAATTCAAACTTTAAATTTCCAGAAAATATAAACTAGATTCATTCACCACAAGAGTCCTTTTGTGCCTATTGCGCACATGCTCCGTTTGGAATGAGGACCACCTCCTTCCTTTTTGCCTTTGCTGGGTTTTTTTCTCCTTTGCCTCATTTTGCATGCCCCCATTTTTTAGCTTGAGTTGGTCACGTGCAATAAAGTCACCAATTTACCTTTGACCAAATTCACCTATCCAAAATTTGCTAAGTATTTTTCCTTTTCCAGAGGTGTAGCTGCGGATTTCCCTCTACACTTTGCCCCGACGTTCGTTGAGCCTAGCAGACCTACATTTGTGAGTTTCCCTCTACAAGTCGTCGTCGCCATTCTGTCGTTAGCAAGCAGCTAACCCTAGGATTTTGCCTGCACTGCGGGCTTCGCAGGAGGTCTTGTCATCTGAGTCTTTGACTAACGTCCAATGGGGCTTGGTTTTTCGCAACCCACCAACCTGACCTGTCGTCGTACCATAATTTAATGCACGCCATTAATGATGTTTCGCCTATAAAAAGGGGGTTAAACTTGTTGTTTTCACTCCTAATTTTCAAAATTTCGACAGAGAGAAAGAAGTGCCAGCCCACACAAGATCTTTCTTTGAATTCAAGCCAAGTTTTCATCAAATTCTTGCACTATTTTCGAGTAAGCCATGTTAAAAATTTCAAGTATTTTTTTTTTCTTCTCTAGTTAGGGTTTTGAAAAAATGTTAAAATCTTGGAAATAAAACCCTAGTTTTCCCAACGACTTCACCAAAATTTGTAGTCCTCGACCCCACATAAACAATTTACCCCCAACATTTTAAAAATCCTTAGAGCCAGTCAAGATTACATCTTAGCACCCCTACAGAATCTCGTTCCTCCATTGTCGTTCTTCGTGTGACAAGGAACCCATTACAACCCACACCATCACTCATGTTGTCCCTATCGATGCTTGGAAAATATCCAAAATTGGCTAAGTCATTAGACCTATGTGGGAATCCCCATGTGGGATTCTGCCTGCGGGCGACCTCCGTCTGATTGCCATTGATTAACGACCAAACCCTAGCAACTTTCTGCATTGTAGATTCCTCCTCTTTCATCGTTGTAATTCTTCCAAGCCCAACACTTAGAAATTTTGTGAAATCTAAGTGACCATGCGAGCTAGTTCATGTGGACGAGCATCATTGGGAGTCTGTTTATCGAGTGTCGTTATCTTATGGCCAAGTCGTAGTGTCTGCCCACACTGCAGGTCCCACCTTCATCATTTCCATTGAGTGCCCAAAATTTGCTAAGTTTGAACTGATTTGTGGGCCGCTGCATGTGGCTCACCGTCCCATGCCCGTCGTTGCCTAATGAACAAAGCCATCGTGTCTCCTCATAGTGCAGACCTCGTGGGAGGATTCCTTTTTGTCGAAACCTGAAGATAAAATTTAATATTACGAGCTAGATGCAGGCCCACCTATGCGGACCACTGCCTATGGACTACCATCCCTCCGAGGCTGTTCCTTAACATAAAACATTCGATGGCGGCCTAATGATCTTCCTCTGTGCTATCCAAAATGTTAAAACTTTAAGGCACGACGTTGAATGTCCAAAACACCCGTGGGTTCCACAATGCGGAATTTTGCATGTTGTTTGTCGCCTACCAAATGCTATTGCTTAGCGATCGAGTTTCAAACGGTAATCTATCTCATGGCGCCCACATAACCCAAACCTGCAAATGCATTGGTGCAGGAGCACCCAAGGCCTTCAAGGAGCTCTTCAAAGGTCAGAAGTGTGTAGGGGTCAGGAGGACCTTTCCATCAAATCAAAACATCAATTATAATCTTTTGAAGCCTATAATGGCTTTTGAAATCGAAAAGAACTTGAAAGGAGTCAATTGTCCTAAGGGTCCTGATAAGGACCCTAGGACCAAAATGCTTTGTAAATGGAAAAATAATGCTCTAGGAGGTTAGATAGGTTTATTATGATTTTATTGTGTCAAATAAAGTTGGATATTAAGGATCCAATGGTTTTTAGATAGTAGAGTTTAATAAATTGCAAATTGGAAATTCAAATTTTTGAAAGTCCACTTTAGGCGGGAAAATGAGTTTTAGGTGTTTTAGAGGTAATTATGCATTGTAATCAATCCAAAACGGTTTGGTCAGTTGGGGAATGGATCTATAACCCCAAAAGAATCATTTGTAGGGAGGTTGATCAATTGGAGAGGTGACTGTACGTACTGCTACAAGAAATAGTGAAAGAAATACAATTTTCTTGCAATTTCATTGAGTTTTTTGATGAGTTTTTGATTTCCATTGAAGTTATGATCATTTGAATTGTGTAGTAACTTGAATTTACATGTTTTGAAACCCTTATAGGTTCTGAGAGAAATAATAAATAAGTTTTTTGTACAATACATTGACTGTCCTCAAGAAAACACAAAATTTACACTAGTTTTGAGGGTTTTTCATGGATAAATGATCCATTTCATGGGAATATGTGACTGAGACCAATGAAATTGATCATAATTAATTTGTACCATACCAATCTAACAAACTAAAGTGCATGAAAGAGGAATCATGCTGTGTACACCAAGAATTCACAGTGCAAAGTGCTTGAAGATGGAGGCTAGAGTATAGCAGTGGAAGATCTGCCTTAAGGAGGGGTATGTTTTTGAGTTGGGATAGACTAAATATATTGTCCTAATGGTGTAGAGTCAATGAACAAGTTCTGGAAGTGATTGGAAGGTTAGTTTTCAAGAAATCCTAGTTTTGAGGCATTTTATGGAGGGTTCTATTTTTGAGCATGTTAAGGGTGTCATAGAAGATTAAGAACCTGAAAATCTTTGGTTTTGAGTCATTTTAAGGGACTGTTGAAAGTTTCTTAGTTAGGGGTTGAGTTTAGAGAGGGGTTGCTTTGAAAAAGAGGGCTAATTAAGCCTAGTTTTTGAGGAGACAGTAGGTTTTGGATGGGATTGTCTGAAACAAGTGCCATCGGGGAGTTGATATGTTGTTTTCCATCAGAAAAAAAAAAAAACTTAATTAGTCACTAGATTGGATGTTCCTTTGGGAAGTTTGAGAGAATAGTCAAAAATTCTTCGCTAGAGGCCTAGTTGGGCTAAAAGGCTATTTAAGGTGGAAAAGTGGATTTTGTTCAAGACAGAGGTTTGGGCTTTTGGAAACCTTCAAGACAAGTGTAATTTTTTCCCTTAAGATCATTCCTAGGGTTTGGATCTATAGGAGAAAGATTTGTGTCATAAGTGAGCCATTTAGGCATTGTTTCCACAGGGGTGTCTAGAAGAGGTTTGTGAGAGCATCTTTGCAATCCTTGAAGTCATTGTGTGTTTCCAAAAGTCTCTTACCCTCTACATCATGCATCAAGGCCTAATCTAATGAGTGTAAGTGCCTCATTGACCAATTGCACACATGCCTAATCGTTACATCCAAAATTTGCTTTCCAAACAGGCAATATGAAAAACTTGCTACGGGCGGCTGTCTGTGGAACTTCGCGACTCCTACGCTGTCTCGCTCCCAACAGCTCTTAACAGCTTCCACCTAGCCAAAACCCACATGCCTAGGCCCAAATTTTTCTAAATGATCTAGGTGAACTCCAAATATTGAATGATAAATTTTATGATATTTTAGTGAGGTATAAATGGATCTGACACTCGCCCTAATTTACATATAAACGCACTTACTGCATCTTTTGCATGCAAGATTTATGGAACCTACTACGGGTCCATTAGGAAGGCTTGTAGAAAAAATATAGAAAAGAAAAGAAGCTCAAGGTATGCTCTCACATTATAGTGGAAGCCTCTGCGTCCTAGATGATACAAATTGCCACCCCTGTCATAGAAAAAGATGCAGGCGTTGTACAAGGTCAAGGCTACAACATATCCACCATTAACTTCGGCCTGGCGAGTTGAGAGTAGAAGATAGTTGAATTCCAAGGGTTGGTAGCCACCATTGTGTAGAAAATGAATATGGACCAGTCCACAAAAGAAGAACTAAAAGCACATGTAGTGAATCTCACTACTTATATTCTACAATGGACATCTACAAAAGAGGAGACTCCAATAGAATCATCAGTGCTTCCCTCGTTGATTTCAAAAGAGGATATTAATAAAATGGAGAAAAGGAAGAATTCAACCAAGTCCATGAATGATTGGCTTAACAAAGTGGTATCTAGTGGCGAAAAAGGGATCGATCATGCAGTCAGGATGTAAAATAGGTATCAAAGCGTAGGAAAAGAAATAGAAAGAATGATGAATACCTGTAAGGAGTTTCCAGAGACATAGAGGATCACTTATCCTAAGTTGGAGTGCATCCTTAAGCTTTCACGAGATATCTGGGAAAGGGGGTTGGAAATAACAAAGGAAGATTACTGGCTGGTAGAAACCTAGTTAATGAACTTGGATTACAGCAAGGAAGTTCTAGAGAAGGTCTTGCATGACCTCGAAGCTAATCACAAGTGGGTTGACAAGCATTAGGAAGATAGTGCTAAATATTTGAAGTTAATGGTATATTTTGGGATGCCTACCTTGGAGCTAGATCCATAGAAGATCAAGCCTTTATTCCACAAGAAAATGGAGCAAGGAGTTGGTGACACGTTGTCACCAGAATTTATGGATTTCATTGTAAGGGCCTTTGTACGAACATAGTAGATGATTGAGGCTGCCTCAAATTACATAGATAATCAGCAAGAAAACATTGAAAGAATTAAGAGGATGTCCTTCTAGATCTTCAAATACAAGCTCTTTGAGGAGAAGAAGCTTATAGTCATGTTTGGAAAATTCATTGAATATGAAAATGCTCAGAAAGCGGCTGGAGAGCCCATCATAAATGATGAATTCTTGTCAAAATAACTACAAAGGATGGCAACAATTATAGGACAAAACTGCTACAATGCACATACAATGAAATGATAAAATAGGGAAAATGACAAAACTATTTTTATATTGTCATATATTTGGGGGTAGGTGAAACCATAATGTAAAATGAATCTAAGACACACAATGAAAATGAACCTTATCCATTCATTTTACTTTTGGAAAACTATAAACAAGGGCATTCTCTCATTTTCAAAGAGAGAGTTGAGTTTTTGTGTAAAGGCATGTTGTAGAAAATTAATGAGAATAACATTGTTTGGTGGATTCTTGTGTTTTCTTCTCATGTGTGCATGATTCATTATCCCAATCTTAGATTTTAGCTTTGTTGTTTTCATTTTAAGTTCTCTTAGTTGTTAGTATATGTTGTGCTTTAATGATGAAGAATGTTATGGTGTTGATATCTTCCTTGCTCATACTTTTTATTGTTTGTTGTTGATGTACAACAGTGTAAAGTTAGTCTGAGCATTGTTCATATTGTTGCACTTAAGTTCATCTATTGTTCATGCTTTCATGGTGAATGAATGGTTGAAAATCTACAGACCTTAGAATATTGCACTTGTTTCATGAGACGGTAGGCTATCCTTTGTGAAGTGGAATTGGGTTTTAGGAAGGCTAACCACTGTAGCATCCTCCATTGTTATTGTTCATCATTAGTTGTAGGTTTAGGAAACTCCTTATCCCTTTTTCCTTTTTACCTTTCTTTAAATTGAAGTGAGAACAAAGTTCCAACATCATTGTAAAGCCAAATTTGATGGAAAAAGTGGAGTTTTAGTTTGCTATCTTGAACTTTTAGTAGTTGTTCTTCATTTTCAAAATTTATAAAACTCCTTTTGCAGACCCAATTCCCTCCAAACTTAGTGAATTATAAATTCCCTTTGTGATTACCAACAAATCACATCAACCGATTGAACTATTCCAAACTTAGTCATGACCTAACACCCAAGAGACCTTGGGGTGATTTCTAAAACTTATTTGCAAAAATTACCTTTCAAGAGAATTCCAAGAGCTAAAGTCCCCTATAAGGGCTAAGAGAGCCAAAAAAGGGGAAGCATCAACTTCAGCTCCATCCACTCAACCTCCATCTCCTCCATCTCCTCCATCTCCCTCCATCCATCCATATCATTCCTCCCCTTCACTCCTAACAACGCTTCCATCCTCCCTTCCACTCCAAACTACGTTTCTACCCTCTGCTTCCCACAACCAAGGTGTTGTCCCTATCCCTGCACTTCAATTCCAAGGTGCTGCCCCAATTGCTACCCCTTTTCAGTATCAAGGTATTGTAGTAGATCAAGTACAACCTTCACCTCCCACAATGCTTTGGCTAGGTAACAACCCTTCCGCATTGTCCTTTAATTATTATCATGACATGCCAAAGAATCTAGAGGGTTTTTGCACCAAGTTCCACCCACATGATCCATAAAGGACAATAGAAGAGCACATCAAGATCTTCCAAACAACCTTGAAGGACATGCAAATTGAACACGAAGATGTGGATTGTAAGTTCTTCCCTTACTCATTGGGGGATGAGGCCTTCTATTGGTACATTCATCTGCTAATCGGATCCATCACTACTTGGGACCAAATGAAGAACACATTCTTGCATAAATTCAAAGTTTATATTAGCACCAACGAATTATATCAATAGTTCATTTCCATTAGGAGAGAAGTCAATGAACCAATCAACTCATTTAATGACCAATTTCACATGAATTTTTTGAAGTTGTAGCCACCCTATGTAGTTGATGATTCCTTCGCTTGACTGGTGTATTACGTTGCCTTACATAATCTCACATTGGCCTTGGACAAAAGGATGTGCCTGCCTCCTGCTAGGTTAGTGGATGCATATGCAGAAGTAGTTACAACAAGCACGGACTTGGGGCAGCATATTGAAGGTTCGTTACCCTCATAGGGACCAACTACTCACCCAACTCAAATCCAAGGTCTTACCCATGCTTTGGCTCATCAAACGCCTATGTTGAATCAAGGCCCTCAACTGCCAATAGTGCCACATCCAGGGCAATTGTTGAATCAAGATTCTTTAGTGCCTCATTACTTGCAATCTTCACAGCAATAGGCCTATGCTCAACAACCTCAAGTTCCCTCATACCTTCAAGGCTCTGAGTTTGCAACTACCTAGTAGAACCAACTTGTGACACAACTCGTATTCCTTCAAAATTCAATGCCACAATAGAATAATGCTAAGAAGGATAAGATCGATGAGTTGACCGAACTAGTGAAGAAGTTTTCTATAGAAATGAAATATTTGAGAAATTAGAACCAGCTACATGCCTCTCAAAGGAGCATCAAAGTCAACCATAATTGAGACAACTATGATCTGGGTGCATCTTCTATATAGAATTTTGAAAAAGTTTAGAATTTCGGGAAAAGCTTTGAAAGGAGACCCTCGCAAAGGAAAAATAGAAATTGGAAACTAGGCCAAACAACGAAGGTGTTCCCACACCTCTTGATCAACTAGGTGATTCTGAAAAGTCAAGAAGTGGATTTTATTTGGTCAAGCCTTCCCTATTTAGATGGTGTTAGATCCATAAGAAAAATAGGCATTCAAAGTTGGATTGTCCAAAATTTCAAACAGCCATAGAAATTTTTCAAGTAGAAGTCCAAAATGTTGTTGATGGATCAAGCTATAGAGACTTAGTCCCCTTAGAGCCGTACGATTCCTCGGTGTTGGTAGTAAATCAAGCTCCTTTTCCACAAAGTGAAAGAAACTTTCCCAAGAAAGAGATCACCCCTAAGGAAGAAGAAGTGAAAGAAGTAAGTAACGAGAGCCCATTATCCCAACTCTTTGATTCAGTAGATAATTATCCCATAGATGAGTAAGAGCCTCAAGAGGATGAAGTCCATATGTTCCACCAAAGAGAAACTCTCTATAACTTGAGAAATAAGTAGGTTGGTGGTCCTTTCATGACTTCTACCCCACCTAACAACTTCAATAATCCACTTGATCCTAATGCCAACAACAATCCCTCGTATCCCCACATGCCTACTAAATACTTCAATAGAAATAGAAAGCCGAATCAAGCTCAACATCATCCCACTAGCTCCTCCCAAAACAAATTTTATAAAGCAGAAGTTGAACAAATGGGAGAATATGTGACAAATGAATTGAAGAGAGTTAAAGTGGGCTTGTCAGTCTTTGAATTGTTAAGAGTACTAGCTATTAGGAATGCTTTATTTAGGCCATTAAATGGAACCTCTCCATCAAAGCCAACCCATGAGGTGCGCGCCAAAAGGGTTTCCTTTGACACCACCAATAGTGAGCCCATAATTAGGGAAATCTTGGGAAAGAAACCCAATCAACCCCCAAACCAACAAGTCGGTAAAAATCATTCATCAGATAAGTCTCCCACCAAGGAGTCAAATCCAATCCAATACAAGGATAAATGCAATGATAAAGACAAAATCCAAGTGGCTCAGACCGATGTCTCAATAGGGTTGTTTCAAGGAAAGTTGGAGTCCCCTCCTTTCTTGATGACAATTCAAATATTTGGCAATAACCTCCACAATTTCCTATTAAATTTGGGAGTTTCGGCTAATGTCATGCCCTTTGTAGTATGTTAGGTTCTAGGGATGACTCCAACTCCCTCATGATGGAAAGTGACTTAGTTGGACAGGATAAAAGTGAACATAGTTGGAGCAATGAATAGGATACCCATGTAGATTGTTGCTGACCCAAGGGTGCAACAGGTGATTGACATCCAAGTTTTTGATATTCTCGACACCTACGGTATTATATTAGGAAGGTATTTCACTCAGGCTTTGAATGGTTATGTTGCAATAAACTATTCCCACTTGTGGCTTCCATGGAAGGGGTTGTTGAACCAGATTCACATTGAGAGAGAACCTTGAATGTTCATGATCACCAAGTATAACAACACAAACAAGGTGCTATTCACAAAAAAAGAGTTGTGGAATTATTTTCCCATGGCCTATCAAGGTGAAAAAGAGTTCCAAGAAGAAGTGACCGAAGAGGTCCTTGTGTTGTGCAATGCCCCCACCAACTTGAACCACACCCCTAATAGCATAGAAGTGTTGATTGAGTTAGAAGATGAAGAATCCTATGAAGATGATAATCTTGGGTTGTTGGATGGATTCCACGAGTTTATACAAAAATGTGTATGGGATCAACTTAGTCTAGGAGCAAAAATGGACTTTCAGGAGTTGTTATTACCAAGCTAGTGCAGGGTACACAATGCTACTCATTCCAAATTTGAATGTTGTCTATGTCAAACAACAGTAGAGCATATCACAAGGCAGGTCATTCCAAAAGAAGGAGAAGGTCAACAAGATCAATGTCAGGCCACATATACACAACCAACTAAGGAAACTGAAGTAGATGCACAATCAACAAAGGAAGCATGCTCAACCAACTCCAAAGCCAAAGGTTCTTCTAAGTTTTGGATATTACATTTCAATGGATCCAAGTCCAAGCAAGGAGCAAGAGTCGGCTTTGAGCTCATCAGTCCCATAGGTAAGATGTACTTTTCCACCCATAGACTCTAATTTTATTGTACCATTAATGTAGCAGAATACAAAGCATTGGTTCATGGGCTTTTTATGGAACTAAGAAAGAAAGTTTAAATGTTGCAAGTCTTTGGTGATTCTAAGCTAGTTGTGAACCAAGTTAGGAAACTATACTCCTGTCATGATAGAAGGTTAGCAAACTATAGACATAGGGTATGGTATCTTATAGAAGGGTTGGATGCATTCAACATTTAGCTAATCCCTTGAAGCAGGAATCAGACCATTGATGCCTTGGCTCAAGTAGCCAACACCCTTCATCCTTTATCCTTAACCAGATTAAATAAATTCACAGTAGATCTCACCTCTACCTCGTTAGTACTTGAAAATCTAATCTAATTTCAATTTTTTAATGATGATAAACACATCCTCGCTTTCATTACAAGTTTGGTTTTGTTTACCACTCAAATCATTGACGAAGCAGAGTCTCAGGAGGTTGAACTTGATATAGAAGGGATTATCAACCTAAAAACTAACACCATACCACGAGGTATGGTTCAGCTAGAAATAATATTTGATTTGGATTAGATAAGGGATCAGGATCAATAGACTAAGAAGGAGCCATAGACAATCAATGTGATGCTCACAACATGGGTACAACTGAAGAAGTTAAATTTTTTTATAGGCTAGGTGTGTACACCCAACGAAAGATAGGGTATCATTGAAGCCCTGCGCACCTACCATAATGTAATTTCTTGGGGATATGAAGACCTGAAAAACATATGATACTTCAATTGTCACTCACATCATTCCCCTCAAGCCAGATGTGAGACCCTTCTAGCAACATCAATGCCCGATCAATGTAGTACTGGAGCCAATTATCTTCAAAGAAGTCCAGAAGCTACTGTCCACCCAAATTATCTTTCATGTTAGAAACTCCACGTTGGTGGAAAATTTGGTCCCAATTAGACTTAAAAATGGGGATATCATATTGTGTGTGGACTTCCAAAACTTAAACAAAGCATCAAAAAAGGACAACTATTTGGTGCCCTCATTGGATGAAGTATTGCAAATAGTCAATGGATCCCAGATGATATCTTTTTTGGATGGCTACTTTGAGTATAGCTAGGTTATGGTACAGTATGAAGATATGCATAAAACAACATTCACCATGAAGTGGGGAATGTTTGCGTATAGAAATATGTCGTTTGGATTAATCAACACTAACACTACTTTTTAGCGTGCAATGGACATAACCTTCAAAAATCTCATTGGAAAGTGCATCATCATATACATGGATGATCTCACCATGTTCTCAAATAAAAGAGGAGACCATGTCTTTGATTTGTGCAAGGTTTCTCAAAAAGGCACAGTTCGACATTTTATTGAAGCTGAAAAAATGCATCTTCAGAGTAACTAAAGGCAAGCTATTAAGACATGTGATTTCAAATAAAGGAATCTCAATTGACCCATAATGCATCCAAGATATCTTAAAGATTCAGCTCCCAGGAAACAAGAAAGAAATCAAGTCTTTCTTTGGAAAAATCAACTTCGTCAGAAAGTTCATCATAGGCTTCACTGAGATAGTCAAGCCATTAAATGCCATGCTTAATCAGGATGCTAAGGTAGAATGGACATTGAAATCCAAACAAGTTTTTGAAAAAATCAAGAGAGCTATTGTTCATTCCCCAGTACTGGTTAGTCTAGATTGCCTAAATCCATTCTACATATATTTCTTTGCTTCAGATCACTCCTGCACCATCATGTTAACAGAAAAGGATGACGAAGGAAATGAACACCCTATTGCATTTATGAACACTCCTTTGAAGGATGTAGAATTACTATACCATAATTTTGAAAAGAAGGCATATGCCTTGGTCAGGGGAGTTAAAAAATTCAAACATTACATCTTGAGTAACAAGGTGCTCGCAATTGTTTTGGATCTGACAGTTAAGATTCTATTGATGCAAAATGAGCTAGGTGAAAGAAGAGAAAAATGGGTCACACTGCTACAAGAATATGACATGGAGATTAAGCCCATGAAATTGGTCCATGGACAAGCCCTCACTTGCACCACAGCCAAAACTGGACTCGAGCTTACAATGTAGAGATACCAGCTCGAGGATGTTTCCCGAGGAGAATGGCATGATGACATTGTGTATTATTTGCTAAACAAAAAGTGTCCATAACGGTTGCAAGGAGTACAGAAATGAGCCTTGAGATTGAAAAGAAATAGCTACATGCTACAAGGATCCATATTGTACAAGAGAAATCACAAAGTAATATATCTTAAGTTCCTTGGAAAGGAAGAAGCGGCTCAAGTGTTGAAGGAGTTTCATGATAAGTTCGGCACTGGCCATGGGTCTAGCCCCTCAACCTCCCATCGGATCTTGCGAGTAGGGTACTATTGGTCAATGTTGTTCAAAGATGCACACAACCACACTAGATCCTATCACGTCTATCAAATTGTTGCCACACAGGAAAGAAATGTTGTTGTCCCACTCCAGCCAGTTGTTGAGGTAAGGCCTTTTGCTCAATGGGGACTTGACTTCATCAGGCCAATAATCCCACCATTCTTTGTAGGCAATAGGCATATTTTGATTCCTACTTAGTACTACACTAGATGGACTGAAGTGATAACATGTAGGAAATGCACAACTGAAGTAGTTACTAATTTTCTAGAAATTTTTATTTTGAATCACTTTGGTTGTCCATTTGCTCTCATTTGTGATAATGGTCCTACCTTTGCATCCCTTAAGTTTTCCAGTTGGGCCTTTGATTATGGGATTGCACTTAAATTTTCATCTAACTATTATCCCCAAGGGAATGGCCTAGCTAAATGCACAAAAAAAAATTTGTTGACTGTCATCCAAAAGCTACTTTACCAGAATTTGAAAGATTGGAAAACCCAACTGCATTTTTCCCTATGGGAAGATCACACGTGTCATAAAGCTACCCTAGGAAATTACCTATTTTGTCTCATCTATGGCATGGAGCCTTTTTCCCCGGTCCACCTAAAGATCCCTAGGCTTCAATTCGTTAACACATATCATGAGGAAGGAGAATGACAAGAGGCTCACCTTGCAAAGTTATTGCATTTAGAAGAAGTTCGTGACCAAGCAATACAAAATTTTGTTGGGAATAGGATGCCATTTAATTGCAATCCTAAACATATTCCATGTATCTCCTAAGTCTTCGGAAAGTTTTCCCCAACACTAGGATTAGAAAGAGATTAAATTCAAATTAAATGCACATGTAAATTGACATTTGTAATTATTTCTAAATGATAGGAACATGTGGGGATGCCCAAGTTGAGTTCCTACAAAATAGGAGCACATGGGACACTCACATGGAAGGTAGGACTCACCTTGTTTTAGTTAACTATTTGGAGAATTGGTAAATCTTATGTAATACATGTCTTGTTCCTACAAAATAGCGATTGATAATTAAAATGTGTGGAGTCGTATTATCAGTTCAGTTTTAGTTCAGTTCAGTTCAGTTTCAATTCAGTTAAGTTTAGTTTAGTTTAGTTTAGTTCAACTCATTTATGGTTCAATTATCTTCAATTGCATGTAGTTAGTTTGAGTTGCATGTAGTTGAATTCAGTTCACTTGAGTTGCATGACATATAACTGGTTTATACTTTCAGTTAACAGGGGATGATCAATATTGCATGAAGTTTGCATGAATGGTGGAGAGATATGTTTCAGTTAACAAAGATTGACTTGGGCCCACCTTGGGCACCCAAGTTGGCATCTTGGAGTTAATACCTTTACATGAGAAGATATTTACAAGGCTGACTTAAGTGGGGCCCATTCTTGGGTGCCAACTTTGAGGAGAATCTTACAAGATATATTTGTAATCATCAACAATTAAGACTTTAGTTTGGGATGCCCAAATTGATGAAGGTCTTGGTTTGACATTTTTTTCATGGAGAAACTCTACTTGCACCATTATGACGCAGATTTTTGTGAGGATCTTTATCCTCTTGTAATTGTCAACTCTTTGGAGTTTACAAGGTAGATATTTGTCTATTAATTGCAGTAGGTTGAAGAGAGTTTTATAAGAGTTTATTGCAGGTAAAAGAAGCATCTCAATCAAGGATTGATATAGTGTTATTGTAATCTTGTTCTAAGGTTAAATAATACAAGCACTATTGATTTTGGAGGTGGAGTTTTTCCTTGAAAGGGTTTCTCCATGTATATGTTATGTCACTTCTATCTTCTTGTCTCATTCTTCTACAATATTTTGTCTACTTCTACAATTGGTGAAATTGAATTAATTCGATTAATCACCCACAAAGAAATTGTGACAAAGAATACTTAATTTAATATATAGTCTCATAGGATTACAAGTTAAAAGATACAAAATTTACCTTCAATTTTCAACATTTGGTATCAGAGCTAACAGTTGGTTAGAGTTTGGGATGCCTTTCTCTTAAAAGTTTGAAGGTTTTTTGGTTGTAGTGTGAGCTTTTAATTGTGTTGTTGTAGATTTATATAAGAAGTGTGTTACAATGACTTCTAATTCTCATTTAGATATTGAAAGATTTAATGGATCAAGTTATGAGATGTGGAAATTAAAAATGGAGGATCTCCTTGAAGAGAGAGATCAGTGGTTAGTTGTTTCTCATGATAAGAAGCCATCTCCAACAATGTTAGATGAGGATTGGGCTAAGCTTGACAAGAAGGGGAGAGGGACCATAAGATTATGTCTTGCTAATGTTCTCTTGAATGTTTCAGATGAAACTACTACATACAAATTGTGAAAGACGATAGATGATATTTATCAAACTAAAAGTCTTACTAATAAGTTTTATATGAAAATCTACATTTGTATTCTTTAAATATTAAAGATGGTGATTCTGTTGCACATCATTTAATTTCTTTTAATTTGACTCTAAGTCTGTTAGCATCTATAGATGTAAAGCTAGAAGATGAAGATAAATGCATTTTGTTACTTTGTTCTTTACCAGAATCTTGGGAAAATCTAATTGTTGCTATTAGTGGTAGTGGTGTAGATCCTAAGATGGACAATATAATTCCTACTCTCCTATCAGAGAATATGAGGAGGAAGTATAAAACAGGAACCCAAGATGCCTTGTTTGTAAGAGATAGGCCTAAGGAAAATAAATCTAAGGAAGACAAAAAAGGAAAGGGTAAGTCTAAAGGACAGTCTAAAACCCCTGGTAAGAGTAAGGAAAGTGTTGGAATTGTGGGAAACCTAGACATGTAAAGAAGGATTGTAAGAACAATAAAAATAGTTTTGATGCTTCTACAAAGAAATCCTTGGATGATGGTATTTATGCATTGACCATTACAACTAATATCAAGTTAATGATAACTCTTGGCTTATTGATTCAGGTTGCTCCAATCATATGAATCCTAACGAGGAGTGGTTCACTAAGTATACTGCATATGATGGAGGAAATGTCTTCTTTGGAGATAATAGAACAACAAAGATTGAGGGAAAAGGAGAGGTAAAGTTTTGTTTCAGTGATGGTAGGGTTAATACCCTTAATGATGTTTTACATATTCCAGGACTTGCTAGAAATTTACTTTTTGTATCTAAGTTCAATGATTCTAGAATGCATGTGACATTTGATAAAAGTGGTTGTAGATTGGTGAAAGGGAACATGGTGGTTGCTAAAGGATCTCAGAAAGGGACTTTGTTTAAGCTTGATACCTCCAATTTGAATAAGTCAGCCAATGTAACTGAAGTTGAAAATACATGTATGTTGTGGCACCATAGATTGGGCCACATTGGTGAAAAAGTTCTTAGGACAATTCTTAATAAGGAATTGGTTGATGGTATTCTTGATTATAAAATTGGAAAAAATGATT
The DNA here is from genome assembly GCA_007258455.2 of Sequoia sempervirens. Classification (NCBI taxonomy): domain Eukaryota; kingdom Viridiplantae; phylum Streptophyta; class Pinopsida; order Cupressales; family Cupressaceae; genus Sequoia; species Sequoia sempervirens. The sequence goes on from VDFB02358134.1 coordinate 208,986,885, forward strand.
TTTGTGAGAATTGTGTGGTTGGAAAGAAATCTAGATCTTCATTTCCTAATAGAACAAATAAAGCTAAAAGATTATTAGAGATTATTCATTCGGATGTTATGGGTCCTATGGATATTGACTCTATTGGAAAATCTAGATATTATGTCACATTTATTGATGATGTCTCAAGATATACTTGGATCTATTTTATGCATAACAAATCTGATATGTTTAAGAAGTTTAAGGAATTTAAGGCTTTGGTTGAAAAAAAATCAAATCATAAGATTAAATTGTTGAGATTAGATAATGGTGGTGAATATTGTTCTAAGGAATTTGATGATTATTGTAAGCATGCAGGAATTGTGAGACAAAAAACTACTCCATATACACCTCAACAAAATGGAGTAGCAGAAAGGATGAACCGAACCTTAATGGAAAGAGCTAGGAGTATGTTAAAGTGCTAAGCTAGATCGGTGCCTTTGGGACAAGACTGTAAGTACTTGTTATTTAATCAATAGATCCCTTAGTTCATATATTAAAGATAAAACCCCTTATGAAATGAGGTTAGGTAGGAAACCTAGTGTTACACATTTAAGTATCTTTGGTTGTGAGACTTTTGTTCATGTGCCTAAAGAAAAGTGATCTAAGTTGGATCCAAAAGCACATAAATGCATATTCATAGGTTATGGTGAAAATGTAAAAGGTTACAAGCTTTGGAATCCTTTAACCTAAAAAATTTCTTTATCTAGAGATGTGATTTTAAGGGAATTTAGAGCTTATTTGGGAGAAGAACAACCAAAGGAGAAGGATACTTCTCGAACAGTGCATTTTGAGACAAAAATTGAGAAGCAAGAAGATGCACATGTTGAAGAACAATTGGATGGATTGCAAGAAGAGAGTTCACATAGTTCTTTTGAGATAGATGCTCATGATGAGCATATTGAGGAACAAGAAGAAACCCCTTTGACAAGATCCACAAGACAATGAAATCTTGTTGATAGATGAGAACAAGCTTTGGTCACAAGCTATGCATGAGGAAATGGAATCCTTGGATACTTGTGACACATGGGATCTCTAGAGTTTTCCCAAAGGAAGAAAGGCCATTGGTTTTAAATGGATCTTTAAAAAGAAAATTGGTGCAGATGGTAATTTCGAAAGGTATAAGGATAGATTAGTAGCCAAGGGATACTCCCAGAGAGAGGGAGTTGACTTTAATGAAATCTTATCTCTTGTTGCTAAATTAACTTCTATTAGATTTTTTTATCTATTATTGTTGCTTATGATTTTGCAATAGAACAAATGGATGTGAAAAATGTTTTTTTGCATGAGAATCTTGATGAGGAGGTTCATATGAAGCAACTTGATGGTTTTGTTGTAAACGGAAAAGAATAATTGGTTTGTAGGTTAAAGAGATCTTTATATGGATTGAAATAGTCACCGAGAATGTGGTACTAGAGGTTTGATGCTTTAGCATTGAAATTTGGTTATGTAAGGAGTGAGTAAGATCATTGTGTTTACATAAAATGTATTGATGATAACTTTTAATTATTATCTTATATGTAGATGACATGTTGTTTATTGGTAACAACAAGATATGATCACATAATTGAAAGAACAAATCTCTAGCACATTTGAGATGTAAGATCTAAGGGCTACAAAATATATCCTTGGTATGGAGATCAACAAAGATAGAGGTAACAAAAAGCTTTGCTTAAGTCAAATAAACTATGTTGATACTATTTTGAAACATTTTAACATGCATGATAGTAAACCAATTAATATTCCTTTACCAGTTGGCATGAAGTTAAGTTTAGACATAAGTCCTAAATCTGATTTTGATCATGAGGAAATGTCTGAAATTTTGTATGCTAGTGCAGTTGGTAGCTTAATGTATGCAATGGTCTGTACAAGACCAAATATAGCCCAAGTAGTGGGAGTTCTGAGTAGGTTTATGTCTAACCCTGATAAAGAACATTGGACTTATGTTAAGAGGGTTTTAAGATATTTATGAGGTACTTCTGATTACTATTTGGTTAATCATAGTGCTAATGATATTGATATTATGCATAGAAAATTGGACATACAGGGTTTTGTTGATTCAGATTGGGCAGGAGACCTACATAGTTGGAGGTTGAAAAGTGGCTATGTGTTTACTTTGTTTGAAGTTGTGGTTAGTTGGATGAGTAAGAGGCATCCTACAATTGCTTTGTCCACCATAGAAGTAGAGTACATGGTTGCTACACATGCCTCCAAAGAGGCAGTTTGGTTAATGAGACTTGGGAAAGGTATTGGTTTTAATTGCAAGCAAATTAGACTTGCATGTGATAGTTAAAGTGCTATTTGTTTAGCCAAAAATCCTATGTCATGCTCGCACTAAGCATGTTGATGTTTAGTATCACTTTGTGTGAGAAATAATTGAGAGTGGGAAAGTATTGATTGAGAAAGTTGACACTAATCAATGCTTCAGATTATCTTACGAAACTAGTTCCTACATATAAGTTCTCTTGGTGCAGGAAGGCCATTGTCCTTGAGTCTTGTACTTGATTTATATTAATGATTCCTTGTTTAGAACAATTACAATGTATAATGTCAAGTGGGAGAATGTTGGGAACAAGATTCCATTTAATTGCAATCCTAAACATATTTCATGTATCTCCTAAGTCCTTGGAAAGTGTTCTGCAACACTACGATTAGAAAGAGATTAAATTCAAATGAAATACAAATGTAAATTGACATTTGTAATCATTCCTAAATGATAGGAACATGTGAGGATGCCCAGGTTGAGCTCCTACAATTTAGGAGCACATGGGACACTCACATGGAAGGTGGGACCCACCTTGTTTCAGTTAACTGTTTGGAGAATTGATAAGTCTTATGTAATGCATGTCTTGTTCCTACAAAATAGGATTGATAATTACAATGTGTGTGGAGTGGTACTATCAGTTCAATTTCGATTTCAGTTCAATTCAGGTCAGTTTAGTTTAGTTTCAGTTTAGTTTAGTTTAGTTTAGTTTAGTTCAGTTCAGTTATGGTTCAACTATCTTTAGTTGCATGTAGTTAGTTTGAGTTGCATGTGTGATCCTAAATATTTATCCTATTCTAAATATGCAAAACAACTATTATGCAATAAGGAAAAAACACAAAAGACACCTCAAAGATTAGCCTAAGGAATTGTTAACACAAAGAAAATAGATGAAATAATGCAATTGCTTATACCTTCTTCATGTTGATGAATCCCTTGGTTGGCCCTTGATGTTTAAGATCCTTATGTGCTCCTTGGATGGCTTGGTGTAAGATTGAAAATATGACTAGATGCAGGTGCAAATGGCTAAAATGACTTGGCTTAATGAGTGAAAATTCTTGTGAATTGAGTGCTCAAAATGACAGCATAAGGATGCTAAAATGACTAAGTGTTTTTTAAATGCCTTAGAAGAGGGGGTATTTATAGAGAATTCAATGGTTGAGATTGAGCCACCAAAGTCAAGATGTAGGGCTATGGTGAGTTGATGACTCACAAGCCCTCACATCTTGACATGTGGAATGTGAGATGACCTAGGATAAGATGATGTGGAAGTGAGGTGAGAGGTACATGACATGGAGGAAGGACGAGTACCTTGGAAGAATAAAATTAATGAGAGTTTAAAATGTAAGAGAAAGTAATCCTCTATGTAGCTCAAATAATGATATTTCCATGTTTGTATGACATAATGTCAATATTATCTAAATGGCCATGTGTATATCGAGATGGTGGAATAGTATCATCATTATATATCTAAAAAGCCTAAGAGTAAGTGAATAGTAAACCTTATGGGTTATGATAGGAAGTAGCCTAGACCCTAGATGTTATAGGAACATAATAGGGGAATCCAATGCCCATGATGCTATATCAATCTAGTTATTTTGAGCACCTTAGTGGGTATGCACTTATGAATATAAGTCTTATGATAGTAGAACCAATTGGTCTACAATTGAATTTATTCATAGTAAACAAGACTACAGTTTTTACCGAGATAGTCTAAAACCTAAAGAAAGTTATATTCTTCAAGGAAAAATAACCATCACTATGGGGAATTAGTATATGTAATCAGTAAACCATATTATGACCAGATAGGTCAAGATTTTATTAATTATTATATCTCGCGAGTAGTTTCTCTCAAGGGTTATGGTAAAAGATTCAAACAAGTGGTTGTAGCCGAGACCTATGTCTAGTTACATGAAAGTAAATTGATTGTTCAAGTTTGAAATTACTAACAACCAAGATGAGTTGTTTACTTAGTGAATCTTCACATTCTAAGAAAGGATTCTATAGTAAAACTAAACACTGGACATATGAGACTATTATATGAAGAAGGAATCTTTAGTTTAATATTAACAATTGTTATCTATATATGTTGATCATTTTGTCAATCCTTTTAGTTTGTGAAGAAGTAAGACATCTGTATCAACTACTTGTGCTTAGAATGGGAGATCATAAACTCATGGTTAATACAAAGGACTTGAATAAGTGGTAGTTTCCAAGTCCCAAGAAGTTATGAGAATGTAAATTGGGTATTCAAGGTTAGTGAAGTATAACCAATCAAATCGTTTATTGACTTAGTAAGAAAGAAAATTGAACATGAGGTAGTTTCCAAGGTCCAAGACATTATGTGAATGTAACATGGATGTTCTAAAGTCAGGATGAATTATGTCTTAACAAGGATCAGTACTGTGCTCAAGATTAACAAGTGTCTAGGGGTAGTACTATACTCAAGATGGATAGTAATCAAGGAGCAGTATTATGCTTGAGATTGACATATGTCTAGGAGTATGCCATAGATAAAGGAATCACTTCTTAAATGAAAATATATATGGAATGTTAACCAATGGTCAATAGTGTGTTTTAACCATAGGTCATATTTAGTTCTCCAAGTTGATTAGGGTGGGTGAAGAACAACTTACTCTAAGAAAGTAGTGATTATATATTACAAATAATTTGGCAAAAGTGAGTGCAATAGTATTTTATTGCACAACTTGTTGGTTCACTGTGTTTTGAATAATTAATGTAATCAGAGTTGTCATTCATAGTTGGAAGGTCTTCATAGTTTTTTTATGGTATTGGTTAAGTAGGACACAACACCAAAGCTTGGATGACAATTACTAGAGGGTTCATAACTATTCCCTTTGTTGAAGGGAAAGGCCACTTCAAATTGGGAAGGTGTGTGGGGTATCGTTGGACCATGGTTGGAGGTAAAGAACCTGGGTGATGCTCTTCCTCTTCTAGATGACATGCTAAGTCTTTTGAGAAAGAAAGGAAGTATCCAAACATGGATCTCTGACTTTTTTCCTTAAATATTAAATGTTCATGTTATTTATTTGAAATCATTCATGTGGAAAATGTAAAAAGGAAAATTTGTTTATTCTTTTCATTTTGAAAATTGAAATGAATTTATTATGTTATTCTTATGATAACATATATATGCAATTGCAATTTCAATTATTGAAAGGAAATTTTATCTCCTATTTTTCTAGAATGAGTACATTTTACTTTAAGATTAATATTCTAAGTAAATTCCTTGTTATAAGGTTTTGGCTATTACATCAAAATCAAAATGTAAACCCTCAACATCAAAATGTTAACCCTCAACACCAAAACCTTATACCTTAACATCAAAATTTTAACCTTCAACATCAAAATATCAACCCTTAGAATCTAAATGTTTTTCCTTAATATCAATGCATGCCCCTAAAGGTCCAATGCAAACTCAAAACTCATCTTACAACTATAATCTACGTATTCCTCCCCAAAACACTCAAGGTAATGAGTTAGCATTAAAAATTCAAAACCCCAATCAAAAGATAGCAGACATACAACTTAGATGTAAACTAAGAACATATATTCCTTAGCAAACATTTTTCCCTATCCATATGATCGAAAGATTCCTGTGATCCTATTGAACAGATATGAGAGTTTTCCATGGCCTGTATGGAGGTAACCAACAATGTTTCTCACTTGATGAGACTCTTTCCAAGAAGCTTTGGTGGGAAATCTATAGAATGGTTTTCTCATTTATCTCCTGGAATTAAAATATTCAACAAACTATCAAAAAAATCATCAATCACTTCTCATATAACATAGAACATAACATCATCATGACTGATTTGTACAAGGTAAAAAAAAGGAAAGACTTTTTCTTTCTTCTTGCAATGATGGTGACATAAAGTAAGTAAATGAAAATATCTCGTCCCTGAAAAACAATTTGTTGACATCTTCATTGGAAATATAAACACCGATTTGATCTTCCAAATGACCATGCTATGTCCCAACACATTTGATGGCATCATTGAAAAAGGCATAACTATTAATAAGGCTCGTATTGCAAAAGGACTTATCAAGATGTACAACAATAGAAACCAACCTTCTAGCTCAAATGATAAGCCACATCTATGGGAAAAGAACAAAAAAGCTACCAATGATGGAGTAGTGGATGCTAAATTCATACAAATCATACAACCTCCATCTAACAATCCTCAAAACAATGTTTAAAACAATCAGCCAAATAATCCTCCAAGAAATCAACTAACCAATAAAAATCCAAATCCTCTAAGAGGACCACCAAGACCTAACAATCCCTTCAATCAACCACTTGATAGAAATACACTCCTTTGGGAGAACTTATTGAGTGGTCTTACATAAATTGCTTCAATCAAACCTTATCAAATTACCCAAGAAAAAACAATATGATGAACTACAATTCAAACCTTCCTCTATAGTGAGAATGACCATTGTGAATTTCATAGAACTAAAGGAAAAAAACCAATAATTGCATGAAACTAAAGAATAGCATACAAGATCTAATCGACAAGGGAGAAGTGGACATCAAACATTGTCTTGGAACATCTGGTAACAATGACGGGAATTTATAAGGATCCAATCCCCGACTATGCTAAAGGGAATGAGAAAGGAAAATGATGGTATTTTAACAAAGTCACATACTCCTAGGATAATATAGTGGGTGCTACTTATGAATCCAATCATCACATTGTAGTCGTAATTGTAGTCATTAAAAATTGTGAGTGTAATGTCACTACACAACGATGAAAATTTACAATCCAAGGAGTCCCACTACAATATAAATATTTCCCTAAGCCTTCACAAGTTGAGTATAATATTATTTACCATCTAAAAAAGAATCCCACATAGATATCTATTCTTGAACTTCATAAAATATCCCTAACACATAAACAAGATTTGGATATAAAGGCATAGTAGTCTTCCATACCTAATGACATTAACATGGATCAGTTTGAAGCTATGATAGGGAACATTTCTTCCACTCCTCATCTTGTATTCTCTAAAAGAGATTTTCCCTTACACATATATCATAATCAAGCTTTATACCTAGAAGTTTGTATACATAAACATAAAATGAAGAGAGTATATATAAACGGTGGCATAGGCTTAAACATTTGTATTGTGAAACTTGTAAAATAGATATAATATTACGAGGAGATTAGTGAAAAAAAAGTATTACCATCAGGGACTATTATGATAATGAGAGAGATTATGAAGGTACTATTAGACTTCTCATTCAAGAGTGACCAGGAATAGCAAAAACAACCTGTCAAGTATTGGATCTTGAGCTACCATATAACCTTCTCTTGGTTCGCCCTTGGATTCATGCAATGCAAGTTATCCCTTCAACCTATCACCAATGATTGAAATTACTCTACAATGATGAAGAGATCACCATTTATGTTGATCCAAAACCTTTCCATTATTGCAAGAACTTAGAAGAAAAATACTTAAAGATCCTCCAAGTTCCTAGAAATGGTATCTCCTTATCCTCATTTTCTTATGTTGATCTAGCATCTCAAGCCTCATCTTCCCTTGCTCCATTATCTTCAACAAACCCACCTAAATATGATCTCAAGATCCAGCTACTAGACAATGGTTGTGGGGATTATCATCTAAAACAATCCATTTGTGTTGGAAATTTTTTGTTATCTCCAAGATCATATGGGAAACCACAATAAATTAAGGAAGATCATACTACTATCATTGAATTCAAACCCACATCCTTCAATAAATGGGGAGGTTTGAACAAAGAATTCATAGGCAAAGAAGATGTTTCTACTTGTTTATACAAGAAAGAAGAAGAAGAAGAACCACAACCTATCTCTTTTGATCACAACAACAAATGTTTTCAGCTTATCAAAAACATGGGATTCACAGGAAAAGGCGGCCTTGGCATATGTGAGAAGGGTATGGGAGAACCTATTATCTTGTAAAAGTGTAAGAAGAATCAAGAACTAGGATATGGTTTTTTGGAAAATGTTACTCCTAGCACTAAAAATACCATTTGTGAGGAAGTTCCTTCCTCTCTTTTTGTTAATACATTTGATGATGATGATTCCATAAAAGACTCTTTCATGTACATCACTAAACCATTCGAGAACAATTTTATTAATACCATAACTACCCTTTCATTTGACTAGCCATCCGAAAAATATTAACTTCAACTTCTATATCCTCAACTAATTGATTGGTACCAACAACGAGCATCGATTTTAGACATATTCCAAAATGACAAAGCTATTGTTGAGTTTATGGGACTAAGATATGGCATTCCACCTAGAGATCATATGGAATACTTTGGCATAGAAATTGGTGAAGGATCATACTTTGGAGGTGAGATTGGGTCCTTCAACCACAAAATTAAAAATTTAAAACTAAAAAGGAGAGCCCCTAGTGAAAACCATGATGTGGTGCTATCGGATCATGAAAAATAAAAAATAAAGGATGTATCTAAGGGTGAAAACCTATTTGAGGCACCCAAAGATGTAAGATTCAATCTCCCAAGTATCGCTCAATACCAAGAGAAATCAATAGTTCTAGTATAAGACTCTAAGAATATAAATGTGGGAACATGATATTCACCTAAGATCATCTTCCATGCAACTTCTTTGGATACTGAAGAGAAGAAGAATTTCACATATTTCTTCAAAAAATGTATGATCGACTTCATTTGGTCCTACACTGACATGTCTAGATTAGAACCATCCTTAGTGGTGCATCACTTGATAGTTTTTCTAGGATTAAAACCATTGAAATAGAAGCTTCACAAAATGCATACGCAAATATGACTTTTGGTTTAGGTGAAGCTAAAAAAGCTCCTATGTGTCGACTTTATTACATCGATTATCCTGAGTGGGTATCCAATCTTATATCGGTTTCTAAGCCCACTAGGGGCATAAGGATACTGACTTTAGAGATCTCAATAAGGTTTTTCTGAAGGATGAATTTCCCTTGGCGAACATAGACATCATAGTGAATTTAACAATAGGTCACAAAATCCTCTCCCTCATGGATGGTTTTTTAGGATACAATCAAATTCAAATATCTCTAGAAGACCAACACAAGACCGCCTTCACTTGTCCATAGGGAACCTATTATTGAAATGTCATGTCATTTGATGATGACCACTATCTTTCATGGAATATTTCACATCACCATAGAGGATTATGTAGATGATCTATAAAAATAAAAAACAATACAAGGTCACTTAAATGTCCTAACACACATATTTGATAGGTTAGAAGAATATAAGGTACACCTCAATTAAAAGAAATGTGTTTGTAGTGTTACATCAAGAAAGCTACTAGGGTACATTGTATCCTAAAGAGGTATGGAATTGGATCCTACTACAATTAAGGCCATTATGGAAATGCCTCCAAAAAATACATTGAAACAACTTTGTAGCCTACAAGGTAAACTTCAGTCAATCCGAAGATTCATAGCTTAGTTAGTTAACAAGTGTCATCCTTTTACACATCTTCTTCACAAATATGTTGCCTTTAAATAGGAAGAGAAGTGCCAACAAGATTTTCAGCAGATTAAGGATTATTTGGTGTCACCTTCTATTTTGATGCCTCCTCTATCAGAAAAATCATTGATCCTATGCATATCAAAAACTCCAACAACTCTAGATGCTTTATTAGCACAACATGATGAGAACGATAAAGAAAAACCGGTGTACTATTGAAACATAGAAAAATAGGTTCACCAAAATGAATTAACAAGATGATAAACCAAATTTCACTAGTGTTTGATTCAATTATGAAGGTTATAATGTGTAATTGATAATCATAAATTAAACCTAACTGACATACCAATCAAAAGGCAGGTTTTAAGAGGGTCAAATGTTGTGTACCTATTGCAAAAAGTGCTTTTTCATGCCTCACTAAGGAATCATTTGCCCAGTGGCAAATGGGTCCTGGCTAGGGTTTTGGAAAATCAATTTATAGGTTTTATTCTTTAATGTTTGCACTCCTAGATCCTAGCGGGGCACTGTCAGAAATTCAAAAACAAATTTTATAGCTCAATTTTCATGTTCTTGCAAGAAAGGTGACAACTTTGCCAACGTTTTCTTTCCAATTGATCTTCAACCTAAAACCTACAACCACACCAAAGGAGAAGAAAAATGTTATTTTATTAGAGGATAGGGGTTTTCCTTGGTCAAACCTTGTTTTGGTAATTAAACCTTGAAATGAAACAATGCATACAGGAATGATGAATGAACAACAATATGTAACAACTCACCAAACCTTGTTGAAATCTTGGATTTCAAATCTTAAACTAAGCATGAAATGGCCTCAATGAGTGTAGATCTTGATCATGAACTTGAAATAGGATAATGGCTTTGAACACTTGAACTTGATCACCAATGCTACATTATCACATTAACTCAACTACATGCATGACTTTGACATGATGATATGATCTTTGATTGACGCAATAAACTTCTATAAATATTCCCTTTGAACGCCTTCTTGAATGCTCTTGTGAACTCCTTCTCTCATAAACCTGATATTAGGACTTCCTCATTGATTTTCTTAGATGAAACTATGTGAGATAACCTTGTATTTATACTTATCTTACTCTTAATTCTCTAAATTCAAATAACACAAGTTGACATCAGATATAGGATTTGAAATCATTAAAATACAACCAAAAACATATTCCAAGGGGGGTCCTACAGTTAAGTTAGGACCCATTCGCCATGTAGAAGATGGGTCCTAGCATACTTAACTAGGAAACACTTTGGGGGATGTGAAATGACATGTGAAAAAATTTGTCTGAAGACCTAGTGAGGACTCATTCGCTAGGTGGTGAATGCATCCTAGGTCACTAACCTAGGACACATACCTTGTAAAATCAAGTGTTGTATAACATCCTTTATGAATGTCGGGCTTTATCCCTCAGAAAATGCAATTAACTAAGCTTTGGTTTGAATTAAAGGGGCCATAATAATCTCAATTAACCTCAATTAATTAATAAAGCCCTAGATTAGTGTGAAAGTGAAAAGATACACTTTATAACACCCTAAATATGGCATTGTATTAAGTCCATTTGATTAAGAAGGGTCCTAAACTTAATGCCAATGTGATAAACATATTACAACACTAAATTAAGCCAACATTACACTCATTTTATTATTAATTATTCCCAAATTAAGTGTGAAAAAGGGATACTTTTTTCTACACTACATTTAGCCTCCACTTTAGTGAGAGTATGACCCCATGTCAAACTCACACTAAATTAGGAATTCAAGACACTTATGTATGCATCAATGAAAAGGATTCACAATCATACACCATCAAAGACCTAAGAGAAAAGGAGATGAATCAAGCTTTGATTGTCCAATGTGATGTGAAACATGCCTCAATTGTTTGTCTAGGGAAAGGAGGTGGATCAATCCTTAACTTTCCAACACGATGTGGAACATGTTTCAATTATTTATCCAAAACATTCACAAGCAGAACATGATTTCCACTATGCAAGTGATGGGTGCACTCACTTCGGGCTTATGGAACCTCAAGTTGTCCACTAGGCGAGCCCCCGAGAAGGTGGCTTAGTGAGAAAGTCATGCCTTTGTGTTGGCTCTCACTATACTTACCATAGTAGTGGTCAAATATATCCTTTTGATAACACTAATAGAGCACCACTCACATTATTGTTTTGTGCTTAACATGATAGGTTATGCTAAACACCTATGAAAAACAAGTGAGTAAAGGTTTTTGTTTTATGATACTTTTCTTAGTTCATGTTAGGTATCTTCTTAGGGAACATGCCTAACGTCTCCAAGAGAGGGAAAGCCAAAGAAATATCATGCTCTTGGAGGAAATCAAACCCAATTACATCACCAAGAAGAGGATGCATCACAAGAATAAGAAAAATTACACAAAGAAATATGAATATTGATGTATGCCCCCACTTTAAAGCGATTCCAAACACCTTTGTTGTGAAGACATGATAACTTATTCAGAAATCCCTATGCCAAGTCATATGTTTATGAGTGAAACTACATCATAGATAAGGGGTTTCCCCAACATGCAATACTAAAGATAACTTAGTACGTCACATGTGAGCCAACTTAAGACATGTCATCCACACCCCAAGCTTGCTCTTATATATACATGGAAGGTGGTCAATGAGACAAAAGAGATAATCAACAAGTTTCATACGAGAGCAGAGCTACCTAACCCCTTTGCACCCACTTAGTGCAAGAAAAGGATGAGCTGAGATGATTGATGAGAAACATAAAAATCAGTATCAATTTGAGGAATTAGGTGCTGCAAAACAAGGAAGAGCACCACAATCCTTAAGATGTTGAATTTTATTACCCAAAGCCTTACATTCATTAGTAGAATGACCATGAATTGTATGATATGCACAAAATGAATTCTTGTAGTAAAATTTATTTTGTGTTCTTAGAGGGAGAGATATCAAACGATCTTAGAGGAGTTTCGACAAGATACTCTCTTGATCAATAGTATATGTTCCTTTATTTTGTGACAAAGATACCTCTTGCTAAGTACAAGGTGTCATACTTACACAAGACTCTTTAGATTATGATATTTTGTTCTCTCCTTGAAAGGAGGGTGTAAAATCTAACAAAATCCAATCATTTCTAAGACATGTCCTAGGAATGCTTTGTGTGATGATATTGATGTTAAGCAAAGATTTCTCTATTTATTTCATTTCTTTTGAAAGATAATATCCAAGACCACTAGTGTCTATCAGTTTAGGATGCACTAATGTTAAAGTTGGCTTAGACAGATCTTTTTTTAAAATGTTGATATTGAGTGAAGACTTGCTTATTTCTTTCAAGGGACAATAACCAATACCATTAGTTATTTCTTGCATGTTAGGCTCTATAGGGACGCGGATACCTTGTTCTCTAGCACCACATTCTTTTCCATTATAACCAACTTGTTTCATAAGTTCATAACCTCTTCCATAAAGATTTTTCACTTCTTTTGGATTTGGTGGTTGCTCCTAATCAACTTCATCAAAGTTTATTGTGTAATTTGCTTCTTCTTCTTAAGTATTTGAGGTGGATGCTTTCAAATTTTATGTTGAAAAACCTCTTTTCTTTTTCCTTGTTAGATTCTTTTGTTATGATCTTGTATTCTCCTATGAATGTTGCTGTGAAATCTAAAGAACCCCAATCATCTTCCAATAACTTCATGAATTTTTCAATATTGCTCTCTTTTTCTTTCTCTTGCACGGGTTCCACTTGTGTAGTTGGTGTCAATTTTTTCAAAGGATCTTGTTTTTCTCTCACACCAATCAAACAACTTTTAGGTTTAGGATCAACCTTAAGTGTGTAATTTTTTTTTTCATAAATGCACTTCATTTCATGATGAAGGGTAGAAGGCACCCCATTCATTGCATGAATCCATGGTCTCCACAAGAGGAGATTATAAGAAATATCATGAGGAATAACATAGACCAGAGTTTGTAATAGGACTTTTCCAACTATAATAGGAAATGTGATGACTCCAAGTGGTTATTTTCCTTTATTATCAAATCCATGTATAGATAAAGAATCAGGGATAATGTCACTCTTATTCATATGAATCTTTTCCAAAAGTCCCATACTACACACATTAAGGGTTGAACCATTGTCAACAAGGGTTCTCTTTATCCAAAATTTATCAACATAGGCTATTATCATGAATGGATCATGTCGTTTTTGAACTTCCAATGAAGGCAACTTGTCTTGACAGAAATTAATGTCTAAGTTGACTGGAGTTATAGCTTGAATTTGGGTTGCTACATCATTTGGTTGCACATTAGGAGTAGGAACTTGTTGTAAAGCGATTTAAAGCATGTTATGCTAACTAGGTGATGCTTGAATAAGGTCCCATAAGGATATCTTAGTAGGATCATTTTTTAGTTGTTCAACAAGATCATACTCCTTTCCACTATGTGAGGGAAAATGGGGAGCACTAGGTAAGATAGGTTTAGGTAATGGGAGGGATGTTGGAGTTATTTATCTTAGTTGTAGGTTATTCTTGGTGTTATATGTATGAGCAATGGTATTGTAACTCAGTTGTTGTGAAACATTATCATTATCAAGTTTCCTTTTAGGTGGTTCTAGGATAAGCACAGGTTTATTTTGAACTTGCGATTGTTGTGAGGGTGGGTAATGGTAAGAAGAGGCTCGAGAGACCAATTCAAGGGATATCTAATGTGCATAACCTCAAAAGTCTTGTCCTTATTTTCATGATCTCTTAGTGAAGGGGAGTATAATGTTACTTCATCATCTTCATCTAAGGAAGCCACATTACATGTGTCAATGTTATCATTTTCTTGCACCATGATATCTTCCCTAGTAGGAGAGTTTTTAGGAGAGCTAAAAACTAGATGTTCATGACATTCAAAGGTTGGTTCTTATAAAATGACTTCATCACAAGTAAGGGAGTTATCAATGGTTGGATTGTCTTTTTTATATTGTATCAAATCATTCTCATAAATAGGATAAATAGAAAAAGTAGTATTAGGGGATGTGTCAATGGTCTCATCCTTGTATCCAACAATGTATTCCCTACTAGGAGAGGTAGGGGAAGAGAGACAAATAGGATTATCATAACTCTCATTGATTTGTTCTTCTAACACCAAAATATCTTCTTCACTAATAGGAGAGATATTGGGAGAAGACCAAGTTTGATTGTCATGATTATCCACCATTGTATTCTCTTTCACTAAAGCATTCTCATAGGCTTGAAGGATGAATTTTTTCTTGGAATGCTTAGAAAGATACAATACTAACACTGTGTGACCAAAAATGAAAAGTACTTCTAACCATCTTATGCAATGCATGAAGAATGTAAAGAATGTATATCCAAAGATGAAAAGTACTTTTATCCAGTTTATGCAAAGCTTGAAGAATGCAAACAATGTGTATCCAAAAATGAAAACCACTTTTATCAAACTTATGCAAAGCTTCATGAATGTAAAAATTGTGTATGCAAAAGTGAAAAGTATTTTTATCCATATTATGCAAAGTTTAAGAAATGTATACATTTTCAGATCAAATGATTTTTTCTACTGAAATGATTTTTGGAATTATTCAAAAATGACTACACTAAATGGATGATTTTGACCTAGATGCATAAAACAAAAGTTCATAAATTTTTTTAGATTGATACTATAGGTTACCAGCAAGCCTAGCAAGTATAGAAAATCACCACAAAGCTCAGAAAAAAATGGTTTTATAGGCCTCCAAGGACTCATCCGCCTAGTGGAAAATGGGTCCTGGTATGCTTTTTTGAGAAAATTTAAATATGATATTGAAGCTTAGGAACTATGAAAACTTGCTTCCTTTGTAACCCTAACAAGGAATCATTCACCCTATAGAAAATGGGTCTTGGTACAAGATTTTTTAAACTTGAAAAATGCAATTTCAAAGTGATTAGATTTGTTTTCTGTTTTAGATCTCAAATTGTAAGTTTTGTGACAAAAATTTCTAGATTTTAATGTTGAAATGCAAGTGCAATGAGGGAAAAAAGATGAACTGTATGACACTTTTGAAATGTAATTTTGATACAATTTTTGAATGTGAATGATGAAAACTACAATAATATACAAACACTATGCAAAATTCATGTAATATGCATGCAAAAATTTGATTTTTTAAGATTTAAACAATACAAATTTAAGCCCTATATGTAATACAATATAATGCAATTTTCACAACCCTATATGAAATGAAAACTAATTGAAATCCTATATATAGGGTTAAAAGGACTCCAATTTTTAGAAATGTTGTTGTACAATGTTGGATTCACCACAATGAAACATAGAAAAAGAGGTTCACCAAAATGAAGTATCAAGATGAAAAACAAAATTTCACTAGTGTTTCATTCAATTATGAGGGTTATAATGTGTAATTGATAATAATAAATTAAACCTAACTGATATACCTGAAACCATAGAAAATGGTGGATAGGGGAGGATCAAGTACTATCACACCCACTTTCTAAGATATTCCACTCAAGGATAACCCTAGAGTTCTCAATGGAAAAGAGAAAGAGATCTTGCAATAGGGATGTACTAGGGTCTAAATATGATCTAATGAGGGGTTCACCACCAAGTTTAAAATTGGAAAAGAAAATGAAATGCAAGATGCAAGATGAAATGTGAAACCCTAACTTAATATAATGACTTATAAAATGACCTAGAAATACAAATAAAACATAACAAAAGAGTAGTGAGATGAATGGTGTGCACTTGAAAATCTATAAACAATTGGAAGCAACCTGAAACACTACAAAATTTTACCTTTTGACCTACTATAACTCATTTTCCAACCTAGGTAAATTAGACCCAAACCAAGGTTTTTGCATAGAAGCCTATTTCGGGAAAAAAGGGTATTTGAATCTACAAATAGATATTGAAAATAGCTACAGTGTGACTTGTTGATGGTTGTTTTATCACTTTCTCAACACAGGAAATGCACAAGTGCAATGCCTCTCTTGAAAGGTAAACTTTGTGACTAAGCTTTAGAAATCACCCCAAGGTCTCTCGGGTGTTAGGTCATGACAATGAACTAAAACTCCACTTATGCCATCAAATTTGGCTTTACAATGATGTTGGAACTTTTTTCTGAATTTAGTTATAAAGAAAGGTCAAGAGAAATGCACAACCAATGATGAATAGTAACAATGGAGGATGCTACAGTGGACAACCTTCATAAAACCAAGTTCCACTTAACCAAGGATAGCCTACAGTCTCATGAAAAAAGTGCAATATTCTAAGGTTTTTAGATTTTCAACCATCCATTCACCATGAAATCATGAACAATAGATGAACTTAAGTGCAACAATATGACCAATGCTCATACTAACTTTACACTGTTGTTCATCATCAACAAACAACAAAAAGTATGAGAAAGGAAGATATCAACACCATAGCATTCTTCACCATTAAAGTGAAACATATACTAACAACTAAGAGAACTTAAAGATAAAAGAAAAAAACTAAAATATAAGATTGGGAGAATGAATCATGTACACATGAGAAGAAATCACAAGAATCCATTAGCATTGCTATTCTCATTAATTTTCTGCAGCATGCCTTTACACAACAACTCAACTCTCTCTTTGAAAATGAGAGGATGCCCATATTTATATTTTTCCAAAAGTAAAATGAATAGACAAGATTCATTTTCATTGTGTGGCTTAGATTCATTTTACATTAGGGTTTCACCTACCTCCAAATATATGACAATATAAAAAATAGATTTTGTCATTTTCCCTATTTTGTCATTTAGTTTCCTGTGCACTGTAGTAGTTTTATACTATAGTGGTTGTCATCCTTTATAGTTATTTTGACAAGAATTCATCATCTATGATGGGATCTCCAACCGCTTTCTAAGCATTTGCATATTCAATGATTTTTCCAAACATGAATATAAGCTTCTTCTCCTTAGAGAGCTCAGATTTGAGGATCTAGAAGGACATCCTCTTAATTCTTTCGATGATTTCATGTCGATTCTCTACATAATTAGAGGAATCCTCAATCATATACTCTGTTCAGATGAAGGCCCTTGTAGTGAAATCCATAAAGTTTGGTAACAATGTGTCACTAGCTCCTTGCTCCATTTTCTTGTGGAACAAAGGCTTGATCTTCTCTAGATCTAGCTCCAAGGAAGGCATCCCAAAATCTGTCATTAACTTCAGACATTCAACACTATTTGCTCGATGCTCGGCAGCCCACTCATGATCAGCTTCAAGGTCATGCAAGACCTTCTCCAGAACTTCCTTCACGTAATCCAAGTTCATTAACCATGTTTCTACCAACCAGTAATCTTCCTTTTCTATTTCCAACCCCTTTTCCCAGATATCTTGTGAAAGTTTAAGGATGCACTCCAACTTAGGATAAGCGATCCTGTATGTCTTTGGGAACTCCTTATAGGAATTCATCATGCTTTCTGTGTCTTTCTGTAATCTCTGATACATATTTTACATCATGACTACATGATTGATCCCTTTGTCCCCACTAGATACCACTTTGTTGAACCAATCAGTCATGGACTTGCTCCAATTCTTCCTTTTCTCCATTTTATTAATATCCTCTTTTGAAAGCAGTGAAATGACACTAATGATTCTGCTGGAGTCTCCTCTTTTGTATATGTCCACTATTGAATTTAAGAGCTGAGATTTGCTACCTATGCTTTCAGTTCTTCTTTTGTGGATGGATCCTTATTCATTTACTACACAATGGTGGCTACTAACCCCTATAATTCATCTATCTTCTGCTCTCGAGTCCTCCGACCCAAGTTAATGGTGGATATGTTGTAGCCTTGACCTTGCATGGTGCCTACATATTTATCTATCACAGGGGTGGCAATTTGTACCGTCCAGGACTTGGAGGTATCCACTGTAATGTGAGAGCGGACCTTGGGCTTCTTTTCTTTTTTGGTTTTTTTCTACAAGCCTCCCCGATGGACCTACAACATGTTTCATAAATGATGCATGAAAAAGATGCAATAAGTGCGTTCATATGTAAATTAGGGTGAGTTTCAATCAAATCCTGAATATCGAGTGTCAGATCCATTTATACATCATTAACAGATCATAAAATTCATCATCGTTCAGTATTTGGAGTTCATATGGATCATTTAGACAAATGCAAGCCCAAGGATGCAGATTTCCTCTGGGTGGAAGCCATCGGGAGTAGCTGGGAGAAGGGCAATGCAGGAGTCACAAAGTTTCGCAGACAGTTGCTTGTAGCAAGTTTTCCGCATTGCCTATTTGGAAGGAAAATTTCAGATGTAATGGTTAGGAACATATGCAATTGGTCAATGAGGAACTTACAGTCATTAGATTAGGCCTTGATGCATTTGTGGGTTTGGGTTATGCGAGCATCATGAGATAGATTACTGTTTGAAACTCAGTTGCTAAGTAGCGAAATTTGGTAGGTGGCAACCCACATGCATAATTCTGCATTGCAAAACTTACGGGCATTTTGGATGTTCAGTGTTGTGCCTTAAAGTTTTAACATTTTGGATAGCACGGAGGAAGATCATCAAACCGCCATCGAATGTTTTCCATTAAGGAATGGCCTCAGAGGGATGGTAGTCTGCAAGTGGTGGTCCACATAGGTGGACCCACATCGGGCTTGTAATCTTAAATTTTATCTTTGGGTTTTGACAAAAGCAAATCCATCCCACAGGGTCTGCACTACGGGGAGACACAATGGCTTTGTCATTAGGAAACGATGGTCGCGGGATAGCGAGTCACATGTGGCGGCCCACAACTTAGTTTAGACTTAGCAAATTTTGGGCACTTAAGGGAAATGATGAAGGCGGGACCTATAGTGCAGACAGACGCTAGGACTCAGCCGTAAGATAATGGTGCTTGGAGAACAAACTCTCGATAATGCCCATTCGCATGAACTATCCCAAATGGGCACATAGATTTCATGGATTTTTTGAGTGTTGGGCTTGGAAGAATTATGATGCTGAAAGAGGTGAAATCCGCAGTACAGAAAGTTTCTAGGGTTTGGCTATTAATCAACGATGATAAGACTGTGTCTGCCCATAGGCAGAATCACTCATGGGAATTCCCACATTTGTCCAATGACAACCAATTTTGGATATTTTTCAAGCATCAATAGAGATAGCGGGAGTGATGGTGTGGGACACAGTAGGTTGCTAGCCATGTGAAAAATGGCGATGTTGGAATGGGATTCCACGGGGGTGCCAATATGCAATCTTGACCAGATCTAAGGATTTTTAAATTGTTGGGGGAAAATTGTTTACGTGGGGCCGACGACTACAAATTTTGGTGAAGCCGTTGGGTGAACTAGTGTTTTATTTCTAAGATTTTAACATTTTTTCAAAATTTTAAATGTGGCTTACCTAGAAATGGCATGAGAATTCAATGAAAAATTGGCTTGAATTCAAAGTAGGATCTTGTGCGGGTTGGTGCTTCTTGCTCTCCGTCAAAATTTTGAAAATTAGGGGTGAAAATGATAAGTTCGACTCCTTTTTTATAGGTGAAACATTATTAATGGTATGCATTAAATTTTGGTATAGTGGTAGGTCGGGTTGATGGGTTTCGGAAACCTAAGCCTCATTAGACTCTAGTCGAAGACTTGGATGGTGAGACCTCCTACGGAGCTCGCAGTGCTAGCGGAGGCCTGAGGTTAGCCGCTATCTAACAATAGAATAATGATGGCAGCTCGCAGAGGGAAATCTACAAATGCAGGCTCCCCATGCTCAATGGACACTAGGGAAAAGTGCAAAGGGAAACCCACAACTACATCTTTGGAAAAGGAAAAATAATTAGCATATTTTGGATAGGTGAATTTGGTCAAAGGGAAATAGGTGACTTTATTGCAGTGACCAACTCAAGCTCAGGAATGGGGACATGCACAATGAGACAAAGGCAAAAAAGACTGGTTGAAGGCAAAAAGGAAAGAGGGGGTCCCCAATCTGAAAAATTTGTAACAACATCCAAAGTTGTTAATCCAAAAGCTAATCATATGCCCCTTTAATCTCCCAAATTTGTTTTGGGTCCTTATGCCCCAAAATTCACTATCCCATCTCCTCCATTATCCCCACATTCCCCATCCATAATCCTCTTATCCTTTCACATACACCACCACATGTGCCAATGTTGATCCTGAGCTCACTACCCCATCACACACCTACCCCATCCTTCTATCCATACCCTTTCCAGCATCCCATCCATTATCCCACATATCTTCCCCATCAAATCCCTCTAATTCATCCTCTTGCATAATCCATTTATCTTAATAAGGTTGAACCAACATCCAATAGTCACTTCACACATGGACTCTTAATACCTCATCTGGAACTTGATGCTTGAGTCCATCATCCTTATCCCTATTGCATGTATTCTAAATATTCTTTTTCACATCTCTATCCTTGTCCATCTCCATCCAACTTCTATCCAAAAATCCAAAACAGTTGAAAAAATCAAAAAAATCAAAAAAGTCAAAAAAATAAAAATAAAAAAGCCAAAAATCCAAAAAGTCAAAAAAGTCAAAAAAATCCAAAAACAAAATAAAAAAGTAAAGAGAAATAATTTGTCCAATGGTGAAAACTTGGAAAACAAGCGCCTTGGATAAAGTACCATGATGAAAACCTGGCAAATGGGCGTCATGTGTAAATCCCCATCCGTCCTTGTCCATACTTGGGGGCAGCTTCATGATATGCATTCCTTCCATCTGCTATGCTTCCAGCTATGCATTTGTCTTCCTGCTATACATCCTCTTCATTCATCTCCTCCATCCCACCTATCTTCTGCATCCTACCATCATATCCCATTTATCTTCCATCCCTCCATCCTTCTTGTGATCTTGATCAAAATAGGGGCACCTATCTATGCATGTTTTGGACACCTCTTGGTATACATTCCCTTCATCCATGCTCTATCGTATTCCTTAGTCACCCATCCTATCCTCCTCTAGTTATCTCCTTTATCTTCCCATCCACTCGTCTTCCATCCCTCATAATTCATCATCCATGACATATCTAGAGTGGGGGAATCTACTTCCTTTGTGACATAGTCCTTGGAGATATCATATATCATAACATCCCTTCATCTTCCTATCCATCTACCACAACATCCCTTTCATCTCCCCATCCTTATCTTCCTATCCATCTATCCTAACATCCCTTTCATCTCCCAATCCTTATCTTCCTATCCATCCAAACAATCCCTTCCATTCCCCATCCCTATCTCTCTGTCCATTCTTTCATCTTTATCCTCATCCCATCTCACAATCCCTTGTCATTGGTATTTGGCTATAGGCCTCCCTCCATGCAACCCAATGCCATTTATATCATCGCCATCACTTCTGCTTCTTTTACACATCTTTTCAATCTCCTATCCTTTCACATCATTCATCTCTCTATCATATCATCCTCCCAATTCATTTTGATGATTTGGACCACTATCCCATTCTTGAGCTTCGTGTGATCACCATCATCCTATCTAATCCAACAGGTCTATCCTATCTCATCATATCAGTCCCATCATTTTATCCCCTTATCAGTGATCATCTTGCCATCCCTTATCTATCGTTTATCTTTGATTTTTTGTCAAACTACATTGCCCCTGCACTTTCACGTAGGCAAGGTTGATCCTTTGATCCGCCCCCGGGGCTCCTTTATCATCTATCATCGGTCATTTTGTGTCTATCCATCCTATCTTGGTCCTCTATCAAGGTCTCCATCGTCCTCATCCCGCTTTTATCCATGGTAAGTCATCAACCTTTTACCGAACTACGAGGGCTCTACGCTTTCATGTAGGCAAGGCTAATCTTTGATCAGCCCCTGAGCCCCTAGGTCACTAGGCTGTGTCAGTCTTCTATCTTGTGTCTTGTCTCACTTGTGTCGTGTCATTAAGCTATGCCATTATCTAGCTGGTTCTTAACAAACAAGATCCACTAGTATCAGCAGATCCAATCGGTTCCAAGTATCTCGTGTCATATTGATCTTTTAGTATCCATCATCAATCTCAATAGGATGCATCCTTCCTAACAGACCTCATCAACCCCATCCATCCCCTTGATCCGATGGTAAAGGACATTTTGAAATTGATTGTGATCTTTTGATGCTTTTGGTTTTTGTTTATCAGTTGAGCTCCCTATCATCACTTGTCAAGGCCACCATTATCCATCATATTACGGTGTATTTTGACTGGTTAACATAGGGGCATATCTTGATCTTTTATTGTTGTTGTCTATTGGGTTGTCCCACGTAGTATCCACCAAGACCCATGTGATCTTGTGTTAGGTTGGGACCTCCCTTTGTGCTTGCAGTTATCCCAATGCCTGGCCTGACCAAAGTCTTTGTCACTTTGGGGTGTTGGGATAGCCTTCTTGTCTGTTGTGTTTGTTTTATGCATTAGACACCAATCTTCCTTGGTCCATCATACCTTGGTGTATCGTGTTTTATGCTATATCAAAACTCAATGCTCTGAAGATGGAAAATCATATTAGGATTGCATTTCATGGTCATTACCATTGCATTGTATTCACCCTATGATTTTGGTTGTGCAAATACTTCACATCTCTTTTTCTTCTCTCTTATTTTCTTTTTCCTTCCCCCTCCCCGTTTCGCCCATGTCAGGGTGGACCTGCCCTACAGTGGGGCAGATACACCCTAGCCCACGTCGGGGCGGATACGCCCCAATCCGCTCTGGAGCAGATATGCCCTGCGTCGGGGCAGATACACCCAGTCCACGCTGGGGCGAATACGCCTCAGCCCTCGCCAGGGCTGATATGCCCTAGGCTATGTCGGGGTGGACATGCCCCAACTCGTATCAGGGCAAATACGCCCTAGCTTCCCTAACTTCTCGAGGCCTCCATTTGTAAACCATTCGTTCGATTGACTCCATTTAAACACGAATCTTCTTTGTTTTTCGTGCTCTTTCCAATGACATATACCATGTTATACTTTCGAGAAGTTGCCCCGAGCCGGAGCGGATACACCTCAGCCCTCGTCGGGGCGGATACACCCTGGGCCACACCGAGGCAGATATGCCCTAGCTTTCCTAACTTTTCGGTGCTGCCATTTGCAAACTGTGTGTCCGATTAACTCCATTTAAACACCAATCTTCTCATTTTTCCGTGCTCTTTCCAATGACATATACCATGTTATACTTTCGAGAAGTCACCTTGGGCCAGGGCGGATACCACCCAAGCCGCACTGGGGCAGATATGCCCCAACTCGCATCGGGGCGCATATGCCCCAACTTTCCTAACTTCTCAGGGCCGCTATTTGCAAATTGTGTGTCTAATTGACTTCGTTCAAACGACAATATTTTCAGTTTTCGGGCTCTTTCCAATGACATATACTATGTTATACTTTCGAGAAGTTGCCTCGAGTTGGGGCGGATACACCCCAGCCCTCGCTAGGGTGGATATGCCCCAACTCACATTAGGGCAGATACACCCCAACTTCCCTAACTTCGTGGGGCCGCCATTTGCAAATTGTGCATCCGATCGACTTCGTTCAAACATCAATCTTCTTGATTTTTCGTGCTCTTTCCAATAACATATACCATGTTATACTTTTGAGAAGTCGCTCAGGACCCCTTTTCCTTCCCCATCTGCCTCTTTGAGGGGGCATACCCTATCATTCCTCTCCATTCCTCCATCATGAGCATTCTCCCGCAAGACTAGGGCATCCCCTTTCACTTCCCTCCATTTGGGTAGCACACGTGGCCTCCCCTATGTTGGGGGCATCTTTTTTGTTTCCTATAGAGTCATTTGCATTTTTTTTTTTTTTGGAAACCCTATCATCCTAACAGTGTTTCGAAGAGGGGAAAAATATAGACATCCAAATTTGACCACTTCCATATGGTTAAATTCATCTCCTTATTCATCTCTTTAACTCATACACCTCATCCTCTTGGTTAGTATTAATTAAATCACTCATTTAATTAATATTTCATGGTCTGCCTAAGGTCCCTAAAGTATTTAATTTAACAATTAAATGTTTTACCTTGCACCTTTTCCTCTCTAAATTAAATAATTATCTCAATTTATTTAATTTAGTCATTTGACCTTTTTGAATAAAATCAATTTTAAATTCTTCATTTTTCTCTCCTTGTCACATCCTCTATAATCTCTTTCTAATATGAATTAATTTAATTAATTCATGATTAGGATGTGCATCCTCTTAATCAAGGATTAATGTCACATCCTCCTAGATTTGCCACTTGTCTCTAATATTTTATTAATTTTTTTAATCAAGTATTTGCACAACCTTAATCAAAGTCATTAGCCACATTTAGTTTAGTCAACCTTTTCATTTTCCTTTCTTAGCATTGACCCTCTTTCCCATGTGAATTTTTAATTCACATTTATTCATCCTAGGTCTCTCTCTCCCCATGTGAATTTTAATTCACATTTTATCCTTTCTTTACCTTATCCCCATGCAACTTCTAGAATATTTGACTTGTCACATCAAGTCACGTGTGAAAAACTCCCACCTTTTTGGATACCCTATCTTATCCACTAGATTCTCTCAAGCATGTAAATTTTTAATTCACAAAGTCATAAGGTTGGGTTCTCAATTCATCATAAGAGATTTTATATAGTAAAATCAAGATTTTGAGCAACTAAGTCATGTGCTCTACCCACAAATCTGTATTACTCAAGCAACATAACACCCTATTTATTGTCATTTAACTCTTTTAAGAAAATACACAATAAAGCTTGCTATTCCCTTAGCAATCAAAACATATTCTCTATTATAATCTCATATATATTTGACTATATTTGAAATGTGCGAAAGTATATTTTCACTCATATTTTCAAAGAGATCAATACTAAATATCATTAGTCTCCTATTTTCAAACTATATATGCTCATTCTCTTATACATTCATAAGAACCTCTTTCTTTTATCATACTTCACATTCTTATTACAAGCTCTTTTATAGAAAAGAATAGGTTTAAAAACAAATAGAACATGCCTATAAATTCCCTATTGATTGAAACAAGCTTTCTCTTGAGTCATCTTGCTTTCCAATGCACTATCCTCCACTTCAGACAACTATTGACTTGCGTGGAAGAGTTAATGTAATGCCCATGCCGAACCCCAAAGGATAATTACAAAATAATTACAGCACAATTTTATTTTTTTAAGTAAACATAACATACACATTAAGTCATAACATGAATTTCATGTAAGTAAATTCACTAACACATACATCCCTTGGGGTACACGAAGAGTCATTACGCGACTTAGATCCATACAACCGCAATAAAGAATAAAATCCAAAGATATAATCCATAACAAAGTAAACATTAACAATTATAACACATACATGAAAATCATCGATAAGGAACCATCTGAGTAAGTACAACATATACATAATTAACTCAACACAATGAGTAACAACTGCAAAAAGCCACATAAGGTATAATGTTACATTACAATACAATGCTCAAGATGTACAATGATACAATAGTGTTTCCAATCAGGGATGGAAACCATACAACAAGATAACATGATGCAAAATATCATAACTGGATCCAATACAGATACAACTCTGGAGTTGTCGTAGCAACATCAATCCGCATCTCTCGATCCTCGAATGGGGACCCAATGGGGGTGCTTAGCACGTTCCACCCGACCATGTGAGTCCGAAGACCCACCCCCCGTGCTAGGAGCTAACAAGAAGAGTCCTCAACCATGAACATCCCAACACGGAATCACAAGACTCACAAAATACAAAAGTATCATAAACTTCAAGAATTGCAACAACATCCAAGAGTCAACATAATAAATTAAGATCACAAATCCCATCACGTAAATCAAAGCAATGACCAATAACAAGTAACCAAAGAATGATCATGGAACACTTCCAAATCAACATAATACAATTCCAAATTGCAATTAAACAATTACAATAACATCATATCACGGTACCATAAGAGTACAATGTCATAAGTCAAATATCAATGAGATCATACAAAACCATGAAGTACACCAAAGATGCATCAAGGCAATAATCACAAATCAATCTAAATCCAAAAATCAACAATCTATACCAACTCCCACAACCTACTTCCAGAGGAACACAATAAAGTAAAACACATGGGCAACTAGGGGAGAGTGTCATCGCATAGCCCACATGGGTTCTCCTGGCCCTTCCTCCCAAGCTGAGGCGCCGGCCCCCATCTATGGATCTCCTGTGCTCTTCCTCCCAACTGGAGGCGCCGGCACCATAGGGTAGCTCATGCGGAGCCGTAGACCTCTCGTGAAGACGAGGTCACGACCTTGCCAACCACGGCCTTCTCAGCCTTCCATTAGCCTGCGGAAGCACTAATGAAGACGAGGCATCCATTTTTTTTAATCTTGCAATGATATTACTACCCAACCCTCCTAAGTTAATTATTAGGTTTTCACTTGATTACCAACTCACTCGTGGGTTCTCCTGTGCTCTTCCCCTTACGCGGGGCGCCGGCCCCCACGAGGAGCCACTCTCCCTAGAGACCCAACAATCACAAACCAAAACCAAGAAACCAAGAACAATTAAGGGTTGTACCATCATAATTAAAACAAAGAATCACATCATAAAAGCATGCGAGGCATTACCCATCTCGCTAACAAGTACAAAATTAGAGTCTCAACAAAGTCTCGTACAACCCTTTTCAAAATAATGATACCAATATCTTGCTTTGCCAAGAGTACATAAAAAGAGAACATCAAATGACAATCATCTCAAGCCTCTGGAAGCCAAAAGAACAACAACTCACAAACAAGGGTAAAATGAAGCAACACAAGTTTTTCCCCAATAATTCCAACACAAGGATGAAATTTCATCAAATATGAGAGTAAATCAGAAAAGCCATAAAAAGGGAAGGTTCATCAAGACCCATCCACAAATCAACAATGGTGTCACCTCAAATAGAAAAAACACAAGAAAGAAAATCAACCTTTAATTCAACGAAATCACTTAACAAAACCTAAAGCCACCAACTAGGTATTCCACGGGAGACCTCAATTTTCTCCTCACAAGAATCCCTTAGATTGGTACGTAAATCACCATCATAAAAATCAGAAAACATGGCAACAACAACAATTATCTATTCACATTAACAATCAGAACAAAATCAATCTTCAACAAACAGGCCAACAAAAATCTCAAATTCTAAATAACTATCCGTATAAGAACCTCATCGATTAGACACCCGAATTATCATAAAATGATCCACTAGCTAACAATCCAAATGAAATGATTAAGAATGAGAACTCAATTCAAGGAATAATTTTATTTCGTTAATTCAAGTTTATAAAAACTACCATAATGAAATCAAATAGAATTTATTATAATACTTAACCATGGCCAAGGATACACAATTCCATAAAAGCTCAGTACAAACACCCATGACACGATACTCAACAATTACTTAATTAGAATATACAAATAAGAGAATCATTGTTCCTAGTAAATTTCTATAAGATGAGAGGAGTTGGATATTAAGACAATGTCTATTTAATTCATAAACTGAAAGAAATATAAAGGAATTAAAGGATATCACCAAATTAATACTATAAATTTAGAACACCAAATAAGAGAACACATAAGAAAAAGTAAATATGTACTTCATAATTTTAATTTCCACTATATTAAAAGAAATCCCAAGTTAATATTTTCAACCTACCTTTCCATTTAAATTAGGTACAATAATCAGTAATAATCCTTATCATTAATCTCATAATTAAATTAAAAGATTATTTCCCTCAAACAAAAATATTTGAGACAATCTTAATACAATTTCCTAGTTATTTAGCTTACACCCTAATCTTACCATTCTACTCTAAAAGTTATAAAATAACAATATTCACCTACAAATTAACAAATAATCATAATAATTGTGATAATAGTAATATCCTAAATTCCCTAATCTTCTATTTAAATTTAATTGTTGCACCTAATTTAACTACACTTTACATAATTATTTTTCGAAACTCAAAACCATTCCTTCAATATAACTTTAAACACAATAAGTTTACATAGGAAAAAATGTATTCTTTCATTAGAACACACTATATATATATCATTAATATATTTTCTTTTAAACTTATTTTACTTCATTGACTAAATCTCTATAAGAATAAGTACTTATTTATTTCAAATAAAGAAGAAGAAGATATCTATTACTCCGATGTTACTCATATAAATACTAAATATTGACAATACAAAAATCTATGTGCCCCTCACATAATTGATACTCAATCTAAATATAAATATTTATATACTTATACTTGAAAGAAAAATTATAAATCAGTCTACTTGAAAGATGGACAAATTTAGACTAATTATAAACTCCTATATGTACAAGGAAAAGAATGTTATTAGAGGTGGGGATTTCAACTACCTTTGTAAGCATGTATGCAAAATGTGAATGCTTAGACCGAGCATGCTGACTGATAAACACAAAACCATTGAGAAAACGTCGAGTTCTAACCCAAGTTCTCATTTAACAAGAATTTATTTTCATATATATATATACGCGCTGGATAGAGGAAACTAAAATTAGCAGGGGCAAAGAAAGACTATATGGCAGAGATAAATTGAAAGAGAACTCAAGAGACATAGCTGTAAGGATATATTGGAAGGCGTTAGAAAATTTCCAAGGTAGATTCCATGAAATAAAATAAAAGAAAATAATTTTTCTGAGAGATAAAAATAGTTGCAAAAGAGCTTTGGTAGACATGACTACAAAGCGTGGGATTGCAGATGAGAAGACAGACTTTTTAGCAACACAAAGAAACAGAGAGTTTATTTAAAACTATACATCCTACCATGTTCGAGTGCACCACAGTGATAGGTGAACAATGAACCCAGAGAGACTATTAAATTTACTACACCTTTGCAAATCTAAACATTGCAGCTGTGGTGGTATGCCAATGGTTTTAGGGAGGCTATTAAATTATGTACCACGCCTCC
>VDFB02358134.1:209016737-209244316 GCA_007258455.2 Sequoia sempervirens
AATGGGGTCTCCTAGTGATGTAAATCACCAGAAGAAAAATGGGTCCAAGAAATGGGGTCTCCCAGTGATGTAAATCACCAGGAGACCCCATTTCTTGACCCATTTTTTCAAACAGGTCAGGTTAGGATGCCAATTTCACCCACTAGCTTGCCAATTGGGTGAAATTAGCAATGTAGTGGCTTGTTTGAAAAAATGGGTCAAATAAATGGGGTCTCTTGGTGATTTACATCACCAGGAGTTCCCATTTATAATCACCAAGAGATCCCATTTATTGGACTTATTTTTTCAAACAAGCCAAGTTAGGATGCCAATTTCACCCACTAGTTTGTCAATTCGGTGAAATTGGCAATGTAGTGGACTATTTGAAAAAATGGGTCCAAGAAATGGGATCTCCGGGTGATTTACATC
Organism: Sequoia sempervirens; assembly: GCA_007258455.2. Classification (NCBI taxonomy): domain Eukaryota; kingdom Viridiplantae; phylum Streptophyta; class Pinopsida; order Cupressales; family Cupressaceae; genus Sequoia; species Sequoia sempervirens. The sequence goes on from VDFB02358134.1 coordinate 209,017,146, forward strand.
ATCGAAAGACACCATTTCTTGGACCCATTTTTTCAAACAAGCCAAGTTAGGATGCCAATTTCACCCACTAGCTTGCCAATTCAATGTTATTGGCAATGCAATGGCCTATTTGCAAAAATGGGGTCTCTTGGTGATTTACATCACCAGGATATCCCATTTCTTGGATCCATTTTTTCAAGCAGGCCAAGTTAGGATGCCAATTTCACCCACTAGCTTGCCAATTTGGTGAAATTGGCAATGTAGTGGCCTATTTGAAAAAAATGGGTCCAAGAAATGGGGTCTCCCGATGATTTACATCACTGGGAGATCCCATTTCTTGGAACCATTTTTTCAAATAGGCCAAGTTAGGAAGTCAATTTCATCCACTAGCTTGCCACTTCAGTGAAATTGGAAATGTAGTGGCCTATTTGAAAAAATGGGGTCTCCCAATGATGTAACATCATTGGGATACCCCTTTTCTTAGACCCATTTTTTCAAATAGGCCAAGTTATGATGCCAATTTCACCCACTAGCTTGCAAATTAAGTGGTATTGGCAATGTAGTGGCCTGTTTGAAAAAATGGGTCCAAAAAATATGGTCATTCGATGATGTAACATCACCAGGAGACCCCATTTCTTGGACCCATTTTTTCAAATAGGCCAAGTTAGGATGCTAGTTTCACCCACTAGCTTGCCAATTCGATGAAATTGAAAGAGGGAGAGCAGGTAAGGGTAGAGGGTAGAGGGTAGAGAGGAGAGAGATAGGAGTGAGTGAGTGTGAGAGAGAGTTGAGAGAGGGAGAGGGGGTAGGAGGGAGAGACTTGAGAGGGAGGGAGGGAGATGAGAGGAGGAGGAGGTAGGCGGGCTAAGGGGTAAAGGGTAGAGGGAGAGAGACAGAATTAGAGCATAAGGGCTAAGGGTAGAGGAGAGAGATAGGAGTGAGTGGAGAGAGAGAGACTTGAGAGAGGGAGAGGGGTAGGAGGAGGAGACTTGAGAGAGAGAGAGATAGAGGGGAGTGGGAGAGAGATAGAGGGAGAGGGAGAGATATAGAATTAGGGGTATAAGGACTAAGGGTGTAAGGTAGAGGGAGAGAGACAGGAGGAGTGAAGAGAGGAGAGAGCTGAGAGAGAGAGAGAGAGGAGAGAGAGATAGAGGCATAAGGGTTAAGGGTAGAGGCAGAGGAGAGAGATAGAATTAGGCTTCTAAGGCTTGAGGCATAAGGGCTGGGCGGGGTAGAGGGATAGACAGAAGGGGTGAACGAGCGTGAGAGAGAGAGCTGAGAGAGGAGAGGGCAGGGAGGGAGAGACTGAGAGAGAGAGGGAGAGAGGGAGTGGGAGAGATAGAGGGTAGATGATAGAGGGTATAAGGGTTAAGGGTAGAGGGTAGAGGGTAGAGGGGAGAGATATAAAATTAGGGTATAAGGGTAGAGGGGAGAGAGATAGAATTAGGGTATAGAGGGTATAAACAAAGAGAGAAAATAAATCTATAAAAAAACCAACTTTCTCATAACGTGAGCATGTTTTGAAGTAGTAATATGACCATTTTTAGCAAGAAATAACACACTCATGTTATAACATGAGCGTGTTTTGGCTTTCTCTAAAAACGGTAAAAAACTCAATATACCTGTGATCTCAAGGCCCACATTATGCTTATTTTGATGAGGCATACACTGCCCCTACCTTCTCAACCCTACCGCATTGGCGGGCTAGTGAGCTTGCTTGCTAGCCCGCCAATGCGGTAGGGTTGAGAAGGTAGGGGCAATGTATGCCTCATATAATTCACATGCCTTGTCCATGCTTCCATTTTCAGCCTATCTTACAATCATGGCATGCCACATTACCACATTTCTGTAAGGCATTCCATCGAAAAAATTCATGTGACCTTTGTCTATGCTGGAAATACTCTTCTACAAGATGATTGTAAGTATTTTTTATGAAGTCTTAAATGACATATATTTCATTTATTTGAATGAATAATTTTTTTAGGAACTAATATTCATCTCATTACCATGCTACATGTAATATTATCTGTCGTTCTGAAGAAATGAATAAGGAATAAACTAACAGACGAGGATTATAAAACCAAAAAATAAAATGAGAGAGAACGGGTGATGACATATCATGAAAAAAAGAAATTGGATACGATTGACCAAAACAAGCCAACTAAAGAGGAACCTCAACCATTAAAAAGAGAACATGCATTGGCAGCACAAAGGGAACGAATGTGAAAGCATTGTGGTAAGACAGATTTGGATACCGTAGTTGGAGACACACCCTCGACCATAAGTGAATACGAAGGGACACCATTAAGCACAAGCGAATATGGAGGGACATCATCTACTGCAAGTGAATATGGAAGGGACACCATCTATTGCAAGTGAATATGGTTGGACACCATCTAGCACATCTCAAGTTGATAGTACATCATCACTCGGATTTGACGAAGAAGGTATGCCATCATTCCCACATGAACCTCAAGTATGTCTTCTACTCCACCCTCAATCGAAGGTACGCAATCTAGCCCACCTTAATTAAATATTTATGAAATTCCTGATGTTGAGATGTATGTACCTAGGAGAACAACACCTAGAATTTTACATAGAAAGCCAAAGTATTTGATTAATATTGATGATGATATTTTGCAGCACATGGAAGGCAAGATTCCAACATGCACTTATAGAAGATATGCTAATAATAATTGGAAATCATTCTTTGAAAGAATAAATGAGACTACAAGATGTCAACTATTTTTTGAAATGATGTGGGGTATAAATTATAGAAACATCATGAAAATTCTTGGGTTGAGAACATCAAATGCATTGAGTGAAAACACTATTGTGAAGAGTCTAATGGATGCTTATGAAAGTGTGAGTAAGACCTCACACCCAAAGGATAGTAATGTCACCCAACATGTCATTACATCAACTTTGGTAAGTATTCAAACAAAGAGAATTTGTCTCATTAGAAAGACGAGTGAACAAATGAGAATTAGTAGAAAAAATTTATCAAGAGCTGTTCAAAGGTGACAAAGAATTCAGGGCACCGATTTAAATGAATTATGGCCATTCTCGGGGAGACTGCCACGAAAAGATAAAAAAGTTGTTGAAGCATTGAGAACACTAATTGAAGAGTATTGGAAGAATAACACAAGGCCATCTTCGAATCAAAGGGATGTGGTAAGGAGAATCGATAGTAGGAACCGTGAGCCAATCCAAAGGATTTTTTGGATACAACTCAAACCAAATTTTTTCATAAATTTCAATAGGATTATCCTCAAATTAGTATTTGTCAAAGATATTTTGAAATTCTTAAACATTTTTATGTCAAGATAAATCACACATGCACTACTTGTTGTTGTAGACTACATATTGAATTCTCTAACCATTATGATGTTTATCATTCTATATGTTTAGATTTGCATACTAATGATGTTTTGCAGGATTGTAGCATAGAAGGCCCACCAACATCTTCAAGAGAGTTATTATCAAAAAATTTATGTGAAATAGAGGATGGCCAAATATTCTACATGACGTTATGCTTGGATGGTTCATATGAGCATAGCGGTGGCTTGCATCGTATGCCAGTATTTCAACATATGGAAAGCACATATGAGGTGGGATAGAAACTAGTAGAGTTCAGGAAGTATAAAATAGTGGCATACGCTACAAAAGATGGGTCTCAAGCAAAAAAGTTTGATTTGGTTATTCAAAATATTTCAGTGTATCAGTTTATGTCCATGTTTCGTGACAATATAGTGTATGAGTATGGAAGGCATACCCATAGAGCTTGATGGTTGGACACACAATTCAAGCTATGCAAGGAAACCTTTCCAAATGGCACCATAGTATCAGTGGTTGACTTTGTAGATAACTACACTTTAAAACCACAACATGAGGTCCAATCACAGTATTACAACTCTGGACACAGGTTTCGATATTTGTGCACATAGCATTCATTCATATTGCTGAGAGTACAAAGGACCAAAGGAAGGTATTGAGGGAGTATCACTTTTATATTAGTGATGATCACACACATTCTCTAGAGTTCGTGCAAGGTTTCTTTCATATGTTCTACAGTGATTTGGCTTAGAGGGGCATAGCATACGGTCGACATATAATATGGTCAGATAACTGTGTAGCATAGTTCAAGAACTTGTGCATGTTCTACTAGTTGAGCAGGATGCATGTCATTATAGGTGTTGATCATATGTGGAACTTTTGTGAGGTCGGGAATGGAAAGGGGGAGCATGATGGTGCAAGAGCATGCGTGAAAAGAGCATTAACATGAGAAGAGTTAAAATATAAAGAAGGTGCAAAATTGATAGATGCAAGATCAATCGCCGAGTGGTGTAATGCTTCGATGGGTCGAGGTAATGAAGGTAAATCTTCAATTCATAGATTTTTTTGGTTGATGGATGATACTAACATTGAACCATATGAGGATTGTTGTACACTATAGGATCGAGTGAGATACACTTTTTCCTTAGCTCAGATGTAGATTCATGGAGTATTATTACACGAAAGATGGTATACTTTTGTTTTTCATGTACAATGCAATCCTGGAATGATTGTGAGTTAGGGGAGTGGGTTGACAAATGGTTGACAAGTTATCTTAGCCAACTTCACATGTATCACCCTCCAATGACATTGGAACTAACACAGATGGAATCATCGGTCGACTTTGACCACATATCAGATCTAGTTCAGCCAGGTAATATATCTACTTGCTCAGTTTTTGAAATTCCTATTGTTATCTTACTTTGTAGTGTATTCATAATGTTGACTAATTTCAAGATATTTACTGCACATATCAATGCAGGGCATGTTTATGTAGTTATTGCAGATGAAGACAATGAAGAGGGAACAAACTATTACTTGTGTTATTGTGTTGAGGAAAAAAATAAATTGGAGTCCCTAATTATAGATGGAGAAAATATTGAATACCCTACAGGCTCAGTTGTCGTTACTAGAATGTGGCTTAGAAAGTATCTACATAAGAGTGTTAAACATTGGTTGTTTTAGGACTTTGACACTAATGATAAGATTCTTCATTACCCAAACCTTGTCATGGCATTAATGTTCATTTGACCAAATATGGGGGTAGAGCTTTGAAAAAGACCTTGTGGAAGGTTCGTGAGTCTGACTATGAGACAATACTTGACACAATAAAGAGTAGAGCAGACCCAAATGGTTCATTGGATTAATTTTTAAGTATGCACATTGGTTCTTATTAATTTATACTTGTATGCACATTAATTTGTTTGATTCCAATGCTATCATCTTCTTTTACTTTTCCTATTTGTAAGTAACCTGCTAAAAATTGATTGGTGTCCCCTTGTAGAAAATGCAGATTTATGAGCCATCCAAGAGAATCTTAGCCAAAAAATCAATGCAACATCCTTATTTTGATGATCTTGACAAATATTAATTATGATTTTAAGCCAATACAAAAGTGTGTACAAAGCTTGGTGAGGGAATTTCAAGTTATTCATTTGAAGTTAACCTTATCATGAGCACCTATGATGTAGACATTATAGAGCATTTCGAATTTCAAGTTATTCTATTCATGAGAGGTGTTGTGTGCAATAAGTATCTTGAAACTTCTATTGAAAATGTATGACCAAGAGTGACTAAGTTGAGAGACTAACATGCATATCCTCAATGGAAGCATCAAAATTTATGCCTTGTTGTTCTCGAGTTGGAACCAAATGGTGTGGATTTATTGTCTGTAAGTGCCTTTCATCTATTTTCATTTCATTTCCATTTTGGATGCTCTTTCTTTTTCTTCTTTTACTTTACATATTTGTAAGTAAACTAAAAATTGATTGGTCTCTCCTTGTAGAAAATGTTGATTTATGATCCATTGAAAATAATCTTAGCCAAAAAAGCAATGCAACATTCTTATTTTGATGATATTGATAAATCTCAATTCTGATTTGAAGCCATTATAAAAGAACGTGTGAAGCTTAGCGAGGGAATCTCAAGTTACTCATTTGAAGTTAACCTCATCATGAGCACCTATGATGTAGACACTATGAGACAATCTTCAATGTATGAGTGACATTGTAAAAGATCTATGAGAATAGAGTACCTGAGGCATTGTGCCTAGTGTGTAGGGCACCTAGGCCTTCATTTTGTAAAAGGTATTTAGTATGTAGTGTCTTTATGTTTAATGTCATGATTTTTTTATGAAATAAGGTCTTCAAGACCATGTTGCAATGTTTTGGGTCAATTTTAGTTAGGAGTCATTTTTAGTCAATTTGGTAAAGTTGCAAAAATCGTACATTTGGACGATTGAATAACAAAGATTCGCTATTTTCTAAATTTTCCTACATTGAATTTTTCTACTACAACTTGTAAATTTTGGTATGGCCTGGAAGTGCTCATTTATGCATTGGAATTGATGGAGGAGTGAAATACCTTTCATTTACATCTTGTCTCATTTGATTTCATTAGGATTTGAGTGAGTTATAATGTTTTGATATCGTGATGCTTAGAAACTTCTCATCTGAGCCTACGGTATCAAGTTGGGCCCCTCTACAATAACCTCTCTTGGTTTTTGCTATCTTAGAGACATTTTCCCATGGTGGCGAATTTTCACTTGGGGAAAAAATTGTCAAATGCAAGTAGTTAAAAGTTGCAAAGTGGTGCAACTTTCCTTTTGCAACTCGTGTGACCAAACCAACTATTCCAATATGTCTGAATAGGTATGTTTATGCTAAGAATGGTCCTCTTTCACACCCAAACACGCAGAGTCACTCCGAGCTACGTTCAACCAGATCGATCCCTTAAGAGTCCAAAGTGCAAAATGGTTGCAAACTTCAGCATGTTGTTACTCGAATACTGTGATGCTTAGAAAATTTTTATCTAATCCTATGGGATTGCATTGAGCCCTTCTATAATAACCTCTCTGAGTTTTCACTATCTCGGAGGCATTTTCCAGTGGTGGCAAATTTTCACTTGGGGAAAAAGTTATCAAATGCAAGTAGTTGAAAGTTGCAAAGTGGTGCAACTTTCGTTCTGCAGCTCGTGTGACCAAACAGACTGTTTCAACATGACCAAATAGGTATGTTCACACTAGGAATGGTCCTCTTTCACACCCAAATATGCGGAATCGCTTCGAGCTACATTCAACCAGATCGATCCCTTAAGAGTCCAAAGTGCAAAGTGACTGCAAACTTCAGCATGTTGTTACTCGGATACCGCGACGCTTAGAAACTTCTCGTCTGATCCTATGGGATTGCATTGTGCCCCTATACAATAAAATCTCTTAGTTTTTTCTATCTCAGAGGCATTTTCCCATGGTAGCGAATTTTCACTTGGGGAAAAAGTTGTCAAATGCAAGTAGTTGAAAGTTGCAAAGTAGTGCAACTTTTGTTATGCAACTCATGTGACTAAATGTACTATTCCCACATGCAGATGGGTACTTTTACGCTAGGAATGGTCTTCTTTCACACCCAAACATGTGGAATTGCTCTGAGCTACCTTCAACCGGCTTGATCCCTTAAGGGTCTAAAGTGAAAAAGGGAAGCAATATTTGATGGGCTATTACTCAAAAAATGTGATGCTTAGGAATTCTTTGTCTTAGCCCACAAGATTGTATTGGGCCCTTCTACAATAACCTCTCTCGATTTTTGTTATCTCAAAGTCACTTTCCCATAGTGTCAAGTTTTCACTTGATGGGAAAAGTGTCAAATGCAAGTAGTGTAAAGTTGCAAAGTGGTGCAACTTTCGTTTTGCAATTTGTGTGACAAAACAAACTGATACAACACATATCGATAGGTACGTTTATGCTAGGCATGGTCCTCTTTCACACCAAAAAACTACTTCATCTACTATGAATATTATGTTTTGCAAGTAGTGAAAATTATGTATCATTTACTTAATTGAGTTGTTCCAATCAAAGGATTAAATATATTGGAATCTTTTTATGAATCATTTCATGGAATACTAATTGAAAACGTGTTTTTTGCTTTTAGATAAATCATTTCATGGAACTCTTTGGATTAAAATTTATTGAGATATGTAAGAACAAGGTAGCATTAGAAAATACATTGCTCAAGGATCTTAAATAAGCCTTCTTCGTGTAGGAGCACCAAATGCATTTTGTGTTAATGTTGTCAAATGAGGTCTTTTGATAGTTTTAGGTGTGTTTGAGTTTTTTTCAATTCAATAAGGTCCTAATAGACCATATAATAGGTAATTAGGATTCATTGAGTTTATATTGGTACATTTTTGCAAAATTGTCAAAAGTGCAATCATTTGAAAAGTTGAAAAAGTGCAAAAAAAATATAAAATTAAGGAAGCCCAATGGTCATGGGCATTCAAAGGGAAGTTAGAACAGTTGTAATAGGTTAGTTGAGGCTTAAAATATGTTGGAAACTCGATGGATGAAGGTTGGAGGTTTTTCTGAAAGATTGAATAATAAAGCTCATGTTTTCATTAAAATTCTATATCTTTTCTATTGAATATTGTTGTTGCAGAGTAGTTGCACAACTTGTACGGCCTGATGGTGACTCCAAATTGATTTTAATTGTTGTTTTAGTGTCCTATCTATCATTTTTACTGAGTTTTATGGATTTTTCCTTGTAGGCGGGCCTAAAACTCCAATTTTAAGGTTTTGAAGACATAAAAATGTGATTATGGCCCATTCTACTAACTGCAACTCCTATAGCTGAGTGGAATGGGCCCAATATGGTAGGATATAGTTGATTGAATGGTTTTGGGAGCAGGAGAGGTCATTTGGGGGTTTGGACATGATTCCCTAGTTGTCAAATTTAAATGTTTTGAGTGAAATTGGATGGTTAAAGGTAGGTAGGTGACAATTTTTTTTGTGACAACAAATTTTGGTGATAGATTAAGTATGTGTAGGCCATTTGAAGCATGTTTGATGCATTTTTGAAGTGTAAAGAAGTTGGGAAGTGGGATTTTAGGTAAACCCCTTCGTAACTTGCTAAAAATGAGGGTTTTGTATAAAGCGGACTTAGTGAGTGGTTAACTAGCTAAAAGTTGTAGATTTGGTGGTTTTATAAACTAGTAAATGACTATCCATAGGTATTTTGGGTTGGTGGATTGTTTAGAGGAGAGTTGCTTTGTAAATTAGGCCTATTTGGCTTAATGGGACATCATAGAAGCATCAATTTGAGGGATTTGTTCCAAAAAAGTTATATGAGATTTTGAGATATGTTTTGGTATGCCTTAAAGGGTGTCTAAAAATATAATTGGTTAATGAGTTTGAGAGTAGAGTTGTGAGATAGGCCTAAGAAACTAGGTTTGCAAACCTATAAAGCAAATAGTGAAGTTGTGAAGGGGATCACCCTAGTTAGGGTTTTGGAGATTGAAGACTTGTTGAAATCAGTTGAATTTGTGATTGGTAATTGAAGGCCTCCCTGCTCTGCATCACTTCTCTCTCGTTGCAATTTTGGGTGGATTATTACTTTCAAAGTATTGAGAATGCTTTGCCTATTTTCTAGTTAGCAGTTGCCATTCTAGAAAGCTCATCTCTTGATATATTTTATACTCAATCTTAATAAATTATCAAGTTAATAATCAATGCATTTATTTATAGTTAATCTTTTCTTTTCAATTTGTGCAATTTTGGAATTTGTAACTCTACTAGTATTCCTAGAAATATTGAAGTTGTTTAGCATCGACTAATAAAGTTGTTTAGCATCAACTAATAAAGTTGTTTAGCATCAATCAATTAATATTCAACACAAACCATGAAGGATAGCAATGATCAATGCTAGGGCTAACCAATTAATAAGTATACATGTGAATAAGTCAAGCATATACATGTGAATAAGGGAATCACAAGTACTAAAAAACATGTAAGCCTTGAAGTATACACACAAATGCATAGTATACGCAAATTAATACAAAGTGTATGCATCAATACAAGGTATACACACAAAAACACGTAAGTCACAAAGTATACATTGGAATACACATAATTCACAAAGTACACACGTAAGTTGTAAAGTATACATGTAACTCATATCTATTGAACCATGGATTTATAATGCAAATATGGACACCATCGATAAAAAAGACTTGTATTAACTAAATATCCATGTAGGATTACATCAATATATGTCAATATAAGTATAAAATATAGGTACAAAATAGCCATATAGGCTTACAAGAATGCCATATAGGCATACAATGTCAAATATATCCAATACAAAATATGTACAAAAATGCGATATAGGCATACGACAAAGGGCTTTGGAATCAAAAGTCATCGTTCTCCATACTCTCGAAATAAACTCTTGTCCTTTGCTTGTCGATTAGATGGTGATACATCTGTCACTTGTTTATGTTGTGGTCAAGGAGTGCTCTTGGTGCTCCTCCTAGGGTTTAGTTCTTGGTCAAGTCTTATCTATTACAATAAGAAGTAAAGACATTAATATATAGAAATTACATTAAAAAAATGATATATTTAACAAAATAATCACTTACTGCCATATGATGATCACTCTCCATGAGGGAAATATTCAAATTCCCATGCTAAAGTGTGTTGAAGTCCTGTATAAACTATCCAAATATAAATTAAACTATGAATCAATAATGGTTTGATTTTTCACTAACATCTATAACAACAAATGTAAATTGAAATTTAGCAATTTGCCTCATACCTCCCCTGTCAAAGCCATCGAGGATTCTATAGCACATGAAACACCGATCTCCATTACCCTCTAAACATTCAGAGGTGTTTTCTCTTGCAACATCTAAAAATAAAACAACAAATTATTCAATCACAAAAACTACAATAGCAATCCACGTCATGACTTATAATGTATGAGATAATGAACAAAATTTTGAGTACTTATTAAACTATATATTTTTGACTATCATGCTTACTATTTTCCCTATCCATAACTTGTTCGAAAACACGTAATTTTAGGCTTTTACCCATAGCAACAAGCCAGTGAACCATTTGATGAAATGCTTTCATAGACATGTACGATAATTGTGGTGGCATAGAGAAGGTAGTGAAATGTTTGGGAAAATGCCTCAAAGAAATGGGGTCTCATGGTGATGAAATGCCATTACAAACAAATGCATGTCATGGCATTCCATCACCATAAGACCACATTTCTTTTAGGCATTTTTTCAAATAGTTCATTGCCTTCTCTATGGTATTATTTCTTACTATTATGCTTTGATAGAAAATTTTCCAAGCATCCATAGTTTGTTGGAAAGCACCTATTTTAGGCTTTTAGCCATAGCAGCAAGAAGTGAGTAGTTTGGTAAAATGCTTTTGTACACATGTATGTAAAATGTGGTATCATACAAAAGGTGGTAATTTGTTTGAAGAAATTCCTCAAAGAAATGTGGTCTCATGGTGATGGAATGGCATTCCATCACCATGAGAATGCATTTCTTTGAGGCATTTTTTCAAACTACTAACTACCTTGTCTATGCTATTTCTTACTATTATGCTTTGATGGATTTTTTCCAAGCATCCATAGTTTGTTGGAAAACACATTTTTAAGCTTTTAGCCATAGTAGTGAGGAAATGATCTGTTTGATAAAATGCTTTGGTAGGTATGTATGGAAAATGTGGTAGCATAGAAAAGGAAGTGAGCTATTTGGAAAGGTGCCTCAAATAAATTAGGTCTCATGGTGATTGACATCACAATGAGACCACATTTCTTTGAGGCATTTTTTCAAACAACTCATTTCCTTATCTATTCTATTGCTTACTATTATTATTTCATATATTCCTTCAAAGCATCCATAGCATAGACAAGGAAGTGAACTATTTGAAAAGATGCCTCAGTAAAAAGTGGTCTCATGGAATGCCATGATAATAAAATGTAATTGGAAGCTACTACTTATTACTTATGCTATGTGAAGTAATTACATCACTGCTTATGTTGACTTTCTAAACAACTATATTGTAGTTGAAATTTTGTCATCTATCAACATCTAGTTATTATTTATGGAATGTGAAGTAATGCTTTGAGTTTGAAAGATGTGCAATGCAACATAATCAACGATATGAATATAAACTATACAAATCTATTAAGTATAATTCATTAGTTAAACTCTTCATTCTATTACCTGCATGTAGGTCTAACTAAATCCATTGGCATTGGGAGGTGTTCCCATGAAACCTCCAATATTAGCCTATTCAACATCCAAAATCACATATTAAAATACCATTCACAAAACAATGCTATTAACATGTAATAAATTTATAATTGTTTACTAGTTACATACCTCAACGGTAGGTGCAATGGAGAAATAAGCAGGTGTAGGGATGATGCATTTAGTATCAACACTGTGACCTTGCAATTTGATTAAAATCATAAAACTAAATTAGTTAATCTTGCATTTCAAAATTGAAATTTAATAAATAAAATTCAATGAACACGCTAAGTTTTACCTAAGTATCAATGCCATAGGCCTCATGCAAAATGTCAGCTACCCTTTCCATCTCCATAGCTGTAGACAGATCCTACATAGTAGTCTCCTAAGTGTTGGTGGGGTCATATGAACAAGTCACCCCGCAAGATTGACACAAATGGGATTGAAGCCCACCACTCGAAGACTCCCCTGGATAGTGCTGTAGAATAGGGCTCCCATGTTGGATGACACTCTGGGTCAAAGAGTTGATGACCCGAAAAGTCTCTATGTCGGCACTCTCTTTCGTGATGGAAGGGATAACGATGTGCTCATGAGGTGGCCTAGCAAGAGGCCATCTCTCTTTCCGCGTAGGATCCTGTTGTGCACCAAGTCTATCTTGAGCCAACCCCCCACCTCTCCCCTGGAAGTCCCTCATATCAAAATAATTTGGAATTTTGTTCAAGATGAACTCACAATATAGTTTCCTAAGAAAATACTGCAAGACTTCACAATTGTTGCATGGTGGGTAATCAAAAACCATGTACCACCTATCCCAAAAAAAGTTCCTAATCTATTGGTGGTGGCACTAATGAATAGGAAACCTCTTCACATTGAGGGTAATATTTTCATTTGTGTGTGGGTCATTGAATAATGAACACAAATCACCATTTTTAATTTTTAAATCTTTTACATCTTTATATAATAATTTATCTTGGTAATAAGCCTTAGCCATCTGTCTCCTATCTTGCCAACTAGTTAATTGTTTACTAATTTAATCTACACGTTTTAACATTTCTTTGAGTGAAGTCACTAGGGTCATTCTTTCCATGGTAGAACTATTTGGATTGTTCAACATCTTGATTAAATCCTCAATTTATTTTTTATTGTTCTCAATTTCACTCATTAAGTTTTGTTGAGTGCCAGGAGGATGTTGAAGGATTGGTGGATGAGATTGTTGTTGTTGTTGTTGTGCTTGTAGAGGATTTTGTTCCTCTTGTTGTTACTGTGTTTTTTGAGGATTTTGAGGAGGGTTTGAAGGTTGATTAACATCTCCTACAAATTCAAAAAATAAATATAAAAAACAACCTAAAACTAACAAATTAAAAAAAAAACAATCCTTACCTCTCAAACCTCCTTCTCGATGTGGCGACATCCTAGCAATGAAACAACAACAATTTGATGAAGAATTTTGCAAAATAGCTCCTCCTAGAATGTGAGTGCAAAAATTTGGGGTTTTGGTCACAGGTAGGAAAAAAATAGTCACAAGTTAGAATGATTTCATTTTTTTGCTTTTAATAGCTCATAACGCAAGTGTGTTATAACACGAGTGCATTATAACACACTCGCATTATGGGATCATTATGGTCGAGCCTTAGGCTCGTCACACCAAGCCATAATGCAAGCACGTTATAGCTTGCATTATAATGTGCTCGTGTTATAATGCACTCGCATTATAACGTGCTTATAATAGAATCGCGTTATGAGATTTCAAAACTTTTTTAAAAATTTGGCCACAAATTGGCTACCCATATTTTTGCACCCACCCTATGATGAAATACTTGATGACGAAATCCTCATCTTGTCAAGCCCTAGGTGGTTGTTGGTTAAAAATATGCCTTAAGATATGTGCTCTTTTGTCTCACAAATTGTGGAACCGTTTCAAAACGTGATCAGGCTAGATAGGCCCATGGTTACATTTCTAGACCTAAACACTTGGGTTCTTGTTTCCCTTAACCTAGGTGTGGAGTTACCTAGAAATATTGGTCTTAAAATAGAGGGCTCCATACACATTTGTGCTATTGAATTCCTTGGTGGCATTGGCATGTGTTATATTTGTAGGAAAGAAGGTTATCTGAGGAAGAATTATTTGTTTATTCATGGTGGTGGTAGCCATTCCAACACTAAACCACCTAATGGTTTTGAAATTCTATCTTCATCAACCGATGTGGAGATCGCCTTGCTGGTAATGTGGCGCCAACCACCGGCCAAGGAGCCTCTCCTACTTTTCCCACCCCCTAGATTTTGTCCCCTAGGTCCCCCATCCCATCTGGTGTTGGCCAATCATTTTCCTTTGGTTCCCTTGTCCCTGCCCCTTCATAGTCAGTTTGCCAGCCTGTGGTCTCTACCTGTAACTAATTTTCTCCTCTATCAACCAGCTTGCATGTTCCTCCACCTCTCTAGTCTTCCTCTCCACCATTTCTTGTTTCTGACTCCCTTTATAATGCTTTAGTAGGTGCTATAAAGAAGAATGCACAGTAGTTAGCTTTAGAAAACATCATGAAAAAGGGTGAAAACCTTAAGGAAAACTCCTAGAAACTTATGTTAATGGCATTGTGGTTTATGAAGAAATTGTGATTACTAACATCCATGAAAGTGAAAATAAGAAGGATAATGGTAACTCCTCCATGGTCAAGAACCTAATCTTGAATTATGAATCTAATCAATCCTCCAAAACCCCTTCGGGAGTTGGTGATAAAAAGATGGATCTTGAAAGCAATGGTAGTGCCACTACCCTATGGGTCTTAGGAGGGGGCAAAGAGACCAACACAAGTAACTGTGGGGGCTCTACTTCTACCCTGATTGAGGACTCCCTTGATTCCTTGACCAATATGGTCAGGAAAAGGTCTATGGATAAGATCGAAGCTCCCAAAACCATGACTTCCAATCCTTGCCTAATCAATGATCCTGCAAGTCCTACTTGGCACCTTGATGGTCAAGAGACCCCTGGAAGCATAGTGGGCCTCCCTAGTGATGAGTGAAAAGGTGATAGCTTGTGTGTTGGGATGGATTCATCCTCAGAAGGGGAAGACTCTGCAAAAAAGTCTGAATTAATTTTGGAAAATGCTAACACCGTTGCTAGGGATTTTGTCCTGCCTCATCCTAAGGAACCTAAGAAAAGAGGTAGGAAGAAAGGCATCACCATAGAAATTTGAAAGAATGGTGTAGATATTAATAAAGGAAATAGGAAGAAGGCCAACATAGTGTTGGGTGTTCTCTCTCCCAGGAGAATTAAAAATGAAGAAAATGCAATTTTTTTTGAAATGTTTAAGAATTCCAAAGAGGTCCCTACCCTTAAGTGCAATAATGATAATTAACTACACCTCTTGGAATGTCAGGGGTTTAAAATCCCTTGATAGGAAGTCTGTGGTTAGAAGGTTTCTTAATCTGGAGTAGAATAAAGACTTTTTCCTTCTATAGGAGCTCAAGAATGTGGGATTCCTGCTTGAGACTAATCTAAAATTTATTTGAGGGAACTCAATGTTCTTGGCTTCCAATCATGAAAAATGAAAAGGGGGTTTTTGCATCTTGGTGGCTAATAAGTGGAAACCCTATCTCACCAATTTAGGGGTCTCTCCCTACAACATAGTAGTTTGGGCCACCTTTGAGAGGGGTGATGCCAAATGTAGTATTTGTTCAATTTATTATCCAAATGATTATCTTTGTAGGAATGAGCTATGGAGGTGGCTAGCTAGGATCCTAGAGATCCCTTGTGTTATAGGCAAAAATTTTAACAAGATTGAGAACATAGAAGATAAAAAGGGTGGCATCAATATGGATCAAAAAGGGAATGAGATACATTATTGTCTTAGAATGAAGAAAAAAATTACTATTGTTGATCCCCTTGAAGGTGTAAAGCAAGAAAGCAGTGGTGTATGGTTTACTCAGTGTAATGCGTAGAAGGGTAGCAAAATAATTTATAGTAGGCTGGACAGGTTCTATGCCAATAAAGACCTATGGTTTTTTGTACCTTTCAGTGAAGGAAGTAAAGTCTTTGTGTATCCTTACACACTCTTATACCATCATCCAATTAAAGCTAGAATAACCATAAATAGTGGTACATCAAGATTAACCCCAATAATAGGGACAATTTCTTGCTCAACACTAGCTTGTTGAGGGACAAAGACTGCATTGAGGTTGTGAATACCTTACAGGGTATCAATAGATGGATGTTAAAAGGCCTTAGTCCTATTGAAACATGGAACCAAAATGTTAAGTCTTGGAGATGCATCTTATATAAAATTGGAAAAAAGAAGGCATTGGATAAGAGGGAAGAGAACCACCTCTAAGATGAATTATTAGAGTTGTTGAAACAAGGATCCAAGAAAATCATATGGATGAGCAACTCTATGAGTAGCTTAATAAGGAAAAGTACTCTCTAAAGAAACTTCAAGCTAATACGATTTAGGGGCTAAAAGTGAGGGCTAAGCTCAACTGGCTAAGCAAGGGGGACAAAGGGTCAAAATTTTTCTTTAGGTATATTAAAGAAAAAGGCATGAAGGAACAAATAGACCAAATTTCCCACAATGGTGTGGAACTGTCAAAGCAAGAAGACATCTTGCAACAATTCACACTATTCTATAAGGACCTCTTTAGGTATGAAGACAATAGTTTAGGTTGCTAGGAGGCTAGAAACAAGCTTAATAGTTTAATTCCTAAAAAAATCTCTAAAGAAGACAATATACAATTAGTTGTTGCTATATCCAAAGAGGATATTAAAAGAGCAATTATATCCATGAGTAATAATAAATCTCCTCGGATAGATGGGCTCCTTGTTGAGTTTTGCAAAGTCTTCATTTATTGGATATGTGAGGATCTCCACTAGGTCTACATGGATGCCCTTGCCAAAGGGTCTTTAGGGCCTTGCATTAACCAAGGCCTTATAAAGTTTCTCCCAAAAGAAGGTGATAAAACCTTGATTAAAAATTGGAGGCCTATTACTCTGTTGAATGTTTCATACAAGGTGCTTGCAAAATTCTTAGCATTAATACATACCAATATCCTCCCCAAATTCATAAACTCCACCCAAACTAGGTTTATCAAAAGGAGATACATACTTAAAAACCTGATAACTAGTTGGGAGGCTTTAAACTAGGCCAAAAGGTCTCAGCAAAATGTGGCAATGCTCTTGTTGGATTTTGAGAAGGCTTATGACAGAGTGGAGTGGTCTTTCTTAAAAATGGCCTTGGAAGCCTTTGAGTTTCCACAAGAATTCACTAAAATTATTAGCACTCTCCTAAATGATGCCTATGCCATGATAAAGGTGAATGGGACCAGGTCTAAAGCTATTTAGTTGGAAAGGTCAATTAGGTAGGGGTGTCCTATTTCGCCTACCCTATTTATTATTGCCTCATATGCTCTTCACTATCTTCTAAGGGACAATAGTGTTTCTTATAAAGTGAGAGGGGTGATCCTACCTAATAATGGTGAGCTCCTAAATATTTAGTTTGTTGATGACACTTCTATTTTTTGTGGAATTGGAAGAGGAAAACTTATCCAAGCTAATAGAAAAACTTGATCTATTCTTCTTAGCTTCTAGATCTAATATCTCAAAGGCTAAGTCTATTCTATTAGGGTGGCTTGACACCCCTCCTAGCTGGTTGTAAAAGTTTGATCTTCAATGGGGGGCCAAAAGTAGATAAGATGTCTGGGGATGCCATTTTCAGTCTCACCAAATCTAAAGGAGATGTGGCAATGGCTAAAAGCCAAAATTGATAAGAATATGGATGGGTGGAATAGGCATTATTTGTCCCTTGTTGGTAGGGTACAGGTCTGCCAAAAGATCATATCCTCCTACACTTTATACTTTGCATTAGTTTGGTTCTTCAATAGTTATCAAGTCAATGAGGTTCAATAGAAAATCAAAGGGTTCTGATGGTCTAATGGGAAAGGTAAGAATAAGATGCATTCTGTCAAATGGGCATGGTGTTGTTTGGAAAAAGCTAATGGGGGTTTGAGACTTAAGGATCTGAAAAAGCATGGTGTGGCTCTTGCAACAAAGTGGGTCATCAAGGCCCTAGATGGGAATGAACCTTGGAAGGTGCTAATTAGGAATAACATCTCACAAGTTGTCCCCAAATCGGAAAAATCATGGAAGCCTTTCAGTGATATCCTCATCACCAAGTTTCCAATAGTACCTATAGGATCATTGGTTTTCAGAAGTATTTGGAAAGCCTGGGAAACAATAAGGGGTAACTTCACTATTCCTTTCCTAAATGGTCCTAATAGCAACCTAGTTCACCCAGGTAGGTCCATTTGGTGGAAATTAGAACATAATGGTAAGCCTTTAGCCTTTTTTCAAGGATGCTAAAAAAAATGGAATCAAATGGGCATTAAAACTTTTTGCAACATTATCAAGGATGGATAATTGGTTGGTTGGGATCAATTGAGAGAGGACTATGGATTACCTTCTTCCAATTTTAGAACCTACTATGTTTTAAAATAAGCTTTTAATTATTGACTTCCAAATCTCCAAATGGAAAATTGGAAAGATGATCCAATTGGCTTTCGGTGGAAGGGTACTCTCCCCTAATAGAAGGTCAAAACTAAAAATATTTATAAAGAAATTCTTGCCTCATGCACACCCACTGAGAATCTTAATAAGGCTTGGAGGACGAACCTTGAAGATAAAGACTAGAAAAAAGCATATTCTTATATGTGGAATAATGGGATAGATGCAAAAATAACTTGTTTTAGATGGCTTGTTTTGTTGCAAAAGGTTCCTTTTGAATTGAAAAATACTGATGTTGATATTTGTGAAATTTTCATAATACCTGAAATGGTTTATCGTATATTCTTTGATTATTTTTATGCCAATGAAATCTAGAATGTGTTCTTGAATGATCATGATACTTGGGTTTCATATAGGAAATTCTCTTAGAAAGAGATTCTAATGGGTTTTAATATTAAGCTGAGTAAAGAACTTCATCTTTTTTGGTTTATTCTCACAACTAAAATCTTATGGGTTTTATATAGGAAATTTAGTTGGAAAGAGATTCTAATGGGTTTTAATTTTAAGATGAGTAAAGAACTTCATCTTTTTTGGTTTATTCTCACAACTAAAATCTTATGGGTTATATGGAGGGTAAGAAATGAGGAAAAATACAGTGGGGTTCGAAGGAATCTTACTGAGTCAAATAAAAGACTCACACTTTTCAATGTTGCATTGCAGGTTGTGGCAACCATGGAGATAGCGGAAAGCAAGTTCCTAAAGTTACTCAAAGAAGGTATAGTGCTCGTCCACCTAAAGGAAGTCATGTACGAACATTCATGACAACAAGGGTAGCCCAATCTAGTTGTATTTATGCAGGCATTGGAGACTTTTAAAGAAGAGTTCAAACAACAAATCAAAAAAGGGAAAAGTGCCAAAGAAGACAAAGGACCTCAGTTGTTCATCAATTCCAATTATGAGGTTGAAGAAGTGTTTTCTAATGAAGCCATCAATACCTTGGTCAAATGGGACTCTTTGGACGATTACAACGACAGTAGGAATTTGGGGAATGAAAGTTATTGTTGTCACAGTCCAATCCTTTTTGTACTATGTCTTTTGATGCTGATCACAAGTCTATAGTTTGTATATGTAAATGTATGTGTTTTCATGTTGTTCACAAGCTTAGACCCTGTATATCTATATAGTTGATAGTATAAGGTCTGATAACCTATGAACTTCTATAGTTTATATAGCTAAAAAATGCTATAGAAAGATGTAATCCGCTGTAATGATTTTAACATATCATTAATACAAAAAATAACAAGGAAAAGGAATAGGCATTACTTGTGCAATTACAAGTTTGTATGCAATTCAAAGTCAAACAAATTCACATTGAAGGGGATTCAATGGTAATTGTGAATTCCATTAGAAATAGAGGAATTCCTAGTGAGAAGATTAAAAATATTTGAATGCAAACTAGGCCTCTTGTAGATTCATTAATAGCCTTCACTATCAAACATATTTGGAAAGACATATATCAACATTTTGTCTCCTTAGCAAAGGTAGACCCACAATAGGGTGTCCCACTTGTGGGGTGTTAGATATTTACATAATAGAGGGAAAAAATAGCAAACACCTTCATTCAAAGCTTTAAAAAAAAAACATATTTTTAGGCCATAGAAAGGACCTTCATTCAAAGGTGCCTTAATTTAAACGTCCTTTGAATGAATGTTCGTAGATGTACTTCTCTATCTTGGTCCTTAGATTTTCCTCATTTTTGTTGTTTGAAATCTTTGGTTGTTCCAACAAATGGAATCAATATGATAGGATAAAATACAAGATTGCAACCCTCAAACTAATGTGTTATGGAATAAACTTATGTTAAAATATAATTAATCTCACTTCAAAATTTAATAAAAAATAAAATATGCAACAAAAAATTATGAAAAAATATATGTGCACTAAATATTGGAGTTACCAATCTATGTTTAAGAAATTATAATTTTATCCTTTTGTAAAAAAAGTTGTGTTGGAATAAATGTCACTTTTTAAAAAAAATATTAACTAAAAAATATAAGTTATTCAAACTTACATTAAAAAATTCAAGTTATTTTAATTTAATAAAAAATACATTTGGAATTCACACATGAAATCTTAGAAAACTAGTTCATTTCATCTTCAAATTCTTAATTGTTTAGTTTCTATAGGTTTTAAAAGGTTAAAATTTGGTTAAAAATGTCGATTTCCCACTTTGACCAAAAAGTAGGACACACTATTGTGGGATTACACAATAAGTTTTATGTAATATCTATTAGGAATTCAAAGGGGGCTTGGGCTTCCCTACATTGTGTTCATTGCATTGATGATGGCACCAATAGTCTATCCATAACACATGGTTAATCATTCAAGCTAGTAATTATAAGCCCCTTGAACATCATGACTTGGGATGTATCTAGTGGGTAAGTGCATGGAAATGGTATACAAAAAAGAGGTCAAAATTGGTCACTATTTTTTCTAAAATTAGCTAAACCTAAACTAGGATGAGTAATTTGAGATTCATGCACTCAAAATTTGAAGATACAAAAAGAACAATAATTGTAGTACTCTGAATCTAGTTTCTAAACTACTAGACTTTTTCAAAAATAGTTAAGCTTAAGAGGATAAAATTTTTTACGCACACAAAAGATTTCTATTTTTTACTAAAATATAACATAGTGTTTGGTGTGCACCCTTGTATTTTTTGTTGCATATATATATTATTTTGAAAAACATTTTGATAGAAATATAGTTAAGAGTGAGTACTAGAAGTCGTATATATTTTTGTATTCTTATTAATTATACATTTTTAATGATTTTTCAAAGTAGATACATCTTGAAAATCACATCATTGAGTGTGCGTGTGACATAACTTGCACTAAAAAAATTTAAAAAATATATTTTTTCAATGTATAAAGAATGAATTATAGAACAATCCTCACTAGATAATTCCTCCTTGACAAAAATTATTCCTCACCATATAATACCTCCTCCATCATCTTTTGATACATCATATACCTCTCATGCTTATTCTTCTTCTTGGCTGCAAAATGTTTTATCTAAGAAGATGGAAACTCAATTGATTACTCCTTAGTTTGATGTTATTTCCAAACTAATCCAAATATCTCCCAAGGTAAGGAAATCCAATGCCACAACTTAGTTTATGATTGATTCTTCTCTTAGGAATGTTTTGTGGAAGTCACTCAACCTATTATAGATAATATTAAAGAGAAAGGACAAAAAAAAATATTATATTGTCACTCATGTAAACCATAGGCCCTAAACTCATGTGGGTAATATTCATAATTTTCAAATATCAATTACCAAATTAGTAGAGTGAATAGAGAATAAAAATTACATGAAAGAGCAATTGAAGCAACAATTGTAGATTCTAACTTCATATATTTCCTCCATAATCAATACTTCCACTATTTCCTTAGATGTTGTTATTGCTTCTTTTGATTCCACTCTTATAAATGATTTAGAAAAAGATAATATAAGAGAATTAGTAAATATAAAACATATGGAAAAATGACTGAGGTTTGGGTTGATCAAATAAATTTAGATGTATTAAAATTTATAAAAGAAGCCAATGAAGAGGTTGAAAGGTTGAAGTTAAAAAAGAAAGAACTTGAAGATGAATTGAAGAATATTAAAATTAAATAATCTTGAACATGGCTTAGAGTGATAAGGGATCTCAAGGAAATATTTGAAATTGATGTCAAATATTAGTTTCTAAATAAACTTTCTCAAAGATAGGAATGATATCAATTCAAGTGGTCATTTTGAAGCATGGAATGTAAACTATTATCTATCAAGAATATAATTTAAAAAATCAGTAAACTCTTGAAGGTTTGCAATCAAGTTAAGTAAGAAAATTCAAGCTAAATTTTTAACCATCAATTTTAATATTTTGACCAAGGATGAAACTTAGCTAGTTGGCACTCTTACTATCAAGAAATAATTTAAGAAAATGGTTGATTATATATTTTTCAATAAGGAGGTCTTTAATGTAGAATCCATGAAGAAACTCAATAACCTTCATGCAACCCTAAATTATTGTGCTATCTAACTACTAGGGTATCAAAAGAAATTAGAGGAAATTCATACAATAAATTCTATTTGGAATCTCTATATCATCATGTTTTAATTCAAAAGAGAAAATACAGTGCTCATCTATCAAAATTTTTGAGTTTACAAAGTTACATCATCTTCTCACTAAAAACAATCTCTAATAATAAGAACATCCTCGAATGGAACTATAAGTGGAGTGGAAATATATGAATTACCACATTAACAAGACCAATGAATTGGTGTCTTTTTCAAATTTATCAGTTTAATACTACTTTTTTTGAAAAAATAACCTAAGTTGCTCTTTATAATATAATTTTAGAAAATAAAATTTATTCTAGATAAATTATGCAAAATAGAACCAAGTAATTTTTGTTTAATTATATTATTTTCAAGGATTAGTTGTAAATTAGCTATTAACTAAAGAACTATGTATTGTATCATTTTTAAGAGCAAAAGGTTCTAGAATTCAAGAGACTTTGATACAAAAATTGTATAGAAGATAGATTCTTCATGGTCTTCATGTTTATGGTGTATTGTGCCATGTTTTATCAAAGTGTTAGTCTAATATAGATATCACACTTGCATATACTTGGAAATCAAATATGATCGTATTTTTTAGCTACAAGTAAAATATTTTTTTAAATAGTGCATTGATGTAACAAGTGGTGATAATAAATAGTCATATATGGAAAAATATTATGCATCCATGAAAAGATTTGTAATGTTTTTGATAAGATAAGTAGCATTTACAGGGTGTTGTACCCTTCACACTGAAAGCCCATAGGTCCAAAAAGAAGCTAGTTCAAACCAGAACATGAACTAGGAATAAAACAAACAAGAGACACTAGGGCCTAACAAAATAGGCTAAATAGGCCACAACCAGAAACAACTAAAAAATAGCTATAGAACAACAAACAAGGACTAGACAACCCCAGAACCTGAGGGGACTAGTCTAACTCCCAAAGCCTAGTCCGCGAAGAAGCGATGAATTTGGGGAGTCCCTTCTTCCTCAACACAATAGACTAGAAAGACTTGGAATCGAAATCCATTGAGCAAGGCGAGAGGAGTGGATCTTCAACAACCACCTCAAGCAAGGAGCCACCACACAGCGAGGGAGTTGTATGCATAGAAGAGGAGGCATGAGTTATCAACGGATCAACAGAGTTGATCAACGAGGGATGACTAGGTTCTGCTAGGACAAAAAGATTTGTAATGTTATATATTCTTATTTTAATAATTTTGTAAAGGTTGTTTGTTGATTTTAGACTAATTCCTATAGTAAATAACATACTAAAGAAAGAGATAAGTATCATTGCAAATTTTAGGTCCAAATAAATACACTAAGCTAAGAGATAAGTAAAATATGAGAATATTTTAAACTATTTAAGCTACCAATATACATAAAATATTTATATATTGATCTTGATAAGGCCAGGATGGCATATAGAATATCATAAAAATATAATACAATTCCAAGAGGCTGATGTATTGTATCTCAAAGTACAAAAATCATCGATACATATAGCCATGCAATTTATATTATCTATGTGCCATGCACATGCATACAAAGTGTCTGAACATTGATGAAGAAAACACTACCATTCAATCATTTAGCCACTTTTTCCCAACTAGAAATTGAACCTTGATCCCTTGTATCAATTGGTGTCTTACATCGCTCTGACCTCATGCACCCCTCATTATTTTGCACCTTAACTTGTATATATAAATTATAAAGTTAGATAATATGCCAAACTCTAAAACTAAAAGAATTATTAAAAATGATATAGATATCACAAAAATTCTTACAATATACATGTAGTCTTCTTCTTCTTGCCTATGTAACTCAACATCATCAAGAGAGGTTTATCCTAGCATAGGAGTTTTTACATCAACTTATAACATAATAAAGACATATTTACCAATTATTTTGTAATACCTAATGATATCAATTAAGAAAAAAATCATTTATTAGACATATATGTTCATACTTATACTTGTGTTAATGATATTGACAATTAAATTGTAGTAGTAACACCAACATCCAAATTTTCTCGTATAGTAGGAGGTATGACAACCGAATTCATCAACTAAACAAGCAATAATAGATTAAATTCAAAAGTACAAATATACATAAACAATAAATTTTAGTTTTACAAAATAAAAAAATAAATATATGGGTAAGTGCACAAAGATGGGGAACCAAAAAGGTGTCTTAAGCAACAATTTTTTTTCTAAAAGCAGAAAATATTGACCTTGGATGACAAATCAAGGATGGTTACGCTCAAAATTTTAAGATGTAGCAAAAATAAGGTATGTAGTGCTTCAAGTCTACTTCCTAAACTACTAATTTTTTTGAAAATGGTAGAGATTAAGGGGTTTAAAAAAGGGAGCCACATAAATTGGTGTTGTTTTTGTCAAAAAAACATAACATAGCATCTATTGTGGCTCCCTCAAAAGCTTAACATTTTTTAGTATTTTTAAAATTGATTCAGTGAGAAATTAGCTAACAAATGTAGTTTATGCCTGATTTTTTCTAATTTTTTAATGAATATATGATTTTTTACTAATTTCAAAGTGGACACATCTTAAAAATAAAATTTGGCATGCTCCCCCTATAAAATTTTGAAAACTAATCGAAAATCATTTTTTTCTTTGAATATGTGTAGAATTGAGTCTAGTTTATAAGAATGTAATTTATTTGAAATTTCAATGGATGGTTAAATCTTAAGGATGGGGTACTTAGGACCATCAAGGTGTGCATTATGTAGGAGAGCATAGGAGGATGTAAACCATCTTTTTGTGAGTTTCCCATTTGCCTAGGTATGTTGGAGATGGCTTTGTGCAAGGTTGGGTTGGAGCAGTACTCTTCCAAATGATATTTTGACGTTATTTAGTTCTTGGTCGCTATTGAAGAAGTCTTCCCTCTTTTATGAGCTATGGGTGGTGAGTCTGTCAATTATAATATGGGAAATTTAGAAAAAGCGCAACAACAGGATTTTTACAGATAGTGAAAGAGATTTTCCCACTTTTATCAACCATATGGAGGAAGCCATTATGGAAGTTGTAAATGGAAGGGTGGCTCAAAAAAAGGTGAATTACAATGCTTTTACGAAGTGGGATGCAAAAATGAGGAAGGTGTGGTATGGCTTACAGTCCATCCCCACACCAGGGGTACAAAGGGAGGATGGTGGAAAGAGTAACTGCTATGAACCAAAATGGATGCCACCAAGGACAGGATGGTTCATGTTGAATTTCGATGGGGCCTCCAGGGGGAAGCCAGGTGTATCTAGAGCAGGGTGTTGTATCAGAGATGATAAAGGAATATTGGTGGTAAAAAGGGCAATATCTTTACTAGACGAGACTAATATAGTGGCAAAACTTAGAGCACTTATAAGTGGGCTTTAGCTGAACAGGTGGCTGAAATTGGGGAAATTGGAAATAGAAGGGGACTCGATGGTGATCATATAGGAAATGAAGTTTGATAGGATGGTGAATTGGCAGTTAGAACCTCTCCTAGAGGAAGCATGCAAAATTCTTTAAGATATTATTGAGTCTTCACTAGCTCATGTTTATAGGGAGGCCAATGAGTTGGCAAACAGTTTGGTGAACATGGGGGTAGATGTGGTAACATTGACTTGTATTTGGGGAGTGAATGAGGATTCGAGCTAAGGTGGCTATCTCTTGTGGCAACTAGGTGGGCGGTGTGGGGCTATGTGTTGGTATGCGTGGTAGGGTAGGCATACAACATATGTCTAGTTGGCATGGTATGGGAGGCAACAAGGAAAGGATGAGAATAAATTTTGGGTCATTTCAAATAATAAAAATTATGTATGTTGCTATCCCAAGGTGGTGAAAAGGACGTCCTCTCTCGATATCATGACAAGATGCATTTATGAGAGCTCATTTTGTGGGATTTTAAAGTGATGGAAGTGATCGATATTACACACATAAACAATAGACATAATTCAGCGTAAAATTTTGGAAAGAAGACATGGAGACACCTATCTGTCTAACAACCACATGCAAGCTTTGGACATTCTTGGGAAGGATAACTGAAAGTAGGTTGTGTTTGGTGTTTAAAGACTGGGACCCTCTGGTTTTGGGTGTGATGGAGTTGATCTTAGGAAAATAATTCATGGTGTCCTTAGAGAATTACCATACGAATGTGGACATTGCCTCACATTTCTTTATGGAACTCTTGGACCTGCAGCTTCCAAAGGCACTGGTGTTGCTTATGGCTTGAAAGATGATCATGGAAGACTTACTGGGAGGGGTTGAGGATGCTATAATTATTGTGAAATTGGGCATGGATATGCCGCAGCCACAAGACTTGCCCAAAGTATTTCTACCACATATATGCATAAAGTGTTATCTATTCCTCTTAGATGTAAAGGGTAGGAAGCTAGAATATCACAAAAAATGGGCACGAAGAGGTGTGGATGTACCTAGAGGCAATGCTGAGGGTAGACTAGAAGGAGCAGTTCTACAAGTACTTGCAAGATGAAGGCATGCTGCTAGAGTGATGGTGGTTGCTATGGGGTGGTCATAAGAAAATTTTGCTGGTATTATGTATGTATGTCTAGTTTCCTATTGGGCTATGGTATAGTAGGTAGTGGGTGAAATACTTCTATACTTTTTTGTATTTTGTAAGGGTTGGCATAGTTGGGATCACTAGTGTATTGTCAGTTCGAGTGGTAGTTGTTTGGTCTAGATGGAATACAGGTGCGGGGGGTATGGAATTGAACACTTCACCGCTATAGTGGAGTTTGTACACCCAATTTTGAATTAATAAAAATATATTTAAGTATAAAAAAAGAAGTAAAAAATACTAAACATTGGTTTTTGACAAAAAATGGACACACAAACAAAAGAAATTAAAGACAGAAACCTTAACATAGTCAAAATTTGAAAAAAAAATGTATTATTAAATAGCTAAGAGAGAGCTTAACATTATCTAGGTGTTTATTTTACTCGACCTTGAAACACATGCAAAGTTGAAGGTTAGCATGAATAAGATTATGTGAAATTTTGTAGAATATGTAAAAACATGTTTTTGGACATTAGACAGGTAGTCCAAGCCTTTGGGTTGTAAATGCAAAGAAAATCCAAGACAAATGCTTGGGTATTCCCAAATCATGACAAAACACGAGCGTTTTATAATGTGCTCATGTTATTTGAATGCATTGACAAAACGATTGTGAATGAATTGACAAAATGTGAGCGTATTATAATGCACTCATATTTTGGTCTACATTAAAAAAAATATTCTTTGTTTTTCTCTTTATTCTTGTTATCTTTCAGGGAAACTATATACATGGAATAAGTATAAGTTGACATTTATATATGGACATTTATTTTCTTATACTTTAAGTTATATTTCATGTATATAGTTTTAGGGTGTTTGAGAGTGGTTTTGGATCTCTGGGGAGTTATATGAAAATTCTAGTTTTTGGAAGATCTTATAATTTTTTAAACTTAGTCAAATTTCAGTAATCAAGAGGTCAAATTTCAGTAATCAACAAGTTGTATCATTTGTCTCTCTCTCTCTCTCTCATTTTTTATACCTTACACTCTAGTCCCTCATTCCCTCTCTCTCTCTCTCTCTATTACACCCTTTTTCTTAGTTACCGGGTTACTTTTACCTTTATGAGTAAATATGATGTTAAATGATAAGTTTGATATGTTACACTTTATTGTGGGATTACTAAATATTTTAATACATGACTATAAAAAATGTGATGAATGAATATGTATTGTAATATATGATTACTTTAAAGCTTTGATGATGCAAATGAATTTCATGTGAACGACTAACTTCCTTTGTGATGTATTAAGTTGGATGTAGGAAGGAATCAAACCCTCAGGTAAGAGAGGGGGCGTATCACTCAGGATAAGAGCTTGGTTTGGTAACCCTAGTGTGCCTATTTGAGCTATCACACACTCACACCCTATTTTGGTTAAGATGAGTCAAGTTAGCCAAGAAATGGTAAGTAAACCTTCATTCATTGTTTGGAGATGATTTGAAATAGGTTTTGGTTTTGATCTTTGATTTCTTGATTGATTCTTATGTTTGAATTACATGATTAAATCTTTGTATTGAGTTTGAGTTCTTCTTTGTGTGTATATATATATATATATATATATTAATTGATGATTATATACATAGAATGCAAAGATGTATGTGAAACAATAAAATCGTGCATGTGAGCATATATGTGCATGAATATACATAAGTAGAAATACTTACGTGTACCCATGCACAAATATATCATATGCATGCGGATACTGATTGGACATAAATAATATATATATATATATATATACACACACACACATTATGTATATATATATATATATATCAATCAATGAGCTTGTAAATGTATGTGTATATATGGATATTAAGATAACAATATTTATATAGTATATATATATATATTAATATATATCTATGTATATAAATACATACATATTAATATATTTAGAAATACATATAATTGTTAGCATTGACAAATAATGATTAAATAAACGAGTATATGTATATTAATATAATATAACAATGGGTGTTATTCACGAAAGCTTCAATTGTCTACCATGGTTTGAAGGTGGCTCAGTCTAAAGGCTTCAACAAGGTTTGGATTGAGGGTGACTCCTTAAATGTTATCAATATCCTTAAGAAGACTTCCCCTCCCTCTTGGTATATATCATTCAAGAACAATGTTTCATTTCTCACATATATCATGAGGGAAATTGCCTAGTGAATAAGTTTACAAATTATGAGGTTTATGAGTAAATTTTGGGAAAGGATTGATCCCTCCCCATTGACATCCAATCTATTCTCAATCATGATATGCAAGCCTTTTGAGGAGGGAGTTTCCTTAATGATTTTTTTAAATCACATGTTGATTGTCATGTGGAATATCAAATTGAAGTGTGATTTTTTAAGTGGAAAATCCTTTCATTTAATGATGTGGCAGAGGTCCACGTAAAGATCTGAATTTAAGAATTATTATGAGCTCTAGTTACTTTGGAATTGCCGCATAGATTGTGAGTGTTTGGAAAGCTTCCTTCTTGAGGCTTCTTTTATTTTGTATCCTCTGCAAATATTTGAAATTGTTGAAGTTGTTATGGTTTTGCTCTGTGGTCGTCATGGGAGATGAGAGGAATCATGTTGATCCGATATCATGTGATTCTTCCAAGAGTAACAAGAAGGTTTGGGAGTTGCTGGAGGTGGGGGGTATTACTCCCGACATTGAAAGACTTCATGGCTTTGACCCGAAGGTTTCACAGGATTTCATCAAGGGATGGGTGAAGCCACAATAGTGGTTTACAATTTGATGGAGGAAGGAAAACAAGAAAAAAATGATCCCATGCAAAAAAAAATAGTTTTAGGGGTTTGAATGAACTTGTAGGTTCGAGTGAACCCATTAAATATTGAGCCCACATTTCCCACCCAAAAAATCAAACAAAAATGCAAAAGGAAAGGGGTTCGCTCAAACGGGTTCGAGCAAACCCCTTTGCCCTCATTCTCCCCTGGGCACTTTGAAAGTCCAGATTTTTACACTTTGAAGCTCGGGTTGAGGATGAAAATGGAGACTCCACAAACCCAACTGAATCGTAGTCCCAAACGAGCTATCCAATGACTATAATTTTAATATGTTTTGGTTTTATTATGCATTTATTTTTTAGTTCTATTAAACATAGGTTTTTCATCAAAAATCAAGCTCTTTGTTCTGCACATGTGGAAAAATAGCATATTATCAAAAAGAAATTGAAAATAATGAGTGCACCAGATATTGAAGTCCTTGATCCAACAAAAAATTTGAATTTCGATACATAAAAAGTTATGCATTATCGCTATGTCCTGAATTGTAATTGGTTTGGCTTTGAAACTTGATTAAAGAAAAAATATTCAATAGAAAACTATCTAACCAAGTGGAAGCACTAGATATCAGAGTTACAAATCTAAATTCAAAAGAATTAGAATTTTATCCTTCATGGAAAAAAAGTTATGCGTTATACAGTAAGCGTCACTTTTTAAGAATGTTGTTTTCTGAAAAAAACTAGTTTTCGAGGGAGATGGAAAAAGAAGTGCAATATGATTCCAAAATTTTTGAAAAAAATATATTTAGAATCTATAGAAAAAATGTCATGAAACTCTAGTTTGCATCATCTTCAAATTTCTCACGGTTTAGCGCTATAGGTGCCTGAAAGTGAAGATTTAGTTAAAAAAATTATTTCAGTGTCCAGTTTGGCCAAAAAATGTAAACCACTATTATGGGATCACCCGGATATCAAAGTAGAGTCCTTAGGGTGTTCGTGGATGTAAGTTGTTGATTCAAAAGGTCTAGCAGAGAGTTGTATGTATGATTCAAGAGATTGTGGAGACCAAATGTGAGGTATCTTTCCCTTTGGAGAAGGGCGATGAAGAGATTGTAGATAGGTTGGGTTTACATGAGCAAGTGTTTGGATCATTTTGTGTGCGAAGGATGCATCATGTCAAAAAGAAGGTGTAGAGGGATGGATACTGGTTCCCTCCTCTTGAGAATTTAAAAAAATATATTGATGGATCTTCTTGTGGCAATCTTGGTCTTGTTGGGATTGCAGGCATTAGCAAGGATAGTACTGGTAAGGTCATCTTCTTCTTTTAATGCATAAAAAACAACAAAATAAAAAATCCATGGAGGGTTTGGCAATTCTTTTAGCCATTGAGAGGGCCTGTGCTCTTGGTTGGTGTAAGATTATTCGTGAGTCTGACTTCCAAGTCATTGTGAACTTTCTAATTGAAAATAATTTGGAGGGGGTTAATTGAAATTTGGCTTCGATTATAAGGCATATCCTTCATCTGAGCTCTAGGTTGGATTCTATTTCCTTCACTCATATCCCGAGTGAGTGGAACAAGGTGGCTGATTGCTTTGCTAAATGGACTTATGAGCATGTTGATGGCTACTAGGTTGAGGGCTGGGAGCAGTTATCCCAAAGATTATCTTTAAAAGTTGAAATATTTCTTTTGGGAATATAAATTTAATTAATGCCTTTTTTTTGGAAAATAAATGCACTTAAATTATTCTAGACATTTGAAAGCTCCATTTTTACCATACAAATTCATCTATATCTAATTTTATTTTATAAAATAGTAAATTAAATATATGAAAATTACTTTTTAAATAAATTTATTTAATTTTAACTATCATTATTTGATTTTAGAGTGATATAAACTATATTGGTTATTTAAAAAATTTCTTATGCAATTCACCCTTAATAATTTTGCTATTACTAATAAATTTAAAATACATTAACATAGCATCATAGAATAATTACTTAGTGGCATTTTTCCAATTATCCTTTTTCCATTATTTATTAATAAACTATTCACTTTTTAATGATTAAATTAAACTATTTCCATTTATTCTGAAAACAATTATTACTAAATACTTTTTTTTTGATAGGTAAAACACAGTCGAGCTGCATATATTGATTTCAAAACAAAATACAAAAGATGTTCATGAATTTGGGCCAAGCCAGCCTCTAGAAATCCACAGAACCAAAATTTGCTTCGGACTACCCCTTGACCACCTAATCAACCCTGACAATTACAAAAACTTACAGACTCCTTTGCATTCATTAAGTCATTTTCATCATAGAAACCCATGGTTTCTACCAGGTTTGCGAAATCCCTGAGCCATTGCAGGTTCATCACCTCAACCACTCCCAAACGCTTGCAAAGGAAGTCCGCACCAATCCTTGCCTAGTTCCGATGGTGAACTAGCTGCTCTCCCACCACATCCATGATAAATGGCTGCCACTTCACCTAGACGCCCTGTTGGAACATCTTGATCATGTTGTCTGGAAATGGGATCCCAACATCGGGCCTTACTACTGCCACCACGTCCACATCCTCCTCCAACATTGTAGCATTGTTTAAATCTAGCAATGATGCTAGAAAGTGCGATGATATATCAGAATTCGCCTTCATTTTGTTTCTTGAGAAATAAAATTTCTGCCCAAGCACCATTCACACCACTTCTAGGCACAAAATGTCCTTATTTTGGCAGATGTTCTTCAGCCTCTGGTCTGAAATGAACCTTGTGAAAGCTGCTTTTGACTTCACACTTTTTAGCTTTATGGGGGTCTCCATCTTTGTGTGGGGAAGAAGCCAGGGATAGCACCTTAAATAGCCAAAATTCGTCCACATCAACTTCGAGGGCTAGCGATTGCGTTTAATGTCTTCTGTACCTACCTCCATAACGACTCCTCTACTTGATGAAGGAAAGTATAGAGCGTTCCAAATGTTAGATTTTTGTGCTTTCATTTGATCTCAATCTCTTGAGAGTATCATTTCCGCATTTTCCAATGCAATCCCTTAGTACATTGTGAGCATTGCCAACTTGCCATAATTCTGCTCCCTTGTGTGGCATTAATTGTCTATTTAATACCTCAGCCATTCTTTGTTTGGTGGAGGAATCCCTGACTCAGATGGCTAATGAAATGCTTGTCTTGACTCATGTCCTCTCTTGACTCCTAGAGCGACCATGTATCGAATTGGCCGAGCTGGCACAACGACCCCCACATTTGATACATGGGCAATTATTACTAAATACTTTAAAACCTATATATTTTTGGATTATAAATTTGACTTTTCTAATTACCTTTAAAAATTATGTTCCCTTTATAGTAAAAACTTTAGCTAATATAAGTTGGTCTTAAACTAACTTATTTATTTATTTATTTTTAAAATAATACAAATTTAACTAATATTAATTGGATTTCAAAATTATTTTAATTTAAACCATATGGATTTGTAGAAAATTAATTTGTGATATAAATTAACTAAATTCTAATTGCCCTTTGTGAGATTTACTTCTCCAATATAAATTCAATGATTATTGATTTTAATTAACACTATTTACCAAATACTTTAAATATCATTTTTGTAATACAAATTTACTAATAGCAATTAGTTAAAAAAAAATTGAATATAAGAATAAAATTAATTCAACTAATACTAGTTTCGTTTTGTAATTCAAACAATGTAATTACGGACTCTACAATTTAAAATCGACTAAAGAAATAAGATTAAATTTATTTTCTCATGAAACTAAAATTAAACAATTTACTCAATTTGAAACTTAAAACAAAATTAAAGCTTCAAATAAAATACTTAATTTATTTGATTGTTATTTAAAAATCAAATAGAATTTAAGTCTTCTAATTAAATATTTAATTTATTGTTTTAGTTTTTTTTAATTTTATTTATTTTTCTTCAAAATTTAAGCTTTTAATAAAATACTATTGGAAAAGGAATCATCTATCTATTATTCTATTTTATAACCCTAAATTATTTCAAAAACATATTTATAAAAGATATGGCTATATCTCAATTGATTTGATAAACTATGTCTAGTAATTTTTTCTTTCTATATAATTCTTTTATTTCTCCTTTCCATATATATATATATATATATATATATATATATATATATATTTCCAATATTTATTCCATTCCTATATATTTTTATTTTTATTTAAATAAATATTTTATTGATTTTATCTATATTATATAAATTATTATTAAATATGCTTTAATTAATTTATACTTATTTAAAATAATTAATTAATAAAATAATCTATTAATAAACTTACCTTATACTATTTTAATTCTTTTAAATTTATATTTACAATATCAAATATTATTATATTATTTTTAATTATTTTTTTAACTATATTTTTCAAAAAATAAGATTTACAATCATTAACGATTTAAAAATCCTTTTTACAAAAATATTTTTTTAGGGGGTAGTTGTAGCCAGACCGCAACCTATATAACGCTGTGGGCCTTTAGTTAAGAAAAGTGAAAAAGTTTAAATTTAATTTATTAATATTATTTATTTTTATTAATATTTAACACATTAATTAATAAATAAATTTTATATTTTATATAATATATAATATTTTTATTTTAAAAAATAATTTGAAATGGATTTTTATTATATTATATATATTATATATATGTAATTATTTTTTTAATTAAATTTATTATAATCACAGTTTATATATAATTTTTGGAAAAATTAATTACTCTATTTATATATCTAAAAAAATTGAAACTTCAAATGAATCAACAAATACAATTTAAAATCTATTTACTATTGTTTCCAAATAAATAATAAAAAATAATAATTTCATTCTTCAAAGTAAATAGATCTAATTAGAATTTTATAAATTTATTTAAAAAGAATCTTTACTAATTTTTTCTTTCAAAATTTAAGGAAGATCCACCTCAACAAATACAATTTAAAGTCTATTTACTATTGTTTCCAAATAAGTAATAACAAAAAAAATGATTTCATTCTTCAAAGTAAATAGATCTAATTAGAATTTTATAAATTTATTTAAAGAGAAGCTTTACTAATTTTTTCTTTCAAAATTTAAGGAAGATCCACCTACCTAGTAATGCTTTTTCCTTACATCTTAAGAATCCTTTTAGCTCTTCCTCCTCCTTTCTTGCAAAAAATCTTCCAACTTCTTATTTTTCGTTGCATCTTCAAATTCATTTGATTTCTCATATTTTTTCCTCCTATTTTCATGCAAAAATCTTGTTTCTAACTCCAACTTTTTTTCTTTTTCTTGCAAAATTGTAATAGAACTCCAAATGTACAGTATGCATTCTCATTTTCTTAATTTATAGATTTTTTTTGGGATTGTAACAATATTTTAACCATTGATTAATTTTCAATTTTAATTTAAAAGATTCTTCATAATTAAAATTAATTGTTGTAATAATATGTTGCATGTAACCTCCACTCTCATGGAATATTGCAAAATTATCTCTATGTCATTTGTAATTGCCCACCCCAACGCCTACCCCAATTTATAGAAATGAGAGGTAAATTGATTATTCTAGAGAACAAATAAAATGTAGGAAATTTTTTTTAAGAGATTCCCTCTCAAAATAAATCCAGGATATCATAAATGAATTGTAACTCTCATGTCATAGAATCTTCTTGAAATAACCTTATTCCCTGTCACATGTAACTCCCACCTTTGTCATAGTATTATATGACAAGTGTCTTTATTTTCCTCTAAAATTTACCTTTTAAATAAGTTGAGTCATCCAACTTCATAAAGCCTTAAAAATGATCTATTAAAATATAAAATATGCTTTCTTACACATCTTACACTCTTATAAATGTCTTTTACACCACTATAGATGGTGAAATTCTCATCCACCTCATGCAAGTATTATAGCTTCAATATGTGCTTAGTTAAAATATTGAAAAAGTTAAAATGATATTTGCATCACATGTTATATAAAATGAATGCTAAAATATTCATTTAATTCTTCATTTTAATTTGATAACATAATTTGATGTGGTATAAATATTTAATTATTTATTTCTAATGAAATTGATTCTAAATAAATTTATTTACTCTTTTTTTCCTTAGTCTATTTTAGAAATTATTTTTATATATTACAATACACTTCAAATTTATAATTATTATTCTAATTTAATTAAAATATTTTTCAAATATTCTAAAGAATAAGGTTATGACAATAATTAGATAAACAATGAAAAACATAACACATAATTTACTTGGGAAAAAACCCTTTGGGATGAAAAAACCCCACACTCCAAAACATAGCTCAATTATATTATTCAACAACAACAAAGAAGTTACAATATAATTGTAGAGCTATGCTCTTACAAGAGTCTTTACACTTCTCAATTCTCGAGAATAACATAACAATACTTCAAAAACCACCTTATAACTCCAAAATACAAGTGTTCTATGAGCTTACAATACACTAATTATTATTTTTTTCTAAAAATCAACTCTCAAAATTGAAGATGCAACATTGAAAATTTCAAAAAACTTACACTTCTCCACTCATGCAATATCTTGCACATAAAAAACTTAGACTTTCAAAAATATAAGTTCCAAAAACCACACATATCATGTTGGACAACTCCACTTAAAATGACAAATTTACACTTCCAACCCTTTTCTATGTGAAAAGTCAAAAATAATAATAAAATAAATACTAAGAAAAAACAAAGATTATGATAGTAATTTTTCCCTAAGAATAGGAAAGCTTATTTCAGTTATGCAATATGATGATAATTATATTCTCAATTTGATTTTTAATAATCCTTGGAACGGAATACCAAAAGACTGGGAGAGTAGGGAAAATAACCGAGTCCGTTAGACTTCACATAACCAACAGTCTTCCCTACCGGTGCATAAATAACTTTGCTGGCCCAAGTTTGAAATTTACTCTGTTCTCCCTGCATATAGGCATTTTCTTCTACCGATTGCTCTTGGCTGTGTCGGTGTCTCTGAGTAATGTCCTTTTAGTCTACCTGCTCCCAATGTCAGATCTCGTTTCATTCCCTATGCATGGAATAGCAGAAATTGCCATTGTTCATGACATGAAAGAGAAGTCACCTCTACCGATGTATAACGAAGAGGAAGCGACATCGGCGCCTGCCGAGCTTTTGTCCCTGCACCTTCAAACTGAAGGTGAAGGTGAAGGTGTGAATGCAAGCGCAGTTGTGCAACCGCTTTCTCCTAATCTGTTTAGGGTGATGCGTATTGTCCCTGACAAGCAAGATTACAGCTTTGTTGAAAAGGTTCAGCTTCCACAAGATGAGGTTCTGAGCCTCTGTAATAAGCTTGTGCCCTCTTCTGCCTCTGCCTACCTAGGTGAGCCCCCGCGGGTTCGCATAAATTTCAATTCCCTAAATCAACTATGCTTGCCGGCGGTCGGGTTCTATGGAGACAAGACCATGATCATAAGCATTTTCCGCAAGGAAAGTCTGGTGGATGACTGCGTTCTTGCAGAGATGGAAGAAAAACTGTTGGAACCTGGATTATATGTCAGTCTTCCTGAAGGAGGACATATTGTGGTAGTTTTCTACTGGCATGAAGGTAAGCATTTTAAGCAGGCCTCTAGAAAAGATGTTTCTTGCAATTTCATCAGGTACCTTGTTGAACTTTGTGATAGCGTATATGTTTGTGTGGAGGGGAGCTATCCTTTTGAAGCTTTGGCTGCCGCCGCATCAAGCGCTAGCTCTAAGGCTAAGCGCACCCGAAGGATTCAAGTCTCCAGTGTGAAGAACTCTGAGAATGATGTGGAGCTGTTGCCTGGTTATAATCTAAGAATTGACGGAGGAGCCAATAGTAAGAAATCTTCGTCAGGAGCGAGTGCAAATATTGCAGTTGTCAATAATTATTCTGGAACAGTGTTGTTCTGTGAAGGGTATCAACACTGCTGTTTCCTGACAACAGAGAAAAGAAGTCCACGGATTTCTGAAAAAACAGAACAGGTGTCTATGAAAGCTTCTGAGTTTGGCAATACCCTTAAAACCTGGTCGTCGGCGTGCAATGTTGATTACTCTAGACTGAGTAATGAGCAGTTCATAAATCTCATTGAATGTTGTCAACCGCAAGAGTTTGAAAAGCACTCAAAGCTGAAGGAATCTTTGAAGATGAGAGAGTCAGCCAGGAGCTTTGCACAAGTAGAGGAGTTTGAAAGATGTTTTCTCCAAGTTCTTCCGGAATTCTGCTATCATGTTCTCCTTTTCGTGGGCGGGCAAACCAGCACAACAAAAGAAAATTTTTGGTATACAAATTTGGATAAAACAAAAGAGTCGAATTCATGCTCTGACATGGACGTCGACTGCAACAGATTTGAGAAACTGCATCGAGAACTTTCAATGATTTTAGCAGGGGAGAATAGCGTTCGCTATGTAGATCAGAGGGTGTTGTTGCTCGGATCGGACATCAAATTCAATTGGAGGGACGGCGAGCATACGATCACCGTTGAAGGCCCGGGTGAAGGAAAGCAGACAACGCCTTTTATCTCTTACGGACAAGATTTTGATGCAAAGTGCTCCCCTCAGTGCTCCTGCTCCAGAAAGATCAATGGAAAGGCGAAGATCCTGCAGCCTACGAACGAGCTTAAAGACTTCCCATTCTCAGGTGATAAAGTTAAATTTGTTATATCTACTCTTGCCAAATCGGGTAAAAATGACAAATTGGAAGTAGAAGGAATTGTTTATCTTGTTAATCAGACTGCCTCTCTTTCTGCAATTCGTAGTTGGGTAGAAAA
Organism: Sequoia sempervirens; assembly: GCA_007258455.2. Classification (NCBI taxonomy): domain Eukaryota; kingdom Viridiplantae; phylum Streptophyta; class Pinopsida; order Cupressales; family Cupressaceae; genus Sequoia; species Sequoia sempervirens. Next base: position 209,055,905 of record VDFB02358134.1, read on the forward strand.
CATGGTTCCTATTGGATTGAGGTGCCTGGAAAGAAATATAGTTTTCACCGCCTTCTTATTGGGCTCTAACGAGCATCTTGCTTTAAGATTTATGGAAGAGCATTTGACAACCCAAAACACGCGCAGTCTGCCACGCAATATCCAATCTGAATTTGAAAAGTTCTCTAATGCCCAGGCTTCTCGGCCCACAGTAGATCTAGAGGCCCTCTTATCTCACGACACTCTCAAAACCGTGTGTTGTCAAGTCTATAAGGACCAGGAACACAAGTTCATGGAAAACATAAAGGGATTGTCGGCTCTTGTGTTAAGGAAGAAGGCAGAGGCGAGTTTGGGCAAGGCGGAGCAGAAGCGATTCGGAGAAGCCGAGGATGAGTTTGTACAGGAGTTGAAGGAGAAGATGTCCACGATAAAGAATGACAATTCAGTGACCAGGTATATTGAAGAAGTTACCACTAAACTTTCGTGGCGTTCATATGCGTCCAGGGTATTGAACGGGTATCATCCCGAGCAAGTGGAGCTGAAAGTGAAGGTGTCAATTGTGGAGGAACATCCGTTCCTCATTGTTTATAAAGCATGTGAACTGACTCCAATGAGAAAAGACATCTCTGAGTTTAATAGTAACTGTGGGCGTCCAATTGTCCCAACATGTGGAGAATCAGTAGAGTTAGCAGTCATCAATCCTCAGCATGAAAGATTATTTAAAGTAGTCATCCTCAAGTCGGGAGAGCTGATGGTTTTTATTCACAATTTTACAGATTCCTCCTTGTATCTGTACCGTTGTCCCAAGATTGGTTTCAACAACATGGGTCGTCCTATTCATACATTCAGGAGGGGATTCGATTTGTTGGCTGTAGATGAAGCTACCAGATCTATGGCTCTCTATGAAAAAGAGAAGTCAAAGATTGTAATATATAAGTTTGATGAGTCATTTCGGAAGGTGTACTGGACCGGAGTTGAGGTTAATCTGGAATCATATAAGGGGAGCAAGATCATTAAATGGATGCATTTAATTCCGGGGAAAATGGAGCTGCTCATGGTTGATGACACCAACAGAGCAAGGGTGGCCGAAATCCACGAGAGGCCTATGATGAAGGCAAAGCATATTTCTCTTCCTCCGCAGCAGCATTCTTTGAGAGCATGCGTTTCTGTTGACGGCTATTTCTTTCTAGTCTTCAGGCAATCGCAACATCAGGGTGAAGATATTGATGTTGGGGGTACAAGGCATGCAAATCCTGAAAACATATTTGATATTTATGTTTTGGGTGATACCATGAGCTACTTGAAGACAATCCATTTGAATGCAAGAGAATGCAGTATATCTGATTTGGAACAACTTGGGGTGAAAATTACGATCTTCGGATCACAAAGTCAGCTTTTGCTATATAGCCCTGTAGATGCTTCTGGTTCTGTCCTTTCATATGTCCTGAAAACTGCTTTAGCAAGAGAAGTTGTGCAGTTGCAGCAAGTAGATCAGATTAAAGCTCCTGAAGATGAAACAGAGATCGCTGGGTCATGCCCCTATTTGGGTTACATCTATCACATTTTTGACAAGTTTGCTATAACGCCAAAGTTGTTTCCAGATGCTAAGAAGTGCATTACATTCAAAGTGGTAATGGAAAGGAGCAGATCAGATCACTCCAATGGTGAGACATGTCTCCAATATTTAGAAGCACTTATTCGACAACTTAAGGCTGGCAAAGACAAAGATTTTTCAAGAATGGAGATTCAATTTAAGGTGAATAATGTAGAGAATTGCACAATTTCATCTGCAGCAGAGCAGCAGACCCAGATGAAAATGGGAATGTGGGTTCGGAAGCTAGTTTCCCTTGTTCCCATCCAAATAGCTCGTGCAGAAAGCAATGCAATGGTAGCTCTTAAGGATGGACTTCAAATACCCCCTGATGTTAGTTATGTGGACAGCGTATCACTTGCTTACTCTATACGCTTTGGGTTCTATGATGCAGTCCTTAGCAGTTGGAAGGGCAAGATTAAGGTCATATCTTCCATGGGAAAGCAAAGTAGTGGAAAGTCATATTTGTTAAATCATCTATCAGGGTCTCTTCTTGATGTTGCAGGTGGCAGATGCACAGATGGTGTGTGGATGACCATTGCAACCGGCGGAGATGGAGATGGCAGCGAGGGAAGAAGCTGCTTGTATGTGCTCTTAGACTTCGAGGGCCTCGGCAGTTTTGAGAGAAGTGAACAAGAGGACATGCTTCTCTCTGTTCTCAATGCCGCTGTCAGCAACATCACTATATTCAACAAAAAGGTGTCATTTTTCTATAACCACCAGCTTTTCTACTGTTTTTGTTTAATTCCTGGTCGCCTATATATATTGCGATAAGTCGAAGGGAGAGGGGAACTCAGTTTATATAAGATATATGACATAAATAACTCTTTTGTCTACTGTAAACCTTCCTTTGGTGTTAACAGGATTTTCACTTAGATAAGGACACAGAATCCGCTTTCAGCCGGTTCCAGAGTGGGATCAATCTACTGAAGCAGGACAAAAAGTTATTTAAAGGTCTATTTTACATTGCCATCAAGGATGTGGACACATCCGATGTAGAAGATCTTATGCAAGAATTTCATCAGAAGATTTCCCAGATATGCAGCAAATCGCAAGAGAATTTCATTTTAAAAATGTACGATGGAAAGGTCGAGATTGCTGCTATGGCTCCTTATAATAGATCTGAGTATTATAGAGAGAGCTTGAGTGAGCTAGCAGAAACGGTAGCAGAAAGAATCGATTTTTGCTATGACAGTGGATTCACCTTCTTGAGGGATCTGAAGCTTATTATAGCTCAAATTGCAGCCAAAGATTGGACTTCTATTGACAGCAAGCGAGTTGCTGTGACAGTTGATATTCTGAGGAGAAATCTTATGTCTGCGGTCCACATGGGATGCCTTTCTGTGACAAATACAAATGAAGAATTAAGGGTTTTGGATAATTTCGACACACAGGAAGAAGTTCCTGATTTTCCTGTTGTTGTCGGGGATTTTTCATGGAACATAAGAGATTCAGGATTGTATCTCTCACCGTGTACAGAATCAGAAACTCCTGTTACTATAAGAGACGTTTTTTCTCAAATCAGGTCAAAACTGGAGATGGTTTTACCCAGAAATGGTAGCAATGGCGACGAGTGGCATTCTTCATTCGAGAGCTTCCTGGAGGCGCTGGCAGACAGAAGGCATGCCAGAGTTCAACAGTGGATAAGTACAAACACAACAGATTTCTCTGATAATGATGAGGTGCAAAGATTGCAGCTAGAGGCTGATGTAGCTCTCGGCAAAGTAAAGCAAAGCCTAATAGTTTGTGGATGCAAATGTTCTATTTGCTTCTGGAGGTGTGTAATGGAGAAAGGCCACGCTGATCACCATTCTTGCATGGGGAGTCATTCGTGTACACAAAATTGCAGTTATTGTGCTCGAGAAGGAGACAGCTTAAGCTTATGCGGGGATTTATCAGGGCATGAAGGAAATCACAATTGCAAAAAGCAAAATCATACATGTGGCGAGAGTTGTTACTTATATGAGATGTCTTCAAATTGTAATGAGCGATGTTCTCTGGGGCCAGGGCACCCTGGTCAGCACAAGTGCAATTCCCCTCAACACATGTGTAGCACAAAATGTTCTCTTCCAAGCTGCAATAATCCCTGTGCTGTGGCGATTGAATCCAATCATGAAATACATCAGTGCCATGAGAGATATTGTCAGAGCAAATGCACGATAAATGGGTGTAGTAGGACATGTGGAGTTAAAGATCATTTCCATGATTTGGATCAAAATGTAGAGCATTTGTGTGGAAATGAGCATGCCTGCACCCATGAGTGCGAGATGCCGGGAATATGTGAAATCTTCACTGAGCTTGTCAAACAAACCCGGGTTTTTCAGGGCCAAAGGGGATCTTTTGAGTATGAACTTGTGTCAGAGCAAAATGGCCTGAGGAAATGCTGTTGCGTTCCCATTCCTCCCTACGAAAGAAATCATCAAGGTCCGCATGTTCACACAAAAAAAGAAGATTCTGTGCACTATTGTGACACTAGATGCCACTCTTGTGGTTACTTCTGCCAGCTCCCAATAGATCACTCAGGCTTGCACGATACAGTGCATGGCAATATGAGAAATGCAACATTCATTTCAGAGGGCGAAGATATTGATATTCAAGACCGCAAGTATAAATGGGGAGAGTTGGGGGAAGCAGAAATGTGTAACATGTATTGCAAGAAACAGGGTCGAGGGCATATCCATCTGGTTCCTTGTCCGGGCTCCAGCAAATGCACCGGTAACCTCTATGATGGTTCGAGGCACGAAACTGTGAAATATGGACCTGATGTGGATGTTCCCAAAGATGAGATGATTCATGAGACCTACTGGAAATATGTTAGGTTTGTTGATCCTTGCACAGAAGAAGAGAGGGAAGACTTTGACCGTTGTAATCACTATTGTAAATCTGAGGAGCATGAAACAGAGTCAGGTACTTTTGATAAATCATATTGCACTGAGAAACTCTGGCATCCAGCTATCAAGAGCACTGGACAGAATTTGAGCTCTGGAGGGTATATAACTGATGATGGTCATCATTTTGGCTGTGATCATTCTACAAATGTCCCTCACCATGCCATATTTATCATTGACAGATCAGGTTCAATGGACTCCTCAGACATTATGCCCACTATGGCAAAGTTCAATAACCATTGTTGCAGGCTTGGATGCGTCTACGAGGCTATTCTGAGGTTTATACAAGCCCGCCTTAGAACAGTTTCTGATGATAGTGTATCAGTGGTTCTATTTGACACAAGTGCATCGGTAGCATTGGAGATGGAAGATTTGGAAGAAGGTGTTGTTGATCGCCTTCTTCCGTATTACCCTGGTGGAGGAACTACCTATTCATCAGGGTTAGATGCCGCAGAGAAAATATTGATGAAAGGAGCCAGACACCACCTTGTGGACGTGAAAAAACCAGTAGTTATCTTCCTGAGCGATGGGGGAAACAATAGTGGAGGGGATCCTCTTTATTATGTGGACAAAATGAAAAGAGCAGATCCTAGAATGATACTTCATACAATTATGTTTGGAAACGATCCGACAATGAACATCCTGATTGAAATGGCAAAGAAAGGAGGTGGAACGTTTGAGCAGACATTAGATGAGATTCAGTTGGCCCGTAGCTTTGAGAATCTGGCCGAAAGTCTCAAACCCCAAGTTGCAGCATTGATGTAAGAGGCATCCCCTGCCTTCTCTGCTTTTTGAAATTTTGTTTTAGGTACTATTTAATGCGCCTGTGTAATCATCTGTTTAGTTTTGAAGTCTGATTTTCTGGTACTCCCACTTTATGTACTAGTCTTTGTTGATATAATTAATCACTATACGATGTTTAGAAGAGTTTATAATATGATCGCATGTGTTAATTAGCTTTTCTTGTTTAAGATGATTTTTATAGAGTAACTAATTTAGTCTTTGTAAATATTGTTTCTTTATGTATGATAAATGTAGGTGATTTACACAATATTAAATCAACAGAGGTATGTAAACTTTATTTTTTTTAGATTGGTGGACTCAGTGTTTAATTTTATTATGTATTTTTGAGAAATAAGTCATCAAATAGAATTAACATTGTAAATGTCACATGTATAATTTGATTCATATAAATTATGATTTAAATAATAATATTAAGAAGTAATTATATTGATATTTTCTATCTATTTTAGAATGAAAATTTATGTTCTTTTAGAAAATGATAAGCACAAGATTTCATCTCTTAACTTTTTTCATTCATGAAAAAATTTCATAAGAATACATTAAAACATATACAAACTAGAAAATATCATTGTAAGAGTTTAAATATTAAGTAAATGAACAACCATTTATAACTCTAATCAAGAAAATTATCACAATCTAAAAATGACTAGTGCTTGCAAAAGTAATAAATAAAGATGATAGTTCTACACCTAAATATAAGAGGCTTATTAAATGTGCACTCTACAACATTGTAATTGTTACCCTCAACATTCATTGCTGAAATTTAAATGAATTTGGAACATACCCACCATATTTGATGGAGAATAGAGCAAGTATGGGCACATCGTGCTAGGATAAATGGCTAGCTAGAAGAGTGGAAAAAAAAAAGTATGGGCACATTGTACTAGGATAAAAGACTAGCTAGAAGAGTGGAAAGAAATATAATATGAGATATGTAGTTAAAAAAGATGATGCACATTTGCTAGTATATGTGTGGAAGGGGGAAAGAAGAATGATCTTTTGTTTGTAGTTTTCTCTTCTTTTTTTTGGGACAATAGTTCAAAGAACAAAGTGACTAGGAAAAGAGAAAAATCATAGCTCTCTCTTAGGCAAAAAAAATATTTTTAAATCTGTTATTATATGTGAATTGAAGATAATCATATATTTTTAAATGAATATTGTGATAAGGGATTTCACTTACTTAGAATGAAGCTTTAAAATGAAATTAAACTTGTTGCATAACATGTGATCATTGTATTACATGAGAAGTCATTTCCTTTGAGTTGAATTGTCAAGTCGATAATGTTCTTGTCTATATTTTTTCTTTATTATGCATGCATATCTACTAGGTTAGCCTAAATCTTATAAACATATTGATAACCTTTAATTTTTGATAGATACACATACTAGTGTCTAAAGATCATTTGCTTGTAGAGTGATTTGTTAAAAAGGCTCGAAAATCATGTTTAATACAAGTAGCTTATGCTTGTTAGTTTTGAAAACGTTTAAATCTATTCAATGCTTGGCTTGCAAGTTATTCCACTTCCATGAGATGACCTCTCAATGAGGCATTTTGTTAATTTTTTCTTTTCCATGTGTTATTAATGCTTCCACATTTTGGATAAAATAAAATCATATTTATTTGAACATTTGTATGGGTTTTGCATGTATGTCAATCAAGTCATATTACCCAATGATTTAAGCTTGGTGTATGAATCCACAAGTTTTCATCAATTTATGTATTATTATTGTTGGTTATTATCAATTTGATAATATGGTTATTACTACAATTCATTATCTTATTAGTTATCATTTTTTATTAAGATATTATTAATTAGACGATTTAATTATCATTTTAATAATTTCAATTTATCATCGTCTTAGTTATCATTCGAGATTTGAAAATAAAGATATTCATTTTTATAATTATCTAGTAGTTGTTTTATAATATTGATTACTATTTTGGTTAGCTATCAAGTTATTATTTTTATTGTAAGGTTGTTGATTTGTAATTCAATAATTTTTCATAATTATCAGTTTGATAATTAATATCAAATACTTGTTGAATGATATTCATTATTATTATTTAGATGACAAGATTATGTTCATGGCATTGCATGATAATATTTTTTTAATTTATTTATACAAAATTGTATTAAATAGTTATAAGAGTTAAAAATCAGTGGTTTAAAATTTACTAAATGATTAGATAGCATAGTAAAAGATGTATCAATTGATTTTCTTTGTTAAGTGCCATTAGACATCATTGTAATTCTTTGTGATTAATATTGAAAAATAATGACTAATTCCCATGGCATTCATAGATGTTGTAAAATGATGATTGAAATTATGAGATTTAGTAATATTAAGAAAGAGTAAACCTTTCTATTAATTTTTCTTAAGACTTTGGAAGATAAATGTTGATTAGGTAATTAGCATGATGATCTTGTCATTTTAATTTTCAAATTATTAATAATGTTATGTAATTTTTGTTTACTCTCACCTTACCCAATAGGGATCTTGGTTTTTAGAATACAATGACTAGTATCTTGGTTTAAGTTCAATTTTGTCAAAAATATTTTTTGTGAAAGTTATAGAATATGAATTGTTATACTTGATTACACTTTGATTTATATGATGTACTTGTAAACAAATTCCTCATATATTAATTAAGCACTTACCTATCCTATTCTTTGACCTCACCTATTAAGGATCTTAGTGATCAAACAATAATGATTGCTCTACTCTTCAATTTTTTTTAATCCTTCCTAGACAAGATTTGCATTTTAGGTAATAATTTAAAACATCATTCAAACTAAAATTTCACGTCAAATAACCCCTTTAGGTTTTTGCATTTAGAGGCTTTATAAGTTTTTTTATTTCACTTGAGTGGATGACAACCAACAAAGAATTGTCCAAGTAAATTGGACCCTAGAAATGATTGTGTACCTATTCATATAGTTGTATAGACATTTTTTCCAAATAGAACTACATATTTCTCACATATGGCTCTCTTGTATCTTGATCCCATAGATACATGGCATATAAATATTTTAGGAAATGAAAAATATTTGAGTACTCAAATAGAGAGAACATTAGGAGGTTTTTTTTACTTGTTCCTTAAGTTAAATACTTTAAATTTAATTGGAAATTGTGTCGCCAAATGTATAGTTGACATTTTTATGCTCACTTAAGTCTTTCTAATGGGCTTTGGCTTGATTCTTACCTGGGTATAATGTTGTAATGTGGTCAAAACATTCACATTAGGGCTTAAACATTCAAATTATGGTGTCTTGTGAAGGTGTTGTGAAGTGTTGTAAAACATATCTACTCTTTTAGACTCTATTCATTACAATTCACCTAAAAATCACCTTTTTATCACTTATTAAGTCCTATTTTGAAGTGTTGTAAAGTCTTGCAGCAAGATTTCATACTTTTCTAGGTTTAATTTCACCAATTCAACCCTTTCTCATGTCTAAATGACCCCTTAATACACTTTCCGACTGTTTTCAAGTGTGTTGTTAAGGATATTCAAGTTGGACAAGTTTTAATGCCCCGAAATTCTCAACACCCACTTAATTCTCTTAAGTGGAACTAAGTCGCCAATAGGGGCAACTTAGTCCTTTTTGGCACAAAACTCAAAATAATTTTAAAATTCTAGTAGGATTTTGTCCTCTAACCCTTGAGGTCGGCCTGTGATGTGTTACTTTCGGGAAATTTTAATAAAATCAGGTATAAATAAAGGTTTTTCACCTCATTCTACATCTCCCTATCTTCTCCTACACTCCTAATTCACAAGCATTCAAGCATTCATCAAATCACTCACAAGCATTCAAACAAATCAAGCATTATTGAGTCAATCTATTGGAGGTCTTCATTGCACATCTTTAGATTTTGAGCATCAATGGTGTTGTAAGTTTATGACATTTGCATGTTATCTATTTATCACTCTCTCTTCATTTAATTTAATCGTTTAGGGTTTGATTATCAAAGTGAGGTTTGACCAAGGCAAAACCCCTATTCTCTAACCCTCAACCATTTTTCCCCTTTTGCTTGTGACTTTTGTATGCAGATTTGTCAAGCAATAGGTGTTGAAAAGTGATCAAAAAGTGCACAAAGTCAACCTAATCAAGACAACCCTAATTTATGCTTGGAGAAGACTTCCTGCCCCATTTTCTATAGAATAAAGTACAACCACCTGTCAGGAAAGAGAGTACAGATCAGAGACTTCCAGATTCTGTCTAAGATTCCTCGATATTTGTAGGAGGACTAAGTCACCACTAGTGGAAAATTAGTCTTGCTTCCGTGCCTGAAATCTAATTTTGACATTTCTGGATACCCATTTGGCAGGTTTTTTTTTCAACAAAGTTTCCCAAAATTGGGACTAAGTCACCCCAATTGACCTAAGTGTCCTGGGTGATCCCACAATAATGGGTTACAGTTTTTGGCCAAACTTGACATTAAAATCAGGATTTTTCAATAGACATTCATGTTCTTACACCTATAGCAGATAAACCATTAAGGTTTTGAAGGTGAATCAAACTAGTTATTTGTTAGATATTTTGTGTAGATTCTAATTATATTTTAAAAAATTAAAAATAAATTGTGAATCATTTTATGTAATTTTTAATAACTTATTTTTTCTACTAATCAGCATTTTAAAAAAGTGATGTTTACTTCGGCACACGTAACTTTTTTTATAGATAGGATACAATTCTAATTTTTAAAATATAATTTTTTCACACCAATATCTAGGGATGGATATTTTTTCATAATTTTTTGTTACATAATTTTTTTTTAATTAATTTTCCAAGTTAGAGTAATTATAATTTGGACAGAGGTGTACTTCGGCCTGGATAACTTTTTTTGTATTCATTTGAATTAACTTATTCTTTTTTTGTTGGAATAAGGACATCAATACCTAGGGGACATGTATTTTTTAGAATTTTTTCTCTATTTTTCTATTTTTTCGTATGTGTGAAATAAATAACTTGATGTTCATTGAAAATCCTACATTCACAAGAAATAAAAAATAAATATAATAATAAAATTAAACATATTTAAAATTATACTTTTTGGGAAGCTTATAATAAGGGTTGCAGGCTTACAAAACATAAATTTTAAATGAATTCATTTGATCACCCAAAAGGTAAATCAAAAGTGGTTTTTTATCAGCATTTTGATAGGTGTAGAGGAGACTCGATTATAGGTATGGTTTAAATCTAACAAGGTTCTACCCAAGGGGTTTGATCTAAGCTGGTTTGATCAATCCTCTTTAATTAAAATAATTTAAATGGAACCTTGAGAGTCATAAATCATTGTATTTTCTAAAAATATGTGATTTCGTGCAAAAATCAGATGTCCCAAAAGTGTAACCCATTATTGTGGCAAGCACCCTATCAACATTTCACCAAATTTTTAGAATTCCAAAATTCCTAGCATCGTAATTCTAATTCCAAGTGCACCTCTTCCACTGCTCTATCATTTCATCATTTAATTGCATTTCTTAGGCATTTCTGCATATCACATTGTGTTTTCTAGCATTTTGCATTTTCATAGTTTAGCATAATTGAATCATTTCATTTTTAGATTATTGCATTAGGACATCATAATTAGACACATTTCATTACACATTACATTTATCCTTGAGTGTATACCCATATTTTTAACCCTATTCCTTCCCTTTTAGGTGAAACATCCTAGGAGGGCAAGTGTCCAATAGGGTTCCTAAAATATTTGTTTACATTTTGGTGAACCCGCATCTTTTGAACATTCTTCCTTTTTATTTCAAGTGTATCCTAGGTTTCCCTTTTGCATCTTGCATTAGTGAAAAAGTTCATATTAGCTTGCATTATTGCATCATTTTTTCATTAAAAAGACAAAAACTTTGCATTTGCATACCTAGTTGCATTTGTGCATTTGAAAGACATAGAATTGAATTTTAAAAATTATGAAAAAACATTAAAAATCATTAATGACTCACGCCACCTTGGGTGACTTAGTCCTTTTGCATATTTTGCATTGAAATTTCTGGTAATTTCTGGGTATTTTCTGTATTTCTATTTTATGGTACTGCATCTCTATTTTAGTTTACAAAATTATTGTTTTTTGCATTTTATTTGTCTTAGATTGCATTGCATTTGCATCCATCCAATCTCTTGTGGTACTTGTATGAGTGTTTGGTGCCCCATTGATAATACTCTAGTGAGACAAAGTTCTAGACTCATGGCTTCCCATGATAACACTTTCGTAGCGGACCTTGGAATCTCAAGAGCTCGTACTCCTAGTATGGAAAATGGTGCATTAGGCATTGATCATACCACTTCTATGCCTTCACATTCCCACCCTATAAATGTTGACTCACACACACACACACACACTAGTGCAATTCCGCAAGATAAAGTCATAAGTATCCATGAATATTCTGCACATTTACAGCAAGACTTGTCCCTTGAAAACATTTCCACCATTGCCATACTTGCCATAGAAAACCTTCATCGTTTGATTGAAAGTGATGATGGCTTACAAGTTATGAAGAAAATTTCTGAGATATACAATAAACATGCTTCTTCCACATCCCAATCATCAAACATAGTTGCAAGCCAAGGAGGATCTCACATTCCTCCCCCTTCAACCATAACATTGATACCAACTTATACCACTCCTCAAGTTACAACAACTATGCCACAACTTAGTCATGTGGCTTCTTCTTTCACAATTCCAACTAGCATTCCTAGTTCCTTTGTGGCATCACACATTCCCTCTTCCACCTTCACCCATTTTAGTGTCCCTTTCACTTCACCCAACATCACATACACCCCATCTCCATTTTCCCTCCCACCTCATACTCCTTACATCGATCCCATCATTACACAACTTCTTAACATCATTTCATCCATGCATCAACAAATCTCCACCATTAGCCAAGGTCAAAATGCTCCACCTACATATCATGTCTGCAGTAGTCCATTATCCCTTGAAATATGACGCACATAGATGCCACAAGGAATTGAAATGCCTAGGTTTGAGAAATATGGAGGTAAAGGAGACTCTACCAACTATGTCAATGCTTATATAGCCTTGTGTAGTGACTTTGTCCTCGATGAGAAGTTGTTAGCCAAAAATTTTCCTCGGACCTTAAAAGACACTACATTAGAGTGGTTTTCAAACTTACCCAATCATTCCATCTGATCATTCAATGAGCTTGTAGATGCTTTCATAAGTCATTTTCAAGTCCACATGACTCCTAAGAAAACAATGGAAAATTTAATGTGTTGTAAACAAAATACCCATGAAAAAGTCACTGACTTCATTTCTCGTTACTAGTTGTTGTATGCTCAAATTAATGTTAAGATTCCTAATTTACATCTGCAAAATATGTTTATCGAGAACTTTCATACTCACCTTCAAGATAAGATAACTATGATGAAATTTCCTTCGTTCCTGCACTTATGTACAACCCTTTGCGACTATCACAACTTGATTTCTAGTTGTGAATCAAATTTCACTTCTAATCGAGCTGAGAAGTTTGACCAATCCACCCTCAACAATGCGCAAAACTTTAGAAAACCCAACCGAGGCTTTTTATAGTTTAATCAACCTTCTCCGCAACCACCCCAACCTATTCCAAATCAAGTGGCATCTATTTAAAGCAACAGTGCCATTTTCCTATGGGGACCTAAAGAGACAATTTACTCCCTTACCTAATACCCTTCATAACACTATGACCCAATTACTATAACAACAAATGATAACTTTGCCTATAGTTAAACCACTTGATACCACCAAGCCTTTACCACCCAACTTCAAACAAAATGCTTATTGTCATTTTCATCGCCAAAATGGCCACGAACCAAACAATGTAAGCATCTAAAATACTTAGTTCAAGACCTCATTGATTCAGGTCATTTTTCCATTGCGGGTGTAAATGATCAAGGTAATAAGTTTGTTGCACCCCCTAACCAAAATTTACAAATCTTTACCAACCCTATGCCTAAACACAATATTTCATTTGTCAAGGATAGTAAACCTTCAAATCCTCAAGTTATGAACATTGATACAAATACTGAACAACATTATATAACTCCAAATGATACCCAAGTTACTCCTATGGATGAACTTGTGGGTGTGATAGACGTTATCCCTCATAAGGGCCCAACCAACAAAAATCTTGATATCACTTTTTCTTCCAAAGATATACTTAAAAAGCTTCTTGATGGTCCTCTTTACATAGTTTGTCGAATCTATGATAAGCCCACTAATGGGATATTAATAGATATCGCTTGTGGTGAGAATGTGATCACATAAATTTTTTTAGTATTACTTGAGCTGTATCAAGATGATTACAATAAACCAATTGCATGGATTAAAACACATAATGGTTTTGTGTGCCCTATGATTGGATTGATCGTACTCCCCTTACAAGTGGGACCTAAAACTTTGGACTTAACATTTTCTATCATTTCACAATCAGACCAATTTCGTTTGTGGCTAGGTCACCCTTGGCTTCGCTCAAAGAAAGCAGTCCCCTCAGTTGTTCATAAGTGTTTGAAGTTTCCACATGGAAATGAAATATTTACCATAAACCATAGTGGCTTTAACCCATTGTCCTCCAATGGTAATTTTTCCCTAGAAGCCTTTTGGCTTGAACATAAGGAGCCAATCATCCCTTGTAAGGACTTCTTCTTCATAACCTATCAAAATTTCAAAGCCAAATGTATAGCCGAATTGTCTCTTCGTAACTAGTCTCCGTCCACTTCCACTCCTCCTATCCTAGATGAAACCATGCTTCAGCCTGAGTCCAACATTGAACAAACCACACAACCTCCTAAACAACCACCCATAAACACTTCCCCTTCCTCTTTTAAACATCCAAGAGAAAATGAACCCAATCTCGTCATGCCTCCTTGCATTAAACAAGTGTATAAAGCTAAAGAGAAAGTGATTGACCCATCTCCTTCTATTCCTTCCATTCTTCCCCCTCAAGAAGAAAAGGAACCTATGGTGCATCAACTCGCTCTTACACCCCAACAAATTCAAAATAAAATTAAAAGAAACTACAATGCTAGAGAGTGTAGGCGTCATTGTTGTCTCCTTGCTCGTCAAAAACAAAATGAAAATAATCAAGATGATCAGCCTTTGCCTTTGACAGAAGCAACAAATGATCACCCTCTTCCTCTTGACCCACCACAAGATAACATGATCCATCCCTCACAATAAAATGAACCAATCCAACAACCACAACTTTTGATCCATCCTTCCTTGGAAATCACCCTTCGTCCTCCTATTGTAATCAATCTTGATGACAATGATGACGAGGAAATCACAAAAAGAGATGAAGTTCATACACTCTAAAATCATTATTTTCATCTACCATGAGCTTAAATTATAAATTTTCTCATCAAAGTGACGAAATTGGCACATCTCCTAGTTTGGCCCTTGCAATTCTTCCTTTGGAAAGTCAACCACCATCGTAGTATACTGAGCATGATCGAAAGGAAGATGATTTGTTAGATGGTTGACTTGCATTCGCCTTGCTAGCCTTTTATATTTTTCTTTGATTTTCTTGTATGTGTGTATCATGTTCCACCATCATGTGCGTTTGATGTACACTTATTCTATTTATACCTCTATTATTCTATATGTCGTACTTTGTTCTTTTTCACTTTTTTTTGTGTTTTCCTTTTGGGGATGACACAAAGCATTGAGACACCCTAGGTCTCTTCCATGTTGACCCAAAAGGTCCCTTTTTTTCACTTTTTTTTTGTGTTTTCCTTTTGGGGATGATGCAAAGCGATTAGATGCTCTATGTCTCTTCCATGTTGACCCAAGAGTTCTTTATTTTTCGCTTTTGTTTGTGTTTTTCCTTTTGATGATGCAAGGCATTGAGACTAAATGCCTCCATGTTGACCCAAAATATTTTCCCTTTGCTTTTTCCTTTTTTCGCTTTTCCTTTGTGTTTTCCTTTTGGGATGATGCAAAGTGTTGAGACCGGAATGTCTCTTCCATGTTGACTCAAAACATACTTTTTGTTTGTTTTTGCTCTTTGTGTCATTCTTCTAGTTCTATGTGCTTTGGGAATGATGACGCTTTGAGCTCTTTCATAAAACATTGTAGCAATGAACATATTGATCCCAAACCATAGATCCCTATGTGTTGGTGTATTATTTCTAGGGGCAACCCTCTTTTCTTTTGTTTTCTTGTTTATTTACATGAAACAACCTTACTTGGAAACATATGACTTGGAATAGGGGTTTTCCAAGTTGACTCTCATGTCTTGTTTTCATTTTGCATTTTTCTTCGCTACTTTAAAGTAATTTCTCTTAGAACAGTGTGTATTAAGAGGTATAGTTTTGACATGGTTGAGCGGGAAGCCCATTCTGAGGCATGACTTTCCCCATAGCCACCTATGTGTTTGTGAGTGCATGCCAAATAGCGTATGTACTTCACCTTTTTTGGGTTTTCTCACTCGACGGACCACCATGAGTTCTGTCACCCCAGAGTGAGTATGCATTCTCTTTTTCAAACAATCAACCAAGATCTAATCCACAATGAGCTGGACAAATGATCGAAGCTTACATCATCATGCATGTTCCTTTTGTTCTTATGTTTGGTTTGTCATGAGATCTTGATCCTGGGGGGGATCATCCCTCTTGGTTATTGTTGTTTCATCTTACCAACATGAGTGCATTGGATCCCTCTCGATGTGCATGTTGAGCTACTTTAGTGAGAGTTTGAAGCAAGTTCATCCTCTCACTAAAGTGGGGGCTTAATGTGTCACCAAAAAATGTATAGTTGACATTTTTATGCTCACTTAAGTCTTTCTAATGGGATTTGGCTTGATTTTTACTTGGGTATAATGTTGTAATGTGGTCAAAAAATTCACATTAGGGCTTAAACATTCAAATTATGGTGTCTTGTGAAGGTGTTGTGAAGTGTTGTAAAAACATTTCTACACTTTTCTAGACTCTATTCATTACAATTCACCTAAAAATCACCTTTTATCACTTATTAAGTCCTATTTTGAAGTGTTGTAAAGTCTTGTAACAAGATTTCACGCTTTTCTAGGCTTAATTTCACCAATTCAACCCTTTCTCATGTCTAAATGACCCCTTAATACACTTTCCAACCATTTTCAAGTGTGTTGTTAAGGATATTCCCGTTGGACAAGTTTTAATGCCCCAAAATCCTGACACCCACTTAATGTTCTTAAGTGGGACTAAGTTGCCAATAGGGACTAGTCCTTTTTGGCACAAAACTCAAAATAATTTTAAAATTCTTGCAGAATTTTGTCCTCTAACCTTTGAGGTTAGCCTATGATGTGTTACTTTTAGGAAATTTTAATAAACTCAGGTATAAATAAGGGTTTTTCACCCCATTTTACATCTCCCTATCTTTTCCTACACTCTCCTAATTCACAAGCATTCAAGCATTCATCAAATCATTCACAAGCATTCAAACATTCATCAAATCACTCACAAGCATTCAAGCAAATCAAGCATTATTGAGTCAGGCTATTGGAGGTCTTCATTGCACATCTTCAAATTTGGAGCATCAATGGTGTGGTAAGTTTATGACATTTGCATGCTATCTATTTATCACTCTCTCTTCATTTCATTTCATTGTTTAGGGTTTGATTACCAAAGTGGGGTTTGACCAAGGCAAATCCCTATTCTCTAACCCTCAACCATTTCCCCCTTTTGCTTGTGAATTTTATGCAGATTTGTCAAGCAATAGGTGTTGAAAAGTGATCAAAAAGTGCACAAAGTCAACCTAATCAAGACAACCCTAATTTATGCTTGGAGAAGACTATCTGCCCTGTTTTTTGCAAAATCAAGTACAACCACTTGTTAGGAAAGAGAGTACAGATTAGAGACTTCCAGATTCTGTCCAAGATTCCCTGAGATTTGTAGGAGGACCAAGTTGCCACTAGTGGTAATTTAGTCATGTTTTCGGGCTTGAAATTTGATTTTGACATTTCTAGATACCCATTTGGCAGATTCCTATTCAGCCAAAGTTTCTCGAAACTGAGACTAAGTAGCCCCAACTAGCCTAAGTGTCCCAGTCAACATTTCAGTCAAATTTCCAGAATTCTAGAATCTTCCAGCATCAGACTTCTGATTCCAAATGCACCTCTTCCTTTCTGTTCCACCATTTCATCATTTAATTGCATTTCTTAGGCATTTCTACATACCACATTGTGTTTTCTAGAATTTTGCATTCTCATAGTTTAGCATCATTGAATCATTTGATTTTTAGATTATTGTATTAGGACATCTTAATTAGATACATTTCATCCCCCATTACCTTTATCCTTGAATGTATACCTACATTTTTAACCCTTTTCCTTCCCTTTTATGTGAAATATTCTAGAGGGGTAAGTGTCCAATAGGGTTCCTAAAATATTTGTTTATAGAAATAAAAATAAAATATGATAGTCATTGATACTTAGAACACCTATGGTGGATTTATCTTATACCAGGATTGTAGCTTGGAACCTGAGGAAGGGTACAATATGTTCATTGACTTATAGAAAAAGTTAGTACAATATTTGGATATACTGTGATTTATTTGTAAGTGACTCATTACCTAGTTGGTCTTAATGAGTCTAAGTCTTTAGCTCAAATTTAATTATTATTATACATGTCCTTATAAGTTTTATGGCTAACTAATTTTTCTATCTCATATTGGATATAGGTATGTCTTTTGTTGACTATGTTATTCAATCATCTCATATAGACAAGTAAGCTTAATGGATATAAGAGCTTGGGTTGCCTATTCATTTGTTTATCCCATATTGGAAAGAATAGACTAAATTGGCTATAATTTATTTCTAAGTATTCAATTCAAGACTATCAAATATTAATAAGTGACTTAAACTGATTAATAGAACAAGCTATTACTCATTCTTTCTTTTGAAAAATCATTGTCAAATATTTTGTTTAACCAAGTTAATTTTTTCTTGTGTTTATTCTGTTTAGATAGATTCTTGTCTCATTTGGATGGATGCTTGTCCCTGAAACAAAGAAAAAGAGAACCATAGGTTTAATGTGTCTATGGAGTCACTAAAAAAGTAACCCTTCTAATTTTTCTGGCTTGTTTGGGCCCTCCTTGTGATTTTGGCTTAATGTTGCCTCGATTTAGTGTTGTAATGTGAGTAACACATTCACATTTTAAGTCTTGGGCCCTTGTGAACTAATGGATTTTAATGGCACCTTGCTAAAGTGTTGTAATTTAATTTCACACTTTTCTAAGGTTTTATCTAATAATTGAACCTAATAAACCTCTTTCTTAATCAAAATAAACCTTAATCTTGCCTTATTTGTAGTGTTGTAAAGTGTTGTAACACACTTTCACATTCCTCTAGGCCTATCATTAATAATTGGGAATTCTTATGCTTTAATTGGCCCTATTTTGCATCCACAAGCCTCATTTATTGCATCTTTTCGAGGATAATCTCAACACCAATTAATAACCCATCATAATTCAGGTGTTTTTGGCTTGTGTGG
Source organism: Sequoia sempervirens (assembly GCA_007258455.2). NCBI lineage: Eukaryota > Viridiplantae > Streptophyta > Pinopsida > Cupressales > Cupressaceae > Sequoia > Sequoia sempervirens. The sequence continues at coordinate 209,074,654 of VDFB02358134.1, forward strand.
CCTAGATTTGGTGATTTGGGACTCATTCACCACCTTGGGTGAATGGGTCCCACCTGGATCTTTTAGCCTTGAACCCATTTTCACACATTTCTAAGCACTTTCCTTTTTTGGTCCCATACATTATGTCTGATGGGACTCATTCGCCACCTTCGGTAAATGAGTCCTGTGTGGTCTAAAATCAAAATTAATTCAAATTTCTGGTGGTATTTTATTCTCCTAGATCTGATGTCAGTTTGTAGTGTTGTGATTTCAAGAATTCTTGCATAATTGAGTATAAAAACTAGGGTCTTTCACTCATATTCTCACCTAGCAATCAAAAGAGTTCACAAGAGCATTTGAGTATTCACAAGAGAATTCAAGGGTAGATTATCAAGCATGTTAGAGCAACATTCAAGTGTCAATCATCATGTCAAAGATTTCATTTATCATGTTTGTTAGTGTGCTAACCATTGTGATGTAGGGTTTATGATTCAAGTAAGTGTTTCAAGCAAGATCTACATCAATCAAGCAAGAGTCAAGAACCACATCCATTGCAACCATTTTAAGCATATTTGCAACACCTTATTGCTAGGGTTTGGTGAGTTGCAACATTGCTATTTGTTCATTCATCATTCTCGATTTATATTTGTTTTCATTTCAAGGATTGATTTATAACAAGGGGTTTGACCAAGGAAAACCCCTATCCACTAACCCAAAAACATTTTTCCCTCTCCTTTGTGTACGATTTCTAGTATTAGGTTGCTTATTTCATAAGGAACAAGATTGGAGAAAAGTTTTCAAGTGATCAAAGTGATCAAATTTATCATTAAGCCTTGGAGAACATTGGAGATCACCTATAGGTTGCAAATTAGAGAGTTGGATCCAAAAATCAATTAGGAAGGATAGAGCATACATAGAAGATCAAGATAAAATTTTGAAGCTTTAGAAAGTCCCAACTAGCTTGATTCACCACTTGTGGCAAATGAGTCCCAATTTCAGTACATTTTTTAGGATTTTGTAGATTTGGATACCCTTTTGGTAGATTTTTGTTCCTATACATTTTTTACAGAAACTAGACTGATTCACCCAGCTTGGTGAATGAGTCCAAGTCAGTAGTAAACATAGATTTTCCATAATTCCAAGCCTCCATTCTATCTTCTCTGGATTCCTAGGTGCCTACTTTCTGTTTTACAATTTTCTGTGTTGTTTTGTTCACTTCTCTAGGACATTTAGAGTTAGTTTGCATTCAACTAGGGTTTTGCATTACACCTTGCATTTTATTATCTTTTTCCAAGTTTACACTTGGTGGTGCACCCCTCATTAGATCATATTCAGACCCTAGGATAGCGTTATTGCATGATCTCTTTCTCTTTTGCATTGAGATATCTAAGGTTATCCTTGAGTGGAACATCTTAGAATGTGGGTGTGATAGTACTTTATTTCCTCCTATCCACCATTTTCTGTGGTTCCATTTGGTGAACTTGTATTTAGAACATCATAATTCTAATTTGGAGTGCATTTTCATTGTAGATTTGACTTGCATTAACATTGCATTAGGATTTGCATTAGTTATTTGCATTCCAGGGTTTCAAATTTTACATTAGTGAAAGCTCATTTAGCTTGAATTTTTGCACTTAATTTCATTGAAAATCATTCAAAATTTGCATTTGCATCTTAGATATAGATCATAAAACATAAAAAGCATAAAATTCAATTTAAAAATTATGAAAATTTTGAAAAAATTCTCACTAGGACTCATTCACCACCTTGGGAAAATCAGTCCCTCTGCATATTTAGAATTGCATTTTACAGAGTTAAATTTCCTATTTTGAAGCTTTTGTTTGTTGTTATTGATTTTTTTTTTCAGTTTACCTACTTTTTGTTTCATTGAAATGATTAGAAGTAGCATAATTTACATTCATTGCAATTTTGGATAGAATTAGATTTTTTCACTTTTCATTTTTAGCATTAGTTCATAGTTCACTTAGATTAGATTACATCCAACATTCATTAGAAAATGAAAAAAAAAACTACAAAACATCAAAAGAAACAAACAAAAATGGTCAACCTTAGAGAAAACATATCATTCAAACCCTTTAGTAGTGATGACTTTGACATGTTAGATGAATCCCTTGATGAGTTCATCTCTCCTAGATCATCCACTAAAGGTTTGATACAAGAGGATGCAAGCATTGAAAATCATGACAATCATAATTGTTCTTCTTCCGATACCTCTCCTATTAGTGACGAACGTATCTTGGTGACAGGAGATATAACCATTGAGAATCATGAAAGTCTTGTTTGTTTTACCCCTTGGAAAGATATTATGACACATGAAGGTGAGATTATGGCCACTACTTTACCTAGTATCCATTCATCTCCCAACACCTCCCCTACTTATGAAAATGCTTTAGAGAATAAGGATACAATTGTGAATGATCATGACAAACACATTTGTGTGGAGGATATGTTGATATTTAGAGATCCAATAATTGAGAGCTATGACAATCCTACCTCTCCTACTTGGGGGAAAATTATAGGACATGGAGATATAATTGTAGATAATCATGACAATCAAACCTTTTCTTCTCCTAATATCTCTTCTACATATGAATAAGATAGTTTAGTATTAGAATATATCCTTATTGAGACTCATAAGAATCTTCTTCCTCCCTTTATTGATGCCCCTACCATTTGGGAAGACCTATTTGAACAAAAAATTCCAATAAGTGGTGACCATGGAACTCATAATTATCCTTCTCTTGATGCCTCCCCTATGTGCGATGAAGCTACTTTACAAAATCTAACCATGAAATGTGATGAACCTATTGTCTGTCACTTTCCGACAAGCTCTCCTACTAGGGAAGACATTATGGCACAAGAGAATGAGACCTTAGAGAAAAAGGATGAAATTATGGACAATAATCAAATTTCCCCCTCTCCTAATATCTCTCCTATTGGTGAAGAAGATATTATGGTATTACAAGATCCAATCAATGAGAATCATGAGGAAAACATTACTGAACAAGGAAATGCCATCATTGACACGTAAAAAGATCTAACCATTGATAAACTCCTTAATTTTGATGAAGTTATTTTAGAAGATCCCACCTTTGAATGTCATGAACATCTAGTTTTTCGCTCTCCTAAAAACACTCCTACTAGGGAAGGTACCATGGTGCAAGCAAACGACAACATTGACAAAATTCTTTCAAATAATAGTAATATGTATTCCTTAGATGAAGATGATGAAGTGAAATTAGGCTCCTCTTCACTAAGAGATCATGAAAAAAAGGATAATTTCTCTGACAATATGCACATTAAACAACCCTTCACACCAACCATAGACAAACAAAAGAAAATTGAAGAAGCCACATTTGGAAGATGCTTCAGAAACCTTTGATTTCATACCTATATTCATGGGAGAATACAAAATCATAACCAAAGATCCTAAAAGGGAAAATAGAAACTGGTAATGGCAATACGAAATTCAAAATCATCCACCTCAACTACTTTAAAAGATCAAGCAAATTACACAACAAACTTTAACAAAGTTGATTATGAACAACCCCCAAATTTGAAAGAAGTGAAAAAACTTTATGGAAGAGGTTTTGAACTTATGATGCAACTTGGGAAAGGATGTGATGCTATAGAAAAAGGTATCCATGTTCCTATAAATCCTAAAACACAAGAAATGATTAATGCTCTTGGTCATTGTCCCTCGAAACAAAAGCCTTCATTCAATGTCAACACTATCACAAAAGATTCTTCCAAGAAAACTTCAACTTTGATCAATAAAAAACTGATAGATATCTCATTAAATATGTATCAAGTGGACACCTTATTTACTCATCATAATAAATAACATTAGTTCCTACTCCTTTCCATCCAATAGTTGTAGGATCATAATATACTCGCTATTGTATGTTTTACATTCATCACAAGTTATTCCCTTTTTTCAAGGAGAAAAATATCATCATCCATTATGGGCTCACCCTTGTCCTGAACTAAGTGGGGGCAAGGGGGTTAGGAAGCCCTATCTCCATATGTCACTTTTCATTGTCTCTTTTGGATGGTTTATTTACTTTCATGTACATATAAGAGCAAGCTTGGGATGTGGACGACATGAATTAAGTTGGCTCATATGTGATATATTTATCCATGATGTTGTTCGATTTGGAAACATATGACCTGGCATAGGTCTTTCCAAGTTGGTTCTCATGTCTTATTTCATGTTAGCATTTATCATTGGCTACTTTAAAGCAATTGCTCACAGTGATGGTGTAGCAACCGCGTTAAAGTGGGGGCACACATAGATGATATCTTTTGGAAAAATTTCATGGCATGATTTTTTTTTTTCTTGTGATGTGTCATCTTCTTGATGGTTTCATTAGGTTTGATGCCATGCAAGAGTGTACAATCTACTAATATGGCATGATGTGAATGAGGCCTCCCATGGGAAATGATTTGACACTTTTGACTTGTCCTCTCTTGGAGACATTAGGCACAATGTTCCCTAAGAGGAAGACTGTTACACAAACAAAGCAAAATCCCCTTTAACAAATTTTTACATGACAAAAACATCTACAAAAAGCATTACATTGTGGTGCCTTATCAAATTTATTAGGAGGATAACTTTGGTATGGTTATTATGATGGGAAGCCAACACATTGGCATGAATTTCTCATTATACGATGGGAAGCTGACACACTAGCATGACTTTCTCACTAAACCACTTATTTGGGACAACTCACCCTATGGACAACCTAATGTTCTGTGGCCATAGAGTGAGTACATCTTTGCCAAAGCTTGATTCACCTCACTTTTATTTTTCTTTTTTTTTCTTTTTGACATTACATGTTTGTGTATCTTGTTTTGCTGCATATTATACACATTGTGCGCATCCTTTCATGCTTATGTCAGTTTGACTTAGGATCTTGGATCCTAGGGGCTTGACCACTTCCTCGATCTTTGTTATCCTAGACCATCCACATTGGTATGATTGGACCCCTCTTGAATGTCTACTTTAGTGTGAGTTTGAAGCATGTTCATTCTCTCACTAAAGTGGGGGCTAAATGGAGTCATGAAAAAATCATCCCTTGCTTAATTTGGGAATAATTAATGATAAATTGGACTCGATATCACCTTGATCTAGTGTTGTGAGGTGTTTTACACATCCACATTAGGTCTTGGGCCCCTTTTAAGTTGAATTAACTTAACTTTTTGCTAATTTAATGTTGTAAAATGTATTTATTTACACTCTCACATTAAATTTAGGAGGCTTGTAAACTAAATTTGACCTAATCTAGTTTTGTAATGTTTTCTACACTTTGACAGTAGATTTAGGTTCCTTCTAACCTAAATAGACCTAATTTTTCCTTAATTTAGTGGTGTAAAGTGTATTTATTTACACTTTCACATTGGATTTTGGGCCCTAATGCATTTATGACCTTTATATTATCATTAATAGGCCCTTATGACCCCATATTGCACATCCTAAGGACTATTTTAACTAAAAACCCGACAAGATCAATATATAAGCCTAATTCATTGACTCCCCGATACTTTAAGACTAAAAATATCCCCTGTGGTACCCATTCACCACCTTGGGTGAATGATTCCCATCCAGGTGGGACTCATTCATCCAGGATGGTGAATGAGTCCCATTTGGCCTATTTTTAAGGTTACGAGTAGGAAAAGTGGGTTTTTAATTCAAATTTCTTCCATATCGGCCTTGGGGATCAAATTAACGATCATTTGAGTGCATTGCCTATATAAACAAGCCTTCAAATCACTGTTTCATCAATCCTACATGTTATCATGTCAAGCAAGCAAGATTTAAGCATTCCAAGTCTTCACAAGGTCATTAAGAGAGCATTCAAGATCATTTTTAAGGTATTCAAGGGAAAATTTCTTCATCAATTGTTGTAGCAATTCAAGATCCATTATCATGTCAAGGTCATCAAGCATCAAGCATTATATTGAGCTAGTGTTGTGATGTAGTATTGAAGATCCAAGATAAAATATTGTTCTACACCTATTGTCAAGATCACGATCTACATCCTTCATGGCCATTTCATGTTGAGTTGCAGATTTACAAAGCATCATTTACAAGACATTATTCAAGTTATCATTGTCCATGTTTCATGTCCTATGTTTCATGCTTCATTTATTTTTCTCATTGTTTCATCATTTGGTTTAATTACCTAAATGGGGTTTGACCAAGGCAACCCCTATTTGCTAACAATCAACACTTTTTCTATCTCTCTCTCTTTTTGTGTGATTGAAAATCTAGGTGCTTTGAAGACTTGAAGGATCATTAAAGATTAGGTTACAAGATTGTTGGAGTTGTCTCCTCATTTGCAAGGTCATAATATTCACTAAAAGGTCATATACAACCTTGAAATCAGAGTTTCAGATATGAGAACCTGGAGGAACATATTGAGTAGACTAAGAAGAGCAGATTCAAACATTGAATTTCCAGAAAATATAAACTAGATTCATTCACCACAAGTGGTGAATAAGTCTTGTTGCGCTTATTGCACACACACCTCATTCGGACTGGGGACCACCTCCTTCCTTTTTGCCTTTGATGAGTTGTTTTCTCCTTTGCCTCATTTTGTGTGCCTCTATTTCTGAGCTTGAGTTGGTCACGTGCAATAAAGTCACCAATTTACCTTTGACCAAATTCACCTATCCAAAATCTGCTAAGTCTTTATCCTTTTCCAGAGGTGCAATTGCGGATTTCCCTCTGCACTTTGCCCCGACGTTTGTTGAGCCTAGCAGACTCGCATTTGCGAGTTTCCCTCTGAGGGCTATTGTCACCATTCTGTCATAGCAAGTAGCTGACCCTAAACTTTTGCCTGCACTGCGGGCTTCATAGAAGGTCTTGTCATCTGAGTCTTTGACTAATGTCTAATGGGTCTCAGTTTTCTGCAACCCACCAACTTGACCTGTCGTCGTACCAGAATTTAATGCACGCCATTAATGATGTTTTGCCTATAAAAAGGGGGTCGAACTTGTCGTTTTCACCCCTAATTTTCAAAATTTTGATGGAGAGAAAGAAGTGCCAGCCCACACAAGATCTTGCTCTGAATTCAAGCCAATTTTTCATTAAATTCTCGCATCGTTTTCGGGTAAGCCATGTTTAAAATTTCAAGAGGTGTTTTTCTATAGTTAGGGTTTTGAAAAAATGTTAAAATCTTGGAAATAAAACCCTAGTTTTCCCAACGAATTCACCAAACTTTGCAGTCCTCGACCCCACATAAAAAATTTACCCCCAACATTTTAAAAATCCTTAGAGCCAGTCAAGATTGCATCTTAGCGCACCTGCGGAATCCTATTCCTCCATTGCCATTCTTCATGTGATGAGGAACCCACTGCTGCCCACACCATCACTCCTGTTGTCCCTATCAATGCTTGAAAAATCTCCAAAATTGGCTAAGTCATTGGACCTATGAGGGAATCCCCATGCGGGATTCCACTTGCGGGTGACCTCCATCTGATTGCTATTGATTAACGACCAAACCCTAGCAACTTTCTGCATTATGGATTCCTCCTCTTTCATCATCATAATTATTCCAATCCCAACACTTAGAAAATTTGTGAAATATAAGTGCCCATGCAGGCTAGTTCATGTGGATGGGTGTTGTTGGGAGTCCATTCGTCAAGCGCCTTTATCTTATGGCCAAGTTGTAGTGTTTGCTCGCACTGCGGGTCCTGCCTTCATCGTTGCCATTGAGTGCCCAAAATTTGCTAAGTCTGAACTAAGTTGCAGGCTACTACATGCAGCTCACCGTTCCATGCCCATCATTTCCTAATGAACAAAGCCATCGTGTCTCCTCACAGTGCAGACCCCATGGGAGGGATTTCTTGTTGTCGAAACTCAAAGATAAAATTTAAGATTACGAGCTAGATGTGGGCCTACCTATGTGGACCTGCCAACTACTGTCCCTTTGAGGCTGTTCCTTAAAAGAAAACATTCGATGGAAGCCTGATGATCTTCCTCTACGCTATCCAAAATGTTAAAACTTTAAGGCACGATGTTGAATGTCCAAAATGCCTGCGGGTTCCGCAATGCAGAATTTCGCATGTGGTTTGTTGCCTACCAAATGCTGATTCTTTGCGATCGAGTTTCAAATGGTAATCTATCTCATGGCGCCCACATAACCCAAACCTACAAATGCATCAAGGCCTAATATAATGACTGTAAGTGCCTCATTGACCAATTGCATACATGCCTAATCGTTATAGTTGAAATATGCTTTCCAAACAGGTAATGCAAAAAACTTGCTATGGGCGACTGTTTGTGGAACTCCGCGACTCCTACGCTACCCCACTCCTAGTTGCTTTTGACGGATTCCACCTAGGAAAAACCCACATCCCTAGGCCCACATTTTCCTAAATGATCCAGATGAACTTGAAATACTAAATGATAAATTTTATGATCTTTTAGTGATGTATAAATGGATCTAACACTCGATTTACAGAATTTGATTGAAACTCACCCTAATTTACATATAGATGTACTTACTGCATCTTTTGCATGCAATATTTATGGAACCTACTGCAGGTCCATTAGGGAGGCCTGTAGACAAAAACTAGAAAAGAAAAGAAGCTCAAGGTACGCTCTCACATTATAGTGGATGCCTTCAAGTCCCAAACAATACAAATTGCCACCCCTATGATAGACAAAGATGCAGATGCTGTGCAAGGTCAAGGATACAACATATCCACCATTAACTTGGGCCTGACGAGTTGAGAGCAGAAGATAGATGAATTCCAAGGGTTAGTAGCCACCATTGTGTAGCAAATGAATAAGGACCAGTCCACAAAAGAAGAACTGAAAGCACATGTAGCAAATCTCACCGCTTATATTCTACAATGGACATCTAAAAAATAGGAGACTCCAACAAAATCATCAGTGCTTCCCTCACTACTTTCAAAAGAGGATATTAATAAAATGGAGAAAAGGAAGAATTGGACCAAGTCCATGAATGATTGGCTTAACAAAGTGGTATCCAGTGGTGACAAAGGGATCGATCATGCATTCCTGATGTACAATAGGTATCAAAGCTTAGGAAAAGAAATAGAAAGCATGATGAATACCTATAAGGAGTTTCCAGAGACATACATGATCACTTATCCTAAGTTGGAGTGCATCCTTAAGATTTCATGAGATATCTGGGAAAGGGGGTTGGAAATAGCAAAGGAAGATTACTGGCTAGTAGAATCCTAGTTAATGAACTTGGATTACAGGAAGGAAGTTCTAGAGAAGGTCTTGCATGAACTCAAAGCTGATCACAAGTGGGTTGTTGGGCATCAAGAAGATAGTGCTGAATATATGAAGTTAATGGTAGATTTTGGGATGCCTACCTCGGAGCTAGATCTAGAGAAGATCAAGCCTTTGTTCCACAAGAAAATGGAGCAAGGAGCTGGTGACACATTGTCACCAAAATTTATGGATTTCATTGTAAGGGCCTTTGTATGAACAATGTATATGATTGAGGCTTCCTCAAATTACGTAGATAATCGAAAATAAATCATCAAAATAATTAAGAGGATGTCCTTCCAGATCTTCAAATACGAGCTCTTTGAGGAGAAGAAGCTTATAGTCACGTTTGGAAAATTCACTGAATATGAAAATGCTCAGAAAGTGGCTGGAGATCCCATCATAGATAATGAATTCTTGTCAAAATAACTACAAAGGATGGCAACAACTAGAGGACAAAATTGATACAATGCACATGCAACTAAATGACAAAATAGGGAAAAGGACAAAATCTATTTTTATGTTGTCATATATTTGGTAGTAGGTGAAACCGTAATGTAAAAGGAATCTAAGCCACACAATGAAAATGAATCTTATCCATTCATTTTACTTTTGGAAAACTATAAATAATGGAATCCTCTCATTTTCAAAGAGAGAGTTGAGTTGTTGTGTAAAGGAATGTTGTAGAAAATTAACGAGAATAACATTGTTTGGTGGATTCTTGTGTTTTCTTCTCATGTGGGCATGATTCATTCTCCCAATCTTAGATTTTAGCTTTTTTGTTTTAGTTTTAAGTTCTCTTAGTTGTTAGTATATGTTATACTTTAATGGTGAAGAATGTTATGGTGTTGATATCTTCCTTGCTCATACTTTTTACTATTTGTTGTTGATAAAAAATAGTGTAAAGTTAGTCTAAGCATTCTTCATATTGCTACACTTAAGTTCATCTATTGTTCATGCTTTTGTGGTGAATGAATTGTTGAAAATCTGTAGACCTTAGAAGATTGGACTTGTTTCATGAGAGTGTAGGCTATCCTTTGTGAAGTGGAACTGGGTCTTAGGAAGGCTGTCCATTGTAGCATCCTCCATTGTTATTGTTCATCATTAGTTGTAGGTTTAGGAAACTCCTTATCCCTTTTCCCTTTTGACCTTTCTTTAAAACTAAAGTCAGAACAAAGTTCCAACATCATTGTAAAGCCAAATTTGATGGCAAAAGTGGAATTTTAGTTTGTTGTCTTGAACTTGTAGTAGCTGTTCTTCATTTTCAGAATTTATAAAACTCCTTTTGTAGACCCAATTCCCTTCAAACTTAGTGAATCATAAATTCCCTTTGTGATTACTAGCAAATCACATCAACCGATTGAACTATTCCAAGCTTAGTCATGACCTAACACCCATAAGACCTTGGGGTGATTTCTAAAACTTAGTCACAAAAATTTACCTTTAAGAGAATTCCAAGAGCTAAAGTCCCCTACAAGGGCTAAGAGAGCCAAAAAAAGGGAAGCATCAACTTCAACCCCATCCACTCAACCTCTATCTCCTCCATCTCCTCCATCTCCCTCCATCCATCCATCTCATTCCTCCCCTTCACTCCTAACAACGCTTCCATCCTCCCTTCCACTCCAAACTGCCTTTCTACTCTCTGCCTCCCACAACCAAGGTGTTGTCCCTATCCCTACACTTCACTTCCAAGGTGCTGCCCCAATTGCTGTCCCTTTTCAGTATCAAGGTACTGTAGCATAGCAAGTACAACCTTCACCTCCCACAATGGCTTGGCTGGGTAACAACCCTTCCCCATTGTCCTTTAATTATTATCATGACATGCCAAAGAATCCAGAGGCTTTATGCACCAAGTTCCACCCATGTGATCCACAAAGGACAACAAAAGAGCACATCAAGATCTTCCAAATAGCCTTGAAGGACATGCAAATTGAACACAAAGATGTGGCTTGTAAGTTCTTCCCTTACTCATTGGGGGATGAGGCCTTCTATTGGTACATTCATCTATTGACCGAATCCATCACTATTTGGGACCAAATGAAGAACACATTCTTTCAAAAGTTCAAAGTTTCTATTAGCACCAATGAATTCTATCAACAATTCATGTCCATTAGTAGAGAAGTCAACGGACTAGTCAACTCATTCAATGACCAATTTCACAAGAATTTTACGAAGTTGGAGCCACCCTATGTGGTTGATGATGCCTCCACTTGATTGGTGTATTAGGTTTCCTTAGATAATCTTACATTGGCTTTGGACAAAAGGATGCATCTGCCTCCTGCCAGGTTAGTGGATGCATATGCAGAAGTAGTTACAACAAGCATGGACTTGGGGCAGCATATTGAAGGTTTGTTGCCCTCATAGGGACCAAATACTCACCCAACTCAAATCCAAGGACTTACCCATGCTTTGGCTCATCAAACACCTATGTTGAATCAAGTTCCTCAACTACCAATAGTGCCACATCTGGGGCAATCATTGAATCAAGACCCTTTAGTTCCTAATTACTTGCAATCTTCACAACAATAGGCCTATGCTCAATAGCCTCAAGTTCCCTCATACCTGCAAGGATCTGAGTTCCCAACTGCCCTGTAGAACCAACTTGTGACACAACTCGTATTCCTTCAAAATTCAATGCCACAATATAATAACGTTGAGAAGGATCAGATCGATGAGCTAACCGAACTAGTGAAGAAGTTTTCTACCAAAATGAAATATTTGAGAAATTAGAACCAGCTACATTCCTCTCAAAGGAGCATCCAAGTCAACCTTAATCGAGAGAACTGTGATCTAGGTGCATCTTCTGGATAGAATTTTGAAAGAGGTCAGAATTCAGGGAAAAGCTTTGAAAGGAGACCCTCACAAAGGAAAAACAAAAATTGGAAACCAGGCTAAACAAGGAAGGTGTTCCCACACCTCTTGATCAACTAGGTGGTTCTGACAAGTCAAGAAGTGGAGTTTATTTGGTCGAGCCTTCCCTATTTAGATGGTGTCAAATCCACAAGAAAAATAGGCATTCAAAGTTGGATTGTCCAGAATTTCAAACAACCATAGAATTTTTTCAAGTAGAAGTATAGAATGTTGTTGATGGCTCAAGCTACAAAGAATTAATCCCCTCAGAGTCGTATGATTCCTTGGTGTCGGTAGTCAATCAAGCTCCTTTTCCATGAAGTGAAAGCAACTCACATGAGAAAGAGATCACCCCTAAGGATGAAGAAGTGAAAGAGGTAATTAACGAGAGCCCATTATCCCAGCTCTTTGATTTAGTAGATAATTGTCCTGTAGATGAGGAAGAGCATCGGGAGGATGATGTCCATATGGTCCACCAAGGAGAAACTCCCTATAACTTGAGAAATAGGCAGGCTGGTGGTCCTTTCATGACTTCTACCCCTCCTAACAACTTCAATACTCCACCTAATCCTAATGTCAGCAACAATCCCTCGTATCCCCACATGTGTACTCAATACTTTAATATAAATAGAAAGCCAAATCAAGCTCAAAATCATCCCACTAGCTCCTCCCAAAACAAATTTTATGAAGCAAAAGTTGAACAAATGGGAGAATATGTGATAGATGAATTAAAGAGAGTTAAAGTGAGCTTGTTAGCCTTTGAATTGTTAAGAGTACTAGCTATTAGGAATGCTTTCTTTAGGTCATTAAATGGAACCTCTCCATCAAATCCAACCCATGAGGTACGTGCCAAAAAGGTTTCCTTTGACACCTCCAATAGTGAGCCCGTAATTAGGGAAATCTTGGGAAAGAAACTCGATCAACCCCCAAACCAACAAGTTGGTAAAAACCAGTCATTAGATAAGTCTCCCACCAAGGAGTCAAATCCAATCCAAGACAAGGATAAATGCAATGATAAAGAAAAAATCCAAGTGGCTTAGGCCGATGTCTGAATAGGGTTGTTTGAAGTAAAATTGGAGACCTCTCCTTTCCTAATGATGATTCAAATATTTGGCAAGAACCTACACAATTGCCTATTAGACTTGGGAGCTTCGGCTAATGTCATGCCCTTTGTAGTATGTCAGGTTTTGGGGATAACTCCAACTCCCTCTTGATGGAAAGTGACTCAGTTGGACAAGACAAAAGTGAACATAGTTGGAGAAATGAATAGGATACACATGTAGATTGTTGCTGACCCAAGGGTGCAATAGGTGATTGACATCCAAGTTGTTGATATTCTCGACACCTATGGTATTATATTAGGAAGGGATTTCACTTGGGATTTGAATGGTTATGTTGTGATAAACTATTCCCACCTGTGGCTGCCATGGAAGGGGAAGTTGAACCAAATTTGCATTGAGAGAGAACCTCAAATGTTCATGATCACCGAGTATAACAACACAAACAAGGTGCTATTCATAGAAATAGAGTTGTGGAATTATTTTCCCATGGCCTATTAGGGTGAAAAAGAGTTCCAAGAAGAAGAAGTGACCAAAGAGGTCCTTGTGTTGTGCAGTGCCCCCACCAACTTGACCCACACCCCTGATAGCATAGAAGTGCTGATTAAGTCAAAAGATGAAGAATCCTATGAAGAAGATAATATTGGGTTGCTGGATGGATTCCAAGAGTTTATACAAAAATGTGTTTGTGATCAACTTAGTCTAGGAGCAAAAATGGACTTTTAGGAGCTATTATTACCAAGCTAGTGTGGGGTACACAATGCTACTCATTCCGAATTTAAATGTTGTTTATGTCAAACAACAGTAGAGCATATCACAAGGCAGGTCATTCCAAAAGAAGTAGGAGGTCAACAAGATCAATGCTAGGACACATATACACAACCAAATAAGGAAACTGAAGTAGATGCACAATCAACAAAGGAAGCATGCTCAACCAACTCCAAAGCCAAAGGTTCTTCTAAGTTTTGGATGTTACGTTTCAATGGATCCAAGTCCAAGAAAGGAGCAAGAGCTGGCTTTGAGCTCATCAGTCCCATAGGTAAGATGTATTTTTCCACCCATAGACTCTAATTTTATTGTACCAATAATGTAGTAGAATACAAAGCATTGGTTCATGAGATTTTTATGGAACTAAGAAAGAAAGTTTAAATGTTGCAACTCTTTGGTGATTTTGAGTTGATTGTGAACCAAGTTAGGAAACTATACTCCTGACATGATAGAAGGTTAGCAAACTATAGACATAGGGTACAGTATCTTATAGAACGGTTGGATGCATTCAACATTTAGCTAATCCCTTGAAGTAGGAATCAGACCGCTGATGCCTTGGCTCAAGCAGCCAACACCCTTCAGCCTTTTTCCTTAACTAGATTAAATAAATTCATCGTAGAGGTCACCTCTACCCTGTTAGTACCTGAAAATGTAATCAAATTTCAAGTTTTCAATGATGATAAACACATCCTAGATTTCATTACAAGTTCTGATGTGTTTGCCACTCAAATCATTGACAAAGTAGAGCCTGAGGAGGTTGAACTTGATATAGAAGGGATTATCAACCTAAAAACTAACACCATACCACAAGGTATGGTTCAGCTGGAAAGAATATTTGGTTTGGATTAGATAAGGGATCAGGATCAATAGAATAAGAAGGAGCCATAGACAATCATGTGATGCTCACAACATGGGTATGGCTGAAGAGGTTAATTTTTTTTAATAGGCAAGGTGTGTACACCTGACGAAAGATAGGGTATCATTGATGCCCTGCGCACCTACCATAATGTAATTTGTTGGGGATATGAAGACCTGAAAAACATATGATACTTCAATTGTCACTCACACCATTCCCCTCAAGCCAGATGTGAGACCCTAGCAACGTTAACGCCCAATCAATGCATTATTGGAGCCAATTATCTTCAAAGAAGTTAAGAAGCTATTGTCCACCCAAATTATATTTCATGTCAAACACTCCATGTTGGTGGAAAATTTGGTCCCAGTTAGACATAAAAAATGGGGATATCAGATTGTGTGTGGACTTCCAAAACTTAAACAAAACATCAAAAAGGACAATTATCTGGCACCCTCATTGGATGAAGTATTGAAAATAGTCAATGGATCCCAGATGATATCATTTTTGGATGGATACTCTGAGTATAAGAAGGTTATGGTGCAGTATGAAGATAGGCATAAAACAACATTCATCACGAAGTGGGAAATGTTTGCATATAGAAAGATGTCATTTGGATTAATCAACACTAATGCTACTTTTTAGCGTACAATGGACATAACCTTCTAAAACCTCATTGGAAAGTGCATCATCATATACATGGATGATCTCACCATGTTCTCAAAGAAAAGAGGAGACCATGTCTCCAATTTGTGCAAGGTTTTTCAAAAAGGCACAGTTTGACATTTTATTGAACTCGAAGAAATGCATCTTCGAAGTAACTAAAGGAAAGATGTTAGAACATGTGATTTCAGAGAAAGGAATCTTAATTGACCTAGAATGCATCCAGACTATCTTAAAGATTTAGCTCCCAGGAAACAAGAAAGAAATGAAGTCTTTCTTTGGAAAAATAAACTTCGTTAGAAAGTTCATCACAGGCTTCGCTGAGATAGTCAAGCAATTAAATGCCATGCTTAAGTAGGATGCTAAGGTAGAATGGACACCAAAATCCAAACAGGCTTTTGAAGAAATCAAGAGAGCTATTGTTAATGCCCTAGTATTGGTTAGTCTAGATTACCTGAAGCCATTCTACATCTATTCCTTTGCTTCAAATCACTCCTACACCATCATGTTAACACAAAAGGATGATGAAGGAAATGAACACCCTATTGCATTTATGAGCACTCCTTTGAAGGATACAAAATTACTGTACCACAATTTTGAAAAGTAGGCATATGCCTTGGTCAGGGGAGTTAAAAAATTTAGACATTATATCTTGAGGAACAAGGTGTTCGCAATTGTCCTGGATCCGACAGTTAAGACTCTGTTGATGCAAAATGAGCTAGAAGAAAGAAGAGAAAAATGGGTTACACTGCTACAAGAATATGACATGGAGATTAAGCCCATGAAACTGGTCCATGGAAAATCCCTCACTCGCACCATAGCCGAAATTAGACTCGAGATTATGGTGCAAAAATATTAGTTTGAGGATGTTTCCCCAGGAGAATGGTGTGATGACATTGTCTATTATTTTCTAAACAACAAGTGTCCATCATGGTTGCAAGGAGTACATAAATGGGCCTTGAGATTGAAAAGCAACAACTACATGCTACAAGGATCCATATTGTACAAGAGAAATCACAAAGTAATATATCTTAGGTGCCTTGGAAAGGAAGAAGTGGCTCGAGTGTTGAAGGAGTTTCATGATAAGTTTAGCACTGGCCATGGGTCTAGCGCATCAACCACCCATTCGATCTTGCAAGCAGGTTACTATTGGTCAACTTTGTTCAAAGATGCACACAACCACACTAGATCCTATCATGTCTATTAGATTGTTGCCACCCAGGAAAGAAATGATGTTGTCCCTCTCTAGCTAGTTGTTGAGGTAAGGCCTTTTGCTCAATGGGGACTCAACTTCATTGGGCCAGTAAGCCCACCATTCTCTATAGGCCACAGGTATGTTTTGATTGCTACTTATTACTACACTAGATGGACTGAAGAGATAGCATGTAGGAAATGCACAACTGAAGTAGTTACTAATTTTCTAGAAAGTTTCATTTTGAATCACTTTGGTTGTCCATTTTCTCTCGTTTGTGATAATGGTGTTGCCTTTGCATCCCTTAAGTTTTCTAGTTGGGCCTTTGATTATGGGATTGCACACAAATTTTCATCTAACTATTATCCCCAGGGGAATGGCCTAGCTGAATGCACAAACAAAAATTTGTTGACTGTCATCCGAAAGCTGCTTTACTAGAATTTGAAATATTGGAAAACCCAACTGCATTTTTCCCTATGGGAAGATCACATGTGTCATAAAGCTACCCTAGGAAATTCCCTGTTTTGTCTCATCTATGGCATGGAGCCTATTTCCCTAGTCCACCTAAAGATCCCTATGCTTCAATTATTTAAAACATATCATTAGGAAGGAGAATGACAAGAGGCTCGCCTCACAGAGTTATTGCATTTAGAAGAAGTCCACAACCAAGCAATAGAAAATTTTGTTGGGAATAGGATTCCATTTAATTGCAATCCTAAACATATTTCATGTATCTCCTAAGTCCTTGAAAAGTGTTCCCCAACACTAGGATTAGAAAGAGATTAAATTCAAATGAAATGCACATGTAAATTGACATTTGTAATTATTCTTAAATGATAGGAACATGTGGGGATGCCCAAGTTGAGCTCCTACAAAATAGGAGCACATGGGACACTCACATGGAAGGTGGGACTTACCTTGTTTCATTTAACTATTTGGAGAATTGATAAATCTTATGTAATGCATGTATTGTTCCTACAAAATAGGGATTGATAATGACAATGTGTGTGGAGTGGTACTATCAGTTCAGTTTGAGTTGAGTTGAGTTGAGTTTAGTTTCAGTTCAGTTCAACTTAGTTTAGTTTAGTTTAGTTTAGTTCAGTTATGGTTTAGCTATCTTTAGTTGCATGTAGTTAGTTTGATTTGTATGTAGTTGAATTTAGTTGAATTGAGATGCATGACTAATGACTTCAGTTGCATGATAGATAATAGGTTGTTACTTTCAATTAACATGGGGTGATCAATCATGCATGAAGTTTACATGAATGGTGGAGAGATATGTTTTAGTTAAAAAGATTGACTTTGACCCTCCTTGGATGCCCAAGTTGGAATCTTGGAGTTAACACCTTTGCATGAGAAGATATTTACAAGGCTAAGTTAAGTGGGGCCCATTCTTGAGTGCCAACTTTGAGAAGAAGCTTGCAAGATATATTCGTAATCATCAATCAATTAAGACTTTAGTTTGGGATGCCCAAATTGATGAAGGGCTTGGTTTGACATTGTTTTTCATGGAGAAACTCTACTTGCACCATTATGGCATAGATATTTGTGAGGATCTTTATCCTCTTGTAATTTTCAACTCTTTGGAGTTTACAAGGTAGATATTTGTCTATTAATTGCAGCAGGTTGAAGAGAGTTTTATTAGAGTTTATTGCAGGTTGTGAAGAAGAATTGTTGAAGGAAAAAGAAGCATCTCAATCAAGGATTGATATAGTGTTATTGTAATCTTGTTCTAAGGTTAAATAATACAAGAACTATTGATTTTGGTGGTGGAGTTTTTCCTTGAAAGGGTTTCTCCATGTATATGTTGTGTCACTTCTATCTTCTTGTCTCATTCTTCTACAATCTTTTGTCTACTTCTACAATCGGTAAAATTGAATTAATTTGATTAATCACCTACAAAGAAATTGTGAAAAAGAATACTTAAATTAATCTATAGTCTCATATGATTACAAGTTAAAAGCTACAAAATTTACCTTCAATTTTCAACATTTGGTAGCATAACTAACAGTTGGTTAGAGTTTGGGATGCCTTTCTCTTAAAATTTTGAAAGTTTTTTGGTTGTATTGGGAGCTTTTAATTGTGTTATTGCAGATTTGTAAAAGAAGTGTATTACAATGAATTCTAATTCTCATTTAGCTATTGAAAGATTTAATGGATCTAGTTATGTGATGTGGAAATTAAAAATGGAGGATCTCCTTGAAGAGAGAGATCGATGGTTAACTGTTTCTCATGATAAGAAGCCATCTCAAACGATGTTTGATGAATATTGGGCTAAGCTTGATAAGAAGGGAAGAGGGACCATAAGATTATATCTTGCTGATGTTGTTCTCTTGAATGTTTCAGATGAAAGTACTGCATGCAAATTGTGAAAGAGGATAGGTGATATTTATCAAACTAAAAGTCTTACTAATAAGTTTTATATGAAAAGACAATTGTATTCTTTAAAGATGAAGGATGGTGATTCTGTTGCACATCATTTAAATTATTTAAATTTGATTCTAAGTTAGTTAGCATCTATATATGTAAAGCTATAAGATGAAGATAAATTCATTTTGTTATTTTTTTCTTTACCAGAATCTTGGGAAAATCTAATTGTTGCTATTAGTGGTAGTGGTGCAGATCCTAAGATGGAAAATATAATTCTTACTCTCCTATCAGAGAATATGTGGAGGAAGTCTAAAATGGGAACCCAACATGCCTTGTTTGTAAGAGATAGGCCTGAGGAAAAGGAATCTAAGGAAGAGAAGAAAGGAAAGGGTAAGTCTAAAGGACAGTCTAAAACCCCTAGTAAGAGTAAGGTAAAGTGTTGGAATTGTGGGAAACCTAGACATGTAAAGAAGGATTGTAAGAACAATAAAAAGAGTTTTGATGCTTCTATAGAGAAATCCTTGGATGATGGTAATTATGCATTGACCATTACAACTAATATCAATTTAGTGATAACTCTTGGCTTATTGATTCAGGTTGCTCCTATCATATGAATCCTAACAAGGAGTGGTTCACTAAGTATACTGCATATGATGGAGGAAATGTCTTCTTTGGAGATAATAGCACAACAAAGATTGTGGGAAAAGGAGAGGTAAAGTTGTGTTTCAGTGATGGTAGGGTTAATACCCTTAATGATGTTTTACATATTCTAGGACTTGCTAGAAATTTACTTTTTGTATCTAAGTTCAATGATTCTAGAATGCATGTGACATTTGATAAAAGTGGTTGTAGATTAGTGAAAGGGAACATGGTGGTTGCTAAAGGATCTCAGAAAGGGACTTTGTTTAAGCTTGATACCTCCAATTTGAATAAATTGGCCAATGTAATTGAAGCTAAAAATACATGTGTTGTGGCACCATAGATTGGGCCACATTGGTGAAAAAGGTCTTAGGACCATTCTTATTAAGAAATTGGTTGATGGTATTCTTGATTATAAAATTGGAAAAAATGATTTTTCTAAGCATTGTGTGTTTGGAAATCAATCTATATCTTCATTTCCTAATAGAACAAATAAAGCTAAAAGATTATTAGAGATTATTCATTTAGATGTTATCGGTCCTATGGATATTCTCTATTGGAAAATCTAGATATTATGTTGCATTTATTGATGATGTCTCAAGATATACTTGGATCTATTTTATGCATAACAAATATGATGTGTTTAAGAAGTTTAAGGAATTTAAGGCTTTGGTTGAGAAATAGTCAGATCATAAGATTAAAGTGTTGAGATCAGATAATGGTGGTGAATATTGTTCTAAGGAATTTGATGATTATTGTTAACATGTAGGAATTGTGAGACATAAAACTACTCCATATACACCTCAACAAAATGGAGTAGCAGAAAGGATGAACCGAACCTTAATGGAAAGAACTAGGAGTATGTTAAGTAGTGCTAAGCTAGATCCGTGCCTTTGGGATGAGACTGTAAGTACTTGTTATTTAATCAATAGATCCCCTAGTTCATCTATTAATGATAAAACCCCTTATGAAATGAGGTTAGGTAGGAAACCTAGTGTTACACATTTAAGGATCTTTGTTTGTGAGGCTTTTGTTCATGTTCCTAAAGAAAAGTGATCTAAGTTGGATCCAAAAGCACAAAAATGCATATTCATAGGTTATGGTGAAAATGTAAAAGGTTACAAGCTTTGAAATCCTTTTTACTAAAAAAATTCTTTATCTAGAGATGTTATTTTTAGGGAATTTAGAGCTTATTCAAGAGAAGAAAAACCAAAGGGGAGGGATACTTCTCGAACAGTGCATTTTGAGACAAAAATTGAGAAGCAAGAAGACGTACATGTTGAAGAACAATTGGATGGATTGCAAGAAGAGAGTTCACAAAGTTATTTTGGGATAGATGCTCATGATGAGCATATTGAGGAACAAGAAGAAACCCCTTTGTGAAGATCCACAAGACAATGAAATCCTGTTGATAGATGAGAACAAGCTTTGGTCACAAGCTATGCATGAGGAAATGGAATGCTTGGATACTTGTGACACGTGAGATTCCTAGAGTTTTCCCAAAGGAAGAAAGGCCATTGGTTGTAAATGGATCTTTAAAAAGAAAATTGGTGTAGATGGTAATCTCGAAAGGTACAAGGCTAGATTATTAGCCAAGGGCTACTCCAGAGAGAGGGAGTTGACTTTAATGAAATATTCTCTCTTGTTGCTAAATTAACTTCTATTATATATTTTTATCTATTGTTTCCGCACTTATGATTTTGCGATAGAACAAATGGATGTGAAAAATGTTTTTTTGCATGGGAATCTTGATGAGGAGATTTATATGAAGCAACTTGATGGTTTTGTTGTAAAAGGAAAATAAGAATTGGTTTGTAGGTTAAAGAGATATTTATATGGATTGAAATAGTCACCAAGAATGTGGTACTAGAGGTTTGATGCTTTAGCATTGAAAATTGGTTATGTTAGGAGTGAGGAAGGTCATTGTGTTTACATAAAATGTATTGATTATCAGATTTTAATTATTATCTTGTATGTAGATGACATGTTGTTTATTGGTAATAGCAAGATAATGATCGCATAATTGAAAACACAACTCTCTAGCACATTTGAGATGAAAGATCTAGGGGCTACAAAATATATCCTTGGTATGGAGATCAACAAAGATAGAGGTAACAAAAAGCTTTGCTTAAGTCAAATAAACTATGTTGATACTATTCGAAATGATTTAACATGCATGATAGTAAACCAATTAATATTCCTTTACCAGTTGGCACGAAGTTAAGTTTAGACATGGGTCCTAAATCTGATTTTGATCATGAGGAAATGTTTAAAATTCCATATGCTAGTGCATTGTAGTTTGATGTATGTAATGGTTTGTGGTTTTAAGACTAGATATAGTCCAAGTAATGGAGTTTTGAGTAGGTTTTATGTCTAAACCCCGTAAAGAAAAATTGGACTTATGTTAAGAGGGTGTTAAGATATTTACTTAGGTAACTCGGGATTACTCATTTGCTAATCATAGTGCTAATGATATTGATATTGGCGTATAGAAAATCGTGCCATACAAGTGCTTGATTCAAATTGGGGCAAAGAGACCCGCATAGTTCAAGGCCCATTAAGCATGCTTGATGGATTGGAAGCTATGGTTAGTTGGATGAGTAAGGGGCAACCCACGGTTGCTTTGTCCACCATGGAAGCAAAGTACATGGCTGCTACCCATGCCTCCAAAGAGGTAGTTTGGGTACAGAGGCTTGGGAAAGGTATTGGTTTTAATTGCAAGCAAAGTAGACTTGAATGTGATAGTTAGAGTGCTATTTATTTAGACAAAAATCCTATGTATCATGGTCATACTAAGTATGTTCATGTTCAGTATCACTTTGTGCGAGAAATGATTGAGACTGGGAAGGTATTGATTAAGAAATTTGACACTCTAATCAATGCTCCAGATTATCTTACGAAACTAGTTCCTACAGATAAGTTCTCTTGGTGTAGGAAGGCCATTGGCCTTGAGTGCTATACTTGATTTATAATAATGATTCCTTGTTTAGAATAATTACAATGTATAATGTCAAGTGGAAGAATGTTTGGAATAGGATGCCATTTAATTGCAATCCTAAACATATTTCATGTATCTCCTAAGTCCTTGGAAAGTGTTCCCCAACACTATGATTAGAAAGAGATTAAATTCAGATGAAATACACATGTAAATTGACATTTGTAATTATTCCTAAATGATAGGAGCATGTGGGGATGCCCAGGTTGAGCTCCTACAAAAGAGGAGCACATGGGACGCTCACATGAAGGTGGGACCCACCTTATTTTAGTTAACTATTTGGAGAATTGATAAATCTTATGTAATGAATGTCTTGTTCCTAAAAAATAGGGATTGATAATTACAATGTCTGTGGAGTGGTACTATCAGTCTAGTTTCAGTTTTAGTTTTATTTTAGTTTAGTTTAGTTTCAGTTTAGTTTAGTTCAGTTTAGTTCAATTCAGTTCAATTATGGTTCAGCTATCTTTAGTTGCATGTAGTTAGTTTTAGTTGCATGTAGTTGAATTTAGTTGACTTGAGTTGCATGACTAATGACTTCAGTTGCATGATAGATAACATGTTGATACTTTCAGTTAACAGGGGATGATCAATCATGCATAAAGTTTACATGAATGGTGGAGAGATATGTTTCAGTTAACAAAGATTGACTTGGAACCTCCTTGGACGCCCAAGTTGGCATCTTGGAGTTAACACCTTTGCATGAGAAGATATCTACAAGGTTGAGTTTTAAGTGGGGCCCATTCTTGGGTGCCAACTTTGAGGAGAAGCTTACAAGATATCTTTGTAATCATCAATCAATTAAGACTTCAATCTGGGATGCCCAAATTGATGAAGGGCTTGGTTTGACATTGTTTTTCATGGAGAAACTCTACTTGCACCATTATGGCATAGATATTTGTGAGGATATTTATCCTCTTGTAATTATCAACTCTTTGGAGCTTACAAGGTAGATTTTTTCTATTAATTGTAGCAGGTTGAAGAGAGTTTTATCAGATTTTATTGTAGGTTGTGAACAAGAATTGTTGAAGGAAAAAGAAGCATCTCAATCAAGGATTGATATAGTGTTATTGTAATCTTGTTCTAAGGTTAAATAATATGAGCACTATTGATTTTGGTGGTGGAGTTTTTTCCCGAAAGGGTTTCTCCATGTATATGTTTTGTCACTTCTATCTTCTTGTCTCATTCTTCTACAATCTTCTATCTACTTCTACAATTGGTAAAATTGAATTAATTTGATTAATCACCCACAAAGAAATTGTGAAAAAGAATACTTAAGTTAATCTACAGTCTCATAGGATTACAAGTTAAAAGCTACATAATTTGCCTTCAATTTTCTACAAATTTCGTCAAACACCAGGGCATTGTCAAAAGATAGTTCAATCGCTGAGCCAAAGTAAAGGCCTTTAGGATTGCTAATTTAGTCCTTTGTCGGGACAAGGCACATGAGAAGAATGTGGGACATGACAAATTTGACAAGCTCTGGCCTGATCCCTTTCAAATTTCCAAAATTCTAGGAGATAATGCCTTTTTCCTCAAAAGGCTAACTAGAGAAGATGTTCCATTGCCTATCAATGGGCAACACCTCAAGCATTATATCCTTGATTGAGTTTTTCAAGCTCAACCTTTGTATATAAGTGTAAATAGATAGAGTAGGTTCTTTTTCCTTGTTGTTTTGTTGTTGGCTTTTGCTCCACTTTCACTTGCTTTCCCAACCCTTTTTTTGTTGAGGGCGTCTACCAATCTTGATGCGGTGGTCGTGCTTGGCTCATTAGAGGGCACACTTTGCTGCCCACTCCCCATTGTTCCTTGGATAAGTCTTCATTTGTTATCATCAATTTCTCTTCGCTATCATGAAATAAGTTTCCTTACTTGAACTCTAACTTGATCTAGGGCAGAACCCTTATTTGAATCTCCTGATGCTTATCTCCAATTACATATGAAAGTACATCGTAAGTACTCTCAATGAGCTACACGATAGCCATTATGAGGCTTCAGAAAGTGAAAAATCCTAAGTATACTCTAGTGAATACTGTGATTCCAAACCCACTATAAGCTTTAGTGCTTATGTAGTTGAGAAAAAAGAGTATCAAAAGAAAAGAAAAGAGAAGAAAGAAAGAAAATATTGAAACTAGCAACTATGTGGGTGTGTGTACAACTCTATTGGGGCTATGGATGCCCGACTGGACATAGAGCAATGTTCATGGGGTCACAACGACAACTCCATCAGGTTTATGGACACTTGACTGACAGTGGAGTAATGTCCAAGTTACTTTTGGGGTTAGACAATCTATGAAACTTGACTCAGTTGATTGATGGCTATCTTGTATGGTTTATAAGGGAGGGGAATGAACCCACTGCAAACACTTCTAAGGTATTTCATGAATTCATTCAACCAAGGATCCCATCCTCATTTAAGTCCTAAGTTTGTTTGAGGACATTGGCTTCTAGTCTACGAAACTAGAGATTTTGGGTTCCAAATGAATCCTTACCCTTGGAACGCTTGGGAGCATTCTCCCAACAAAGTGGCCATTTGTTGTGCCTATTTCACACACACCTCGTTCAAACTGGGGACCCCCTCTTTCCTTTTTGCTTTCAACGAGTCATTTTTTCCTTTGTCTCATTGTGCATGTCCCCATTTCTGAGCTTGAGTTGGTCATGTGCAATAAAGTCACCAATTTCCCTTTGACCAAATTCACCTATCCAAAATATGCTAAGTCTTTTTCCTTTTCCAAAGGTGCAGTGGCGGGTTTCCCTTTGCACTTTTCCCCAATGTCCGTTGAGATTGGGGGATCTGAATTTGTAGGTTTCCCTCTACAGAATGCTGTCATCATTCTATTATTAGCTAGCTGCTAACCCCAGGCTTCCACCCACATTGCAAGCTCTACAGGAGGTCTCGCTATCCAAGTCTTCGACTAGCGTCCAATGAGGCTTAGGTTTCTAGAATCCATCAACCCAACCTACCACCATACCAGAATTTAATGCGTACCATTAATAATGTTTCGCCTATAAAATGGGGGTCGAACCTATCATTTTCACCCCTAATTTTCAAAATTTTGATGGAGAGCAAGAAGCACCAACCCACACAAGATCCTACTGTGAATTCAAGCCAAGTTTTCATTGAATTCTTGCGTCGTTTCCAAGTAAGCCACATTTAAAATTTAAAGAGGTGTTTTTCTATAGTTAGGGTTTCGAAAAAATGTTAAAATCTTGGAAATAATACACTAGTTCACCCAACGACTTCAATAAACTTTACAGTCCTTAGCCCCACATAAACAATTTTCCCCCAACATTTTAAAAATCCTTAGAGCCCATCAAGATTGCATCTTGGTGCCCCTGTGGAATCCCGTTCCTCCATCACCATTCTTCACATGGCTAGGAACCTACTACGACCAACACCATTACTCCTGCTATCTCTATTGATTCTTGAAAAATCTCAAAAATTGACTATCATTGGACCTATGAGGGAATCCCCATGTGGGATTCTTCCTGCGAGTGGCCACAGTCTTATCGCCATTGATTAATAGCCAAACCCTAGAAACTTTTTGCACTATGGATTTCGCCTCTTTCAGCACTGTAATTCTTCCAAAGCCAACACTCAAAAAATCCATGAAATCTAAGTGCCCATGTGGGCTAGTTCATGTGAATGGGAATTGTCGAGACTTTTTTCATCGAACACCATTATCTTACGATCGAGTCCTAGCATCTGCCCACACTACGAGTCCCACCTTCATTGTTGTCATTGAGTGACCAAAATTTGCTAAGTATGAACTAAGTTGTGGGCTGCCACATGTGACTCACTGTCTGACGACCATCGTTTCCTAACGAAAAAGCCACTGCATCTCCTCACAGTGCAGATCTTGTGGGAGGGATTTTCTTTTGTCGAAACCCAAAGATAAAATTTAAGATTACAAGCTTGATGCAGGTTTTCCTATGTGGACCACCACTTGTAGATTGTCATCCCTCTGAGGTTGTTCCTTAATGGAAAACATTGGACGACGGTCTAATGATCTTC
Organism: Sequoia sempervirens; assembly: GCA_007258455.2. Lineage (NCBI taxonomy): Eukaryota > Viridiplantae > Streptophyta > Pinopsida > Cupressales > Cupressaceae > Sequoia > Sequoia sempervirens. Next base: position 209,101,304 of record VDFB02358134.1, read on the forward strand.
CTCTGTGCTATCTGAAATGTTAAAACTTTAAGGCACAACACTGAACATCCAAAACACCCATAAATTCTGCAATGCGAAATTATGCATGTGCGTTGCCGCCTACCAAATTTCGCTACTTAGCGACTGAGTCTCAAACGGTAATCTATCTCACGATGCTCGCATAACCCAAACTCAAAAATGCATCAAGGCCTAATTTAACAATTGTAAGTTCCTCATTGACCAATTGCACATGTTCCTAATCATTACATCCAAAATTTTCCTTCCAAATTGACAATGCGGAAAACTTGCTACAGGCAGTTGTCTGCAGAACTCGATGACTCCCACATTGCCCTTCTCCCAGCTACTCCTGATGGATTCCACCCAGGGGAAACCTATATCCCTGGGCTTGCATTCACCTAAATGATCCATATGAACTTGAAATATTGAATGATGATGAATTTTATGATCTCTTAGTGATGTATAAATGGATCTGACACTCGATATTTAGGGTTTGATTGACACTCGCCCTAATTTACATAGAAAAGAACTTATTGAATATTTTTCATGCAGGACTTATGGAACGTGTTGCGGGTGCATCATGGAGGCCTGTAGAAAAAAACCAAAAAATAAAAGAAGCCCAAGGTCTGCTCTCACATTACAGTGGATGCCTCTGGGTCCTAAACGGTACAAATTGCCACCCCTACGATAGACAAATATGTAGGAGCCATGCAAGGTCAAGGCTACAACATATCCACCATTAGATTGGGCCCAACGACTTGAGAGAAGAAGATAGATGAATTATGGGGGTTAGTAGCCACCATTGTGTAGTAAATGAATAAGGATCCGTCCACAAAAGAAGAACTGAAAGCACAGGTAGCGGATCTCAACTCTTATATTCAACAATGGACATATACAAAAGAGGAGACTCTAGTAGAATCATTAGTGCCATCGTCACTACTTGCAAAAGAGGATATTAATAAAATGGAGAAAAGGAATAATTGGACAAAGTCCATGACTGATTGGTTCAACAAAGTGGTATCCAGTGGTGACAAAGGGATCGATCATGCAGTCATGATGTACAACAAGTATCAGAGCTTAGGGAAAGACATAGAAAGCATGATGAATTCCTGGAAGGATTTCCTAGAGACATACAAGATCACTTATCCTAAGTTGGAGTGCATCCTTAAGCTTTCATGAGATATCTAAGAAAAGGGGTTAGAAATAGCAAAGTAAGATTACTGGTTGGTAGAAACATGGTTAATGAACTTGGATTACATGAAGGAAGTTATGGAGAAGGTCTTGCATGACCTTGAAGCTGATCACAAGTGGGCTATCAAGCATCGAGCAAATAGTGTTGAATATCTGAAATTAATGACAGATTTTGGGATGCCTGCCTTGGAGCTAGATCCAGAGAAAATCAAGCCTTTGTTCCACAAGAAAATGGAGCAAGGAGCTGGTGACACATTGTTACTAGACTTTATGGATTTCACTACAAGGGACTTCATCTGAATAGAGTAGATGATTGAGGATGCCTCAAATTATTTAGAGAATCAACATGAAATCATTAAAAGAATTAAGAGGATGTCCTTCTAGATCCTCAAATCCAAGCTCTCTGAGGAGAAGAAGCTTATAGCCGTGTTTCAAAAATTCTTTGAATATGCAAATCCTCAGAAAGTGGCTAGAGAGCCCATCATAGATGATGAATTCTTGTCAAAATAACTATAAAGGATGACAACCACTACAAGATAAAACTACTACATTGCACAGGAAACTAAATGACATAATAGGGAAATGACAAAATCTATTTTTTATATTGTCATATATTTGGAGGTAGGTGAAACCCTAATGTAAAATGAATCTAATCCATGCAATGAAAATGAATCTTGTCTATTCATTTTACTTTTGGAAAAATATAAATAGGGGCATCCTCTCATTTTCAAAGAGAGAGTTGAGTTGTTGTGTAAAGGCATGCTATAGAAAATTAATGAGAATATCAATGTTTGATGGATTCTAGTGATTTATTATCATGTGTACATGATTCATTCTCCCAATATTAGATTTTAGCTTTGTTCTTTTATCTTTAAATTCTCTTATTTGTTAGTATATGTTGCACTTTAATGGTGAAGAATGCTATGGTGTTGATATCTTCCTTGCTCATACTTTTTGCTGTTTGTTGATGATGAACAACAATGTAAAGTTAGTCTGAGCATTGGTCATATTGTTGCACTTAAGTTCATCTCTTGTTCATGATTTCATGGTGAATGGATGGTTGAAAATCTGTAGACCTTAAAAGATTGCACTTGTTTCATGAGACTGTAGGCTATCCTTGATTAAGTGGAACTTGGTTTTATGAGGGTTGTCCACTTTAGCATCCTCCATTGTTACTATTCATCATTGGTTGTAGGTTTAGGAAACTAATTATCCCTTTTCTCTTTTGATCTTGCCTTAAAACTAAAGTCAAAAAAAAGTTCCAACATCATTGTAAAGCCAAATTTGATGGCATAAGTGGAGTTTTAGTTCATTGTCTTGAACTTGCAATAGTTGTTCTTTATTTTTAGAATTTATAAAAATTCCTTTGTAGACCTAATTCCCTTCAAACTTAGTGAATCATAAATTCCCTTTGTGATTACCAACAAATCACATCAACCAATTGAACTATTCCAAGCTTGGTCATGACCTACCACCCGAGAGACCTTGGGGTAATTTCTATATCTTAGTCACAAAGTTTACCTTTCAAGAGAGGCATTGCACTTGTACATTGCCTGTGTTGAGAAAGTGATAAAACACTCATCAACAAGTCACACTGAAGTTGTTTTCTAGATCTGTTTGTAGATTCAGATACCCTTTTTTCCTGAAACATGCTTCCGTGGAAAAACCTTGGTTTGGGTCTGATTCACCCAGGTTGGCAAATGAGTTCCAATAGGTCAAAAGGTAAAATTTTCTAGTGTTTTAGAGTTGCTTCCAGTCATTTATAGATTTTCAAGTGCACACCATTCATCTCACTACTCTTCTATTATGTTTTATTTGCATTTCCAAGTCATTTTATAAGTCATTATATTAAGTTAGGGTTTCACATTTCATCTTGCATCTTTCATTTCATTTTCTTTTCCAAGTTTACACTTGGTGTTGAACCCCTCATTAGATCATATTTAGACCCTAGAACATCCCTATTACAAGATATCTTTCTCTTTTGTATTGAGATCTCTAGGGTTATCCTTGAGTGAAACATCTTAGAAAGTGGGTATGATAGTACTTGATCTCCCCCTATCCACCATTTTCTATGGCTTTGGGTATATCAGTTAGGTTTAATTTATTATTATCAATTACACATTATAACCCTCATAATTGAATGAAACACTAATGAAATTTGGTTTGTCATCTTGCTAGTTCATTTTGGTGAACCTCTTTTTCTATGTTTCATTGTGGTGAATCCAACATTGTACAACAACATTTTTGAAAATTGGAGTCCTTTTAACCATACATCTAGGATTTCAATTAGTTTTCATTTCATATAGGGTTGTCAAAATTTCATTAGTTTGCATGGCATATAGGGTTTAAATTTGTATTATTTAAATCTGAAAAATTCAAAATTTTGCATGCATATTATATGAATTTGCATAGTGTTTGTATATTATTGTATTTTTCATCATTCACATTAAAAAATTATATCAAAATTACATTTCAAAAGTGTCATATAGTTCATCTTTTTTCCCTCATTGCACTTGCATTTCAACATTAAAATCTAGAAATTTTGGTCACAAAACTTACAGTTTGAGATCTAAAATAGAAAACACATCTAATCACTTTCAAATTGCATTTTTCAAGTTTAAAAAATCCTACACCAGGATCCATTTTCCATAGGGTTAATGATTCCTTGTTAGGGTTACAAAGGAAGCAAGTTTTCATAGTTCCTAAGCTTCAATATCAAATTTAAATTTTCTTGAAAAAGCATACTAGGACCAATTTTCCACTAGGTGAATGAGTGCTTCGAGGCCTATAAAAACCATTTTTTTCTGAGCTTTCTGATGATTTTCTATACTTTCTAGGCTTTTTGGTAACCTATAGTATCAATCTAAAAAGTTTTAGGAAATTTTGTTTTATGCATCTAGGTCAAAATCATCCATTTAGTGGTCATTTTTGAATCATTCTAAAAATAATTTCAATAGAAAAAATCATTTGATCTAAAAATGTTTACATTTATTAAACTTTTAATAATATGGATAAAAATACTTTTCACTTTTGCATACACAATGTTTACATTTATGAAGCTTTGCATAAGTTTGATAAAAGTGCTTTTCATTTTTGGGTACCCATTGTTTGCATTCTTCAAGCTTTGCATAAATTGGATAAAAGTACTTTTCATCTTTGGATATACATTGTTTAAATTCTTCATGCATTGCATAAGATGGTTAGAAGTACTTTTCATTTTTGGTCACACAATGTTAGTATTGTATCTTTCTAAGCATGCCAAGAAAAATTCCATCCTTCACACCTATGAGAATGCTTTAGTGAAAGAGAATACAATGGTGGATAATCATGACAATCAAACTTGGTCTTCTCCCAACATCTCTCCTATTTGTGAAGAAGATATTTTGGTGTTAGAAGAAAAAATCAATGAGAGTTATGATAATCCTATTTGTCTCTCTTCCCCTACCTCTCCTACTAGGGAATACATTGTTGGATACAAGGATGAGACCATTGACACATCCCCTAATATTACTATTTCTATTTCTCCTATTTGTGAGAATGATTTGATACAATATAAAAAAGAAAATCCAACCATTGATAACTCCCTTACTTGTGATGAAGTCATTTTAGAAGAACCAACCTTTGAATGTCATGAACATCTAGTTTGTATCTCTCCTAAAAACTCTCCTACTAGGGAAGATATCATGGTGCAAGAAAATTATAACAATGAAACATGTAATGTGGCTTCCTTAGATGAATATGATGAAGTAACATTATACGCCCCTTCACTAAGAGATCATGAAAATAAGGGCAAGAATTTTGAGTTTATGCACATTAGATATCCCTTCAAGTGGTCTCTTGAGCCTCTTCTTACCATTACCCACCCTCATAACAATCACAAGTTCAAAATAAACCCATGCTTATCCTAGAACCACCTAAAAGGAAACTTGATAATGATAATGTTTCACAACAACCGAGTCACAATACCGTTGCTCATACATATAACACTAGGAAGAACCTACAACTAAGATAAATAACTCCTACATCCCTCCCATTGCCTCAACCTATCTTACCCAGTGCTCCCTATTTTCCCTCACATAGTGGAAAGGAGTATGATCTTGTTGAACAACTAAAAAATACTCCTACTAAGATATCCTTATGGGACATTATTCAAGCATCACCTAGTTCTCATAACATGCTTTAAACTACTTTACAACAAGTTCCTACTCCTAATATGCAACCAAATGATGTAGCAACCCAAATTCAAGCTATAAATTTGGTCAACTTATACATTACTTTGTGTCAAGACAAGTTACCTTCGTTGGAAGTTCAAAAATGACATGATCCATTCATGATAATAGCCTATGTTAATAAATTTGGGATAAAGAGAACCCTTGTTGACAATGATTCAGTCCTTAATGTGTGTAGTGTGGGAATTTTGGAAAAGATTCATATGAATAAGAGTGACATTGTCCTTGATTCTTTGTCTACATATGGATTTGATAATAAATTAAAATAACCACTTGGAGTCATCACATTTCCTATTATAGTTGGAAAAGTCCTATTAAAAACTCTAGTCCATGTTATGCCTCGTGATCTTTCTTACAATCTCCTCTTGTGGAGACCATGGATACATGCAATGAATGGGGTGCCTTTTACCCTTCATCATGAAATGAAGTACATTTATGAAAAAAAATTTACACACTTAAGGTTGTTCCTAAACCTAAAAGTTGTTTGATTGGTGTGAGAGAAAAACAAGATCCTTTGAAAACATTGACACCAACTACACAAGTGGAACCCGTGCAAGAGAAAGAAAAAGAGAGCAATATTGAAAAATTCATGAAGTTATTGGAAGATGATTGGGGTTATTTATATTTCACACCAATATTCATAGGTGAATACAAGATCATAACAAAATAATCTAACAAGGAAAAAGAAAAGTGATGATTTCAACATAAAATTTGAAAGCATCCACCTCAAATACTTCAGAAGAAGAAGCAAATTACACAATAAACTTTGATTAAGTTTATTAGGAGCAACCACTGAATCCAAAAGAAGTAAAAAATATTTATGGAAGAGGTTATGAACTTATGAAACAACTTGGTTATAGTGGAAAAGAATTTGGTGCTATAGAACAAGCTATCCACGTCCCTTTAAATCCTAACACACAAGAAACAACTAATGGTATTGGTTATTGTCCCTCAAAATAAATAAACAAGTCTTCACTCAATATCAACAAGTTAAAAAAAGATCTTTCTAAGCCAACTTTAACATTAGTGCATCCTAAACTGATAGAAACTAGTGGTCTTGGTTATTATCCTTCAAAAGAAATGAAAGAAACAAAGAAATCTTCGCTTAACATCAATATCATCACACAACATTCCAATGACATGTCTTATAAATGATTGGAGTTTGTTAGATTTTACACCCTCCTTTCAAGGAGAGAACAAAATATCACAATCTAAAGAGACTTGTGTAAGTATGACACCTTGTACTTAGCAAGAGGTATCTTTTTCACAAAATAAAGGAACATTGTTTACTATTGATCAAGAGAGTATCTTGTCGAGACTCCTCTAAGATCATTTGATATCTCTCCCTCTAAGAACACAAAATAAATTTTACTACAAGAATTCATTTTGTGCATATCATACAATTCATCATCATTATACTAATGAATGTAACACTTTGGGTAATAAAATTCAACATCTTAAGGATTGTGGTGCTCTTCCTTGTGTTGCAGCACCTAGTTCCTCTAATTGATACTAATTTTTATGTTTCTCATCAATCATCTCAGCTCATCCTTTTCTTGCACTAAGTGGGGGAAAGGGGTTAGGTAGCTTTGTTCTAGTATGACACTTGTTGATTATCTCTTTTGTCTCGTTGACCACCTTCTATGTATATATAAGAGCAAGCTTGGGGTGTGGATGACATGTCTTAAGTTGGCTCACATGTGATGCACTAAGTTATCTTTAGTATCGGATTTTGGGGAAACCACTTATCTATGATGTAGTTTCACTCGGGAACATATGACTTGGCATAGGGATTTTTGAATAAGTTCTAATTTCTTCTACTTTAAATCCAATTTCTCACAACAAAGGTGTTCACAATCGCTTTAAAGAGGGGGCATACATCAACACTCATATTTCTTTGTGTGATTTTCCTTATTCTTGTGATGCATCCTCTTCTTGGTGGTGTCATTGGGTTTTATTTCCTCCAAGAGCATGATATTTCTTTGACTTGTCCTCTCTTGGAGATGTTAGGCATGTTCCCTAAGAAGAGACCTAATACGAACTAAGCAAAGTATCATTGAACAAAAACCTTTACTCGCATGTTTTTCATAGGTTCTTAGCATAACCTATCCTGTTAAGCAGGAAACAATAATGTGAGTGGCGATCTATCAGAGTTATCAAAAGGATATATTTTACCAATACTATGGTAAGTATAGTGAGATCCAACACAAAGGCATGGATTTCTCACTAAGCCAACTTCCTGGGGGCTCACCTAGTGGACAACCTGAGGTTCCATAAGCCTGAAGTGAGTGCGCACATCACTTGCATAGTGGACATCACATTCTACTTGTGAACGTTTTGGATAAACAACCAAAACATGTTCCACATCATGTTGGAAAGTTAAGGATTGATCCACCTCCTTTCCCTAGACAAACAACTGAGGCATGTTTCACATCACATTGGACAGTCAAAGCTTGATTCGTCTCCCTTTCTCTTAGGTATTTGATGGTGTATGATTGTGAATCTTTGTCATTGATGCATACATAAGTGTCTTGAATGCCTACTTTAGTGTGAGTTTGATATGGGGTCATACTCTCACTAAAGTGAGGGCTAAATGTAGTGTAGAAAAAAGTATCCCTTTTTCACACTTAATTTGGGAATAATTAATAATAAAATGAGCTTAATGTTTCCTTAATTTAGTGTTGTAATATGTTTAGCACATTCACATTAACTTTATGACCCTTCTTAATCAAATGCACTTAATCCAATTCCATATTTAGGGTGTTATAAAGTGTATCTTTACACTTTCACACTAATCTAGGGCTTTATTGATTAACTAAGGTTAATTGAGATTATTATGTCCCCTTTAATTCAAACCAAAGCTTAGTTAAGTGCATTTTTTGAGGGATAAAGCCCAACATTCATAAATGATGTTATACAACACTTGATTTTACAAGGTATGTGTCCTAGGTTAGTGACCTAGGACCCATTCACCACCTAGAAAATAAGTCCTCACTAGGTCCTTGGACCCCTTTTTCACATGTCATTTCACATCCCCCGAAGTGTTTCCTAGTTAAGTATGCTAGGACCCATTTTCCACATGGTGAATGGGTCCTAACTTAACCCTAGGACCCCCCTTGGAATATGTTTTTGGTAGTATTTTAATGATTTCAAATCCTATATCTGATGTCGACTTGTGTTATTTGCATTTAGAGAATTAAGAGTAAGATAAGTATAAATACAAGGTTATCTCACATATTTTCATCTAATAAAATCAATGAGCAAGTCCTAATATCAAGTTTATGAGAGAAGGAGTTCACAAGAGCATTCAAGAAGGCATTCAAAGGGAATATTTATAGAAGTTTATTGCATCAACAAAAGATCATATCATCATTTCAAAGTCATGCATGTAGCTGAGCTAATGTGATGATGTAGCATTGGTGATCAAGTTTCAGTGTTCAAAGCCATTATCCTATGGCAAGTTCATGATCAAGATCTACAATCATTGAGGCCATTTCATGCTACGTTTTAGATTTGCAATCCAATATTTCAACAAGGTTTGGTGAGTTGTTACATATTGTTGTTCATTCATCATTCATGTATGCATTGTTTCATTTCAAGGTTTAATTACCAAAACAAATTTTGACCAAGGAAAACCCCTATCCTCTAATAAAATAGCATTTTTCTTCTCCTTCTGTGTGATTGTAGGTTTTAGGTTGAAGATCAATTGGAAAGCAAAAGTTGGCAAAGTTGTCACCTTTCTTGCAAGAACACAAAAATTGAGCTACAAAATTTGTTTTTGAGTTTCTGACAGTGCCCCACTAGGATCTAGGAGTGCAAACATTAAAGAATAGAACCTAGAAATTGATTTTCTAGAACCCTAGCCAGGACCCATTTGCCATTGGGCGAATGATTCCTTAGTGAGGCCTGAAAAAGCACTGTTTGCAATAGGTACACAACATTTGACCCTCTTAAAACGTGCCTTTTGATTGGTATATCAGTTAGGTTTAATTTATGATTATCAATTACACATTATAACCCTCATAATTGAATCAAACACTAGTGAAATTTGGTTTATCATCTTGTTAATTCATTTTGGTGAGCCTATTTTTCTATGTTTCAATAGTACATCATTTTTTCTTTATCGTTCTCATCCTGTTGTGCTAATAAAGCACCTAGAGTTGTTGAAGTTTTTGATATGTATAGGATCAATGATTTTTCTGATAGAGGAGGCATCAAAATAGAAGGTGACACCAAATATTCCTTAATCTACTAAAAATATTGTTGGCACTTCTCTTCCTATTTAAAGGAAACATATTTGTGAAGAAGATGTGTAAAAGGATGAAACTTGTTAACTAACTAAGCTATGAATCTTCGGATTGACTGAAGTTTACCTTGTAGGCTACAAATTTTTTTCAATGTCTTTGTTGGAGGCATTTCCATAATGGCCTTAATTGTAGTAGGATCCACTTTCATACCTCTTCGGGATACAATGTACCCTAGTAGCTTTCTTGATGTAACACTAAAAGCACATTTCTTCGGATTGAGGTGTACCTTATATTTTTCTAACCTATCAAATATATGTGTTAGGACATCTAGGTGACCTTGTATTGTTCTTGATTTTTATAGATCATCTACATAATCCTCTATGGTGATGTGAAAAATGTCATGAAAGATAGTGGTCATCACCCTTTGATAGGTAGCTCTAACGTTTCTAAGCCTAAATGACATGACATTCCAATAATAAGTTCCCCATGGACAAGTGAAGGAAGTCTTGTGTTGGTCTTCTAGAGATATTTTAATTTGATTGTATCCTAAAAAACCATCCATGAGGGAGAGGATTTTGTGACCTATTGTTAAATCCACTATGATGTCTATGTTTGCCAAGGGAAATTCATCCTTCAGAAAAACCTTGTTGAGATCTCTAAATCTAGTACAAATCCTTATGCCCCCAGTGGGCTTAGAAACCGATATAAGATTGGATACCCATTCAGGATAATATATCGATGTAATAAAACCAACACATAGGAGTTTTTATAGCTTCACCTAAACCAAAAGTTCTATTTGCGGATGCATTTTGTGAAGCTTCTATTTCAATGGTTTTAATCCTAAAAAAACTATCAAGTGATGCACAACTAAGGATGGATCTAATCCAAACATGTCGGTGTAGGACCAAATGAAGTTGATCATACAGTTTTTCAAGAAAGATGTGAAATTATTCTTCTCTTCAGTGTCCAAAGAAGTTGCATAGAATATGATCTTAGGTGAATATCATGTTCCCACATTTATATTCTTAGAGTCTTATACTAGAACTGTTGATTTCTCTTGGTATTGAGCGTTAGTTGGGAGATTGAATCCTCCATCTTTGGGTGCCTCAAAGAGGTTTTCACCCTTAGATACATCCTTTATTTTTATTTTTTTCATGATCTGATAGCACCACATTGTGGTTTCCACTAGGGGATCTCTTTTTTAGTTTTAAATTTTTAATTTTGTGGCTGAAGGATTGAATCTCACCTCCAAAGTATGATCCTTCACCAAGTTCTATGTCAAAGTCTTCCATATGATCTCTAGGTGGAATGTCATATCTTAGTCCCATAAACTCAACAATAGCTTCGTCATTTTGGAATATGTCTAAAACCGATGCTCGTTGTTGGTCCCAGTCAATTAGTTGAGGATAGACAAGTTGAATCTAATATTTTTTGGATGGCTAGTCAAAATGAAAGGGTAGCGATTGTATTAATAAAATTGTTCTTGAATGGTTCGGTGATGTACATGAAAGAGTGTTTTATGGAATCATCATCATCAAATGTATTAACAACAAGAGAGGAAGGACCTTCCTCACAAATGGTATTTTTAGTGTTAGGAGTAACATTTTCCAAAAAACCACATCCTAGTCCTTGATTCTTCTTACACTTTTACAAGATAATAGGTTCTCTCATACCTTTCTCACATATACCAAGGCCACCTTTTCTTTTGAATCCCATGTTTTTGATAAGCTGAAAACATTCGTTGTTGTGATCAAAAGAGATAGGTTTTGGTTCTTCATCTTCTTCTTCTTTCTTGTATAAACAAGTAGAAACATCCTCTTTGCCTATGAATTCCTTGATCAAATATCCCCATTTATTAAAAGATGTGTTTTTGAATTCAATGATAGTAGTATTATCTTCCTTAATTTATTGTGGTTTCCCTTATGATCTTGGAGATAACAAAAATTTTCCAACACAAATGGATTGTTTGAGATGATAATCCCCACAATTGTTGTCTAGTACTTAGATATTGAGATCATATTTAGGTTGGTTTGTTGAAGATAATGCAGCAAGGGAAGATGAGGCTTGATATGATGAGGATAAAGATGCTAGATCAACATAAGAAAATGAGGATAAGGAGATACCATTTCTAGGAACTTGGAAGATCTTTAAGTATTTTTCTTCTAAGTTCTTGCAATATTGGAAAGGTTTTGGATCAACATAAATGGTGATATCTTCATCATTGTAGGGTAATTTAAAGCATTGGTGATAGGTTAAAGAGATAACTTGCATTGCATGAATCCAAGGGCATACCAAGAGAAGGTTATATGGTAGTTCAAGATCCAATACTTGACAGGTTGTTACTGCTATTCCCGGTCCCTCTTGAATGAGAAGTCTAATAGTACCTTCATAATCTCTCTCATTATCATCATAGGCCCTGATGGTAATGCTTTTTTTTCACTAATCTCATCATAATATCCTATCTATTTTACAAGTTTCACAATACAAATGTTTAAGCCTATGCCACTATTTATAAATACTCTCTTGATTTTATGTTTATGTATACAAACTTCTAGGTATAAAGCTTGATTATGATATATGTGTAAGGGAATATCTCTTTTAGAGAATACAAGATGAGGAGTAGAAGAAATATTCCCTATCCTAGCTTGAAACTATTCCATGTTAATGTCATTAGGTATGGAAGACTACTATGGCTTTAAATCCAAATCGTGTTTATGTTTCAGGGATATTTTATGAAGTTCAAGAATAGATATCTATGTGGGATTCTTTTTTAGATGGTCAATAAGATTATACTCAACTTGTGAAGGCTTAGGGAAATCTTTAGATTATAGTGGGACTCCTTGGATTGTAAATTTTCATCGTTGTGTAGTGACATTACACTCACAATTTTTAATGACTACAATTACGACTACAATGTGATGATTGGCTTCATAAGTAGCACCCACTATATTATCCTAGGAGTATGTGACTTTGTTAAAATACCATCCTTTTCCTTTGTCATTCCCTTTAGCATGGTCAAGGATTTGATCCTTATAAATTCCCATCATTGTTACCAGATGTTCCAAGACAATGTTCAATGTCGACTTCTCCCTTGTTGATTAGATCTTGTATGATATTCTTTAGTTTCATGCAATTATTGGTTTTTGTCCTTTAGTTCTATGAAATTCACAATGGCCATTCTCACTATAGAGGAAGGTTTAAATTGTAGTTCATCATAATTTTTTTTCTCAGGTAATTTGATAAGGTTTGATTGAAGCAATTTATGTAAGACCACTTCAATAAGTTCTCCTAAAGGAGTGTATATCCATCAAGTGGTTGATTGAAGGGATTGTTAAGTCTTGGTGGTCCTCTTAGAGGATTTTGATTTTGATTGGTTAGTTGATTTCTTGGAGGATTATTTGGTTATTGTTTTAAACATTGTTTTTGAGGATTGTTAGATGGAGGTTGTATGTTTTGCATGAATTTAGCATCCACTACTCCATCATTGGTATCTTTTTTGTTCTTTTCCCATAGATGTGGCTTACCATTTGAGCTAGAAGGTTGGTTTCTATTGTTGTACATCTTGATAAGTACTTTTTCAATATGGGCCTTATTAATAGTTATGCCTTTTTTAATGATGTCATCAAATGTGTTGGGACATAGCATGGTCATTTGGAAGCTCAAATCGGTGTTTAGATTTCCAATGAAGATGTCAACAAGTTGTTTTTTAGGGATGAGACATTTTCATTTACTTGCTTTATGTCACCATCATTGCAAGAAGAAAGAAAAAGTCTTTCCTTGTTTTTTTTACCTAGTACAAATCAGTCATAATGATGTTATGTTTTATGTTATATGAGAAGTGATTGATGATTTTTTTGATAGTTTGTTGAATATTTTAATTCCAGGAGGTAAATGAGAAAACCATTCTATAGATTTCCCACCAAGGCTTCTTGGAAAGAGTCTCATCAAGTGAAACAGTGTTGGCTACCTCCATCCAAACCATGAAAAACTCTCATATCTGTTCAATAGGATCATAGGAATGTTTTGATCATATGGATAGGGAAAAATGTTTGCTAAGGCATATATGTTCTTAGTCTACATCTGAGTTGTATGTCTGCTATCTTTTGATTGAGGTTTTGGATTTGTAATGCTAACTCATTGCCTTGATTGTTTTGGGGAGGACTAGGTAGATTATAGTTGTAAGATGAGTTTCAAGTTTGCATTGGACCTTTAGGGGCATGCATTGATATTAAAGAAAAAAATTTGGATTCTAAGGGTTGATATTTTGATGTTGAAGGTTAAAATTTTGATGTTGAGGTATAAGGTTTTGGTGTCGAGGGTTAAAATTTTGATGTTGAGGGTTTACATTTTGATGTTGATGTAACACTCAAAACCTTATAACAAGGAATTTACTTAGAATTTTAATCTTAAAGTAAAATGTACTCATTTCATAAAAATAGGACATAAAATTTTCCTTTCAATAATTGAAATTGCAATTGCATATATATGTTATCATAAGCATAAAATAATAAATTCATTTCACTTTTCAAAATGAAAAGAATAAACAACTTTTCCTTTTTACTTTTTCCACATGAATGATTTCAAATAAATAACATGAACATTTAATATTTAAGAAACAAAGCCAGAGATCCATGTTTGAATACTTCATTTCTTTCTCAAAAGACTTAGCATGTCATCTAGAAGAGGAAAAGCATCACCCAGGTGCTTTACCTCCAACCACGGTTCAACGATACCCCACACACCTTCCTAATTGGAAGTGGCCTTTCCCTTCAACAAAGGGAATAGTTATGAACCCTCTAGTAATTGTCATCGGAGCTTTGGTATTGTGCCCTACTTAACCAATACTGTAAAACAACTATGAAGACCTTCCAACTATGAATGAAAACTTTGATTACATTAATTATTCAAAATATAGTGAACCAACATCTTGTGCAAGAAAATACTATTGCACTCACTTTGGCCAAATTATTTGTAATATATATAATCACTACTTTCTTAGAGTAATTTGTTCATTCACCCACCCTAATCAACTTGGAGAACTAAATATGACCTATGGTTAAAACATACTATTGACCATTGGTTAACATTCCATACATATTTTCATTTAAGAAGTGATTCCTTTATCTATGTCATACTCCTAGACACCTGTCAATCTCAAGCATAATACTGCTCCTTGATTACCATCCATCTTGAGTATAGTACTACCCCTAGACACTTGCTAATCTCGAGCATAGTATTGATCCCTGTCAAGACATAATTCATCTAGATTGGTTAAGTATTCCTGACTTTAGAACACCCATATTACATTCACATAATGTCTTGGACCTTGGAAACTACCTCATGTTCAATTTTCTTTCTTACTAAGTCAATAAATGATTTGATTGGTTATGCTTCACTAACCTTGAATACCCAATTTACATTCTCATAACTTCTTGGGACTTGGAAACTACCACTTATTCAAGTCCTTTGTATTAACCATGAGAGTACATGATCTCCCATTCTAAGCACAAGTAGTTGATACAGATGTCATACTTGGTCACAAACTAAAAGTATTGACAAAATGATCAACATATATAAATAACAAATTTTAATCTTAAATTGAAGATTCCTTCTTCATATAATAGTCTCATATGTCCAATGTTTAGTTTTACTATATGATCCTTTCTTAGAATGTGAAGATTCACTAACTAAACAACTCATCTTGGTTGTTAAGAATTTCAAACTTGAACAATCGATTTACTTTCACGTAACTAGACCTAGGTCTTAGCTACAACCACTTGTTTGAATCTTTACCATAACCCCTGAGAGCAACTACTCTTGAGATATAATCATTAATAAAATCTTGGCCTATCTGGTCATAATATGGTTTATTGATTACATATACTAATTCCCCATAGTGATGGTTATTTTTCCTTGAAGAATATAACTTTCTTTAGGTTTTAGACTATCTTGGTAAAAACTGTAGTCTTGTTTACTAAGGATAAATTCAATTGTAGACCAATTGGTTCTACTATCATAAGACTTATATTCATAAGTGCATACCCACTAAGGTGGTAAAAATAACTAGATTGATATAGCATCATGGGCATTAGATTCCCCTGTTATGTTCTTGTAACATCTAGGGTCTAGGCTACTGCCTATCATAACCCATAATGTATGCTATTCACTTACTCTTAGGCTTTTTAGATAGATAATGATGATACTATTCCACCATCTTGATATACACATGGCCATTTAGATAATATTGACATTATGTCATACAGACATGGAAATATCATTATTTGAGCTACATAGAGGATTACTTTCTCTTACATTTTAAACTCCCATTAATAAGTCATAAGGTTGGGTTCTCAATTCATCATAAGAGATGATGGGGTTTATGTTATGTAGTAAAATCAAGATTTTGAGCAACTAAGTCATGTGCACTACCCACAAATTTGTATTACTCAAGCAACATAACACCCTATTTATTGTCATTTAACTCTTTTAAGAAAATAAACAATAAAGCTTGCTATTCCCTTGGCAATCAAATCATATTCTCTATTATGATCTCATATATATTTTACTATATTTGAAATACGCGAAAGTATCTTTTCACTCATATTTTTAGAGAGATCAATACTAAATATCATTAGTCTCGTATTTTCAAACTATATATGCTCATTCTCTTATACATTCATAAGAACCTATTTCTTTTATCATACTTCACATTCTTATTACAAGCTCTTTTATAGAAAATAATAGGTTTAAAAACAAATAGAACATGCCTATAAATTCCCTATTGATTGAAACAAGCTTCCTCTTGAGTCATCTGTTAGAAACCAAGATAAGATTTGCAAACTAGAATGTCCTTCCACAGAAGAGAAAAATAGAAAAAGTAGAGAGGTTGCAAAAGGATGTGCAACATAATATTATTCAGGAATTGATAATTACAAGATAATGATTTGCTTTATAAAAGCAAAGATGCATAACCCTAATCTTATCTTGAGCAACAAGATAGCTCAATAAGATAAAGATGAAAATAATAAACCTAGGAATTAAATAATACCTAAGTAAAGTTATGCAAGTGTAATTAAATATTAATTACACTAACATCATCTTGCTTTCCAATGCACTATCCTCCACTTTCAGTACAACTATCAACTTGCTTGCAAGAGTTTATCAAAACTCTACTATGTTGTTATTGTAGACACTGAGAAATGTCCTAATTGATGTCATACACTAGAATTAGATTTACTAACATTGTTTCCTCTTTATCCATCCTCTTTTTGCTTAATTGATTTAATTAGCCTAGCTAATTAATTACTTTCATCATTTTCATCTATTTGGCCTAATTAATTAAATTGGGTTAATTTACCTCTTTTCACACTAACACTTCAATTAATTAGATTAAATAGATCAAAATATTTAATTTAATCTCCTAATTCATCCTATTTAGCTAAGTAACCTTATCTTATTTAATTAAATATCATATCATTTCCCCTCCCCTATTTATTAAATCATCCAATTTAATAAATATCTTCTAATATCTTCTAATTCCCTAATTGCATAAATTAAACCTTGTTTAATTAAACATTAAACTAATTACTCCTCTAATCAAAAGAAATATTCCCATGGAATATTCTTTATCCTTTTTGCACAATTAAAACTTTATTTTAATTTGTAAAATCATCTTTTTCCTCACCCTAAAGGAATATTCTAAGGAATATTCCCTCTCCTCCAATCAACTCACATAGCTTCCCATGCAAGTTAGCCCTTTAACCTCTTACGCAAGTTACCTTTGACCTATGTGAGTAGGTCAAAAGTGTGCTTGTTTGAGGTAATTGTGAGACTTTGATTAATCTTCATCTGGCATTCTCATTCGTTGATGAGAATCCATGATCCATGTCTCTCATTTCCTTCATCTTGAACTGTTGATTAATCTTTTGGATCTCAACCATCCATTCTTCATTTGCTCTCCTATAAATAGATCACTATTTGGAGAAAAATGGATCCATCTTTTATAACAAACTTATGTTGTTAAATTTACTCACATCCATACTCTCAATTTGCATACATTTAGCTTATTTTCAATTTTTTTTAGTTGCATAATAGCTTCAAGCTTTCATTAAGGGCTTCCATGCATCCATCTTAGTTTGTAAATAAATTAGGGTTTTCATATTTTAGCTCATTTTTAGCTTAGATTAGCTTAGCAATTGCACAATTGGATCATTTATAGCATAAAATCATGGTAACTTAGATTGCATCATGTTCATTTTGTGCATAATTTAGGTTTTTCATACACCAAACACCATGGTTTCACTAATTCTCTTCAATAGAATCGATTGAGACAAACTCACTATCACAGGATTGGGAAAGGGTCGTTGATCCATATCAATGCAACACCAATTCCACAACAAGATAAAGTTTCAATAGATTACTGTAGATGTTTTCTTTAAAGCTTTCATAAATTTAACATGTTAGGTTTTTTGATAAAATGTTTACTTTCAATTTTGATTGATTGATCTTGTTGAGATTCAAGTATTGGTGGCTCCATTATGCCTCGATTCTTTATGGATGACTTGTAATTCAGCCCATAATAGGTATTTGACATTGACATTCTGGTGCTAGAAGGAGGGAAAACAAATTGTTTAACCATTTTTTTAGCTTGAAATCCATGTTCATGTTGTTTTGCAGGTTGAAGCAACCCTCAAATCATAAAAAGCGACGCTATCTCAATAGCGTTGCCATATAGCGACACTCGGGCAATTTAATATTAGCAACACATATTTAATTGGCCGATGCATATTTAATATAGAAATTTAATATAGTGACACATATTTAAATTTGAAGTATCATGCATCGAAAACGGTGATTCTCACCTTCACTAGACCTACACTTTTAAAGTTGAAATCATGATGCATTCATTTATAGCGACGCCCATTAAAACAACGATGCAATCATGCTCAATGGTCCTTCTATAGATCGACTCTAAAATTCACCAGAGTAATGCCCAACTTTCAAATTGTGACACCATCATGTGCAACAATGCTCAACCAGGGTATGAAACTTCACGTTTGTTTTTTGACATGTGACTTAATTTCCTTTTGATTATTTTGTCACTAATTGATGTATGACTATGTTTTCATTGTTAGACTAATAGGGTATTGCAAGTTTTAAGGCATGGAGCGAAATTGAAGACCTTCTCTTCTATCTAAACATTCTATAATTGTAACTAGTGTTCAATGCTTTGGGGCAATTATAACCCAATTTCATGCTTTTTTACTTTCAGTTTTAGGTAACGCACTAGTTTTCCATTAGTTTTAAAATGAAATTCAAAGTTGGATAAAATGAACCCTCACATCACATCTTTCAATTGGGCTTAAAATTGAACAAGGAAAACTCATCTTTCAATTGGTTCTCTAAAAAGAACTCATCGTTGCTTTGAGGCTTAAAACAAACTTGTGCTTTAATTGTCTTGGAATTTTCTTTGCAATTTGTGTCATTTCAATGTGTATGCAGTTCTCTCGCACTTCATGGCAATATTGAGAATCAAAAGCATTTTAGTGACACTAGTTGTCTAAAAATTTACCTCCATCTTTCAATTTGGGTTTAAAATTGAACAACCATGCTAGTGTGAGAAAAGGCATAGCGTGTGTTCTCTCTTTGTGCATGCGAACAAAGATGATCAAACTACGGATGTACTTGCTCTTTTTCACCTTTAGAGGGCTTGCCTTGGTGGGAAAAATTACTCACCCCAAGGGAACGACCCAAGCAGTAACGAGCGTAAGCGAAGCTCTTCTAAACTGCTATATAAATTTGTGGTTTTGATGAAAATCTTAATCAATGGGTAGCGATGAATGATAGCTCTCCCCTAGTATCTTTATGATGTGTAAAGCCCTTGTTCTAAGGGTTGGTAGACCTCTCACAAGGATTTTATCATTGTACCTCCTAAATTGGATGCCCTTATTATGAACCTTTGTGTAGTAGCCAAAAATCCCTAATATTTGTTGATGTTAGGAGGTCGAACCTTCGAAGCCATCTCACATATTTGCAGTTCTTAGTAGAGATGAAAAGTTTTTCATGGGAGATTAATGAGAACTTGAAGCTTGGATGACCTGTAGAAGTGAGTGTTGTGGAGGGGAGCCAGTATGGTCAAGCTTTTAATCATCCACTATGAACAAGCACAATTGGAGAAATCCAAGTGGGAATACAACAAATATAGCCATTTCTATCCTAGGGTTGTAATGCTTGTGAGTTAGTTTAATAGTTTGCTTTATTTCAAAATGACCCAAAAACAAACATTCACTATCCAAAATTTCAAACACATTGGCTCAAATATGGGCTTCTTGAGTTAGCCTTGATATTACTGCTTTTCCTAAGGATTTATCCTTAGTGATTTCTAAATATCTTGCAATTAATCTCAAACCCATATTTACCAAAGAAAAAATAGAAATTGTGGCTTTAACCTCATGATTTTTATGAAATGGAAATTGTGAAAGTTATGATGTTTTTGACATAAACATCTAGTTTGGAAACATAATCAAGACAAGTTTTTGTGGTAAAATCAATTCACCTAAGCAAAGATAAATTGACAAATGAACCCCACATGACTATTTGGAGACCGATTGCTCCTGTTGAACAACCTAATCTTCTAGGTGCTATAATTTAGCCAAAATTTGATCTCATAAATGGTGAACAAATAGATCTCATTAGCAATTTGAGAACCTTCATTTTTGAAAACAAGGAAACAAACTCATAGTGGAGAAACGCAACAACCATTTTAGAAAAAGTAGAGAAACATGTTGATATTGAGGCTGGAAAGCCCCTATTACCACCACCTGTGTGGAAATAAATATCTTCCTCTCTTCCATACACTTAAATTGTTTTCCCATGATCTTATGAAAAATTAGGTTTCCTAAGCCAAAGTCTACCGGTCCTCATTTTAGACTTAGGCATCTCACTCCAAAAGCTCTTAAAAAACACCTTCGAGTAGTTCACAAAAACAAAAACAAGTTGGTAGAAAACTTCTATAAACACGCTTCAAGGTATAGTCCAGAATTGTTTGCATTCTTTTGGAGTCAAAATCCTGGTCTTTTTCATGATACTCAACTCCTCTATATGATTCATAAAGTAGTTAATCTTTGTAGAGGAAAATCACCAGCATTCCCCTTCAGATGTAGGAATCATAGAATAAAGTATAGTCAAAAGTGGGCATCCATATTCTGCCGCAACCGTTACACTTTGTTGAGAAAATTTTATGCCCAAGCTAGAGAGCCCAAATAGGTTTGAACATTCCCATATGTCCTCTCATTTTCTAGGATTTTAACATTTTAGAGGTCTAGCATCATTCTCACTACCATGGTTTTGTCAAAACAAAAGGTTCCCTTTAGGTCAATATTGGGTCAATATTGGGTCCAACATTTCACTCACCCCTTCATCACATTTCATTTTTCACCTCATCTATCTTTGCAAAATTTCAAATACACTAACACTTTGGGACTTAAAACATCAAACCAACTTGATACCTTAGCAATTTTGTATGTGAAATGTATCCTTTTCCATGCATTTAGTTGAGATAGTTATCATCTATGAACTAGTTTATCTTGAAGGTCACAAGTCTACCATAAATATTTCTAATTTCATTATCATCCTTTATTCCAACATCACAACATCAAACTTAAGTCAAAAAGTGTTGTCCCAAATCACTTGCAAAGATCACTTCCCACAACACCCATGTTTTCATCCCACATTTTCATCATTGCTTCCAAAAGACTTAGAGCTTCCCTTTTACCTATGTTTCATTCAACTAGAGAGTTCAAACATTACAAAACTCAACACAACTCTCCCATAGCTGACACCAATTTATGGTAAAGATGAGATCACAACACAAGAGAATCATGGAAAAAGAAAAATTTACATTTACCTCAAATGATCGAAATCCTTTAGAATTTGATCCTAGAAGTCATGTTACACCATCACAACATACATCATCTCCTTAAAGACATATGAAATCAAAGACATCATAGACAACCCATTTGAACTTAGTATGGAAGAACTTTTATAACATCAAATTTTTCAAAGTGTAGCTCTTATCTCTCCAATGTTTGTAGCACCAAGTTTCACACAGGATTTCACAACTCCATCAAAAGGGCTAAGTCAAACTTACATACCTAGTCTTGCAACTAGTCTTGCTAAAGACTTTGGTCACACCTTACCATTTGAAAGTAATACACTTGTGGGTACCCTTGAAACTAATCCTCCACCTCCCACTACCATTTGGACACCTACCTTTGGTGCTCCTCCAGTTCTCGAGGATCCAAAACAGCTACACTACTTGAACTTCACTATTCCACCACCAGTTTGACATTTTGGGGACAACCTTCTTCATCCACACCTGTGAGTACCAAAAGTATGCCTATCATTACACAGAGTGGTATAGACCAAAAATCTCACAACACACTAGGGAATGTCAATACCATGTCACAGAATCAAAGAATTTAATGTTATGTTAATACAGAGGGAGAGGAAGTTTTGTTGAACATATCAAAGAATTTAATGTTATGTGCATGGAAGTGGCTTACAACGATTCATATCTGATGCACCTATTTCCTAAAAGTTTAACAAGTATTGCTATGGATTGGTTTTCTCATTTTCCTCTTGGTATTAAAAATTTTCAAGAAATCACTAACAAATTCATCGATCACTTCTCCTTCGATCTTGACATGGACATTAGTCTAGAGATTTGTACACTTTCAAACAAAATCTAGGAGAAACCTTCATAAATTTCTTATAACGATGGAGACAAAGAGCTAGTAAAATCAAGTGGCCTCTTCCTAATGAACAACAAGTGGGAATCATCATAGCCAACCTTGATCCAAATCCATCATTCCACTTGAAAATGCAATGCATCATATCCTATGATGAGCTTGTTCCAAGAGCCCTTAACATTGAAAGAGCCTTAATCTCATAAGGAAATACTCAAGCTTACAAAGACAACCATCCTTCAACCAGTTCAAATGACAAACCTCATGTATGGGCGAAGAACAAAAACATAACAAACAATGGTGTAGTAGATGCTAAGGTCATCCTCAGTGCTCCTAGACCCAACAACAATCAAATTGCTAACATTCAACCAATTGTGCAAAAAATGGTACCACCTCAGAACAATCAAATCAATAACACTAACATGCAACCAAGGAAAACCGATAATAGGAACAACTATCCCAAACACAAGTACACATAGTTATCAGAACCTATCGAGATAATCATGAAGAAATTGGTAGAGTCAAATTTGATAACACTTCCTAACTTTGAAAACTACCAAGAACCACAAGAAAAACCATCTTGGTGCGATGAGCGTGACCTCTATGACTTTCATAAAATCAAAGGACATAAAACAACAAAATGCATGAAGCTTAAGAATATCATCCAAGATCTCATAGAGAAGGACATCATATCTGTTGAGGTAAGCTGGAAACCAGGATCTTAAGATATACAAGACCCCTATGCTTGATCATAACAAAGCTAACAATAATGGAAAAGCTAAGGATTACAAAAATGTTCAACATACCTATTCCAATGTAGTTTCCTTTTATGATAGCATAATCACTATTTTCACCATCAAGGGAGCTAGTATGGAATGTGGAGTCACCACATGACGTGGAAAAATAACTGTTCAAGGAGCTGCCCCAGCCCAATCTAGGACACAACCTACTTTGCCTATATCTAATCCTAGCAAGTACAATCTTGTAGATCAGCTTAAACAGACCCCTGCTTAAATATCAATTTTGGAACTCCTGTAATTATCTCTTGCACATAGGGAAACACTGGAAAAATCCTTGTCTGAGTCATCTGTTCCTGAGAACATTGATAGCGATTAGTTTCAAGCTATGGTAGGGCATATCACCAACAATCTTCTCACCTTCTCTGAGCAATATTTACCATCACAACCATCTCATAAACATGATTTACAACTTGAGGTTTTCATCCATAAAAAAAAGGTCAAAAGAGTCTTGGTAGATGGAGGCACTGGTCTAAATACTTGCACCCTGCAATTGATCAAGCATCTAGGCTATTCAGAAGATACTATTGAGAAGACAAAGAGTACCACCATCAGAGCATATGACGGCTAGGAATGGGTATCATAAGGAATCATAGCACTCCCGATCAAGTAGGACCTCTTATTGCAGAAACTACATGCCAAGTACATGATCTTGATCTTCCATATAACATACTACTTGGTTGACCTTGGATCCATGCTTTGAAAGTCGTAGCCTCAACCTATTATCAGTGTGTGAATTTTCCTTTTGAGGGTAGATAAATCACTATCCATGGAGATCTTGAGCCTTTCTACTGCTAGAAGAGCCTTGAAGCCAAGTTTTATAAGATCCCCCAAATACCCAAAAATGATGGACCTACACCATTAAGCTCATTTTTTGACCCATCATCTCTAGCCTCTACCTCAACATCCCAAGTACAAATTGTGAAAAGCATACCCGATGTCAAAGTAGTAATCAAAGATGATTCTTGTGGAAGCTAAAAATTATTGAAAGATACCTTTGTCTTAGGAGGGTTGCCTATTTATCCTCAAACTCATGGGAAACCAACATCTAGCACCAAAGAAATAGAAACAATCAAGATGGTAGCTACTACCTTCACTAAGTGGGGAACCCTGAATCAAGAAGACATCAATGGGCAAGATATCTCTAAAATCCTCTATCAAGATGACCAACCTATTCATGTTCTTCCCATGGAAGATTACAACAAAGGTCTAAAACTAGTGAAAAATTAGGGATATAACAAGAATGAGAAGCTAGGAAAAAATGAAAATGGTTTACTAGAACCCATCGTTCCTGAGAAATGACTAAAAAATCTTTTCTTAGGTTGTACTACTAGCAAGGTCACACTTATTGGAAAAGGTATTGTTGCTAAACAAGTTGAGGCTTCTTCTTGCTCACCTACATTGTATGATACTACCTTAGATGAATTTACCCTTGATGTCGCTGACCTATTTGAGAACAACACCCTTTTCTTGAAATTCATAGCAACCTTTATCTCAAACAACCAACCAACTGAAATACGCCTAGTATACCCGCTCATTGATGTGGACCAACGAGGACCACCGGTTCTAGATTTATTTGAAAATGATTAAGCAATATCATAATTCATGGGACTTCGAGACAACTTATCATGGGAAAATCACAAAGCAGGATTTGACATAGAGCTTGATAGGGGGCATACTATGGGGAGACGATTGAATTCTTCAGTCACAAAATAAATAAAATGCAACTAACTTGCAGATCCTTGAGTGAACTAGTTGAGATTGATATCATCTGTGAACTAGTTTATCTTGAAGGTCACAAATCTACCCTAAATATTTCTAGGTTGATTATCATCCTTTATTCCAACATCACACCATCAAACTTAAGTCAAAAAGTGTTGTCCCAAATCACTTGCAAAGATCACTTCCCACATCACCCATCTTTTCATCCCACATTTTCATCATTGCTTCCAAAAGACTTAGAGCATCCATTTTACCTAGGTTTCATTCAACTAGCGAGTTCAAACATTACAAAACTCAACACAACTCTCCCATAGTTGACACCAAATTTATGGTAAAGATGAGATCACAACACAAGAGAATCATGGAAAAAGAAAAAGTTACATTTACCTCAAATGATCCAAATCCTTTAGAATTTGATCCTAGAAGTCATGTTACACCATCAAAACAACCATCATCTCTTTCAGGACCATATGAAATTGAAGACATCACGAACAACCCATTTGAGCTCACTAGGGAAGAACTTTTAGAACATCAAATTTTTGAAAGTGTAGCTCCCATCTCTCAAATGTTTGTAGCATAGAGTTTCACATGGGATTTCATAACTCCATCACAAGGGATAAGTCAAACTTACATACCTAGTCTTGCAACTAGTCTTGCTAAATATTTTGGTCATACCTTACCATTTGAAAGTAATACACTTGTGGGTACTCTTGAAACAAATCCTCCACCTTGCACTACCATTTGAACACCTACCTTTGGTGCTCCTCCCATTCTTGAGGATCCAAAATAGCTACACACTCTGCTTGAACTTCACTATTTTACCACCACTTTGACATTTTGGGGACAACCTTCTTCATCCACACCTATGAGTACCACAAGTATGCCTACCATTACGTAAAGTAGTATAGACCAAAAATCTCACAACACACTAGGGAATGTTAATACCATATCACATAATCAACCCTCAATGCGAATGGGGACATCCTTATCCAAGCCTCTGGTGGGTTCATCCATTCTATCTACCATTATCACATCATCTCCTATCCATCCACCACAAAGAAATCCCTTGGTTACAAACTCTATCAATCCTGCAAGTACCTTGATCATGAATCCTTTATTTACATCTTCTGCACAAGGCAATCCTCAAAATATAGGACAAGGGAATCTTTTCAATCAATGGAATCAAGGTCCTAGTGTGTCATTTCCATTACATTTCCATTACAAAATTTAATGACATCATCTTTTTCAAAAGCTCCTTTTTCTATGCCAAATCAACTAGGACCTCAAACATACATTTCCCCACCTCATTCTACTATACTACAAGGAATGTTAAACCAAGGGAATCCTCCACCTTTCACTACCAAATCAACTAATCACTCAAAAAATCAATGTACCTAATCCTTCATCGATGTCTCAACAACCACTTGATCCCACATTGCAAGAACATGCCCTAGCCTTACCGCAAGCACAAAAAACTTAACAACAAGTCATACAACAAAAGCAACAACAATAAGCAGCTTTAGCACAACAACAATAGTAATCACAACAAGTAGCCTTAGCATCTCAACAAACATCCTTAGCACAACAACAACAACTCATCAAGAAACCTTAGCACAACGACAACATCAAGCTCAACAAGCAGCCTTAGCACAACATCAACAACAACAAGTGGCTATTTCCCAACAAGCTCAAAAAGCAGCTTTAGCAACACAACAAGTAGCTTTATTAGCACAACAACAATAGTAGGCCCAACAACAAGCCCTAGTGGCACAACAACAACAACAAGCTCAACATCAAACCTTACTAGCTCAACAATACACCCAACAACAACAACAAGGATCCTATTTTCCTCATACAAACATCATCAATCCAAACACATCAGGGACATATTCATCACTTTCACAAAATATCACACCTTCATACACCCCATAAAATTCATCTATCATCCCATCATATGTTCCTCCACCCAATCCGTAAGATGATCTCACATCATAATTGAAAGCAATCTCACAAGAAATGTAGGACGTTCACATGGGAAAGACAAAGAAACCTCATACACAAAATTTATGTCCTTACCCATTTGATTGAAACATAGCAATGATACCATTCCCTCCAGGTTTTGAAATCCAAAAGTTTGACAAATACAGAGGGAGAGGAAGTTATGATGACCATATCAAAGAATTTAATGTTATGTGCATAGAAGTGGCTTACAACAATTCATATCTAATGCACCTCTTTCCTCAAAGTTTCACAGGTACTGCTATGGATTGGTTTTCTCATGTTCCTCCTAGTATCAAAAATTTTCAAGAAATCACTGAAAAATTCATTGATCACTTCTCCTTCAATCTTGACATGGACGTTAGTCTAGAAGATTTGTACACTCTCAAACAAAATCCAGGAGAAACCTTCACAAATTTTACTACAACAATGGAGACAAAGAGCTAGTAAAAGCAAGTGGCCTCTTCCTAACGAACAACAAGTGGGAATCATCATAGCCAACCTTGATCCAAATCTATCATTCCACTTGAAAATGCAATGTATCATATCCTATGACGAGCTTTTTCCAAGAGCCCTTAAAATTTAAAGAGCTTTAATCTGATAAGGAAATACTCAAGCTTACAAAGAGAATTGTCCTTCAACCAGTTCAAATGAGAAACCTTGTGTATGGGCTAAGAACAAAAATGTAACAAACAATGGTGAAGTAAACACTAAGGTCATACTCAATGCTCCTGGACCCAACAACAATCAAATTGCTAACATCCAACCAACTGTGCAACAAATGGTACCACCTCAAAAAAATTAGATCAATAACACCAACATGCAACCAAAGTAAACCGATAACAGGAACAATTATCCCAAACACAAGTACACATAGTTATCAGAACCTATTGAGACAATAATGAAGAAATTGGTAGAGTCAAATTTGATAACACTTCCTAACTTTGAAAACTATCGAGAGCCACAAGAAAATGCATCCTAGTACAATGAGCGTGATCTCTATGACTTTCATAAAATCAAAGGACATAAAATAGAAAACTACATGAAGCTTAAGAACATCATCCAAGATCTCATAGAGAACAACACCATATTTGTTGAGGTACTAGCTGGAAACTATGATCTCAAGCTATACAAGACCCCTATGCTTGATCATAACAAAGCTAACAATAATGGAAAAGCTAAGGATTACAACAATGTTCAACATACCTATTCCAATGTAGTTTCCTCCTATGATAGTGTTATAAGTGTTTTCACCATCAAGGGAGATAGTACGGAATGTGGAGTCATCGCACGATGTGGCAAAATAACCATTCACTACCCTAGCTCAGTCTAGGACACAACCTACTTTTCCTGCATCCAATCCTAGCAAGTACAATCTTGTAGATCAACTTAAATAAACCCCTGATCAAATATCAATTTTGGAACTCCTAAAATTATCTCTTTTACACAGGTAAATTTTGGAAAAATCCTTGTCTGAGTCATTTGTTCCTGAGAACATTGATACCGATCAATTTCAAGCTATGGTAGAGCATATCACTAGCCATCTTCTCACCTTCTTCGAGCAAGATTTACCATCACAACCATATCATAACTGTGCTTTACACCTTGAGGTTTTCATCCATAAAAAAAAGTCAAGAGAGTCTTGGTAGATGGAGGCGTTGGTCTAAACATTTGTACCCTACAATTGATCAAGCATCTAGGCTATTCAGAAGATACTATTGAAAAGACAAAGAGTATCACCATCAGAGTATATGATGACTAGGAATGGGTATCACAATGAATCATAGCACTCCCTATCCAAGTAGGACCTCTTATTGCAGAAACTACATGCCAAGTATGTTGATCTTGAAATTCGTAGCCTCAACCTATCAATAGTGTGTGAAGTTTCCTTTTGAGGGCAGAGTAATCACTATCCATGGAGATCCTGAACCTTTCTACTACTGTAAGAGCCTTGAAGCCAAGTTTTATAAGATCCTCCAAATACCCAAAAAATGATGAAAGACCTACACCATCAAGCTCATTTTTTGACCCATCATCTCTAGCCTCTACCTCAGCATCCCAAGTATCAATTGTGAAAAGCATACTTGATGTCAAAAGTAGTAATCCAAGATGATGGTTGTGGAAGCTGCAAAATATTGAAAGATACCTTTGTCTTAGGAGAGTTACCTATTTCTCCTCAAACTCACGGAATACCAACATCTAGCACCAAAGAAACAAAAACAATCAAGATGGCAGCTACTACCTTCACTAAGTGGGGAGACTTGAATGAAGAAGACATCAATGAGCAAGATATCTCTAAAATCCTCTATCAAGATGAACGACTTGTTCCTGTTCTTTCCATGGAAGATGACAACAAAGGTCTACAACTAATGTAGAATTGGGGATATAAAAAGAATGAGAAGCTAGGACAAAATGACAATGGTTTGCTAGAACCCATCATTCCTAAGAAACAACTAAAAAATATTGGCTTAGGTTGTACTACCTTAGATCACCTACATCATGTGATACTACCTTAGATGACTTTCCCCTTGATGTTAATGACCTATTTGAGAACAACATCATTTTCATGATACCCATAGCATCCTTTATCTCAAACAACCAACCAATTGAAATACGCCTAGTATACCCGCAACTCATTGACATGGACCAACGAGGACCATCGGTTCTAGATTTATTGAAAAATGATGAAGCAATCTTAGAATTCATGGGACTTTGAGACAACTTATCATGGGCAGATCACAAAGCAGGATTTAACATAGAGCTTGATATAGGGGCATACTATGGGGAGACAATTGAATTCTTTATTCACAAAATAAATGAAATGCAACTAACTTGTAGATCCTTGAGTGAAAACCACCTAGTGGCACTCTTTGATCCAAAAATAGTAAAATTAAAGGATGCATCTAATGGTGAAAACCTCTCTGAGGCACCCAAGGATGAAGGATTTAATCTCGCCCTTAGTACAATGAATCTAGAGAAATACACCATACTAGTAGAAAAGGCTAGACCAGTCAATGTGGGAACAAAAGAAGAAACTAAGATCACCTTCTATGTTGAATCCTTGTTAGATGAAGAATGTAAGAACCTTACAGCATTCCTTAAAGAGAGAAGAGCTAACTTTGCATGGTCATACACAGATATGCCAGGCCTTGATCCAGAATTGTTTGTACATCACTTAGTTATTTATCCCGACGTCAAACTAGTCAAGCAGAAATTAAGGGAGATGCACACTCAGATAGCACTCTTGGTTAAACTGGAACTCAAAAATCTTCTTGACGTTGGATTCATTCAATTGATAGATTATCCTGAGTGGGTTTCAAACCTAGTACCAGTCTTTAAACCCACTAGGGGCATCATAATATATACTAATTTCTAAGATCTAAACAAGGCATGTCTGAAGGATTATTTCCCTCTTCCCAACATTGATCTCATTATGGATTTAACAACTGGGCATGAAATGTTGTCACTCATGGATGGATTTTTAGGCTACAATCAAATCATAATTGCCAAAGAAGATCAACATAAAGTTTCCTTTACTTGTCCATGGGGAACCTACTACTGGAATGTGATGCCATTTGGGTTGGAGAATGCAGGAGCTACCTATCAAAGAGCAATGACCCTCATCTTTAATGACATGATCCATAAAATAGTTGAAGATTATGTGGATGATATTTTGGAAAAAAAAAGAAGAGAAGTGAGCACTGAATCATAGATTTTTGGCACCATAATCTTTTCTAGCTCTTCTAGGGTTTTTCACCTAAAAGGAGAAAGCAAGGGCCAAAGAATCTAGCTAGTTCACTCAAATTAGGAAATGTATGATGTAATGAGGACTAAATGGAATGATACAAGTGCAATTAAACTATGAACTTGAGAGATTATGAATGCAAAACCTTAGAATAATGCAATGTTTGAAAACACATTGTGTAATGCAAAATCACCTAGAAATGAATGCAAAACTAAAAAGAATTGAATGAAACTTGAAGTGTGCACTTGAAAGATTGAAGGAGACTAGAAATTTCTTCTAAAACACTGCTAATGTTGATTTTTAGGCTTGGTGGGACTCATTCACCATTCTGGAAGAACTAGTCCTAGTTCTACAAAACTAAGTCGGTACCTGTTTTTGACAAAAGGGTATCTAAAAATGCAGAAAACAAAAAACTTTCCTTGGAGTGTGAATCATTCACCACCAATGGAAAATGAGTCCACTTTTTAATTTTTTAATTTTCAAAAGTGAAATTTGGAGCTTCCAATATGTACTTTAACTTCCTACAGGTGTTTGCTTCCGAAACTCTGATTTACGGGTCTGAAAATGGCTTTTTGTTGATATTATGATTTATTGAATGAGGAGAAGAATTTAATAACCTTGCAATTTTATCTTAAATTATTTATAAGCTAAAGAGTCCTAAATTTATAAACACACAATGCAAAAGATTGAAAATTTGAATGTTAGGGCATGGGGGTTTGCCTTAAAGTCAAACCCCTTTTACGTAATCAAACAAAAATGATGAAAGAATGGAATGAAGCATGTAAAAATGTAATTTATTACCTTTCCATGGTGTTTGATCTTGGATTTTTGTATCAATGGAGGAAGATTCAGCCCTTGAATGTCTTTAGGAGCTTTCTTGATGTCTTATAATGATAAAACCTTAAGTTGCTTGACTTGAGATCGAAGAATGCTAGATGAATGAATGATAAGAGATAAGAGATGTGTAAAATGAGTTAGAAGACTTATATTTATAGGAAATTAATCTATATCACCTATTAATACCTCATCATAGGCTGAATTGGACTCACTCGCCACACATGGTGAATGGGTCCCACTTGGATGGGTCTGATTCACCATGCACAACAAATGGGTCCCACAGGGGCCAATTTGATAGATAGGAAGCCAGGAGATCAGGAAATAAGGTTTAAATTGCAACTTTGCCAAATATGTGATTAATTTAAGCCTGAGGATGCACAATGTGGGGTAATAGGGGCCTATTAATGATGATTTGAATGTCAAATAGGGCTTGGGACACACAAATCAATGTGAAAGTGTGATTAAATACACTTTGCAACACTAATTTAATGAGGCCCACATAGCCTAGGAAGGCACAAGAACCAATGTGAATGTGCAAGAAACATTACAACACTAGTTTAACATTAAGTTTAAGTTATAATCCTTCTCTAGATTAATGTAATAATATTATTAAACACATTTTATAATGTTGAATTAAGGGAAGATGGGTTCATTAAGTCTAGAAAAGCATGAAATTCCTTTACAACACCTTTACAAGACATCATTAAATGCATTTGAAAGGGTCCAAGACCTAGTGTGGATGTGAAAAACACCTCACAACACCAAATATGGGCCTCCTTAAGTCCAATTTATCATGAATTATTCCCATGTCAAGCAAGAGGTCCTTTTTTTCTACAGTACATTTAGCCCCCACTTTAGTGAGAGGATGAACTTGCTTCAAATTTACACTAAAGTAGACATTTAGGAGAGATCCAAGTGTATAGATACAGATGACAAAGAATGAAAAAGATCAAGAAGGAAATCAAGCCCCCAGGATCCAGGATCCTAAATCAAACCAACAAGATACATAATCATGAAATGACAAGAAAGGAAAACGGGGTGGAAAAGATGCACTCACTCTAGGGTCGCAAAACATAAGGTCATCCATGGGGTGAGTTATTCCACATAAGTAATTTGAAAAATAAAAAGGTGGGTAAAGCTTTGACCATTTCTCCAACTAGTTGTGGATCAGATCTAGGTTGTTTGTCAAAAAAATAAAATACATACTCACTCTGGGGCAACAAAACTCTTGATTGTTCACCGAGTGAGACATCCCAAAAGGTGAGAAACAAACACTAGTTGGTATGCACTCACAGACACAAAGGTGGCTATGGGTAAATTCGTGTCGCTGAATGGGCTTCCCCCTCAACAATATCAAAGTTATACCTCATGATAACTTTAATAAGGCACCACAAAGGAAAATGATTTTCAATCTCTATGAGGTAAGGGAAACTTCGTATGCTTGACACTCATAGACATTGTTAATACAAGATAGTGTAAGAATTGTTCAAAGGGATTTAATTTTGGTCGTGCAAGGTCTCATCTTGGGGAACATTGTGCTTAATTTTTCCAAGAGAGGATAAATGTAAGAGAAGTATCATGCTCTTGGATGGAATCAAGCCCAGTGACTCCACCAAGAAAAGGATGCATCACAAGAAGAAAGAAATCGCACAATGACATGTGAGTGGTAATGTACGCCCCCACTTTAGTAGTAGATGTCATAGCTACGCAAGGCTCTTGAGATTGTGAGATCTTGTTCTCTCCATTATAGGAGGGTAGAAAATTTGGCGTATTCAACTGATGAATGTTTTGCGAGATGACATGGACATTAAGCGAAGGTGTAGTTTGTTTCATATTTTGTAAAGGATGATGTTCAAGACCACTAGTGTTGAGTAGTTTAGGATGGACAATTGTTAAGGAGGATTTAGGAGTGTGTTGTGTGAGATTGTTGATGTTGAGTGAAGGTTTGTTGATCTCGATGAAACAACAATAACCAAGACCATGAGTTGTTTATTGTGTGTTAGGCTCTATAGGATTGTGGATACCTTGTTCTCCAGCACCACATCCTTTTCCACTATAACCAAGTTGTTTCACGAGGATGTAACCTTTTCCATAAAGTTGTTTCATTGTTGTGGAATTGGGTGGTTGTTGGTCATAAGCCTCATCAAAGGTGACTATGGAGTTTTCTTTGTTTTTGTCTAAGGTGGTTGAGGCAGATGCTTTCGAAAGGTTTCTGAATTTTGTGTTGGAATTATTGTTAGTTGTTCTTGGTTATGTTCTTTCTTTTGTGTGAATATATATTCGCCCATAAAATATGGTGCAAATTCTAAGGATCCCCAATCATCACCAAATAATTAAGACACTGATTCCTCATTGTTTTGTTCAATTTCAAGAGGGTGTATATTGGATGTTGGAATCAATGTTTTTAGGACTTGTAGCTCCTTTTTCAAGCTGCAAGCAACTTTTAGGCTTAGGGTCTATTTCAACTTGATAAATGTTATTGTTATAGACATATTTCATTCTATAATGAAGGGTCAAAGGCATTGGATTCATCTCATGAATCCATGGTCTACCTAAAAGAAGATTATATGAAAGATCATAAGGCATGACATGAATATGAGTTTGTAAAGTACCCACCCCAACTGTAATAGGAAAAGTGATTACACCAAGCGGTTACTTTTTTGTATTGTAAAATTCTTGAATAGATAAGGAATCAGGTTTTATTTGTGACTTGTTAACACACAATCTATCAAGGAGATTCACACTACACACGTTAAGGGAAAAATCATTATCAATAAGGATTCACTTTATCCCTATCCGATTATATTGAGCAATGATCATGAAAGTGTCATTTTGTTTTTGCACATCCAAAGGGGGGAGTTCACTTTGGTGGAAAACAATGTCAACATTTAGTCCTTGGATCATGGTTGCAATGTCAGTTGGTTGCACATTAGAAGGGATAGGAACTTGTTGTAAGGCTCATTGGATCATGTTGTGATAGTGAGGGGAGGCTTGAATAAGGTCCCATAATGAAATTTTAGTAGGAGTATTCTTTAGTTCTTCAACAAGATTCTACTCCTTTTCACTAGGAAGACCTAGTAAGATCGGTCTAGGGGGAGAGGATTTGCAAAGGTAAGGGTGTTGGGGTTGGTTGTGATAGTTGCGAATTATTTTGAGTGTTATATGTATGAGCAATGGTATTATAACTCAACTGCTACGATACATTATTCTTAGGTGGGTAAAGGACAAGTTCGGGTTTTTTTTGAGGTGGAGGTTTATGTGAAGAGGGGTAAAGGATGAGTTGAAGTTTAATAATGTTAACATACCTTAGCAAGTGAGATTCTATATCATTATTTTTGTTCTTATCTTGTATCATGATATCCTTCAGGTAGGAGGAGGGTTTTTAGAAGAACTACAAACTGAATCTTCTTGACATTCTAAGGTTGGTTATTCTAAAAGGACTTCATCACGAATAGGAGAATGCTCAGTGGTTGAATTTTCTTGCTTAAGAAGGGTTTTTTTAGGTGAAGGGGGACAACCAAGATTTTCATGACCATCATCAATTGTGTTATCTAACAACAAAGTATCTTCTTCACAACTAGGAGAGATACTAGGAGAAATACAAATGTTGTTGTCATGATTACCTATGGTTGGATTGTCTTGTTTAAGAAGAATTTTGTGAGGTGAAAGGAGGAAAACTAAGATTCTCATGATCTTCACAAAATAGGTTTTCTAACATCAAAGTACATCTTGACAAAAAGGAAAGATACTAGGAGAAAAAGAAATTGTAATGTCATGATCATCTAAGATTGTGTTATGTTGGTTGTGAATGTTTTGTCCACTAAGAGAAGTAAAAGGAGAGAAAGAACTAGGATACTCAAAAATCTCATTAATTGATTCTTCTATGAAAATATCTTTGTCACCAAGAGGAGAGATAGTATGAGAAGAACAAGTATGATCGTTAGGAATGGCCTAAGTCGTAGTCCTTTTCACTAAAACACTCTCATAGGGAGGGGATAGGAAATGTTTCTTAACATGTCTACATATGTAAGGTACTACGATTTTTTGAATAAGAATGAAAAGCACATGTAACCATTTCCACAATATGAACAATGTATATGCAAAGATACAAAACACTCTTATCCAATGTATGCAACACCTTAAGAATGTAAACAATGTATATACAAGAATGAAAAGTACTTTTACCAAACTAATGCAAATTTTTATGAATAGAAATATTGTATATGCAAAAGTGAAAAGTAATTTTATCAATGTTATGAAAAATTGCAGAAATGGAAGCATTTTTAGATGTAAGGGTGTGTGCAAATGAAGTGATTTGAAGAATGAGTAATCTAAAATGATGTTTTTGAGAAAAATGCATAAAACAAACATTCTAGAAACTTTCCAGACTTATACTATATGATACTAGGAGGCTTAGGAAGCACAAAAATGAGGTTTCTGATGCTATAACAGTCAGTCAAAAATATGGATAGGGACTGATTCGCCCAGCAGGGCGAATGAGTCCCAGTACTAGTTTTTTGTAAAAAATTTAGAAATTTTGAATTATTTTTTATGTGTTTAATGTTGCAAGATGTAGACCTAAGATGGAAAAGCATAATTTTAGATATTTTTTAAGGAATTTTTATGCAAAAATGCAAGCTAAATGAACTTTTTTCTAATGAAAAAATTTCAAACCCTAGATGCAAATTAACCAATGCAACTCAAATGCAAATTCAATGCAAGCTAGGAGTAGGATGAAAATGGACTCCAAAAAAGAAAATAAGATGTTCAAAAAGTGGGTTCACCAAAATGAACCATATATTTTTGGCACCCTAATCCTTCCTAGAACTTCTAGGTTTTTTCACCTAAAAGGAGAAAGAAGGGCCAAAAGATCACCAAAATGAACCATATATTTTTGGCACCATAGTCTTTTCTAGCTCTTCTAAGGTTTTTCACCTAAATGGAGAAAGTAGGGGCCAAAGAATCTAGCTAGTTCACTCAATTTAGAAAATGTGTGATGTAATGAGGACTATTTAATGGAATGATCTATGTGCAATTAAATTATGAACTTGAGAGATTGTGAATGCAAAGCCTAAGAATAATGCAATGTTTGAAAACACATTGTGTAATGAAAAATCACCTAGAAACAAATGCAAAACTAAACAAAATTAAATATAACTTGAAGTGTGCACCTAAAAGCTTGAAGGAGACTAGAAATTTCTTATGAAACACTGTTGATGCTAATTTTTAGGCCTAGTGGGACTCATTCACCATTCTGGACGAATTAGTCCCGATTTTGTAAAATTGAACTAAAACCCATTTCTGACAAAAGGGTATCTAAAAAAAGTAGAAAACAAAAAATTGGCCTTGGAGTTGGACTCATTTGCCACTAATGGTGAATGAGTCCACTTTTGAATTTTCAAAAGTGGAATCTGGAGCTTCTGATCTACACTTTGACTTCCTACAGGAGTTCGCTTCTAAAACTTTGATTTACAGGTCTAAAAATGGATTTTTGTTGATATTTTGACTTGTTGAATGAGGAGAAGAATTTAGGAGCCTTGTAATTTGATCTTCAATGATTTCCAAGCATTAAAGAGTCCTAAATCTAAAAACACATAATGCAAGAGAGAAAAATTGAATGTTAGGGCATGGGGGTTTGCCTTCGTCAAACCCCTTTTAGGTAATTAAACCAAAATAATGAAAAAAAGGAATGAAGCATGAAAAAATGGAATTGATTACCTTGCCATGGTGTTTGATCTTGGATTTCTGCAGCAATGGAGGAAGATTCAGCCCTTGAATGTCTTTAGGAGCTTTCTTGATGTCTTGCAATGATAAAACCCTAAGTTGCTTGACTTGAGATAAAAGAATGATAGATGAATGAATGATAAGAGATAAGAGATGTGTAATATGAGTTAAAAGACTTATATTTATAGGAAATTAATCTATTTCACCTGTTAATACCTCATCACAGGCCAACATGAAGTAATATTAAACTTAAATTTCACTTTTTTCCCGCTCAAAGGTCAAAATTGAGCCAAATGGGACTCATTCGCCACACATGGAAAATGGGTCCCACCTGGATGGGACTGATTTTCCATGCATGGTGAATGGGTCCCACAAGGGCCAATTTGACAACTAGGAAGCTAGGAGATCAGGAAATAAGGTTTTAATTGCAACTTTTTCGGGTATGTGATCAATTTAAGCCTCGGGATGCACAATGTGGGGTAATAGGGGCCTATTAATGATGATGTGAATGTCAAATAGGGCTTGGGACACAAAAATAAATGTGAAAGTGTGATTAAATAGACTTTGCAACACTAAAATGAGGCCCACATAGCCTAGGAAGGCACAAGAACCAATGTGAATGTGCAAGACACATTACAACACTAGTTTAACATTAAGTTTAAGTTATAATCCTTCTAGATTGATGTAATAACTTTATTAAACACATTTTATAATGTTGAATTAAGGGAAGATGGGTTCATTAAGTCTAGAAAAGCATGAAAGTCCTTTACAACACTTTACAACACCTTTACAAGACATCTTTAAATGCATTTGAAAGGGTCCAAGACCTATCGTGGATGTGAAAAACACATCACAACACCAAATAAAGGCCTCCTTAAGTCCAATTTATCATGAATTATTCCAATGTCAAGAAAGAGGTCCTTTTTTTCTACGGTACAAGCACATACAAGTCTTAGGACCTATCTTTGACAAACTTGAAGAATACAAGGTACAACTAAATCCAAAAAAGTGTATGTTCGGGGTCACATCAGGAAAAATCCTTGGCTTCATTGTTTCACAAAGATGGATAGAAATTGATCCACGAAAGGTAAAATCCATCCTAGACATGGGACCACCACAAACATTGAAGCAAATGAAAGGATTTCAACGAAGGTTACAGTCCATCAAAAGGTTCATAGCTTAGTTGTTAGATAAGACTCACCCCTTTTTGCATCTTCTCCATAACGGGATAACTCACAAATGGGATGAAAAATGTGATAAATATTTCTAGTAGATCAAGGATTATCTACTAATAGCTCCAATGCTCATGCCTCCGATACCAAACAAGCCACTGATCCTATACATCTCAGCAACATCAGCAATACTAGGATCTCTTTTGGCACAACATGATGAAAACAAAAAAGAAATAGCCATATACTACCTCAACAAAACTTTGGTAGACTATGAGATGAACTATTCACCCATTGAGAAAGCATGCCTAGCAGTAGTTTTCACTTCACAAAATTTTAGGCATTACATTTTGTCACACCAAATCAAACTCATTTCGAAGATTGATCCATTAAAATATCTATTATCCAAAGCAACTCTCACAGGATGAATGGCTAAATGGGTAATTCATTAATGATTTTACACTAGGGGAATTCATTATGATTTTACACTAGGTACATCTTAAATGGAACTTGGGTTTCACACTGTTGCAATGCATTTGGATACTTTGATTGTAAAATCATAGTTTAGATCATTTTAAGTGTTATTGATCCAAATCTTTCCTTGAAATACGAAGGATTCATCTGAGTCTTGTAGGCAATGTACAACTGTCCTATAAAGAGAGCTTTGGAACCAATGAGCTGTCATCAAGGATAGAGGAATACTGTCAAATATTGTGGTTATTGTCCTCATAGGCACACATGCAAAATATGGAAGCATATAGAAAGCAAGTTAACTCTTCAATAATCCCATGAAACATAGT
This sequence comes from Sequoia sempervirens, assembly GCA_007258455.2. Classification (NCBI taxonomy): domain Eukaryota; kingdom Viridiplantae; phylum Streptophyta; class Pinopsida; order Cupressales; family Cupressaceae; genus Sequoia; species Sequoia sempervirens. The sequence goes on from VDFB02358134.1 coordinate 209,140,506, forward strand.
CTTTGTATGCATCCATGCATACAAGTTTGCATGTATATATGTGTGCATGTAATTATGTATATATGAATGCATGTATCTATGTTACCATGTATGTATGTGTGTATATAACATATTACTGTTGTATTTGCTTTAAATGCTTTTTTGTGGATGGCGCCAGCTAGCCACCCAGTCATATTGTGGTTGTTGTGCATAATGCTTTTAAAGATATATGAACTCAATTTTGTGAGTTATATTTCATATTGGTAAATTGGCATTTATCTGTTTTTGGAACCCATGGGAGTGGCTTTGTGAATCGTGATTGTTTTAAAGTGCTTGTGAAAATGAAAATGCATAGCTTCATTGATGGCTATGTGCTTTCATGCATATATGAAAATTTATAGGATTCATTGCTATCATGTAAAGGTCACATAAATATTCATTCCCCAGGCCCATGTAGTCATTTCAATATGTGCATATATTAAGGGGTCTATTGATACATGTATTGAAATGTGCATCCATGGATACATGAACGCATATATAGTTGTAAGCATGTGATCATGTATGTATGTGTCCATGTATATATGTATACATCCATGCATGTATCTATGCATGTGTGCAGCTATGTGTCTATGAATACATTTTATCCAGTTATTAATGTCAATTAATAGACTAGCACCCATACCTAGACAGTGTTCAAGGATTGTGCTGATAAAAAACCATATGCATATCAATATATTAGAGAGCATGTATCTATGCATGGGTGTGTGTAGATGCTAATTGTTCTGAATTTTGGTTGCATGTGATTGCATTAAACAATTAAGAATAAGTTCTAGGTAATTGAAGTAAAATGACCCCATTCAGTTAGCAGATCAATTTTTCTCATCCCTTTACATGTTAACTGAGAGTTTTGAAGCTTTTGTTGTTCATTGGCAGTCTTTGAAGCTTAAATGTCATAGTATATGTAGCATTTTACCCAATATCTCTATCATTCATGATGATTTAGGCAAGTTCATATTTCCTCATTCATCCTTGTATTGTCCCATATCTAAATAATTAGGCAATTGCTAGTTAGCCTTTAAGTACATAGCAATTCAAAGAAAGAAATGATTGCAATTAGCCTTGTGTACATTTGAACTATTAATCAAAGATAATTAACAAACTAGCCCTAGAAAACCATGTTCGTGTTAATGTGTTGAATACCATGTTTTTGTGCATGGGTGTATATGGATGCTATGAGTTGTGATTTCTACCATTAGGTAGTGCTTACTATTACTTGTACAGCCAAGCGATATGCAAGTACAATTCATAGTTCATAGCATCCAGATACATTCAAGGACAAATACAAATCAAGGTTGTTAGCATCCTGATAAGAATGATGATGAGATACATCCAATTAATGTATGTCACAACATCTTATAAACAATAATTCCTATCAAACGCAGATGAAACCTTCGCATTTCAACGAAAAATTTGAATAAACTATACTAAAAGTAGTTTAAAATACAAATTTATAATCAAAGTATACAACTACCTTAAAGCACTATGAAACCTTCCTTGCATTTCTTGTTTCAAACAGACTAAAAAGTGAAAAGCAATATTACTTAACTGCTCTATGGCAACATTGTAATTTGGATTCTACAACATTTCTTGACATAGTTTTTTATAACCCCAAGATACAAAAATAGTAATGACGACATCTGATAGAATTTTTATGCTTGCCAGCAGGAAAAAGGTTTCTACTGCATTCTTTATGCTTCCATTGTTTGCATTTATGCCTACAAGGACAACAACCACGACTTTTAACAGAATCCCACTATCCTTTATGCTTTCATGACAATGAAAAAGCTCAAAGCAACACACTATTGACTCATTGTTGAAAAGCTCTCATTATCACACACGTTGACATAATTTTGGTTCCAAAGCCCTCTTTATGGGACCACTTTGCAGCAATAAAAAAAATACAAACTCTATAGGGCTCACATGCATGAAGTAAAATGAACAAGAGGATTTCTACATAATACCTATCAAATGCAGATGAAACCTTCGCATTTCAACAAGAAATTCGAATAGATAACACTAAAAGTAGTTTATTAAATGGATTTATGCCTATGAGGACAACAACCATGACTTTTAACAACACCCCTCTATCCTTTATGCTTTGATGACAATGGAAAAGCTCAAAGCAACACACTGTTGACTCACATGCATGAAGTAAAAAGTAGTTTAAAATACGAGTTTATGGCTATGAGGACAACAACCACAACTTTTAACAGAACCCCTCTACCCTTTATGCTTTGATGGCAATGGAAAAGCTCAAAGCAACACATTGTTCACTCGTAGTTCAAAAGCTCTCATTATTGCACGTGTTTACATAATTTTGGTTCCAAAGCCCTCTTTATGGGACCACTTTGCAGTAGTCAATAATATACAGACTTTATAGGGCTCACATGCATGAAGTAAAATGGACAAGAGGATTTCTACATAATACCTATCAAACGCAGATGAAACCTTTGCATTTCAACAAGAAGCTCAAATAAATAATACTAAAAGTAGCTTAAAATATGAATTTATAATCAAAGTATAGCAATGTCTTAAAGTACTATGAAACCCTACTTGCATTCCTATTTCCTGTTTGCATGTACCTAGTTTAAACATTTAATTATTGGTTCTTGATAATGGAATGAAATGAACTTGGAAAAATGGAAATAGAATGACCCCATGGAATTGGAACATCAGTGTTTGCATGCCTTTAACATGATAGCAGATTTGCATGCATGAGACTTATTTGAATCTCAAATGTCATAGTATATGTGGCATATTAGCTAGTTGGATTAACATGATAGCTTTCAAACAAGTTAATTCAGTGATCAATCAAGCTAATTGGTTGATGAATTAATTGTGTTCCATGGTTAGTCATAGCTAATTATTGGTTATCTTTATCCTCCAAATCAGTTAAATCAATGTTGCTTATTCACATTCATAGATACACAATCTTTCTAAACATTTTGCATGCTTTTAATAGGAAAAAGAGCTTTAGAATAGGATATGTACATTCATCTAAGGATCATAAGGCATAGATTTTCTAACAGATATAATGGTTTGTAATGCTGTCATGAATATGCATACCAAATATAGAAGCACAAGCAAAAACATTTAAACTGTTTGACAGAATTCCTCGAAGAAATGTTGGCTATTGGTGTGTAGTGAGTGCAAATTATGCAAAGAAATATTTGTCAAAGAAGGCTTTTTGCAAGCATTCAAGCAAATCAACCAAATAGCTGATCAAGTTAATTGTGAATGAAGTTACTTGACTAATCAATGAAACTAGGTCATTGATAGATTAGCTTTCTTGAATAGTTAATTATAGTTAATTAATAAACATCTTTGTACACCAAATCAATTAAACCAATCATGACCATTCATATGCAAAAAAAGGAATTTCTTGAAAAGGCTTTATAGACAAGGAAGCAAATGCAATTGCTAGGTGTAAACCCAAATTACAAAATCCTCACCAACATGTTCCTTTCTGTTTCTTGTGCTACAAATATTCAACAGGCTATAGTTGTCCATATTAATATGTATCTATGCATACAACCATCGATATATGTATCTATGCAGCTTCTATACATGTATATTTAAGCATTTATGTATCCAGCTATGCATCTATCTATCTATCTATCTATCCATGTAACTATGTTTCTATGTATTCTTCTACCTATAGATGCATCCACGCATATATGTATTTGTGTTTCTATGTGCAAATGTATACAAGCATCTATCCATGTATGTGTCAATGTATCTATGAATACATATATCCATAGATACATGTACCTATGTATCTATGGATACCATGATAGATGTCCACATCCATGTATCTATGGATACATGTATCAAGTACCTTGGTCCTAGGTCTTGACTCTGCAGCAACATCTCCTGTGACTACACAGATCTGCAGAATAACAAAAAATGAAGCACTCAAAGTAATCACAATTCATCTCTAGTCGCTAAAATCTATATTACATGATAAACAAGCAAGAAATTTTGAGTAGATGAAGGTCATGAACATTGAACCAATAGTAGGACAGTCACCACAACATTTAAGTAAGCCTATGGTGTAGACTCTCTTTTCCATTATCAATTTTATTCCCAATTTCGTCCATGAAGAACTTTGTCAACCTGTAGATCTTGCTATTAGCCATCACTTTGATCCATGATTTCCATTTCTTTCATCAATGAATTCCATATATTTGATCCATGAAGAACTTCTTCAACCTGTGCATCCATGAATTCTATATCTTTGAGGATATTCTTCATGGATGAAATTGAGAATACAATTGATAATGAAAAAGAGAGTGTTGAGCATAGGTTTACTTAAATGTTGTGGTGACTGTCATACTCTTAGTTCAACGTTCATGACCTTTATCTACTAAAAAGTTCTTGCTCATTTATACCTTGTTAATTAAACATGTGATATTACATTGCATATGTCTCATGTTCTTCACCTTGAAATGTCGATACTGAGATATAGTAATAGAAAGTAATCAAGTAATTATAGTAATACAAAATAATTCCAATAAAAACTAATCAAGAGTAATACAAAATACTTTATAACACCCTGTGTGTTACAACTGTCAATGAGTTGTTGTTTTTACAACACCGTGTGTTTTACAATCTACAGCTTAACAAACAGTAGTCAAGAATTAAACAAAAATAGATAGCAATAAAGAATGATAAAAAATATAGTAATAAACACTAACAAATAACAATACAAATTATAAATTCATTCAACTGTAGTGTTTCAAAAAACTAATGGAAACTCAAATTCAATGTTTTAGTTTCCATTTCTCATTTAACAAGTCTTTTAACATCCTAATCAGATTCACTCTTTACATTTTATTTCTTTATTTTTCTGCCCTCATTGGAATGGCAGGGGAATCATACGTGAAGCCACTAAATAACCCTTCCATGATTTGGTGGAACTGGTGTGGGGTGATTTCATGAAAGCTCAAGTGTCATAGTATATGTAGCATAGTAGCTAATAACTCCATCTCACATTTTGCTGATGACAATTTAATTTGTCTCATTTGTCTCTGAACCATTGATCAAAGTCAATTAACAAACAAGTCAATCTTACACTTGACTCATGCAAATTAAGTCAATTCTATCATTAATCATAGTAATAGAAAACAAATGCTTATTAGATGATGTCATTGTTGAAACCCTACTTGCATTTTCTATTTGCATGTACCTAGTTTAAACATTTAATTATTGGTTCTTGATAATGGAATGAAATGAACTTGGAAAAATGGAAATAAAATGACCCCATGGAATTGGAACATCTATGTTTACATGGCTTTAACATGATAACAGTTTTGCGTGCATGAGACTTATTTGAAACTCAAATGCCATACTGTGTGTGGCATATTAGCTAGTTGGCTTAACATGATAGCTTTCATGCAAGTTAATTCAGTGATCAATCAAGCTAATTGGCTGATGAATTAATTGTGTTCCACAGTTGGTCATAGCTAATTATAGGAAAAGCTGTAAATGCCATAGATGAAATAATATGAATAAAATTATAGTTTCTAGTTTTCTTGAAATGCAATGAAAAAATTGCTATAAAGGCATAAGACAAGGTTGTGTAACATATTGCCATTCCTTTATCTAATTTCTTTGGACACAAATTCTTTACACATTTGATTGCAACAATAACATGTCTACGAAAATGGGACAATAGAGATCATAATTCAATAGTTTTTAGTGTGAGTATATATGTATCCTAATACATATAAGCTTGATCTGGCATTTATGAAAACAGCTGCTATGTGCAGTGAAAGAGCTTATTAGTGTTACTATATGCAATATCCATATAACATGGTGAATTGGTACAAGACTAGAGTGGCACATCCATAAATACATGGATGCATGTATACGTAGTTGCATATAGGGATGTGTAGAAGCTTAGATGAATAGTTAATTATAGTTAATTAAAGAACATCTTTGTGCACCAAATCAATTAAACCAATCATGGCCATTCATATGCAAAAAAAAGGAGCTTCTTGAAAAGGCTTTATAGACAAGGAAGCAAACGCAATTGTAAACTGAAATTGCAAAATCTTTGGCAACATCTTCCTTTCTATTTCTTATGCTACAAATATTCAACAGCCTATAGTTGTCCATATTAATTGTATCTCTTTGTCTATGTTGAAGCCATCTGTTTATTCTATTGCTTTCACTATTATTTCATGAAAGCTCAAATGTCATAGTATATGTGGAGTAGCAGCCAATAAGTCCATCTCACATTTTTCTCATGACAATTTAATTTGTCTCATCTGTCTCTGAACCATTAATCAAAGTCAATTAACGAACAAGTCAATCTTACACTTAGCTCATGCAAATTAAGTCAATTCTATCTTTTACTCATTAATGAAATTAACTAATCAGTTTAACAAGATAGCTTTGAAACAAGTTAGGTCAGTGATCAATCAAGCTATTTGACTGATGAGTCAATTGAGTTCAATAGTTAGTCATAGTAATAGCAAACAAATCCTTGTTTGATGATGTCATTGTTGAATTTGCTTTTCTGTCCCTGTTTGCACTTTTGCTATAGCTTGAAGCAATGATGCTTCATGGTTCAAGTATTAAGTGTAACTGGAAACCTTTCTTTACTTACATTCATTGATTAAATCTATTTGGAAACCATACTTGCAGTGGTTCTTTAGGCTCGATGCAAAACAACAATATAATTAAAATGCATAGCAAAAGCCTGTAGAGAACCATGTTCGCACTTGTGCATTTGGAATTCAAGAACCTATGATAAATAGACTACTAGGTTAATTTGTTTCCAACTGATACTTGTTTCCATTCAATCTAAAAATAAACTAGCTGGTGTATTTTGATGTTTGGACTATTAGTATCCATTACACTATCACTGTCATCCATTGCAATTATAATTTTGGCAGTTGTTTGCACAAATGTGTTTTCATGCATTGTGAAACCCAACTTGCATTTCTGGGATAAAATGAAGCAAAATAGATAAAAGTAGCAATTTTTTGCCTTGAGTAACTTGTCTCTTGGTATTCATTCAACAAGCACAAGAGCTTTTGCTCTGTCACTGTAAACGTCCCCTTTCTATTGATAAAAGTTGTCAGTTTCCTAGCCTATGTCTTTGCTTAAATTTATTTGTATATGTCATCTTGTTCTAGACTCTCATTAAAAAAAGGTATCTCCATATTCTACCACCAAAGAGAATGCATTAACGTCAAAGGAGTTTGAAATTGAAAATAACAAACCTAATAGCACTCACTTGGATAAACTGTTTTCTATAGTGACAATTTTATTGGCTCCTAGCGTCAAGGCAAGAATACTCATGCATTTGGTTGAAATGCTTTTATTAGTTCCTGTTGGTAGGCAAAAATACTTATGCATTCACCTAGAATGCATTTAACTGCCAGCATTGACCAATCACATTTCTCCATTTAACATATTACTTATTTTTTTGTATAGTTTGAATTTCGAGAGCTATTTTATATATTGGAAAATTAGCATTTATCTATTTTTCTATTCATTCGAGTAGCTTTATAAATCATTTTCGTTATAAAAATTTGGGAAAATGCAAACGCATAAATTGATTAAATAAATTTAAGCAAAGGCATAGTTTAAAAGTTGGCGGCTAGAGGTACATAATCCATGAATGCATATTAAATGCATTAAAATATCAGGAAACTGCGAGCGCATAAATTGATTTTTTTTAAATTAAGCAAAGGCATAGTTTATCAAACTGGCAGGTAGACGTACGTAGTGCATGGATATAAATTTAATGCATTGAATGGCATCAGGCTTGAGGTGAAGGCATTGGAATGGCTTGGAGGCCACGCATGGCCAGGGTACTTTGGTCATTTAATATAGAGTTAAGTTACTTGCTATGCATTTCTATTACTTTGCGTGTGTTGTTTTCTGTGTTTTGTAAGCTCTTGTTCTAAGGAAGAGTTTGTAGCGACTGAGCAAGAGATGTTATGGTTGCAGGGCCCAGACCTAGAAATGAGTTACTTGAGATGATAATTTGTTACTCTCCACAGTTCCTTTCCATTAAAGTGCATTGTGAGGCTGTGTTTCATAGTGCTTTAGTTCACTATCACTATCACTTTCTGCCTAATGTGTCAGTGCATGTATGTATGTATGCATGTTTCTATGCGCATATGCATTTACCTATGTGCATATCTATGTAGACATTTGTAGATGCATATGTGCATGTATGCATGTGACTCTAGATATATCTATGCATATATGTATTTATGCATATATGTATGTGTGTATAGATGCATCTATGTGTATATGCATGTAATCATATGGATACATATATGTTTATGTCCATAGATGCATTAATCTGTCTTTACATGGATGTATCTGTACATATATATACATATGTATACATATATGTGTGTGTCGATATGTCTTTTCTACGAAAGAGTTTACAGTGACAGGGAAAAGGTTGTCATGGTTCCAAAAAAGGACACTTGCAGACAAGCTACTCCAGGCAATAAATAGTTTCTTTCATCAGTTTTCTTTTGTTTTAATGTCCATAAGCACATTGGGTTTCACAGTGCTCAGCCTATGCTATTCTTCAGAGACTAGTTCCTTGGACATGCAATTGTCTCCTGTCCAATGTAGAATGTGAGAGCTTAACAATAACTTGGCGCTTATATGCTCTCTAAAGATTGCATATCTTCAATCACTGCAGAACTATTCCATAGTGCAAGCTTTAGAGCCACTGTTTTGTTAGCATGTTCCATAATAGGACCTTACAAACAATATGAGCACAATGTGTTAAGAGCACTTTACAAATTGTCAAGAAAATGCAATTTATAGATATAAGCCTAAACTCCACAATTGCTTTCATCTCTTTCGTTGTCATTAAAGCATAAAGCAAAGAGGATTTTTTTGCAACTTCTAATTTTTGTACTTTTACATGATAATTCACTTTATTAATTAATGAATCAAATTATCTTAATTAATTGATTTTCTTTTTCCTTTTGTCATTTCATATCTAATTAATTAGATAATTGTTGAATAGTATTTATATACATAATAATTAAAACAAAGAAATAATTATAACTATCCTTGTGCACATTTGACCAATCAAACAAAGTCAATTAAAAAATTTGATTCCACTTATTCACTGATAGTATTGGCATACAATTTCCTTGAAAAATCTTGAAAAAGAGGATTACTTAGACACCAATAAGGATTTTGATTTGTAACATTCCTATCCAAATCATCTTCATTCAATAAGATTTTGTGGCATACATTAATTGGATGTATTGCATCATCTTTCTTATCAGGATTCCAACAACCTTGGTTTGTATTTCTCCTTGGGTGTATCTAAATGCCATGAGTTATGAATTCTACTTGCATGTGGCTTCATTGCACAAGTAATAGTAAGTGTTGCCTAACTGTACAAAATAAACTTATGCATATGGAAATGAAATGACCCCATTTATTTAGAAAATCAATATTTACATTGCTTTCATTGTTAAGTGATAGCTAGTTTGGCATTAAACAATAGCTAGAAATTGTTTTTACCAGGACTTAATAGTACTAGCACAAGTCTGTGTTGTTTTTTGGCTTAGTATTGATTAGTTTCCGTGGCCTATTTACACTTTTTTAGGCGCTTAAGCAAATATGGGATCTATTCCATTGATTGCTCTTAAAGAGCTTATACCACCATTGCAATAACAGAATTACCCTAGTGCATGCATATGCAAAAAAATGTTCTATATTATAGGGTACACAAATAGCAATAAGTATTTAAAAATTATAAAATGCAATTTGCATTTTAAGAAACAAAATTTCTTACTTGGATTGTTTCTCATTCAAATGAATCTACATAAGAATTTTGTTTTGTTTTTATGAATAGCATAGTATATGTCACTCACTGTACTCATTTGTCTAAATTGTCCTTGTAACAGGGATCAATGCTTTCAACTATATTTAAACAATCATGCACAAACTACACTGGGAAAAATTGCTTGTCCCTATCACAATTTGTACATTTCTACAAGTATACTTGATCGTTTGATAGCAGATTACAAGGTCAGTTTTCCAAATTGTCTTTTTGCTTTTCTTGAAATGCAATTGAAATTCTTCAATATAATAACTGCATAAAGTTCTTTTCCATGTATTCATTTTTCCATCTTGTATTCCTCATTTCTTTGAACATAAATGATTTAGAGGATTGCTTCCACATATACAAATAGGAAAATGCATTTTCCACAATTGCAATAGTAATTTGTCTTCGAGCAATAGAACAGGTTTTGCTTATGTGTTAATAAGTTATACTTCCTCTATACAATATCCATATAATAGAATGAACTGCTAGCATCCAATTTTTAAACCCTGTTTGCAGTTTCGAATAGCCTTTAGAGTCATAAGTCTTTGTTTTATGTCAACTGGTTTTTACCTATATGCATTTAAGGCAGTTTTTTTCATACGACTGCTTATATCTGTGGCAAGTTGTTGTGCAATGTGCAAGTTAACATATGTTTAATCTTCCTATTTTACAAATAAAAGCCTACAAAGTTAATTTCAAAAGCTGACATGGCACATGAGTACAATGAATGATGTACTATGTCACTCATAGACATGATGCAATATTTTTCCATGCTCTTGCTTGCATGCAAAATGACATTAACCACAGTTTTTTTGCTCACATTGCCAATTTCACTGCATACTTTAAACCTCTAAAGTAAAAGAAAATTGAGGAAAGAAACTATTTATTGCCTCAAGTAACTCATTTTTGGTTCTGGATACTGTAACTATAACAAAGTCTGCTCAATCGCTATAAACTCTCCCAGAACAAAGACTTCTAGAATAGAAAAACAATATGCACAAAGTAATAGTCATGCTTAACAGCTGACTTAAATCTATAACAAATGAACAAAGCAACCTAGCTATGCATGTCCACCAAGCCATTTCAGCAGCTTCTCATCCACCCACATGCTATTTAATGCATTCGCTTTGCATGTATGCATTGTGTGCCTACACCTTTCAGTTTCAATCTCTTCTTTTAATTATTTAATCAATCTATGCCTTCACTTTTGCTTAATGGGCCTATGCCTTTGCATTTTCCTCAAATTTTTTAAACACAAATGATTTTAAAAGCTATTCCCACAAATAGGAAAATCCATAGATCTTCTTTGATCAAACAATGCTTTTGCATTTCCCTGATTTTCTTTAAACAGAAAAGATTTGTAAAACTATTCTCTACATGCCACTTAATTCATGTTTATCTGAATAGCTTTCAAAATCATTTGTTCTTTGAAAAAAATCAGTCACTTACAAGTACATAGAAACAAAGGAATCCAATTACACAAAATATTTAAATACCATAGACTGAGATTGACAATGTGAGCAAAAAAGATTCTTGTCAACCAATTGTTGCATGTAAACAAGGCTACCTGAAAATATTGTTTTGTGTTTGTGGCACTAAAAGTATACATCATGCATTGTACTCATTTATCCACTTTGGCGATGTAACAGGAATAAGTACATACAATCCTATTGGGGGACAATGGATAACAAGGTCAGGTTGAAGAATTAATACTATTTTCCCCTTGTGCTTCTATTAAATTGTTTGTTCTGCGGTATGTTACGTAAGCATCTACTATTACTCAAGATCCATTTTCCAACATATATAGAGATTATTAACTTCCAAGATCCTCGACAACATGATTAATGCTATGGAATGCTATTGAGTAAAAGCACATAGGCGACGATGTAAACAGTTATAGATTTTTTAATCTAGATACTAGCGTTAGATGCTATTCATACCCAACATTTTCTATTCCCAAACACATTAGGTTGCACGAGAAACAAAGAAAATGATAGACGTTGACACCTATGAATTAACAAAGTGCACCCAAATATCAAACATTGACTATGTGCTTAAGGGTGAGGGACTTTGCAAATTGAGTGCTTTTGCATACAATGTTGGTGATTGTTTGTTTGACTCATTACAGCCATTGCTTAACAATCGTTACACATCAATTCAACTATGAAATGGAGCTATAGATTACTTCTTGAATTTCCTTGAAAACAAGGACAAAGAAGCAATAAAATCATACAACTATGAACTAGACCCTGATACTCTATATACATTGCACAAAGTGCATGATCCACAAACATATTTTCGCAAAATGCACTTATCTACAAAGCCACAAGCAAATTGCACAGAAAGTGGATTGTGGGGTGACCTATTTTGCATTCATTGGATATCCAAATGGTTGAATATACAAATATCCCTTTGGTCAAGAACAACACCAAGAAGGTACTTACAGTTCAATAGTCCTGATTACACAGAATTAGTCTCTATACTATTTCATTAAATGAATTCTTTAAGTGGACACTTTGAACCATTGCTAGAAATTGAAACACAAAACATAACTTCAAAACAGCCCATAAGTTCACATGAAATAAAAAATTTGTGCACAAAGTATCCTCAAATATCAAACATTGACAATGTCCTTAGAGTTGAAGGCCTTTGTAGATTAAGCACATTTGCATACAATGTTGCCGACTGTTTGTTTGATTCACTTCAAGTGCTACTTAACAACCAGTACACCTCAACTCAATTACGCAATGGAGCTATAGATTATTTTCTGGATTGCTTTCAAAAAAAGGACAAAGAAGCAATTAAATCATACAACAATGAACTAAATCCTACTACTCTATATACATTGCATAAAGTACATGATCAAGAAACATACTTCCGCAAGATGCGATTGTCTGCAAGCCCATGCATAGACCATAGCAAACGTGGATTGTGGGGTGACTTTTTTTGCATTCACTGGATATCCAAATGGTTAAAAATACAGATAAGCCTCTGGTCATTGACAACATCAAGAAAGTACTTAGATTTCAATGATTTTGGATATACAAAATCAGTCTCTATATTGTTCCATGATACAAACCCTTTGGCTGGACATTTTGAGCCGCTTCTAAGAATCAAAGCCCAAAATCTAACTCGCCAATGCTCAACAAGCTTACTCCGACTAAAAAAGTTGATCAGAAATCGTCCACAATACAAAAATACTTACTTGACCAAGCCACATGCTTTGCCTAAAAACAAGGAAAATTTGATACCATTTGTCATAGCAAACAATTTTAAACATAAATCAGCAATAAGACTTAATCACCTGAAGAACTTGATTAGAAAAGAAAAACAAAAAGAAAGTGTACCTAGCAGCCCAAAGAAGAAAAAAACATTGAAACCAATAAAAATTTATAAAATAGCAATACAAGATACACCAAAATACCCATGTGCAATTCGCCAAGTGCTCTGTTTGTACAAGGACATCAGGATTTTCAAAGAAAAACAAAAACAGCTATATTGTAAGCTACTACAATCAGATTCCCTACCATTCACAGATTTCATATGCAATGTATGCTACTTTGCATTGAAATAGTCCACTATTCCAAAGTATGCTACGCCACAGAAAATAAGAACTAATAGACAATTGTGCTATGTACAAAATTTAACTCATCTAGAAGAATGACTTGTCTCACTTAGAATTGCATTTGCATAAATTTGGGAACTAGGGTTCAAAAGGTCTCAAATAGGCCTAACAGGTTCTATTATAAATGTCCTTGTTGACATGAACATTGTACAAAAAGCATTACCACAATCAATTAACAACACACAAACAATTGTTGTTTCATTGAAAAGACGCTTGAAATACAAAAATACATTTCAAAAAGGCATGGTGCACCCAAATGTCATCATGCAAGCTTTGACTCAATTAACAAGGACACCATTATACAAAATGCACGAAGTCCACATAAACCAAGATTGGCAAGAAGTTCTCCAATGCACTGAAGAAAAAGAAGACAATAGTCCACAAAATACAAGTGAAACAAAATCAAACAGTGAAATGGAAAATGAAAACCCATCAGAAACATTGATACATGGATTCACTGAGTCTAGAAGTATCCATAACATGAAGGACAAGATTATTGAAATTGCACCTACAGAGAAAAAGTATCCAATTGGAATATTTAAGGACATCTATGCTGAAGAAATGAATTTCCCAACTTTATTCTTTGGCAAACCATGTGATAATGACATTGTCAAAAACTTTACGTATCAAAAAATAGTACGCTGGGAGCTCTTACAGTCACAAAGACAATTTGCATATCATACAACAAACTTTTTTTTCAAAGCTATAAAGGTACTAATACAACAAGTACTGTCTACAATGACAATAAGAATCTGCAAGGGCCAGTTAAAAGGGCGAAAGCTATTGGCAAAAGATGTTAAACACAAACCAAACCTAGAAAAAATTCTTAAATCAGATATTGGATACGTTGATTTCGAAAGAATAAGAATCTCTCTAGACTATTCACAACAACTTAAGAAAATTTTATTTGCTATGATTCGACAACTAGGACCACCGACATTTTTCATCACTTTCTCTAGTGCTGAGCTAAATTGGGATCCACTAATTCAAACATTACAAGAGCTACACAATCTACACCAATCAGCACAAAACCATCAAGAATCTAATCACCCAACACACATTGACAAATTTGAACTAATCAAGAAAGATCCTATCACTTGTGCACGTTACTATAAACATAGAATCAATGCAATAAAAAAATTGATACTTACAGATGACTCCTTCTTTGGAAATGTCATTGATTACTTCTCAGTCACTGAGTTCCAAAATAGAGGAAATGAACATGATCATTTCCTCATATGGGTTAAAAATGCACCAATCTACACAGAAAATAACAACACAGACGTCATAGCTTTTGTTGATAAGTATATTACTTGCGACACTGAAAATTTGGAACCTCCTTTGGCAATGCTACACAAACACCATCATACAAAGAAATGCAAGAGATCAAGAAAACAATTTTGTAGGTACAATTTTCCTTTCCCACCAATGCAAAAGTCAACTATACTTTTACCAATACTCCAAAAGACTGAAGTGATAACTGCAAATGCCACTAAAATCAATTCAAAACTCCAAAAAGCAAACTATGACGAAACATTCACTTTTCAAATGTTCGTAAAAGAATTAAACTTAAGTGACAATGAATACATTGAAGCTTTGAGCTCAACATTAAACAGGCCTACGCTTTTCTTACAGAGAAAACCATCACAAATATGGAACAATAGTTTTTCAAGGAAAATTCCAAATCTTTGGAAGGCTAATACAGATGCACAATTTGTCCTAAATGCATATGTTGTTGCTATGTATTGTAGCTCATATATTGCAAAAGTAGACAAGTCAATGACATATGCATTCAAAAGAATATGTATAGACCACAAGCAAGACAATATTGATGCAATACAAATGGTAAGTAAACTTGGAAATTCCATGCTTAACTTGCAACAAATGTCATCACAACAAGCTGCACATATTGTTCTGTCATTGCCATTAAATTACAGTTCAAGAAAATGTATATTCATTGATACACGATTTGACAATGATCGCACATTTATACTCAAATCTGTTAAACAATTGAGCAATGAGCCAGATGAATCAGAAAACTTTCTTGCGAAATCTATTATAGACTACTATTTAAAATGCCCTAAAACAATGATGGACATATGTCTTGCAGAATTTGTTTCAAGATACAACAAATACGGTGCTGCAATTGAGCCAAAGGCCAAACCCAATGTGATACAGTTTATCAATTTCAACAAACACTTTGATATAGAGAATCATTGTAGAGAGCAATTGGTTCTCTATGTTCCATTTACCATTAATGAGCAGACACTCAAACAAAAATTTGACTCTTGGGAACATGCATACATGTACCATGGACAAACCATTCAAACAAATAGTGCAAATTTCATCCATAGCACAAACTCCGCATGGGGTGACATTGACAAAGCTATAAATGATGTTCAGTCTCTTGAAGATGAAAAGTTCATTGACCTACCAATGTAAGCAAAGCTTTCCCATAAAGAACTATATGACATTCAAACAGACCTTCCAAACATAGGTCATTCTAACCCAAATACCACGTACTCCAATGGATTTGAAATTACAAAGCACCCACAGATTACAGATAACAATGAATACTACAAGTTAAGACGAATGTTAAATAAAGAACAACAAGCAATTGTTAAGGATGTTCTCATAAAAAAGATGAAAAATCCACAAAAGCCATTGCACTTGTTTTTGACTGGAGAAGCTAGAACAGGAAAGACTTTTACAGCAAAATCCATCTACCAAGCTCTCATTCACATGTATAGCAATTTTGTTGACAATAATCTAGACAAACCCAAGGGCTTATTAACTGCATATATAGGTAAAGCAACATATAACATAGGTGGATTCACATTACATTCAGCATTTCACATACCTTTTAATACATCAGAATTCCTGCCACTGAACACTCAAGTACTTGACACTATGTCAAAGCACTATGATCAATTGCGCATACTTCTTATAGACGAGATATCATTAGTTGGCTCAACATTTCTACGGTATATTGATAGAAGACTACGAGACATAATACAAATGCCTACAGCATACTTTGGGAACCTTGACACCATATTTTGTGGTGACCTTTACCAGGCACAACTTGTCCTAGACTCTGTGGTTTTTGAAAATAGGCCTACTCCAATTGAATTAATGCCTTATAGTTTCTGGAAAGACCACATAAAATGCTATTCATTGGTGACTACCATGAGACAAAAAGATGAAATATTTATTTCAATCCTTAATAGACTACGAGTAGGCATTCAGACAACTCATGACATAGACTATATCAACAAAATTTTCTTTCATCCTGTACCATTATATCCATTGCTTCCGCACCTTTTATATAGGAGAATAGACGTTCAAGCACATAACAACAAAATGCTATCAATCATTCCAACCCAAATGATTGTGCTAGATGCGATAGATGAAGTTAACAAGGACCTAAATGCAATACATGTGTACAGTCACACAACGACACTCCCATCACAAATATGCTTGAAACCAAACATTCTTGTTGAGCTTTATGCAGGCAATTACAATGTTCAAGATGGCCTCATCAATGGTTCAGATGGAATTTTTAAAGCACATACATCACAAAACAATATTGATATTGTCTGGATTAAATTTAATGACCCATCAATTGGACATCACCAGTGCACAAAACTAGCACACTGCTATTCTACTATCATTGACAAAGGCTGGGTGCCTATACAACGCATTGCTAGGACAATCCAGAAAATAACAATAATCAAGAAAATTACAACTAGAAAACAATTCCCAGTACAAGTAGCATGTGCATGAACCATACATTGATCCCAAGGATTAACAATGGAGGCCTTGGCTTTTGATCCCACATGCATTAGACAGCATGGACTAACCTATACAGCTCCGTCATGAACAAAATTAGTAGAATCATTATTCTTGTTACAACCTTTAACTTCAAAAAACTTCAAAGTTAAAGACAAAATACAACTATAAATGTCTCATCTTCAGACATGTGCACAATGGCAACTTGATAATCTAAGTACATGTTCAAAAAACAAATCACATATGCTCCTATGTACATTGAACACTCATAGCTTGAAAGCACATGCAGAAGATATTGTCAATGACTATGACATAATGCAATCTGATATCTTGTGTCTCCAAGAAACACATATGCATCCCTTTGAGGTAAACACCTTGCTGCAGAATTTTGATAGCTCCTCTGTACATAACATACATGGCATAGCAACTTTAACCAGGAAACATTTACTCCTGTCAAAAACAACACAACATGAAACCTCAAATATTGAAGCTATCACATTAACAATAATGCTATCTAACAATGAACTCAATGTTTGTAATATTTATGCAAGACCTGCAACTGCCATTGATGAAGTAATCGCAATCTTGCAAATAATTATTGGATCCACAAATTCAGAAAACATGTACATTTTAGGCGATTTTAATGTTGACATGTCTTCAAAGAATAGAAGCAAAAAAATGCTTCATAGTTATATGCAGCAGAACAACATACAATTTATGTTGAACCAACAACACAGCATGGGAAACTCAGTCATTGATCACATTTGGTCCAACACGGCTACAAATATATGCTCTATCTATATATCAGAAGCATATTGGACTGATCACAATCCAATTTTCCTAAAATTGCATGTTGCACAATAGACAAATTCAACTTTATAGAACTTATAGCCTTATATCACTTTTACACATTGCAATGTCTTTTCCAATGATATATCCATTATTTGCAGGAGATCTATGGATGAAACTAAAAGACAGTCAAAGCAAATACAAATCACGCAAGAAGAATCAGCACAACTCATTCGCCCAAATCACAAATATTCAAATAACATTGTTCAATTCTTTGTAGGACACCAAAAGATGTATAAAAAAGACAAGCCAAATAGGTGCAAATTGCACAAGAAAAGTCAGCACAATGGTAAAGTACTTTGTTCTACAATGTATCGCCATTTTCCCAACTTGCTAATATAAAATTAGCATTCAATTGACATTATCCTTGTTCCTTGTAGGACAAGAGTCAAGAAACCTAGGATTGTTTCAATCGAACAGCTAAATGCAAGAAGAGCTAGAGACACCTTCCAAGGTGATGTCCTTGTTGTCTACAAAGCAACATTGGATAAGGCCAACAAACCACGGGAAATGCTATGTGTTGATCACAAAGCAGAAATGATAGAGGTGATTGTGATTGCATTTTGATTTTAACAGACATGAGCACCACTGAAAACATCCCCCGCCTCTGTCAAGAGTACAAATTCATCCCAAGTACAACTATCAGCCAATTGCTAGCAACTGTAAATGAGTACCCAGCTGGCACAATAGTTGCACTGGTAGTTGGTGCCAGAAAAATGGGTACCCAATTTTCACTTGACATCAAAGATGGCCACACTGACATAGACAGGGCACAGGTATTTCGGTCTACAGAACTTTTACCTCTTCTTTCAATTTCAAGCTTTTAATGTTCTACAATGGTCTCTATAACAATTTCCGTTACAAAATCTAATCCTCTCATTGAATTGTAGCTGCTATTACGATCAACATATGAGCAACAATACTTTGCACTCGAAGACCAGTTGCATACAAATAAAACACCTACAATTCTTTTCAAGAATGTTGTAAGAAAAACATATCAAAAGAACACATTTCATACATGTCGATCAACATTCATTTGTACCTTGAATGACAAAAGAAGCTTGGAAAAACTCAACAGCCTACTACATTCAACTTTCAAGGTAACAACATTCTTTTTAAAAAAATCTAGTGCATCCAAACTTGTTTTTTTGTCTCCTCTAACAATTTTGAACCATATTCTATAGGTTTCTGGTACTCTAAAAGCAGCAAATGCATTTTCCAATCCATTTCTTGCATGTTGTCCAAAATGCAAATTCAAATTTGCTGCTTATGGCACACTCTAAGAAAAAACTGCTCACTGTAAACAATGCAACCAGCAAGTCAATTATACATTCTGTTTACAACTTAAAACTATTATAACAACTTATGACAATCAAACAATTCAGTCTTCAATTGACCAGGCCACCATGCATCGTCTATTGCCCACACTACAAAGGCTCAGCTATGAAGACTATATCAAGGACAAGTCAACAGTGATATTCATCCTACGGGACTTCAATGTTGAAGGACATTTTAGCCTTGACCAAAACAATGCCATTGTTGAAGCCATTTGCATTAACAAATAGACAGGAAACATCACCAGAAGGTAATAAAGTCATTCATATGTAAACATTTTCTCTTTTGAACCAGTACCTCAAATCACTATCCATACAAACTATGTTTCTAATACATAGCATTTTGTTGCCTTTACAGGAAACTAGGAATAAAGGAGCACAGATTTACATTGTTCAGACTTTTACTTTTTTGCCTTTCCATGCTCCA
The DNA here is from genome assembly GCA_007258455.2 of Sequoia sempervirens. Classification (NCBI taxonomy): domain Eukaryota; kingdom Viridiplantae; phylum Streptophyta; class Pinopsida; order Cupressales; family Cupressaceae; genus Sequoia; species Sequoia sempervirens. Next base: position 209,160,398 of record VDFB02358134.1, read on the forward strand.
AGACATTTCACTGGGTCTCACATGTTAAAGACAACTTTGGTTTTAAAATACTCTATTGCTATTATACATTTAGACACTTCTATAGGTTACTATGTTAAAGTCTTCTAGAATATGGACATCTAAAACTCTAATTTTGTTTTTGCACCTATCAAGACAATGGTTCTCTATGTACATCTGGCATATATGTTCAATAATTATTATCCCTCCATGCATAATGCCATTCAAACTATATAGTTTAAATGTTCCCTTTTGCATTCTATCCTTCCTAGATTTTCCAATATTTGCTTTCTGATTCTTACGTTTCCAAGAATTTATGGTGACCAAGTAGAAGTTGTTATGGTTGCACACTCTAGACCCATTAACAAGTTACTTGAGACAATAAATGGTTATTTTTGTTTGGCTTTTATCATTTTTATGCTGTTACTGTAACCAAGTCTCGTGCCTGCTTTTATGCATTGTACTTTATAGTCACTTTTCCATCATGCATTCTAATGTATAGAGTACACTCCTATATACACAAATCCATATGTTGCTTTTGTTGCATATATGTGTATTTACATGTATATATGCCTCTATGTCCATATGCACATATGCACATATTCATGTGTCCATGTATTCATCTAAGCTTCTACGTATCCCTGTATGCAACTGTGTATACATGCATCCATGTATTTATGGATCTGCCACTCTAGCCTTGTACCAATTTATTATGTTATATGGATATCGCATATAGTAACACTAATTAGCTCTTTCATTGTACATAGCAGTTGTTTTCATGAATGCCAGATCAAGCTTATATGTATCAGGATACATATATACTCACACTATAAACTACTGAATTATGATCTCTATTGTCCCATTTTTGTAGACATGTTACTATTGCAATCAAGTGTGTAAAGCATTCATGTCCAAAGAAATTAGATACAGGTCACAAAATTCCTTTATCCTATATGCTTTCATCATAGCAAGAAAGCTCAAAGCAATTGCAAAATCTAGGTTTTGATAACACTTGCTTACAAAACACAAAAACAACACACACAAAGTAATAAAGATGCATAGCAAGTAACTTAACTCTATATTAAATGACCAAAGTACCCTGTCCATGCATGTTCACCAAGCCACTCCAGCGCGTGCACCTCCAGCCATATGTAATTTAATGAATTTAATTTGCATTCATGCATTACGCTTACATTTTCTTGATATTTTAATGCATTTAATCTATATTCATGGATTACGTACCTCTAGCCACCAACTTTCAAACTATTCCTTTGCTTAAATTTATTTAATCAATTTATGCGTTCGCATTTTCCCAATTTTTTAAAACAAAAATGATTTATAAAGCTACTCAGCCGAATAGAAAAATAGATATATGTTATTTTTCCAATATATAAAATAGCTCTCCAGATGCAAACTGTACAAAAAAATAAGTAATATGTTCAATGGCAAAATGTGATTGGCCAATGCTGTCGGTTAAAAGCATTCTAGGCAAATGCATAGGCAAATTAAAAATACGTTCACAGGAAAGAGCTTTTGATTCTGAATCCATATGCATACTTTGATTCAAACTAGTGGTTGAAGGTACATAATCCACTGATACAAGCTCAATGCATTGAATGGAATCTAACTAAAGGGAACACTATTTGCATTGCTAGTTACTCTTTGAATATAGAACAAGGTTCAAGGAAAAAACTCTCATTACCACACATGTTGACATAATTTTCGTTCCAAACCTCTCTTTATGAGACCGCTTTGCAGTAATAAAAAATATACAAACTTTACAAGCCTCACATGCAACCATGCATCTTGCCCGTAGATACACTTCTACATGCATCCATGTGTACTGCAATACATGCATCTATGTACACATGCAACCATGGATATATGTATCTATGCAACTTCATCTGCAATCCATGGATATTTCCATACATGTATATTTAAGCATTTATGTATCCAACTATGCATCTATTTATCTATCCATGCAACTATGTTTCTATGTATTCTTCTACCTATAGATGCATCCATGCATATATGTATGTCTTTCTATGTGCAAATGCATACAGGCATCTATCCATATATGTGTCAATGTATCTATGAATACATGTATCCATAGATACATGTATCTACGCATCTATAGATACCATGATAGATGTCCACATCCATGTGTCTATGGATACATGTATCAAGTAGCTTGGCTCCAGGTCTTGACTCTACAGCAACATCATCTCCTGTGACTACACAGATCTGTAGAATAACAAAAAATGAAATGCTCAAAGCAATCACAATGCATCTCTAGTCACTTAAATCTATATTACATGATAAATCCCCATTCTGTTTAATGCATTCACTTTAAAACACAATCAAGAAAACAGCTAAATACCACTTTCCATATTAAAAAAAAAACAACTTTGGAAACATCAACTTCCAGAATTAAATACCATTATGCACAAAGTGATCATATTACTCTAACTAGATGGCTATGAACTACATGTTACCTATGCAATCTAAAATCTAAAGATACATACCATCCTTAAGCACCTATGCACAAATACATATTGTCTAACATATATACATAATTACATGTACACATATATACATGCAACCCTGTATACATGGATGCATACAAAGACTATGTTTCATGGGATTGTTAAAGAGTTCACTTGCTTTCTATATGGTTCCATACTTTGCATGTGTGCCTATGAGAACAATAACTACAGTATCCAGAACTAGAAACCAGTTACCTAAGGCAATAAATACTTTCTTTCCTCAGTTTTTTCTTGCTTTAGAGGTTTAAAGCACACAGTGAGATTGGCAATGTGACCAAAAAAAATTGTGGCTCACTTGCTCATTTGTTCCAAAGCTCTCTTTATAGCACAGTTGTGCATTGCCTCCAAGAATCAGATGAATCCTTGGTATTTCAAGAAAAGATTCAATTGGTTAACACTAAAAATGATCTAAACTATGATTTTATAATCAAAGTATCCAAATGCATTGCAGCAATCCGAAACCCAACTTCCATTTAACATGTACAATGAAAATAAACAGAATGAAAAATGCATTTGCTTCAAAGTTTTTAAAGATATTTCAACAGATTGTCTAGCCATTGTCCAAAATATGGTTTTCTATCAGCATAGTCCTTGAACCTTCTTTAGGTCTGACTGCTACTTTGTTAATTCATTCTCATTGAAAAGTCAAAATGTGAAATGTTCCCAAGGATAATTATACTTATTTATCTCTTTTAATTGTTATATATTCAAAGAATAATTAGCAATCCAAACAGCCTCCCCTTTAGTCACATGCAATTCAATGCACTAATTTTGTATAAATGAATTGTGTACTTTCAGCCACTAGTTTTAATCGAAGTATGCATATGGATTCAGAATCAAACTCTCAAAATAAATGCATATATAAATGTGTCTTTTTCTTCATTTCATAATGTATCTATGTATCCATAAGTGCATTCATGCATATATCGATTTGTGGATATATCTTGTCATCTCTTTATGCGTCTGTCTATATATGTATGACTGTATCTATGGATACATGTATACCTTGATTTATGTATATATGCACCTATGAATTGCATACACACATCCATGCATATATGCATCTATCAATAACTTGCATGGATACATGTATATATGCATCTATGGACTCATGCACCCATGTATATATGACAGCTCATTGGTTCCAAAGATCTCTTTATAGGACAGTTGTGCATTGCCTCCAAGACTCAGATGAATCCTTCGTATTTCAAGAAAAGATTCAAATGGATAACACTTAAAATGATCTAAACTATGATTTTATAATCAAAGCATACAAATACATTGTAACAATGCAAAACCCGACTTTCATTTAAGATGTACAGTGAAAGTAAACAGAAGCAAAAATGCATTTGCTTCAAAGTTTCTAAAGCAATTTCAACAGATTGTCTAGCCATTGTCCAAATTATGGTTTTCTATCAGCATAGTCCTTCAAGTTTCTTTAGGTCTAACTGCTACTTTGTTAATTGACTTTGATTGAAAGGTCAAAATGTGGAATGTCCCCAAGGATACTTATACTTATCTCTTTTAATTGTTATATATTCAAAGACTACTTAGCAATCTAAATAGTCTCCCCTTTGGTCAGATGCCATTCAATGCATTAATTTTGTCTGAATGAACTATGTACCTTCAGCCACTAGTTTTAATCAAACTATGTATATGGATTCAAAATCAAACTCCCAAAGTAAATGCATATATAAATGTGTCTTTTTCTCCATTTCATTATGTATCTATGTATCCATAGATGCAGCCATGCATATATCGATTTATGCATATCTTGCCATCTCTACATGCATCTGTCTATATATGTATGACTATATCTATGGGTCCATGTATACATTGATTTATGCATATATGCACCTATGAATTGCATACACACATCCATATATATATGTATCTATCGCTATTTTGCATGGATACATGTATATATGCATGTATCGACTCATACATCCATGTATCTATCTTTGTCTTTGGCCAAATGGCCCCTAATGGCCAAAGTATCCTAGCAACCCATGGCCATCAAGCAATTCCAGCACCTTCCCCACCAGTCACATGCCATTTAATGCATTTGCTTCAATTATTTTGACCTCTCCATGTGTTCGTATTTTCCTGATATTTCAATGCATTTAATTTGCACTCATGGATTACGTATCTCTACTCGCCAGTTTTATAGACTTTTCCTTTGCTTAAATTTATTTAATCAATCTATGCGATCGCATTTCCCTAATTTTCAATAACAACAATAATTTATAAAGTTATTCTAATAAATAGAAACAACTAAATGCTAATTTTGTAATGTTGATTTATCAGAATAGTGCTAGTTTTCCAATATAACAAAATTAAAAGTTATATGTTGACATACATTCATGCATATTGTCCATACATGCATATATGCATATATGCCTTCATCCATATTTGCATATGTATATGAATACATCCTTCCATGTAACATATGCATTTGTACCTATATCCAAATATGCATATATCCATGTATATATGTGTTCATATCTCCATCTCTCCATGTAGTTATGTTTTCTATGTATACATGTGTCTGTTGATGTATCCATGCATATATCTATGAATAGCTCTACATATTTCTCTCTCCATGTATTTAATGTTCTCCACTGCATCAGCATTTACATGTTCTCTATTTTATGATCTTCCATATTTATTTTTTCCATAGTATATGCATATGAACTTCCACTTTGTCTTCTATTGTCGCATTTCGAGGAAGCTCAAGGATCTCAGTACCTTGTTCAGTATGAAGGAGACTGAGAAATGCAACATGGGTCTTTTTTCTTTGTTTATATTGACGGACTCAGCCCTATGATGATTTTTAAAAGCATAACCAATGCCAAACTATACATTCTTCCACCCCTTGTTGCAAGAAATAATCACTTCATACCTTATTGATTCCATTCATTTCCATTTCCACCCTTGCACGTCCTTTTTTCTCAAATCAAATACATTTCAAAATCCAGTTATTTGCTTGTCTTGCATCATACCAATGTGTTGCGTTCCTTTTTTCACTAAATCTAGCTCTCCCATTGAAATTTTCATTTCTTGCATTTAATTGTAAGCATATAACTTGCAAATGATAAATTCATACCATCTACATTCCCATTCATTCTCATATCCACCATCCCATATCCTTGCCTCCCATGTCAAATACTTTTCATAACTTATTCATACACCCTATTTGCATCTCACCTTTCTCTCAATTCGCTCCCTTTCTTCCACTCGCATAACTCATTCTTCTTTTTAACACTCACATATCTTTATCTATCTACACCTCAAATATACCTTCATCCATCACAACAAAATTCACACCATACCAAACAATGAAAAAGATGAAAATATCAAGGTTATGCAAATAAACACTGAGGGCTTCAAAAATAACACTCATAACATACAGTTGTATTCAAGAGTTATTTTCATAATGTCTTTTCTAAACCTTGTTTATTACAGATCCCTAAAAGCACGTATAACAGTTTCTTCAAGCCTATAATGTGTAATTAGATTTAAGAAATATTTACATGCTTCCATGTATTCATATGCATCTTTAGGTATCCTTTATACAGTTGCTCAAAAAATAATATTGTATATGTTTCAAATGCAAATTGTTCCTAAAATTTCTCACTTTATGCACACATGCATCTATAAATTGTTCTTTGTGTACCAAATTACATGGACACATCTATGCATCCATCCATGCATAAATGTTTACATGAATCCATATATTTATGCATTCCTTCGATATATGCTTTGCTGATATATAGTTTGTTTTCCCTGTTTTCCTTTCGCTTCATACTGCAAATGCTACTTGAGCATCGCTATGCTTTCACAAATTTGTATTTCTACTTGATTTTAGTGTTTTCCATTCAAATTTCTCGTTCACATGTCATGTATGCTTTTCACTCTTCTTTGCATTGTCTGCACATGGATACATGTATACATGCATGCATGTATACATAGATGCCTCAAGCATTGGAACAAATGTTCAAGATTTTTGGCATTCAATACTTCAAACAAAATAATAATACATTTTTGCTTCCTAGATAAGATCATAAAGGAAATTTGTTACTGCAAATGTAAACATGCACCCATGTAAAGGTACTAGTATTCATTGGTGTTTCTCTTTTCACTCTTGCATCCTTAAATATCATTATATTTTTATATCTATTCATCTCTTGTCACATTTCGAGGAAGCTCAAGGATCTTCGAACTTTGTTTAGTCCAAAGGAGAGTGACAAATGAGACACCAGTCTTTCTTTTGTATTTGTATCGAGACAATCAGCCCTATGATGATTTAAAAAGCATAACCAATAACAAAATAGAGATTCTTCCACCCTTTCTTGGAACAAAAGTCCACTTCATACCCTATTGAATCCACTCATTTCCATTTCCACCCATGCACATCATTTCTTCTGAAATCAAATACATTTCAAAATCCATTTATATGCTTCTCTTGCATCACACCAATGTCTTGCATTCCTTTTTTCTCTCAATCCAGCTCACTCATTCAAATTTTTTTATCTTGCATTTAATTTTAAGCATATAACTCGAAGATGATAAATTCATATAATTTACATTCCATTTATTCTCACATCCAATTTCACATATCGTTGCTTCCCATATCTAATACTTTCCATAAGGCATTCATATACCTTACTTGCATCACATCATTCTCTCAATTCCTTCTCTTTGTTGCACTTACATCACTCATTCTTCTTTACCACCCTTACATATCTTTATCTATCTATACCTCAAATATACCTTCATCCATTAGAACGAAATTCACACCATACCAAAGGAAAAATTGAAAAAAATATCAAGGTTATGCAATTAAACACTGAGGGCTTTGAAAATAACTATGACAACATAGAGTTGTATTCAGGACTTCCTTTGAAAACGTTGTCTTCTATATCTTGTTTATATATCCTTAATACACTTGGTCAAAAAACAATAATGTATTATTCTTTTGTTTCGATCATAAATGTTCTTTTTATATCTTTCAAATGCAAATTGTTTCTGACATTTTCTAGCTTTGTGCACATAGCCATATATAGATTCTTGTTTACTTACCAACTTACATGTACACATGTACACATAGATGAATGCATTTATGTTTGCCTTCATCCATACGTTTATGCATTCCTTTGATATATGCATTGCTAATAAATAGTTAATTTTCCCTATTTTCTTTCATTTAATACTACAAATGTAAATTGAGTCTCATTGTTAAAATACAATTGTATTCAAGAGTTCTTTTCAAAACGTCTTTTCTAAATCCTATTTCTTACAGATTCCTAAAAGCACATATGACCATTCCTCCAAGGCTATAATGTATATTCAGATTTCACAAATCTTTACATGTATCCATGCATCCAAATGCATTATTAGATATACTTTAAACACTTGTTCCACAAACACTAATGTATTGCTGCTTTGTTTCAGTCAATAATGTTTTTCTACTTCTTGTTTAAGCTGCAAATTGTTTCTAACATTTCTAACTTTATGGACGCAAGCATATATAGATTCTTCTTAACATACCAAGTTAAATGGACACATCTACACATCCGTGCATGCATATGTCTTTACATGGATCCATATTTTAATGCTTTCCTTTCATATATGCATTCATACTAACTAGTTTATTTCTCTTGTTTTCTTTTATTTAATACTGCATATGCAATTTCAGTCTCATCACGCTTTCAGGCTTGGTCAGGTGCCAAGGATGCTTTTCACTCTTCTGTGCATTCTGTGCATGTCGATAAATGTGTACATGCATCCATGTATACTTAAATGCTTCAAGCATTGTTACAAACATTATAACATTATTTTACTGTAGATTATTATAATAATTTAATGTTTAGATGCAAAGTACTACAAACATGTAGATTATTTTACTGTACCTACATTTTTTCTTACTTAATAAAATTCTTTATATCTTTTCAAATTATTTTTTGTTTAAAATATATACACAAAAAAATATTCATTCGTATTACATTAACAACATTCAAATCTACTTTATAATAAAATCAATGCCTTTGTACAGTTTCATCTAAGAATTTATCGTAATATTTTTTCCACTTATTACAATTTCTTAAGTTAAACTATTACATTTTATTTTATATATACACAAATTTAATCTTAGGTAGTAAGGTTCTTTATTATATTTTTGCAAATTACTTATTGTTTATTATATAAACACAAATTTTTATTCATATTACATAAACAATATTAATATCTTATTTATAATAAAATCAATAGCTTTCTAGTCATTCATCTAACAATTTATTGTAATATAATTACATTGTTCTATACACAAAAATATCTTATCATATTACATAGACAGGATTTAAATCTTATTTATAATAAAATCAATAGCTTTGTATAATACTAATCTTCATACTACATTACAAAAAACATTCATTAATCTTACAAAAGTTTATACTCAAATGAGCTACCCCTATCAATCTTCCACCTAACACTACTGTTTCTATTAGCACTTGCATATTGTGATATGATAAACTAAAATAGCTCAATTGTATTAATTATCATAGCATGTGTTCTACAACAGTTCACTAAACATAATTTTGTTTACAAATAGACATACAAGCAAAAAAAAGAAATATGGTAAACTTTGTTTCACCATGCATATAAAAATGGGGCATGTAAAGAATGCATTTTCCTTTTTTGCCCACACACATGTTTTTTGTAAATAGTTACAAATGATATTTGATGCTTTAGAAATATCTCTACATTAGAACTTTGTTCCATTTAAAATGTCTAATGAATTTTTCAATCAAAAGGTTTTGTAAAATAAAAATAAAAAAAACATTGCCCTAGTCATAAACACTTTATTTCTCCTGTTTTCTTTCATTTAATAATGTAAATGCGAGCTAAGTCTCCTCCTGCTTTAAGACTCGTTAACATGCCAACTATGCATCTCACTCTTCTATGCATTATGTGCAAGTGGATGCATGTATGCATATATGTCTAGTGCATTATTACAAATGTTTCCGATTGTTTGCATTCAATAATTAATACAAATTAATAATGCATTCTTGCTTCCTAATTAAGATCATAAAGAATCTACCTTCTCACAAATGTATACATACACACACAAATAAATAAGTATTGATTGCTATAATAAACTCCACGTATACATGGTACCCATAAAAAAAAAATCCCTTGCATCCATCCACACGTGCTATCTGTTCACATGTCCCTATGGACCACGTTCCCCATGCACCCTAAAAATTCCATGCATTGGTGCGCTTCTAAAAATAACTTCAGACTTTTCTAGCTATTTTAAATACATTTATATTCCTATTTTCTATCTAAAAAAATTTCCTAACTCATAGCTACATGACTTTTACCTCTCGGCAGGAACTCGACGCTTGCGTCACTTGTTTTGTTGCAAAAATATAATTGTTGGCTCTAAGGAAGATAGGCATAGTTTGTAGAGTGATTCTGAGTTCAAGTCGCACAAGTGAGCTCAGGTACTTTGACAGTGTCGCACGTGGTTGCAAGGTTGACCCCATGACAGATGTTATATCTGCCACTAAAGTGGCTTCAAAATAGCTACATATGCACCCCATGCGCCATGATTTAAAGTGGCTTGAAAAGACATTTAGATGCATTTCAATGTGTCACAATGTGGTTGATATATCTTCCAAGAATAATGTATTTAATAATAATTGAATAAACTTTATTGATATTCAAAGTTAATTGGTTGATTAAAATAAATAGATCATGTAATATCTTTAGTCAACATATTATCATGATAACACAATAATGACCCATCTCAATCAAAAATAAGGTTATCAAATCGATTAACATTGACAAACTTCTAACAATAAACACAATAATATTTTACTTTTTGAGAACGACCAACACTCAGTTCCACATGTTAAACTTAACCTATCGACAAAACTAACAACCAAAGACTTTGTTTCGAAGGTATCAATTAGCTTGACCTATGCGGTGTGATTAAACTCAGATGGCATTACTATCAAGTCCTTAGTCCACAACCTTCTCCCTGATGATACTCCCCCTCTCCCTTTAAAGGGTGCAAATTCCTTCCTGCATTTTCACTTGGAAAAACAAACAACTAATTAGCTGTAAAATTTACATCCCATTCTTATTGTCATATATTCATCAATATTTCAATTAAATGCATAAATTTGTTACATCACATAAAATTCATCATAGCATTCATCTTTCAAATTTTTATAATCCCATAAACCATCAATGCATTTAACATAAGGTGCAAAGTAAATTTTAATTCAAAGATGGGGTGTAACAGTTGAGGGTTTAGGTTTTGTTGATTTGTTCAGGATTCGTGTTTTGTTGATATTGGGGATTGGTGTTTTGATGTTGAGGATTTATGTTTTGTTGATATTGAGGATTCATGTTTTGTTGTCGAGGATTTATGTTTTATTGATGTTAAAGGATGAGGTTTTTTTTTGAGGATTTGTGTTTTGCTAATGTTGAGGGATAAGGTTTTGTTTTTTTGGAGTTTGGGTGTATGAATGATCATATTGATATCGCATTGTGTTAGGAACTAGATTTTGAAAGTTTAACCCTTGTTGATATTGATTGTTGTATGAAGGGTTTTTTTCTTGGTAAAAAGCTTGTTTTTAGCGTGATGTTGTTGAGTCATGTCTTGAGAACTTGTGTTTTGTGAAAGGTTTGGATGTGTATTTTCTTGATGCATGAGTTATTGTTGAGGGGGGTTTGTTTGTGTGGTTTGATAGATTGGTGGTTGTTGTGATTGAAGATGTTGATTAGTTTGTTGTGGTTGAATAAGTGGATTTTTTAGATTAGGAACAGTATACATGGGTGAAGCCATATGTTGTTGTGGTGGAATGTTAGCATGTAATGGTGGATTTGGTGCAAAGTTTGGTGGTCTAGGAGGAAGGTTTGACATGTTTTACACATGTTAAGGTTTTGACCTTGTTGAGGTGCATTTTGTGACCAAGAGGTTTCATACAAGTTCGTTGATACATTTGGTCTCCACATACTAGTTGAAGAATTATGAGTGACAAGTGGAGTGGTGAATGGGTTGGTTGTTGTGGAAGGTTTGTTTCACTAAGAAATTATGATCTAGTTGGTTTTGTTGGGCTGTAATTGCTTGTTCCATTTGAGATGATTGTCTATATAAGGGATTGTCAACTTACATCTTGCATGAGAAGGATCATTTATTTGTGTAAGAAAAGATGGAGATTTCAGTTATCTTATGGGTTGAAATACTTGTTGAATTACCATGTCTTCATCCTTACAAATAAGGGTTGGATCTCTAAGAGCCTCAACATTTAAATCAATGAGTATCTTAGCACCATATTGGGAAACCAGATAAAAATAAGTGTTTTGATCAAAAGTGAGTAATGCATCAATGACTTTTAGCACTTGATTTTCAGTTATTTCTAAGATCCTTTCTATTGGACACTAGGAACACTAAGAGGGGTGGGTGAATCAGTGTTCAATGATACTAACTTAAAAAAAAATCTAAAAACTATCAACACCAAAAGTAGAACTTCACATAGCATTTCAAATGAAAACATGCAAGACATGCAGACATATTAGTGAACACCATAACACCAGATATTTTTACATGGAAAACTTTTTAGGGGAAAAACCATGGTGGAGATCAATCCATAATGTTTACTCTGTTAAAAGTAAATAAAAGAGGGGAATGCACTTGCATTCAAGCACACTGCCTAGAGCTCATTGCTCAAAGAAAAGAGGCTCACTGCCTTATAGATATAATAAAGTTTACAACAAGATTTGAACTGAGAATACAACATCAACAAATGCTAGGATTCAGTTCCACTGAAGCTCAAGATCAAATTCTAGATGCCTGACCGGATCTTACTTATGCTCTGCTCTGTACTGCTTAACATACAAAATATGTTATGCTTATTAACAACTGATCTGCTCTATTTCACTCTCTCCTTATAACTTTATTATATCAACCACCACGACTTGCATTTTTTACACACACACACACACATCCATAAGTATCACACATATCCACACGTATCACACATATATTCAAGATGATTTACGGATCTCCTTTATATACCCGCTAACAAGAAATTCAAAAGTATGATGGCCTCATAATAGGATATAATATTTTTCTTTTATGTTGGCTCACATCACCTAATTGGAAGATAAGTGTGCCTACACAAGTCGGCTAGACTTTAGTAGGGACCCAAAACATGAGTAATAGCAAAACACGTGTTCCACATAGATCCACAATATGTCATATGAAGCAGGTCAGCCACAACTGAAAATAAGCCATGAATCATGCCACTGAATCTCTTAACTCCAACTACGACTTAGGTTTATACCAAAAAACTCATCAGAGGATAGTATAAATGATAAGAAAGATTTCCTGGAGGTCCACACCACAAAATAATGATCTGGTACAGTGAGCCATATCATGCAGAGTTTCACTTGTGCAACCAAATGTCTTGTTCTTCAAACTTACTGCTGCTAGAAGCAATGCTAATACTGTGGATCATACAACTGACTCTAGTTGCCATTAATGACAACACAAATAGCCAAAAATGATCTCTCAAGGCCGAATGCCAACAATCTCCCCCTTCGGCATTGATGGCAACAATTAGTGAAAATGACTAAGTGTCAAAGCCCAAAAAAAATTACTACTCGTCTTATGAATATCTAGGAAATTTTCACTCATTCTCTCCCCCTTTGACATCAATGAAAAGGTTTTACTATATCTACTCTAGACTTCCCTTCCATAAAATTTACTCATATTACATTCTCTCCCTAACTGATGATGAAAAAATTTCATCAAAATTTGACAATTTCAGCAAGAGTTCAAAAAAATATTTTATACCTAGCTTTCATTTATGGAAGGAATTTCTTCTAGGAATCCACTGCAATTCCAATGGTAATGATCAAGCTGTTATTTTTTGAGGTTCTATTGATGATCTGAACAAGCGACTCAGGAATGATGATTGCAGCTTCCAGCTTTTCTCCTGACTTGAGCACCTCAACCATCTGCTCTAGTCTCCCTTCAATTAGGTCTTTTACTTTCCAAAAGGCATCAATAACAGTATTTCTAGCACAGTGGACCTTTGTATGCTCATCCTACATAGCATGAACCTTCTTCTTCACATCTCCATCCATATCCAAAGACATACAGTAATCTTGACCGATTTTAACAATCTCAACCTCAATTTCCTGCAACTTGTCTTTGTACATGCCTACCACATGAGGCCACTTTAGACAGTAATTGAGTACCTTATTGCTTGAATCAATACACTGTCTCAATACATTCATTTTCTTCTTCAACTTGGAAATAGATAGCCTAAATTGCATCTTTAAATGAGAAATTATCTCCTCTTTTCTGTCCAGAGGTACAGATTCCATAGCTTCCTTGACACAGTTAATTAGTTCTTTTGGGAGAACATCCTGCAAAATTTCCAACTCAATATTATTATCAACAAAATATCTTCCTCGAGTGTCCTCAATGACATCCTGCTCATAGGATGGTCCATTAAACCATATATCTGATATCTTCTGCATACCACCCTCATCCTAAATGATTTGCACTACCTTTGACTTGAACAAAGCACCTTCTTCATCACTATCTTCTGCAATTTCCACAACCGGTTCAACTGGTTTTGGTTGATTTTCTGAAGCATGATCTTTAGAAACTTCATCTTCTACATCCACAACTAACCGATCTTTTCCCTTTTCTTCAATCTTTGCTGACTTGGGTACTGGTGGAGTGACATCACCCATATCACTTCCTCTCTTTTGATTTTTCTTATCCTTGTTGGAGGATGACCCACTTTCTATTATCTTTACTGGGATAAGGATAACACCTTCCCCAAACCTTTCTAACATCTTTCTAAAAAAGGTTTCATACACTTGTTCACAATTATCAAAAGAATTATAATGATTGAAGATTTGCTTACAAATCGACATATTTTCTCTCCATACTACATTGTCTTTTGTAGGAAAATAGTTTAGAAAATACATCGTAATGCATATTACCAAAGTGCCAAACGTGAAAGGGTAGTCAATATCCTTCACTAATTGAACATTTTCCATTAGTTGATCCTTTACCAAACTGCATAGATTGAAATCTTCATTTTCAATTATCATTTTATGAGTGATATATGCAACACCTATCGATGTTGATCCTTCACGGTTTCTGAAGAAGATCTTATATGTGATTCCATGTGCCACATACCTTGTCAAAGGATCATTAATCGTCGCAATTAACAAATCCCTCTAATCTCCCCTTATTCCGGTTAGGGCTTTGATCTCAACATTGCAAATTGACTTTTTCTTCGGTAAATCACCAACATTGCATAAGCCCGTTAATTTACTAATCGCATCCTTAGTAATTTGATAAGGTTTGTCGAGAGTGAGGATATCACCGTCAAATTTGTTCAGAACAAACCAAATTACTTCAGAATTGATGAAATGAGGACATTTGTTCCATATATCAAAAATTTTATGCTTAGATCCTTCAAGCGTCCTAAAATCGGTGAGCGACAACAAATTCCTTTCATCCTTAATCTTTTGACTACTATACTTATCCAGAGTTAAGGTTCCTTTGATTTGCTTCATGATTCGCTTCAAACAAAGTTCTACCAATCGCACAAGTAGATATGAAATTAATGATCAACAGATATACCTAGAAATTCGCTGCAAGGATCACCTTTTACACCTTCAAAATTTTGTAGAAAATGCTCTCAAACTTTTCTTCAATGCACAATGACGAATTAGGGTTCCAAGTGCCCCTTTTATAACTTACTTTCTGCCACATTAAATGTGTTTCCCTAAAAGTTCCATTCACTCAGCGAACTCAGACAACAAGCAAAAAATTTGACTTCAGACCTATACCATTCAACCCAATTCAACATATGATCGCTAAAATTTTCATTCATGAATTAACACGACGACTGAAGAAATCTAGTAATTCAAAACCAATTATATACAAGGGGGCAAGAGATCTTCATGAAAAACACCCCCTAGACCACTGGCTTGATATCAATTTCTGGAAGAGCTACCAAAGGGAACTTCTAGTACAATCTTGTTTCCTTCATCAGATTCATGTTTCTTCATCCATGTTCTCTTCATTTGATCTCTGCTCTCTTCCACATTTTCCTTTTCTTTTCCTTTATTGTCTTTCTGTGAATTTCCTTGATAAACTAGACCTCTTTTGTTCAAATTTTTGTTCTAACAAAATTTTGCAAGGTGTCCAAGATTGTTACAATTGAAACATACTAGACTATTTTGTTTGTACCAACTATTCCACTAATTTCCTCCTGACCTGCATTGATTAGAAACATGTCCAAATCTTCCACAGGTATAGCATTTAATGTTACTTGTATTGACAGGCATGCTTCTGCATTCTAATGTCTTATGACCAAACTTTTTGCATTTAAAACATTGACCAGAGAATGATGGAGTACTAGGATTTATCCTACTACACTGAGAGGCCATATGTCCAAATTTATTACAAGCAAAGCAATATCCATTAAATCTTCGAGCATTGGGTTTCCTTACCATATGTCTTTTTCCTTTGTTCTTCTTTTTAGAGTTCTTTTGTTTGGATCTAGAGCTTTCACCCTTCTCATAGCCAAGACCTTGCTTGTCATTCGTATTCTTCTGACTTTTGGTTATCTCATCAAGCTTAGCTGAACTTATCCTGAATTTCTCCTTGAATTCATTTGCAATAGCAAGCTCATTTCCAAGAGTAAATATATGTCTTTCAATCTCATGTTCATAGTTTCTAGCCTGTTGTAGTTCAACCTCCAATTGAATGGTTCTACAGTTAATTTTGTTGCATTCTTTAGATTTTCTTTTAGAGACTGGGAAATATTCTCCTGATTCTTCTTTCTTTGTTCGATCTCTTTGATAAACTTCATTGTCACATATTCCATCTCAACTTTCAGGGCGACATTGTCCTTGGCTTGCTTTTCACATTCTTTTGTTATTTCTTTTAGGGTTTGATTCAGATGGAAATCATCCAAACCTATGTTTTCCTTTTGCTTCAACTGATCACACAACTCTTTCCTCTTTTCCCTTGACCCATTTATCTTATCCTTTAGTGATTGAATGATTTTTTTGGCATCTACAAGATTTGCTTTCAATTCCATGACCTCTGCTTTAGATTGATCAAGATCATCAAGTGCCACCATAAGTTGTTTTTGAATACCACCAGTGTCCATTGAGATTCAAGACTCACCTCAAGTTGTTAAACTTCTGAAGAGGAACCAGAGCTTTGATACCAATTGTTGGACACTGGGAACACTGAGAGGTGGGGTGAATCAATGTTCAATGATACTAACTTAAAACAAATCTAAAAACTATCAACACCAAAAGTAGAACTTCACATAGCATTTCAAAACATGCAAGACATGCAAACATATTAGTGAACACCATAACACCAGATAGTTTTATGTGGAAACCCTGTTAGGGGAAAAACCACAATGGAGATCAATCCACAATGTTTACTCTATTATAAATAAATAAAAGAGGGGAATGCACTTGCATTCAGGCACACTTCTTAGAGCTCACTACCTTACAGATATAATAAAGTTTACAACAAGATTTGAACTGAGAATACAACATCAAAAAATGCTAGGATTCAGTTCCACTAAAGCTCAAGATCAAATTTTGGATTGCACTTCTGCTCTTCTTTGCTCTGCTTTGTACTACTTAACATACAAAAACTATTCTGCTTACTCACAACTAATGTACTCTATTTCGCTCTCTCCTTATAACTGTATTATATCAACCACCATGACTTGCATTGTTCGCACACACACACACACACATCCATATGTATCACACATCACACATATATTCAAAATGATTTATGAATCTCCTTTATATACTTGCTAACAAGAAATTCAAAAGTATGTCAGCCTCACAATAGAATATAATATTTTTCTTTTATGTCGGCTCACATCACCTAATTGGAAGATTACCTACACAAGTCAGTTAGACTTTAGTAGGGACCCAAAACATGAGTAATAGAAAAACACATATTCCACATAGATCCACAATACATCATACGAAGCATGTCAGCCACAATGGAAAATAAGCCATGAATCATGCTACCGAATCTCTTAACTTCAACTACAACTTAGGTTTATACCAAAAAACTCATCAGAGGATAGTATAAATGTTAAGAAAGATTTCTTGGAGGTCCACACCACAAAATAATGATCGAGTACAGTGAGCGATATCATGCGCAGTTTCACTTCCGCAACTGGATGTCTTGTTCTTCAAACTTACTGCCGGTAGAAGTAACATGAATACTGTGGATCATATTGTTGACTCTAGTTGCCATCAATGACAACACAAGTAGCCAAAAATGATCTCTTAAGGAAAATTCCAACAATTTCTTCGGTAATTTTTTCATTGGAATTTGATTCTACATATCCATCTTATCCTCGAGTGGGTTGATTTCCTTGTTGAGAGGTTAGGTTTTGGTCTTCAAGATTGACATGTGGTTTGTGTGGAAGATTAGTATTGTGTTTTGGAGGATTCACATTTTGTTGTGGAGGAAAAGTAGCATTGTGTTATTGTGAATTCATGTATGTTTGTTTAGGGATGGAATACCTAGGAGGAGTAGTACTAGAGGGAAATCACCATGTCATTAGTTGTATTTTCATTGCTTGTGGTGTTCGGAACATTAGAACCACTAGGGTTGGATGTCATTTTCTTCTTGTGTTGTGATATTGTGGTTACCATAAAAGTCACAATAGACCCTAAAGGATGAAAAGATTGAGGTGAAGGTGTATGATGCTGTTTGGATTTGGATTTCAAAACAAATTTCAAAGGATGTGTTGATAAGTCTTTTGGACAAAAGGATGATGTTTAAGTTGATTTAGATTGGATGTTTAACCTTTGGACAAAAGGACTGCAAAGTTGATTTGGATTTTTTATGTTTAAAGATGATGGGATTTTATGTTCATTCCTTTAGACAAAAGGATGATGACAAGGTTGATTGGATTATTCTAGAGATCTCAAGATGTTGATGAAAGATTGGGTTGATTCCTTTACTTGAACTAGACTTATGAGTATGAGAAAAGGGAGATGATAGTTATTTTCAAACCTAGAAGGGAGATAGTTCCTACTAAGTTAATGTAAATTCACAAGATGAGGATAGATGAGATCACAAGATAATAACAAGATGATAGGTTGATTTCCAAAAAGTTGATTTGATATTTTGAGCTGGGGATGGTCTAATAAGATTGATGTTGATTGAGGTTGCTAATTTCAAAGGATGTTTGATTAGGTTGATTTTTTGTCCAAAAGGCTATGA
The DNA here is from genome assembly GCA_007258455.2 of Sequoia sempervirens. Classification (NCBI taxonomy): domain Eukaryota; kingdom Viridiplantae; phylum Streptophyta; class Pinopsida; order Cupressales; family Cupressaceae; genus Sequoia; species Sequoia sempervirens. The sequence continues at coordinate 209,179,271 of VDFB02358134.1, forward strand.
TGATATTTCCTAGGAAAACAAAGTTGAAAGGATTGTTTTGATGCATGAGAATGAAAAAGGACTATTAGGACTATTTTGACAGATGTTTCTAGTTCCAGGATGATAGGTGTAGTGTCAAAAAATGTTGTCAGGTAATATTTTCACACTTGTTTGGACCCTCTTTGTAAAATTGAGCCTAATGATGCCTTGACTTAGTGTTGTAATGTGTTTAACACATTCACATTAGGTCATGGGCCCTTGTGAACTAATGAATTCAAATAGTACCTTGCTAAAGTGTTGTGAAGTGTTATAACACTCTTTCACACTTTTCTAAGATTTTTTTCTATTAACTAAACCTAATAAACCTCTTTTTAACAAAAATGTACAGGTTAATCCTACCTTATTTGAAGTGTTGTAAGGTGTTGTAACACACTTTTCTAGGGTTTTCATTAATAATTGGCCCCCTTTATGGGTAAACCCACAAGACTAGTTTACAATTCCAGTGAAGAAGGAAATTTGCAAAAAATGCCTCCATGGAAAAAAATGTTTTTTGTGGGTTTAAACAAACATTTGGTTCGAGCAAACCCAAGAACTCCCCTTTGAGTGAACCCATTAAATGTTGGGTCCCACCATTCCTAGGAAAAAACCAAAAGGAAATCTTTGTGGAAGGGGGCTCCACTCAAACCCTGGTTCAAGCGAACCTCCAAGGAGGGTTCACTCAAACCCCCCTTCTCCCCCTTCTCCCCCTTTGGCACCAAAAAAATCTAGAATTTTTTTCTTCGAAGCTTGAGTTGAGTATGAAAATGGAGGAGACTTCACAAACCCAACTAGATGATGGTAGTCCTCGGAACAAGCTATCCAACGAATATAATTTTAATATGTTTTGGTTTTACTATGTATTTATTTTTTAGTTTGATTAAACATATGTTTTTCAACAAAAATCAAGCTCTATGTTCTACACAAGTGGAAAAATAGCAGAGTATCAAAAAAAAATTGAAAAATATCAGTGCACTAGATATTGGTGTCCTTGATCCAACAAAAACAAAATTGAATTTTGATACATATAAAAAATGTTATGTTGTATGTGGTTCGCCTATGTCTGAATTGTAATTGGTTTGACTTCAAAACTTGATTAAGGAAAAAATATTCAATGAAATGCTATGAAAACAATTCCATGCACTAGATATCGTAGTTAGAAATCTAAATTTAAAAAAATTAGAATTTTATCTTTCATGGAAAAAAGTGATGTTGTATATGGTGAGCGTCACTCCTTAAAAATGGTGCTTACTAAAAAAATTAGTTTTCGAAGGAGATGGAAAAAGAAGTGCAATTTGATTCCAATTTTTTTGAAAAGAACTATATTTAGAATCTACAGAAAAAATGTCACAAATCACTAGTTTGCATCATCTTCAAATTCCTCACAATTTAGCCACTATAGGTGCTTGAAAGTGAAGATTCAGTTAGAAAAAATCAGTTTAGTGTCCAGTTTGGCCAAAAATTGTAAACCAATATTATGGGATCACCCTTATGCTTTAATTAGCCTTATTTTGCATCTACGAGCCCCATTTAATGCATCTTGTTGAGGAAAATCCTGACACACATCAATATCCAATCATAATTCAAGTGTTTTAGGTTAAATGGCCCAGATTTAGTGACTTGGGACTCATTCGTCACCTTGAGTGAATGAGTCCCACCTAGGTTTTTGGGTCCCAAACTTGGTTTCACACCTTTCTAAGCATTTTTAAAAATGGTCCCGTAAATTATGCCTAATGGGACTCATTTTCCACCTTGGGCGAATGAGTCTCGTGTGGCTCAAAATCAAAATTAATTCAAATTTTTGGTGGGATTTTACCCTCCTAGATTTGATGTCGGCTTGTAGTGTCAAGTAATTTCAAGAATTTTTGCATAATTAAGTATAAATACAATGTTCATTCACTCATTTTCACCTAAGCATTCAAGAGATCACATAGCAAGTTGAATGAGCATCCTTATAGCAAGTTTGAGTTTGCAAGATCATTCAAGCATTCACAAGAGAATTCAAGAACATTCAAAGGTAGATTATCAAGCATTTTAGAGAATTATTCAAGCATCAAGTATCATGTCAAATTTTTCGTGCATCATGTTTGTTTTTGAGATAACCATTGTGATGTACGGTTTTATGATTCAAGCTAACATTTCATTCAAGATCTATCCTATTCAATCAAGAGTCAAGATCTACATCCATTAGAGCCATCTCATACATGTTTGTAGCGCTTCATTACTAGGGTTTGGCAAGTTGCAACATCATATTTTGTTCATTAATCATTCTCCATTCCTATTTCATTCTATTTCAAGGTTTGATTACCAAAACGGGGTTTGAACAAGGTAAACCCCTTTCTACTAACAAAAGAACATTTTTCCCTCTCTTTAATGTGTGATTTGCAAGTTTAGATTGAAGACACATTAAGGAGAAAGTTTGGAGAAGGTTTTCAATGTGCCTTAAGTTGTCAAAGTTGTCATCAAGCATTGCAGAAAACCTACAGGTTGATTTACAGAGATTTAGATTCAAAAACTTGAACAAGTAGATTGAGCGGATTGAGAAGAGCAGATTCGGACCTTCAAGTCTCAAAAAACCCTAACTAGACTGATTCACCACTTCTAGTGAATGAGTCTCAGTCTAGGTCAAAATTTAGATTTTTAGAGATTCAGATACCCATTTGCCAAATTCCTATTTCTACATAGAAATCCAAATTTTGGACTGATTCACCCAACTTGGCATATGAGTCCTAGCCAGCATTAAAGTCAAAATTTCTAGCATTTCAGAGCTCCTTCCAATCTCCTTCAGATTTCTAGGTGTACACATTCCATTATGTAGCTTTTTGTTTTGTTTCATTTGCATCTTTAGGTCATTTAGTGAAACATTGCATCATATTAGGGTTTAGCATTACATCTTACATTTCATTTGTATTTCCAAGTATTAACTTAGTGGTGAACCCCTCATTAGTTTACATTCAACCCCTAGGACAACCCTATTAATAGCAAGATCTCTTTCTCCTTTGCATTAAGATCTCTAGGGCTTGTCCTTGAATGAAAGAGAGTGAAGATTGTTGTTCTATCTCCCAAGCATAGAATCAAAACAATTTTCCACCTTTCAATAGGTTATGATATTTTAGAGATCAAAAAGTTTGCAGGTATGAGAAGAAAAAATGTTATAGAAAAACATGGAGGTGAAGCCACAATAGTCATTTACAATACCAGTGAGGAAGGAAAACTCACAAAAAATGACCCCATGCAAAAAAATGTGATTTTGGGGGTTCATACGAACCTACTGGTTTGAGTGAACCCATTCCCTAGTTTCCTGCCCAAAAACAAATTAAATATGCATCATGTGAGGTGATTCGATCGAACCTTGGTTCGAGCAAACCCTTGGGGGTTCGCTCGAACCCCCCTTAACCCTCATTTTCCCCCTTAGACATAGAAAAAACCTAAATTTTTTCTCTTTGAAGCTCGTTTTTAACATGAAAATGGCAGAGAATTCACAAACCCAACTAGAATTAGGTAGTCCTTAGAATGAGCTATCCAACGAATATAATTTTGATAAATTTTGGTTTTATTATGTATTTGTTTTTTTTAGTTTTATTAAATATAGGTTTTTCACCAAAAATGAAGGTCTTTGTTTTGCACATGTGGAAAAATAGTAGATTATAAAAAAAATGAAAAATATGAGTGCACCAAATATTGAAGTCCTTGATCCAACCAAAAAAAAAAGAATTTGTATATATATACAAAAAAAGTTACGCATTATACAGTTGCGCTATGTCTGAATTGTAATTGGTTTGACTTTGAAACTTGATTAAAGAAAAAATATTCAATAAAAAACTATCTAACCAAGTGGAAGCACTAGATATCAGAGTTACAAATCTAAATTCGAAAGAATTATAATTTTATCATTCATGGAAAAAAAGTTATGCGTTATACGGTGTGCGTCACTTTTTAAAAATGTTTTTTTTCTGAAAAAAACTAGTTTTCATGGGAGATGGAAAAAGAAGTGCAATCTGATTTTGAAAATTTTGAAAAAAATATTTTTAGAATCTATAGACAAAATTTGATGACTCTAGTTTGCATCATCTTCAAATTCCTAACAGTGTAGCCACTATAGGTGCCCGAATGTGAAGATTTAGTTAAAAATAATAATTTCAGTGTCCAGTTTGGCCAAAAATTATAAACCACCATTGTGGGATCACCCATGGTAATCTGGACAAATGTATCATGTTTCCCTCAGAGAAAACATGATGATGTAGGAAAAAACACCAATATACAAAGAATAGATGTGGCAATTTATTCAAAAGCAGCAATATGGATATTTAGAAGTTGGTGAAATAAAGGGAAAGTATATGTGGCAGAATAAGCAATAGTGGTGATCTGCGTGATAGAAGTGGAAATATGTGCAAACAAAAGCATCAATCTTACAAAAACAACAAACTGTGATAGGAAAACATAAGTTCCTTTGTTGGAGTTTCCTTGTCAACCTTCCCCCCTTTTCTCCTCATTTTTAGCATGACTTCTTGGTCTTCTTTGATTCCTTGATATTTAGATCCCTAACACATGGTGTAAGTTTCCTCTGACCTTCAATTGTCAAAAAATATTTCCATTTGTCACTAAAGCTCCCACTTACTTTCCTAGATAATCTAAAGCCTCATTAATGACCAAATTTGGCCATGTAACTACCAAGGCTAATTTGATAGCATCCAAAAATAATTTTATATGTAGATTTGTATGGATCCAAAGGAGGAATGTGGTGCTTAGTTGACATTCCTTATTTATTAATCTATAACTCAACATCTAAAACACCATCTCCCAGCCAATGTTCCAATGGATTTTTTGGGCATTCTCTTTGTCCTTCCATGTGAAACCTCACACCATTAATCTTAGAGGCATGACAAGTGGACAAGGTGTGATTTTTGAATTGTTATTGATGTTCATGAGTCTCAAATGGGTATTTCTAACATGCATGTACATATTAAAATTATATTCGTTTGATAGCTCGTTCAGAGGACTACCATCATCCAGTTGGGTTTGTGAAGTATCCTCCATTTTCATCCTCAACCTGAGCTTTGAAGTGCAAAATTCTGGACTTTTTTGGTACCTGAGGGGGAGAAGGGGGGTTCGAGCAAACCCACTTTCCACAAACCTTTGCTTTTGGATTTTCGCTGAGAATGGTGGGCCCCATCATTAAATGGGTTCACTTGAAGGGGGGTTCGCCAAAAACCAATTTTTTTTACATGGGGTCGTTTTTGCAACTTTTCCATCCTCACTGGAATTGTAAACCACTTTTGTGGGTTTACCATAGGTGTGGGAACCAATGAGGAGGATACAAATCCAAGGTTTAAATAACCAAACTAAGTCTCCTTCTGAAGACTGAAGGTATCAGTGTCATCTATACTCATAGGGTAAACCCACAAAAGTGGTTTACAATTCGAATGAGGAAGGAAAACTAACAAAAAATGACTCCATGCCAAAAAAATTCATTCTTGGGGTTCGAACGAACTCATTGGTTCAGACAAACCAAAAGAGGGTTCTCTCGAACCTAGGTTTGAGTGAACCCATTCAATGCATCCTGCCAAAAAAACCAATGTAATCCCCTTTTTGAAAGGGGGTTCACTCAAACCCCCCTAGTTCAAGCGAACCCCCTTTTTCCCTGATTCCTGCTCTCTACCACCAAAAAAATAAAAAATTTAGCCCTTTGAAGCTCGGGTTGATGGTGAAGATGGAGGAAACCTCATGAACCCAACTAGAATCAGGTAGTCCTCGGAACAAGCTATCCAATGACTATAATTTTAATATGTTTTGGTTTTATTATCTATATGTTTTTTGAGTCTTATTAAACATAGGGTTTTCACCAAAAATGAAGCTCTATGTTCTACACATGTGGAAAAATAGAAGATTATCAAAAAAAAAATTGAAAAATATGAGTGCACCAGATATTGAAGTCCTTGATCCAAAAATAATAATAATTGAATTTCGATACATAACAAAATGTGATGCGTTATACGGTCCACTTATGTCTGAATTGTAATTGGTTTGACTTTGAAACTTGATTAAGGAAAAAATATTCAATAAAACACTATATAATCAAGTGGAAGCACTAGATATTAGAGTTACAAATCTAAATTTGAAAGAATTAGAATTTTATCCTTCATGGAAAAAAAGTTATGTGTTATATGGTGAGTGTCACTCCTTAAAAATGTTGTTTTATGAAAAAACTAGTTTTCGAGGGAGATCAAAAAAGAGGTGCAATCTGATTCCAAAAAAATTGAAAAAAATGTATTTATAATCTACAGACAAAACATCACAAAACTCTAGTTTGCATCATCTTCAAATTCCTCACAATTTAGCTACTATAGGTTCCTAAAAGTGAAGATTTAGTTAGAAAAAATTATTTCAGTGTCCAATTTGGCCAAAAATTGTAAACCGCTATTGTGGGATCACCCCATACCATCATCAAAGTTGGAAGAACCAAAGCAAGAAAAATAATACATTCTAGAACCATGATCAGCATGCCCTATAGCAATGATGGCCTTACTCTTCAAATATCTGATAATCACTAAAGTGGGTGTGAACTTAATTGTTTTCCCTGAGCCAGTATGTGTGATATGATAAATGGAAAGAATATTGGTGGATAAAGATGGAACATAAAGTACATCATGAAATTTCCCTTCACCAAAATCAATGGATCCTTTTCCATAAGCTGACATATACACATTATTCCCCATAAGAATTGTAGGGAACGAATACTGCTCAAATGTAGAAAACAACTCTTTAGAGGCGACCATGTGGTGTGAAGCCCCTGAATCAAGAAGCCACTTATGTGAAGTATGATGTGTTGAAGAAAGAAGTGTCTAACCTTTACCTTTCTCTAATTTATTTGATGATGTAGATGCAACATTAGAAGAGCCACTTGCCTTAAGTTTGGAAAATTCAAGTTGAGTTTGTTTAAGTAGATTTTTTAACTCATCTTGATCCTTTTCAAAGCATTTGCTTTCTTCATGTCCAAGCTTTTTACAAGTACAAATAGTCTTTTCCTTAAAACTTTTCCATTTTGAGGAGGAAAATGGATTCTCTGATTTGGTTCCTTTAACATGATCCTTAGGTTGTTTATGTGACTTATATGGAGAAACCTTTTGTTCATTTTCAACCTTTTGTTCATTTGCAATAAGAGCCTTGGGTTGAGATGTCTTCATTGTACCCATTTGAATTAACTTTGACTGTTCTCGCATGAGTGACATGCGGCAAAGTCATCAAGAGAGGGAATTGTGAATTTTGAGCCCATAGCATCTCTAGTAGCATAAAATGTAGAAACAAAGATAGAATAATCAGGACCAAGCTTGGCAAGTAGAGAAAGAATCAACTATTCATCTTTCTTCTCAATACCACATTGCTTTAAATGAAGCCTTAAGGACTTAATTTTTGTGAAGAGGTCTTGGATACTATTAAAATCAAAAGGATTAAGACATATCAACTCATTCTCTAACTGATAACTCCTAAGTGTGTCTTTCTTACCAAATAGGAGCTCAAGATGGGCCCAAACTTCCTGTGGAGTGTTACAATATTGAATGTGAAACAAGAGATCGGGAGAGATAGAAATGCAAAGAGTACCAAAAGACTCATCACATATGTTGAACTATTTCCTCTTTTTTGCAACAATGCCTAGTTCAAGCTCTATACCCATGGTGACTCAATACAACCCCGACTTCTTCAGAGTGATCTCCATCTGGATTTTCCACTCAAGAAAGTTTGAGGAAGTGAGAAGAGTTACATGACTTCTATCCATGATTCTAGAAAAAATATAGACTTGAGATAAGAAATTATAGTAATAATTCCTTCAAGCAAAAGAAATGCCAGATAATAGAGATAAGAGGTGAATCGCAGCCCTAAATCGAGAGAGAAATTGCAATTAACAGAGATTGCAATGTGAAATTCTCTTACCATAGATCTAAATCACCTTGTTGTGGTTTGCTATTGTCCTCCCTCATGCCTTGCGCAGCTTCAAAAAAGGCAGATATGGAGCCTCCAAATGAAAACAACAATTTGAGCACAAATCACCCAAATTGTGCCAAACAAATCCAAGGCAGATAGCAAGTATTTGAAATGCCTCTAACAAATAGATTGTGCCTTCTTTTCCTCCACCTATGCACACAATTTGACATACCTCTCCAGAACAGAACGTGGAAGAGCAAAGAATAAAAGTGGCCTTAAAAGCAAAAATCAAACCCCCACTACAGAATGCAAAATGCCAAATTATGGCGTGGGCCAAATGATGGCGCTTGTTGGCTCCATTGAATGGAATCAACCTCTCTTTTAACGCCCAGTTCACTTGCCTCTCCTTAATGTGTCACCTTATCCTGGCAAAATGATGTGTCAACCAAGGAGAATGATGCGTCGGCCTCCCAATGCAAGTAAATCCCCCTCCTCCAAAAAGACAAACTACAGCCTCATCCAATTTCAACACAGGTCTACAAAAAATAGCCAACGGCTTGGAAAAAGGATGTGATTTTAACTGGTATATGAGGGCTTCAAATCATCCCTTTTTCCTTTTGATCTCCACCACAAACTTGGGCGTGGGCCTACACCAAGTCCATTGATCTACAAAGAAGATAATCGACCTAGGTTGGGATCAATTCCTTTTTGTTGTGAGTGGATAGGTTGACTCTAACATCTAACCATCTTCCATGAACACACAAAACTAGAAAAAAAACAAATTTGTTCAACCTATGGCCTAAAACTATCTCCCCCTATGCTCTGATACCATGAATATTTTTAGGATCAAAGAGATATTATGCAAGCACAAGATGATGTAAAATCCAATAATTAGATTAATTGAATGAGCAACCTTAAATAGAAAAGCACAAGGAAATCAAGATCCACAAAATGTGGATAGGAGTGGAGTGGTGGAAAATCACCTACCACAAAGATAGGGTGAGACTCCTAACCTCCCATGAATGAAGGGAAAGACTCCTTCAGCATGGAGTGGTGGCGGATAACCACCCATGAAGATAGCATGAGGTGTCAAAGACCATTTTACCCTCTCAACTACCTTGACACCTAAGCATAAAGACACCTAAGTAGGCTTAAGTAAGCCATGTGTATGGCTATGTGTACACTAACAATTAGCCTACATGAACATTAGGAAAGTGTATTTTTATTTATGAATTATTTACATGTTAATACTTCAATTATATAAAGTTAATTTTTAGTTACTATCCATTGGTAGTTAAATTGAGATTTTATAATTTTAAGGGTGAAAATGGTGCCCTTTATATATTTTCCTTCTATTTTTAACTTGCTTTAAATCATTTATCTCAAATTTAATGACTAAAAAGAGTAGTATATATTTGTGTACTAGATGAAAAATTATTGACATCTTGATTGATTTTGACTTCACACATTCTATCGGTGATCGAAGTTGTAAGTTTCAAACCCCTAAGGATGGGTAGTCTCCCAAGTGCCAAGGGTTTCAAACCTAGAAAGAGTACCAAAAAACTTATACTTCTGTTTAGGTTGGGCAACTAAGTACTAATTATTGATGTAGGTAAGACCTACACTTTTGGCTCTAGAAGACCAAATGGAGTTTCCATAAGGTGTTGAAGATATGATATTAAAAGGATTAAACAATTACCTCACCCCAAACCATACCCATTACATAGTTTATCCCTATATCATTTCCACAATATACCTATTATGTTGGTTTAGTTATGCAAAGCTATGCATGCTTATATAAAAAACATGGCTTATCATGTAGAGTATGTAAAATATCGATAACCTCACTTATAATTATGCACTCATACATGGAAGGATGACAAACTAACAACACAATTGAAAGAAATTGATTATAGCTGAATTATTTTAAATGTGTTTGGTTGATAAGAAATGGAGTATGCAAAATACCAATGCCAATTACAATAGGGCTATAGACTCATGATTGCATTCAAACACATGTGATGATCGGAATCGAGCAATAGTGAGAATAGAAAAAAAATTCTAAAAAATACATGTCCCCTAGGTATTGATGTCCTTATTCCTACAACAAAAAAGAATAACTTAATTCAAATGCATACAAAAAAAAGTTGTGTGTTACATAATACACCTTTGTCCAAATTATAATTACTCCAACATAGAATACTAATTTTAAAAAATATGCAACAAAAAGTTATGAAAAAATATCCATGCCCTAGATATTGGTGTGACAAATATGTATTTTAAAAATTGTAATTGTATCCTTACTATAAAAAAAATTATGTGGTACACAGTAAAAATCACTTTTTAAAAATGTTGTTTAGTAGAAAAAATAAGTTATTAAAAATTACATAAAAGGATTCACAATTTTTTTTAATCTTTTTTTTTTTAAATATAATTGGAATCTACACACAAAATCTCACAAATCACTAGTTTGCTTCATCTTCAAATTCTTAATGGTTTAGCTGCTATAGGTGTGAGAAAATGAATATCTAGTGAAAAATGTTGATTTCAATGTCAAGTTTGGCCAAAAAGTGTAACCCATTGTGGGATCACCCAATGATTGATACCGAGTAATGTGAAAATTTGATGAAAATTTTACTAAAGACTATCTATTGGAAATGTATGATAAAACTAGGTTCTGTACATACATTCAAAAAATAAATAAATTGGTTAAATATTATAAGAATCTATCTAGTAATTCATAGACAAATATGAAAATTTATTTTATTATTTATGAAATAATACCATGCAAAATCTTTGTAAGGTTTTTATAGTCATTTGGCTAGCCAGTTTATCATCCATACATATAGAAATGAGCATAGTGTCATTGGAGACACTCAAACAAGGTTGATTCCACACTTTAAAAATATTGTACTAAGATTGCAATTATTTCATTACACATTTGGGATGAACCTAGATCATTAAAATGCAAAGATGTCTTATCTATTTACTAAAGACAAAATCCTAGCTCTCTAAAAATGTACTCTTCTTAGTTCTTCAAAATAATTTTCCCATCCTTGTAAAAATTAAAAAGAAGGCTCATTTACCCATTACAATTATGTTGGTGTGAAACATGCAAATACTCCTCCATGAATCTTGAACATCCATAACCACAGTGACTTGCGGGGTGCCCATACTCTAGCCATTTTATTATGTATTTGTTTTTTTAGTTTTATTAAACATAGGTTTTCACTGAAAAATCAAGCTCTTAGTTTTCCACATGTGGAAAAATAGCAGATTATCAAAAAATAATTTTGAAAAATATGAGTGCATTAAATATTGAAGTCCTTGATCAAACAAAAAAGAAAAAAATTGAATTTCGATATAGACAAAAAAAGTTACGTGTTATACGGTCCACCTATGTCTGAATTGTAATTGGTTTGACTTCAAAACTTGATTAAGGAAAAAATATTTCATAAAACACTATAAAACCAATTGGAAGCACTAGATATAGCCGGTATTGGCATGGTGTGATGGATTATAGGTGGCATTGTTGTTCTTGCCACCAAGGTTCAAACCTCGTTGGGGTGGTATTGTTGAATGGTTGTATCCGGTTCATAGCTCCGGTCAAAAGCGTTTACCCCTTGAATAAATTTTTTTTTGGAAGCACTAGATATCATAGTTACAAATCTAAATTCAAAAAAATTAGAATTTTATCCTTCATGGAAAAAAATTATGCATTATATGGTGAGCGTTACTCCTTAAAAATGTTGTTTACTAGAAAAAAAAAACCTAGTTTTCAAAGGAGATGGAAAAAAAAGTGCAATCCAAAAATTTTAAAAAATATATATTTATAATCTACAGACAAAATGTCACAAATCACTAATTTGCATCATCTTCAAATTCCTCACAGTTTAGCCGCTATAGGTGCCTAAAAGTGAAGATTTAGTTAGAAAAAAATATTTTAGTGTCCAGTTTGGCCAAAAATTGTAAACCAGTATTGTGGGATCACCCCCTACTGATATTAACTCTTCTTCATCAACTTTAAGTGTTCCATCATCCATTGTTTCTTGTGATATAGGACTATAGGATCGACATAAATGTGTTACTGATGTAATTGATTGGGATGACTACTTGGCAGGCATATTAGACTTGTTTAGTAAGTTTCATTTTACAGAGTTGGTAAAAATTTTTGATGATATACATGATATTATCACCTTGGAGGATATTGTTCCTCTATCTTCTAATTATGTTCCTATTCGACCAATGGTTTCACCACAGCTTTGAGAGATTTCATTGCAGTCTCTGAATTATGTGCAACATTCAGACTTATGTTCTTCTCACTTGGGAAGATATTATGCACCAATCTGCAGTTTTCCTTCTTCCACAAGGAAGACATGTTGTTCAACTTTTTTGAATCACTTTCAACATTCTTCATCCAGCATCACTCAGGATTGCAAGATCCATCATCTTATGGGGGGACTCTCTAGTCTCTCTCTTTCTCTCCTATGAGGGGAATATCTCTTGTACTTTTGTGATATAAGTAGTTCTTGGGGGGCCTTGAGTCCTTGTATCTTTCTTCTTCTTTCAATTGTACATTTTTTGTTTCCTTTCTCTTTTGGAGAGGAGTTTTGTTCCCACTGGGTTTTCTCCTTGTCTTTGTTTTTTGAGAAAGTTGTACATGGATACCTAACATGGCCTAGTAGTCAGGACACATCTTTATTATTCCCACCTAAGCTATGTTTAAGGGGGCATGTTGGTGTACACATAGGCATACACATGACTTACTTAAGCCTACTTAGGTGTCTTTACACTTAGGTGTCAAGGTAGTTGAGAGGGTAAAATGGTCTTTGACACCTCATGCTATCTTCGTGGGTGGTTATCCACCACCACTCCATGTTGAAGGAGTCTTTCCCTTCATTCATGGGAGGTTAGGAGTCTCACCCTATCTTTGTGGTAGGTGATTTGCCACCACTCCACTCCTATCCACATTTTGTGGATCTTGATTTCCTTGTACTTTCCTATTTAAGGTTGCTCATTCAATCAATCAAATTACTAGGTTTTACATCATCTTGTGCTTGCATAATATCTCTTTGGTCGTAAAAATCTTCACTAGTTAAATGCATTCACTTACGTAGACATAAATTAACCCGATTAAAGTAAATAATTGTTGCACATGATAAATGTGTGTAAATTAATGCTAAATTAAGAAATTGAATATGTGGGGTTAGGATACATATCTTAGAAAACTATGATGAATAATTTTTTTGTTACATAGAGCTCTACTCACATTAATATTCAAAATGGACGCACTTGGTTTGATATATGATTTTAGATTAAAATAATATTTGAATTCGTTGTAGGTCAAATATATGCCATTTGGGATTGATCCTACCACAAGAATGAACTTATTGATAATAGAAAAAATGTGACTTGTTTTATAATGATTTATTCTCTTGATTGATTACTGAGGACTAGTTGTATTCAAAATATCTTAGATAAATTGTTAGATTGCAAGGACCAAGTTCTCCTAGGTCAACCCCCTTGAAATCAAAGGAATGAATTCAATTTTGCACAAGTGGATGTCATTTGTTGATATGTAATTGTATTAATCCATTCCTTTAAAATGGACCTAGAACTAAATGAGAATTGGCATGGATATGCAAATTTCACCATTGTAATAATGAAGTTTTTTTTTAAAACTTTACAAAAAAATGTAGTTGGAAGCTTTGATTGTGATAAAAATCTATATAGAAATGACATGAAACATTATATAATTAAGATAAAACTAATAGTTTTTATTGAACTTCACTTTATTTTTATTTGAACTTAATAACTTTTATTTCATCTTTGCTCTTATGATATTCTCAATTGACTTGGATTTAATTTTTAATAATGTGTCTCAGTGCATAAAATATAATGGTCATGAATTTTTATTTGATTAAATCTTATGAAACTAATATTTATTTCACATTTGCTCTTATATATTCTCTATCCACTCAACTTAATTATACAATTATGTCTTGCATAAAATATAAACCCCTCACAACTCTTTATTTGATGAAGTATTGATTTAAATATTAAAATTTAAGTTAAATTATTCCCCAATCATTCATCCACCAGCTCTAATAGTTTCTTCCTCCTTTTGTACCGTACCTTCCATAACATTTTCATGTTGATTCAATAAAAAAAATAGGTCTTTTCATCCCTTTTTGTCAGAAAAAAAGATGCCCATAGTGAAGTGTGGCATTCGACTGAAATTACTTTATTTTATATGTACTAACAATATCTACAAAGAAGATCTTAGAACTATAATTAGGCCTATTCCTTTTGTTCGCTTTAAACAATCAAAAACCTCAAACCTTGTTTCTTCCCATATCTGCATATTTTAGGTAGGTTTGCTTCATTCATAAGGGAAAGGGATAGATTGGAATGCATGTACGCTCTCACGTACAAAAGAATCGACAAAAATCTTTGATTGAATTCGATCTCTTTTTTGAGTTTTTCCAAGTCTTATGATCTATCTTAGTGGCAAGTCACGTCAAAACTAACAGGGGACAATGTGTTGTCACTATATTCTAATGATTCTTCCTCCTTTTGTACCGTACCTTCCATAACATTTTCATGTTGATTCAATAAAAAAAATAGGTCTTTTCATCCCTTTTTGTCAAAAAAAAAGATGCCCATAGTGAAGTGTGGCATTCGACTGAAATTACTTTATTTTATATGTACTAACAATATCTACAAAGAAGATCTTAGAACTATAATTAGGCCTATTCCTTTTGTTCGCTTTAAATAGTCAAAAACCTCAAACCTTGTTTCTTCCCATATCTGCATATTTTAGGTAGGTTTGCTTCATTCATAAGGGAAAGGGATAGATTGGAATGCATGTACGCTCTCACGTACAAAAGAATCGACAAAAATCTTTGATTGAATTCGATCTCTTTTTTGAGTTTTTCCAAGTCTTATGATCTATCTTAGTGGCAAGTCACGTCAAAACTAACAGGGGACAATGTGTTGTCACTATATTCTAATGATGTACCCCTTGTTCATATAATGATGATATTAATTTGGTAGATGAACCCAAAAACATTCATGGCACATCTTTTGTGAATAATACAAATGTTATTGCCTCCTTATTGCATAGACTCTGTTAAAGTATATACACATCTTATTAATACTTTAGGTGATTTATAACCATCTAGGTATGTTTTGAGTGCATATTTGTATATTTTGAGGATGATGCATAAAATTAAAAATTATCGTTATCTTGTGAATCCAACATTTTAGAATTTCAATTTCTTCATAATATTTTAGATACTGTGCATAACATTGAGACTGTCTCTATTTTTTCACCCATGGTTTCATATTGTTTTAGATGCTAATATAGAACATAAAATAGATTGGGCAAAACACATTTGATTTATTCTTTAAGAGGACAAAATTTTGTACACAAAAAGTTGATCTATTGATAACATCAACTTTACATAGATTAAATGTAAAAATCTACACTACATGAAAGGGGGTTGTCATCCCCAAAAATTTTATACAATTCAAGATCATAGAAATGAGGAAGATGGTCCTCTAATAGGAAAACAAAAACCCTAAATGATAGTGATCTATTTGCTACAATGAGACATTTTATGCATTTACAATAGTTACAATAGCAACTACTCTTCCTAAGCACTCAACATTTTCAAAGTTCTCATTTTCCTCTCAAATCTCAAGTAATGATTTCCTTATATTGTGAATGCTTTTGAGTGTGAAGTTTGCTCCCTTTGTCCAAATTGGAGTGCCAACTTGCTAAGACATCCAAAATCCACATCAAATTCATATAGCTAAATAAAAGGCTTTGAGAGAAAGTTTCATAATTGTAACCATAAGCTTTCAAATTTGAAAATATATAACATCTCCTCTAGTCATATAGATCACTTTAAGCAATATCTTCTCTAGTCATGCTACTCACTTTCTATTTATAAGTCTGCTCTCTACACCAATAAAAGAAACATAGTACCAAAAGGATTGAATAAACATGAATTATCATTTCGGCATTTGATATAGCCAAAATGGAAGATGCATAAATTGCAGCCAAAAATTGGAGAGAAGTTTCAACAATATTAAATTTCAAACATTAGTTTGAACTCATGAGATTGAGGACCAAGTGTGTAAGGCTTCATGGAGCATGAACTTATAAAAGAGCCTAGTAAATAACTTTAGATTCATAAGACAGAATATAGATGTCTTAAACACATGGGCATATAAGCGAATCTTATGACAATATCTTTCGTATGGATGTGATGTGTTGTGTGACAGACTGGCTTGAATAAATCAAACATACATAACCAATGGTATAAACCTGAAGAGATTTCTTGAAATCAACTGGATTATTATTGTGCTCACTGTTAATAAACATGAGCCTTAATCAACAAATCCTAGAGAACAAGACTCCCAAGGGCTTCTCATCAACACATAATTTTGATGATGAAACAATCTATGACATAAACAGGAAGCTTTGATTAACTCCAACCCAAATTCTATAATGAATTTAATACACAACAAGGACATGGCAAACTCACTAGAACAATAGAACATTTATTCTTGCTTAAAGAGTGTGAACATTATTTGGTCTTACTTTATTATAGCTACAACAAAAGTAACTTGTTTTGCAATTTCAAGGCAAGGATTGTGATAAAAGAGCTATTTGCAAGCAATGACTTCACAGCAAAATGTTTCTATTCTTACAATACTAGTAATTTTTTATGTGTAACATCTTGCTCCTAGTGAGTTAACATTCCCAAATCTTTCATTTTGATCTTTCACAATTTTTATTTTTGTTTATTTTGCCAGCTAATACTTTCCCCTAGTAAAAACAGAATATAATGAAATTCTTTGTATATTTCATTTCAAATTTGAAGGAAAAAAACAAAATTCAACCCTCTATCCAAATCATTCTTGGCATAGATAACTAGTTGCCTTTCAATCATTTTGGCATTCTGGTTAACTCTTTGAAGGCAAAGTGAGTGACAAAACCTAGAGCTTAACTTGTTTTAATTCTAAATCTTATAATGATCATGCATAACACTCATTTTATCTTTTTACTTCCATTTTATGAAGGATTTTAATGGTTGATTCAATTTCATTCATTTAAATCACTTAATGGCTATTTCTGAGTGAAAATATGTAGTAAATGTTTGCCTTTCATCTCAACAAAACATTTGATTCCTTCTGGTTTTGCCTATGCTAAAATGTAAAAGAGAGAAATAGATAGATCCAAAGAGTGGGGCCATATGGAGAAAAAATACAAAAACTAAAACCTTACCTGGTCATGGCCAAAATTAAACCAAACATGGATCATCTCAGGCAACAAAGTGTTGACCCTCAAGAGCTCCCACATAACCAAACCCATTTGGGCTAACTTGTATATACATATGATCTGGCATTTGCAACAAACACATATCTACAAAAACTCATCACCAGTTTAAAAAGCAAAGCACAAACGTTTTCTTTAGACATTTTGCGTACCTTGATTTTCCCTCTTTAAATTTTGGCGAGATCGGCAATGTCCAACACAGGAGTTTTCCCAAAAGCGGCAACCACGATCTCCCGAGCATTTATGTGGAAAATCAGAAACCAAAACAATTGATAGGAAACACAAAATCACCACCATCAATCAGATTATATAACCCATTTTCTACTTACAGTGTTGGGGACGACGATGGAGGGTTTCCCACATTGTGGTTTGACAGCATATTCCTCCCCGCTTGCTTTCTGCTTGCATGGAAAATGTGTTTATGAATATGCTTCCACATGATATACAGGATCATTTTGAATTTCAAATATCCCGCCTTTCAAATTGCCGCTCCTTTTTAAAAGTTTTGGAACCGCCGTCCGTCCATCTGTTCTCCGTCAACATCCATCCGGCAGTCCTTCCGTCAGTGCGTTTTTTCTTCGGTTATATCTTTCCGTCAGTATGTTTTGTCCAGCATGTGGGATGGGGATGGAATGCTATGTTATAATGTTGTATAAATAGGTGTTTTTTGTCTAGTAGTTAGCTTTCTCCCTCCAAAAATAATGTCTCACATTCAATAGAATACATCATAATTTGAATGATCTTCCACACCTCTTCGGCCTACCCATTGCACACAAAGGTGCGATAGATAGTTATACAGTTATGTCTTGCATAAAATATGAACCTGTTGCAACTCTTTATCTGATGGAGTATTGATTTAAATATTAAAATTTTAGTTAAATTATTATTTTTTTCTTCCTCCTTTTGTACTGTACCTTCCATAACATGTTCATGCTGATTCATTAAAAAATTATGTCTTTTCAATCATCGGTGGCCTAAGCTAATCGTAAAAGAAAAGTTGGATAGAAGAAGGAATACATGGATGAAACAAAACAAAAAATGGATGGAAAAGTGGGGTGTGAATATGCAAGATTGTCCAAGTTCAAATGAAGAAATAAAAAAATATGTGAAACAAAAATTCAAAAAAGCTTTATGGACAAAACAATCAGGGCGAAAAAAAGACTATTATATCAAAGAATTCAATCCTAAGGGGGACCATGATGAAAAGGCATATATAGGAGCAAATATTAAATGGAGAGCAAAGATGTTGATAGCTCAACTCCGAACTAGCTCACATCGTCTTAGATGTGAGACGGGCAGATGGATGGTTCCTAAAGAAGAGTGGGAAGAAAGAATATGTCGTTTTTGCGACATGGGATTAGTGGAGACAGAGTGGCACTTTGTTATGGAGTGCTCAGCATACAAAGATATTCGGGTCACTTATGGGGACATCTTACAAGTGGACAACTTAAATACCTTGTTTGAGGAGGAAAGGTTGGTCAAATCTGCAAATTACATCATCAAAATTCACTGTCGTAGAGCTAATCTCGAGCGAAGATCTCAGGCTGTTTAGGGTCTTCTCTTTTCGGTGGTGGTCTTGTGCTGTTCCTGGGTCCCATAGGCTGCTGTGGCCTCGTGGACGTTATTAAAATATTTCATTTCATTTCATTTCAATCTCTTATCTTAATCTCTATCCCTTTTTATCAGAAAAAAAGATGCCCACAGTGAAGCGTGGCATTCGGCTGAAATTACTTTCTTTTATATGTACAAACAATATCTACAAAGAAGATCTTAGCACCGTAATTAGGCCTATTCCTTTTGTTCGCTTTAATCAGTCAGAAACCTCGTACCTTGTTTCTTCCAATATCTGCATATTTTAGGTTTGCTTCATTTGGAAGGGGAAGGGAAAGGGATAGATTGGAATACATGTACGCTCTCCCGTACAAACGAATCGACAGAAATCTTTGATTGAATTCGGTCTATTTTTTTGAGTTTTTCTAAGTCCTATGATCCCTCTTAGTGGCTGGTCACGTCAAAAGATACAGAAAATACATGTTCGCTTTATAAAAAGAATTATTGCAGAGTCACATCAAAAGATACAGAAAATATCGGAGTACAACACAACTTAGTGGCGACTAGTGTGTACGCGACAAATATGATGCATTAAGTGGAATGTATGCACGCCATTAGAACGAGCAATAAATGCAGCCTTGTTCTAAGCCCGGATCTCTGGCAGATTACTTCTATAAAGCACTGATGGGTAGTTGGCACTCCACTCGAAATCAATACGATAATATCCCTGCATCGCCCAGCACTGTCTATAGGGGAGAGGGCCCAGTAGTCGTGCACTCTAACTTCGCGCTTCTAATTATCCTACGTCGAAATTTCAAATCACTCCCAATTTTTTACAGCAGCTTATTTGGCAAGTTCTCTGCTTATAACTAAGGGTTCAGGGCCACATCATCAAATATGATGCCACATCAGCATGTGTTTTTGTCAAGGTATCGAAAAAGGCCCCAAAAAATAGTGAGACCAATTCTCGTGCATTACATAATGAGTAGTTGAGCGCTGATGTGGTATCACATGATTGGTTGCTTTTTAGATCAAAAGCATACATTTTGTTTAATTATGGGTAGTCAAATCACAACTATTGAACATTATATAAACGACTATTGGGTATTATATGTACAATTGGGTGCACGACTATTGGACCCCGCACGACTATTGGGCCCTCTCCCCTAGAGGCACAATTTGCACCGATGGGAACCGCGATGGGCATACATACTTGCTGCTCCCCGTTTGTCAGTGTTGTACGCGTACCATACTCCGTGCATGCCTACTACTATTAAATCAATCAAGTCAAGTTTTCGCTGCTCTCACAGAGCCTTATATTTAGGGTTAGGTGCATGCCTACTACTATTAAATCAATCAAATCAAGTTTTCGCTACTCTTACAGAGCCTTATATTTAGGGTTAGAAAAAAAAATATTAAAGCAGGTCATTATTTAATAATGGCTTATAATGTCTAATTTTCCAATTATTTTGTTGTATGACGATGCTCTACTGTAAGATTCAGTGTAACTGTATGCAAGTTTCTTTGTAGGCGTGTTATTCTGGTTATGCATTCTGGTAATGTCAAAAGTTACCTTTACTTTTCATGTAGGAGAGTTAATTTGGGATGGATTTAGTGTTTAAAAACTTTTGATCGTGTTAATTCCAAGAACCTTTGTTTGAGATGCAGAGATTAGATTGAAAATTAACATTCATTATTATTTTTTAATTATTTTTGAAATTTGAGAGAATTATTATTTTTGAAATTTAATTATTAATTTTAGAGAATTCTTTTTTATTAGATTGTAGTTTGATGAATTAAAATGTTAGTTACTTTTACCTAACTTCATAGTGATGAAATTGTTAGTTAATTTTAGAGAGAGTCTTCTTATCTATAAATATCAAAACATAGGGTGATAAGTACATGATTAACATAAGTTCGACTTTATTTACAACAATTTTAAATTTGTGATTAATTTAAGTTATTTAAATATTGAACAAGTTTCTTTTATATTAAAATATTAGATGTAAATAATATTAATATATAATATTTAAGTGCTTTAATGAGTTAAAATCATATAATAATTATGTATGTATGTTATGTAATTTAGTACATGATTAACATAAGTTGACTTTATTTACAACAATTTTAAACTTGTGATTAATTTAAGTTATTTAAATATTGAACAAGTTTCTTTTATATTAAAATATTAGATGTAAATAATATATATATATATATATATTTTTAATTTTTTATTTTATAAAAAGAGGGTAAAAACTTTATTGAATCAGAACGACATTACAAAGTCAGAAGAAAGAAGCCACAAGGAGCCCAACAAAACAAGAATTAATTCACACCCAAGAAGCATCTCATATCCTCCGTAACCCACTCCTCAAGAACAGGGGCCATGTCATTAGGAAGATTGCCCCAAGCATCCACATACCAAGAATCCGTCCTCTCCGACACCCATCTAGCCAAACCATCAGCCACCCTATTCCACTCCCGCGGAATATGGCGAAAAACAATGGACTCCAAAGAAGAGCACATAGAAATAATCTGCTTGACAACCACAACAAGCTGCCAATTCATATCCTCCAACTGTCGCTTATGCAACATATCAATAACCACCTGAGAATCAAACTCACAAACAATCTGCCGCCACCCAAGGCCAACCGCCTGCTCAATCGCCATAAGGATAGCACTAGCCTCCATAAGATTATTGGTATGCAAACCACGATACATGGAAAAGAAAAACACCACCACTCCCAAGCTGTCTCTACCAATACCACCAACTCGTGCATGCCCAGGATTACCCCTAGAAGACCCATCCGTATTGATTTTTAGCTCCCCAAGAGCAGGCAGACTCCAGGAGCCATCACGAACCACCCTCTCATGCCCACATCTACGATGCATACTGCCCAAATTTCTCCTATCCCCAGCAACAAGACCCAGGGAATTAACAACACCCAAGTCCCCAGGATCAACTGGCACCGACAAATCACACTTTGCAAACAAAGACTCCTGCAAAGCCCCAAGAATCCGCCTCCAAAGTTGCTCAAGGACCAATTTTTTATCCAAGAAAATCCGCCTGTTGCGCTCCAACCAGAGATGCCAAACAATCAAACTAGGACCAATGCTCCAAGCAATTTTCAGAAAAGAGGTTTTGGCAGGAGATGATCCCTGTCTCCTCCAAAAATCATCCAAGGTAGAGACATGGCAACATGGTAAACTCCAGAGATTCCACTAGTGATGCCAGATATCCTTAGCAAAGGAACACTGAAAAAAGAGATGTGAGAGGCATTCTTCATGCTGACCACACAAAACACACATGGAAGGGCCCTGGAACCCCCGTTTCCAAAGATTGTCCCAAGTAAGACACTTACCTTGGGCAACAAGCCAAGAGAAAAAATTACACTTAGGCCAAGCAAATTTATTCCAAACATGCTTCCACCAAGGAACCTCAGAGCTCCCAAAGGCCTGTTTATCCAAAACCTGATAACTAGAGGCAACCGAAAATTTACCACGCAAATCTGGACCCCAAGCAAGAACATCCCTCTCAAGAAGAGAGTTGCAGGTGCGATCTGAAAGGATTTTAGCAAGCATTTGACGATCCTCTAAAACCCCCCAGGAGGCCAATCATGAGGGTCCTTCCACCTAGATATAGTAATCTGACTCAAAGAATGTTGAGATTTGAAGTCAGCCACATGACACCAACCCGCCTCCTCAAAAATCTGGCACAAGTCCTGAAGGTGGGGATGAGAAGACAAAATAGGGGGATGACCATCCCAAGAGTCATGCCAGAAAAGAGCTTCCCGACCCCCATTACAAATCCAAAAAAGGCCCTGTTTCACAAGCTTGGCACCCCGTTTGAGGGTACTCCAGATCATAGAACCTTTCCCCTCCAGACTGAATCTTACAACTTTCGTGCTTTCCACCATGCCCAAATATTTGAGGGTCAGAATTTTAGCCCACCACATATGCTATTGAGAACACCAACGCTAATACAGCTTAGCAGCCAAAGCCTACCCATTCAAATCAGTTCGTCGTAAACCAAGACCCCCTTCATGCTTCGGCCTACAAACAACATCCCATTTCACCAAACTCCACTTTCTATGAAGAAGGTTACCAGAACACAGGAACTGACGAGACAGTCTCTCGAAATCTTGAATAAAACTTGAAGGAGCAGAAAGAACAAAGCACTTATAAAGAGGGAGGGCTTGGATCACAGACTTAAGAAGAGTCACTCTTCTAGCTGAGGAAAGCCACCTACAAGTCCAATGGCTGACCAAATTTTAGAACTTGTCAAGGGTCTCTTGCCAAAACCTTTTTGGGAGAGAACGAATGGCAAGAGGGATTCCAAGATAGAGAAAAGGAAGCGAACCAATCTGGAAACGAAGAACACCTGCTAATCTCCTTTGGATACTCTTAGGAGTATGAAAGAAGTAAATGAGAGACTTTCCCTCATTAATGCGCTGCCCAGAGGCCGCCAAGTAGCTGTCCAAAGCATTGCGCCAGTTCAGAGCCTCTTCAACCCTTGCCCTACCCATCAAGGTAATATCATCAACAAACTGAAGATGAGTCTGAGGAGGAAGATCATTTCCCCAATTCCAACCCTGAATCAAGCCACTTGCTACCTGAGCACGAATAAGCCTTCCCAGTCCCTCCGCAAGAAGGATGAATAAGTAGGGCGACAAAGGATCTCCTTGTCTGAGGCCTCTAGAAGCACCAAACAACTCAGTGGGCTCACCATTGAGAAGCACTGAGAAGGAGGAAGAAGTAACACAACTCCTAACCCAATCAATCCAATCACTAGCAAAGCCAAAAGCTCCAAGAATCTTAAATAGAAAGCTCCATTTAACGCGATCATATGCTTTTGCCATGTCCAACTTGATAAACATAGATTTTTCTTTTGAGGATTCCATAGAATGGATGGTCTCTGCTGCAATCACAACACCATCCATGATCTGTCTGCCAGCAACAATGCCCCCTGCTCCTCAGATATTAACCCACCAAGCCAAGGTTTCTGCCTTTCAGCAATCAACTTAGTAATAATCTTATAAACAACGTTGCATAATGCAATAGGCCGAAAAAGATCCAAAGAATTAGCCCCCTCCTTCTTTGGAATGAGAGCTAAAAAAGTTGCATTCAGAGACTTCAACATTTTTTTATTCATGAAAGATTCCTTAACAACCTCTAAGAGGTCCAACTTAACCACCTCCCAAAACTCCTGAAAAAACTCAATAGGGAATCCATCAGGCCCCGGAGCTTTACCTTTCTTCATCTGAAACACAACATTCTCAAGCTCCAACAAGGTAATAGGAGAAAGCAGTGATTCATTCATTTCATTAGACACTAGTTGCGGGATACAATTTAAAATCCTTGTTTCAGCCTCCTCAGCTGGAGGCGAATCTTCAAAAAATAATGAAGAGAAATACCTTATGCATTCCGCAGAGATAGAAGCAGAAGAGGACAAAGTTTCCCCATTAGACAACACAAGAGAAGAAATAACATTACCTTGCCTCCGGTCTTTAACTGAGTTGTGGAAAAAAGAAGTATTCCTATCACCAGCCTGAAGCCATTCAATACGAGACTTTTGTTTCCAAAAAAATTCTTCTCTTAACTCCCATTCCTCTACCGCTTTTGTTGCAACAATCTCTAACAAACTCAACTCTTTCGTTAGGCCTTGATCACGAATCTGCCTGGTGATTAAGTCCAAATTATCCTGAGCCTTTTGTTTTTCATGAAACAAATTACCAAAATGTTGCCTATTCCATCTTTTCAACTTGTATTTGACGTACTGTAACCTCTTTGAGAATGAATACATAGCAGTGCCATAAGCTGGCTTCCCAAGATCCCACCAGCCAGAAATCATATCATGAAGAGACTCATCCCGGAGCCACATAAGTTGGAACTTGAAAGTCTGTCTAACACATCGTTGAGGCACAACAACCACAAGCTTAATAGGCCAATGGTCGGAGCCACGACAATCCAATATTTCAGAACTAATCATCCACCTATCCCCCATCCAAAAACTAGACACCAAAAATCTATCTAGTCTTTCAGAGATAGCAGCATCTCCAGTTCTCCTATTATTCCATGTGAAGACTCCATTAGTTGGTTTGACATCAACTAACCTCAAAAGAGCCATATTATCCTGCAAGAGCCTAGAGGAAGGCTCCAAATGAGCACTACCTCCTCTCTTCTCTTCTAAAGAAATGACAGCATTAAAATCGCTAGCCAGGATCCAAGGCAGGTAAGGATCCAAAGACCTCACATGTCTAACATGATCCCACAGTTGTGCTTTACCTTGGAAATCAGTCAGAGCATAAATATTAGAGAGAATAACTTTCTCCCCTGACTCTAAATGAGAAGCAACACAAGAAATCGAGCCCTTACAGGAGATCCACCAAAGAGGACTAACTTTTCGGGGATCCCAGAAACAAGCCACTCCACTAGAATTACCAGAAGCACCCACACATTGACATTGGCCACGACCCCAAATCTTAGGAGCCACACTTAACAAACTATCCATTGATAACTTAGTTTCCTGCAAGAAAATCACATCCGGAGAATGAATGCGAATCAAATCTCGAATAGCCTTTTGTCGAGGGATGCTATTCATACCCCTCACATTCCAAGAAAGAACTATCATCGTTGGGGTTGGGAAAAGTGAGCATCAATAGTCTTCACCGAACCAGCCTCAACCAATGTCTCACCAGCAAGCTTCACCTTTTCTTGGTCCTTTTTGCGGCCAACCTTAACTGATTTCTCCGGAATCCCTTTCTTAAAATATTTTTGTTGCACACCCAAAATAGAAGAAGAAGGTTTAAGCTTACCTAAATCAGGGCTATCCCGAGCCTCCGAGTAGACCTTACTAGCACCAGAGGGGCCACCAGAATCACCAACCACCCCATCCCCCTCACCCATAGCTAGGGCGGAAGGAGCTAGACCGAGCCCCATCTGAGGATCCTGGGCACCAAGTTGATCCACACCAGGGACCACCAGAGGTTGTACCTCAACCGACTCTTTAGAACCAGAGCCATCCACCATTTGCATGTCAGCTGTAAACCCTTCCTCCTGAACTAACCCATCCAAAGCCTCAAATCTATTGAAAGTTTCCCCATCCTGTCTATCTTGAAAAGGCCTCTTTTGGCCTCGACCTCGATTGCGAGTTTTAACAGGAACAAAACCTTCTTTATCCATGTCCAAACCCTGCTCTGGAACCTTACCCTTTTCCACCCTCGTATTAGGTTGGGTATCTACATTAATTTTACCTCCTGTACTAAAAGCCCGAGGACACCTCCGCAACAGGTGTCCATATTCATGACATAGCCAACACCGAAAAGGCAACATTTCATAATCCAATGGCTGGGTCCATGAATTAGAGCCAACAGTCAAATCAATAGAATCAGGCAGAGGCTGACTTAGATCAATCTCGACACAAACCCTCGCATAAGTAAAGATTCTCTTATCCAAAGTATGTTGAGAAGGACCAATAGGCTTACCCAGTAATAAAGCAATCGATTGTAAAATATCAGTTCTCCAACATTCAAGTGGTAGTCGAGGAAGGCGGACCCAAACCGGGACCCTCGAAGGCAGCTCTTCTGCCGAATTAAAGCCTGCATGCCATGGTTTTATGAAAAGACCTACTTGGTTATAAAAATAAGGCCCCCCTTCAAATGCCTTATTTCGATCTGAAATGCACGAGAAGTCTACTAGAAAGAAATTGTTTGCAGCCAACAAAACATCAAAGTCACCCTCCGGAGACCATGTCTTGCGGATCCAAGTGACCAAGAAAGAGAGAGAAACCCTCAACCCCATAAACTTACAAATCAAAACATGATTACTGTAGTAATCCAGATCCTCAGCTACTGCCTCCGATTGAATCACCAACACAGGACGAACTTGCGCCCTCTCCAAACATTCATTTACCTTATGCATTTTAAAGGAATTCAATTTTGTCCTACCCTCTCCAAAGGAAGCCCCATCACCAGTCTCCGTCATAGCATCATCTCCCCTCACCTCACCAGTCGATGCATTCAGTGCCATTGAAACCACCCACCAAAGCACCAGACAAAACCCCAAACCAATACCAGCCCACCGCAATTTACATGCAAGAGAAAAAACCTCCAGGAACACCACCTAGCACAGGGAAGCAAATAGAGCTACACCCAGCCAGCAAAGGAGATAGAGAACGCAGGCCAAGAACCACCCCCGCACCTGTATCACGCGCCCAACAGCCAACACCAAGCAACTTCGAAGGAAACCAGCGCTCAGACAAAAGGAAAGCAGAAAACGGCCACCCTTGGCCTCAACCCGCACCACACCAAAACCCGTCCCCCTCACAGGCGCCTGGAAAATGAACAGAGGAAGCTAGGGCACGAGTGCCCTAGCTCGCCCGCAGCAGGCTCCCAAAAACACCATCGCTGTTTGACAAGCTCTGCAGTGTTTGAGGTTCCCCAATATTAGATGTAAATAATATTAATATATAATATTTAAGTGCTTTAATGAGTTAAAATCATATAATAATTATGTATGTATGTTATGTAATTTAATATTAAATTAATTTAATGAATGAGAATAATTAAAATATATATTAAATTAATTTAATTAAAGAGAATAATTAAAAAATTAAAATTATGATAGTCATAGAATATGACAATTTCTTATTAAAAAAATTATATAAAAAAATAAAAAAATCTTAAAATTCAATTAAAATAAAATTATAATTGTTCATCATAAACAAGTTTAGCCATAGAATAGTTATTTTTACCATCACTTCATGGTGATGGAAATGTTAGTTAATTTTAGAGAAATTTCCTTGCCTATAAATATGAGAAAACATATAGTGATCAATATATATGATTAACATAAGTTATGCTTTATTTAAAATAATTTTAAACCTATGATTAATTTAAGTTATTTTATTATTAAACAAGTTGCTTTTAAATTAAAATAAGTCACTACTTTTAATTTTTTTTTAATACAAGTAAAATGGTGAAATTTGTATACCTTTACCATATAAAATAATTTAAATTAAAAAAAAAACAAAAAATCAGATTCTATTAAAAAAAAATTATAAGTGTTCATCATAAACAAGTTTACCATACAAAAGTTAAATAGATTAGTTTTTTACTAGATTGTAGTTTGATGAATCAAAATATTAGTTATTTTTACCATCACTTCATCGTGATGAAAATGCTAGTTAATTTTAGAGAAATTTTCCTTGCCTATAAATATGAGAAAACATATAGTGATAAGTATATGATTAAAATAAGTTATTCTTTCTTTAACATAATTTTAAACAGGGGATTAATTTAAGTTATTTAAGTTATTTTATTATTAAACAAGTTGCTTTTAAATTAAAATAAGTCATTACTTTTAATTCTTTTTAGTATAAGTAAAATGCTGAAATTTGTATACCTTTACCATATAAAA
This sequence comes from Sequoia sempervirens, assembly GCA_007258455.2. NCBI lineage: Eukaryota > Viridiplantae > Streptophyta > Pinopsida > Cupressales > Cupressaceae > Sequoia > Sequoia sempervirens. The sequence continues at coordinate 209,207,523 of VDFB02358134.1, forward strand.
TAATTTAAATTAAAAAAAAAAAACAAAAAATTAGATTCTATTAAAAAAATATATATAATTGTTCATCATAAACAAGTTTACCATACAAAAGTTAAATAGATTAGTTTTTTACTAGATTGTAGTTTGATGAATCAAAATATTAGTTATTTTTACCATCACTTCATCGTGATGAAAATGCTAGTTAATTTTAGAGAAATTTTCCTTGCCTATAAATATGAGAAAATATATAGTGATAAGTATATGATTAAAATAAGTTATTCTTTCTTTAACATAATTTTAAACAGGTGATTAATTTAAGTTATTTAAGTTATTTTATTATTAAACAAGTTGCTTTTAAATTAAAATAAGTCATTACTTTTAATTCTTTTTAGTATAAGTAAAATGCTGAAATTTGTATACCTTTACCATATAAAATAATAAATAAAATTAAAAAAATAATAATATTCAATTAAAATAAAATTATAAGTGTGCATCATAAACAAGTTTACCCATACAAAAGTTAAATAGAATAGATTTTTTACTAGATCATAGTTTGATGAATCAAAAAGTTAGTTATTTTTACCATCACTTCATAGTGATGAAAATGTTAGTTAATTTTAGAGAAATTTTCCTTGCCTATAAATTTGAGAAAACATATAGTGATAAGTATATGATTAAAATAAGTTATGTTTTATTTAAAATAATTTTAAACCGTTGATTAATTTAAGTTATTTTATTATTGAACAAGTTGCTTTTAAATTAAAATAAGTCCTTGCTTTTAATTTTTTTAGTATAAGTCTAATGGTGAAATTTGTATTTTGCCATTTTTAATGTTTAGTGCTTGTTTTAAAATCCTTATTTGCCTCTATAATTATATTATATTCAATCCTCTAAACTAATTATGCCAAGAAACATTTTGCACTTGTCTATGAGTGTTAGTTATAAAAACAATTTTAAACAGATGATTAATTAAAATTATTTTACTCTTGAACACTTGTTGCTTTATAATTAAAATAAGTCATTGCATTAAATTTTTTACTTTAACCGTAAGGGTGAAATGTGTATACCTTTTCCATTTTTTTAGTTTAGCGTTTATTTTTAAATTCTACTTTGTCTTGGATAATGCAATTATATTCAATCCTTCAAACTAATTATGTCAAGAAACATTTTGTCTTAATGCAATTGTATTCGATCCTCTAAACTAATTATGTCAAGAAACATTATGTCTTAATGAAATTATATTCAATCCTCTAAATTAATTATTTGAAGAAAAATTATGTTCTTGTATATGTGTGTTAGGGTTCAAGTTAGTTTTCAATTAAGTTTAGGACTCAATTAGGGTTAGAATTTAATTAGGTTTCAGGGTTAGGGTTAGATTTTAATTGGGTTAGGGTTAGATTTCAATTAGGTTAGGTTATGGTAAAGTTCACTATTAAGATTAGGGCTTGAGGTTCAATTAGGGTAAAATTTAATGAGGGTTAAGGCTCAATTATGCTTACTATTAAGATTAAGGTTAGGGTTCAGTTAGGGTTAAAGTTAAGTTAGAGTTCAATTAGTGTTATGATTCAATTAAGGTTATAATTTAATTAAGGCCAGAGTTTAATTATGGTAACAGTAAAGGTTAGAGTTACAATTCAATCAGGGAACTAAACGTGGAATGAGGGTTAGAAATAGAATTAAGGTTAGATTTAAGGCTAAGATTAAAAGTCAATTAGGGTTATAATTCAATTAGAATTAGGATTCAATTAGGGTTCTAAGATGAATCTTGGGGTCAATATTAGGTTGAAGGTTGGTGTTAGGGTTAGGGTTAAATTAGGGTTAGAATTTTTAAATAAATCTTGGGATAAATATTAGGGTTAGGGTTCAATTAGATTTTGGGTTATAGTTAGTGTTTAATTAGGTTTACATTTCAATTATGGTTAGAGTTAGGACATGGTTCAATTAGGGTTAAGGTTGAGGTTTGGGTGATAAGATAAAGATTGGGGTAAATCTTAGGGTTAGGGTTGGACTAAGTAGGGTTAGGATTACAGTTCAATTAGGGTTCAATACAATTAGGGTTAGGGCTAATGTTAGGTTAGGGTAATGGTTCAGGTAGAGTTAGGTTTTAATTAGGCTTAGGGTTTAATTAGTATTATAGTTAGATAGGGTTGCCATTAGAATTAGGGTTAATATTAAAATTATTATTATGAATAGAGTTAGAAGTATGATTAAGGTTAGAATATGAATTATAGTTATGCTCACGTTTAAGGTTAGGATTAAAATTCAATTAGGGTTAGGGTTCAATTAGGGTTGTAAGATAAATCTTGGTGTTAGCATTAGGGTGAAGGTTGGGACTAGGGTTAAATTAGGGCCAGGGTTTCAAAACTAGCATATATATATAATAAACTAAGAGATATCCTTCTCAAGGTGCCTATTGCACTTTTATGTAAGAAATTTATTTCTCTATTGGGCATGTTTTCCCAAGAGGAAACTAAGGAAGCCAAAGTTTATCCATAAGCATCTTGATATTCATATTATCATTCTTTACCTTCTCATTTTGCATGTTAAATGAAAAAACTTGGTTTTACACCTTATTTAAGTCATTTAATCCTTGATTTTTGTCTCCAATAGATTTATTCAAAACTATAGACACCATCCAGTAGAACTATAAGATTCCTCTCTTCTTCTATTAGGATGTAAGAAAAATCATTTGAGAGGTCTTTTTGGATCTTAGCCATGCTACTTTCAAGGAGATCCTTTCTCTAAAAATATTTCTAAAGACTTGGATAGTCCACTCTTTCAGTCTAAGTTTTATGAATTTTAACTTTCTATTGAACATGCACATCTTAGTGTGATGATCAACTATTTGGGTGAGCTAGGAGTCAGTGACAACCATTTTTAAGTTTGGGATTTCCATCTACCCTTTTTCAAAACTTGAAAGACACTCTTCTAGGGAATTTGTCCTTGTCTATGAGCTAGTAATTCAAACCAACTTCAAAGAGGGTTATGATTAGGGTTCAAATAGCTTTATGGTTAGGGTTAAGCTTCAACTTGGGTTAATGTTCAATTGATTAAAAATAGGCACATTGAGAAGGATATCTCTCTCTGTACTTTACATATATTTTTATAATATAGATATGCTAGTTAGAACTTAAGTTAAAAGTTTAATTATGGAAACACATAAGTTAGTAAATAAATTTTTACTTTATTTATTTTAAATTATTTAAAAATTACTTTATAAAAAATTAATTTGTGAAAGAGTTATTTGATTTATTTTTAGAATAATTTAAGTTATTTTATTTGTATTTATCAAATGTTTAATATGAAATTTACAAATATATTTTTTATCCTAGATTTAAAACTAATTATTAAAATATTTTATTATAATATAATATGATTAAAATATTATAGTATAGTATATAATATAATTATAAAACCCCAATGTCTATACTTATAGTATTTTTACTTTATTTTATTTTAAATTATTTAAAATAATATTTTGTAAAAAATAATTAGTTAAAGAGCTATTTTATTTACTTTTATAATTATTTTAACTTATTTTATTTGCACTTATCAAGTGTTTTTTTTTTGGAAAAAAAATTTCTGAGATTTACAAATACATCTTTTATGTTAACATCGAGATTTAAAACTAACTATTAAAAGATGTATACAAGATATAAAACATAAAAGATTATTAATTCTAAAAGTACAAATACTATAAGTAGAATAAAATAAGTTAAAATAAGATTATTAATTTTAAAAGTATGAATAATGACCTACTTGATTTGATCGATTTAATAGTAGTAGGCATGCATGGAGTATACGCGTACAGCACTGAGGAACTGTGAGCAACAGGTATGTATGCCCATCGTTCCCATTGGTACAAATTGTTGCCTCTATAAACAGTGCCAATAATGGTACATTTAAGCTACATACATCACTCTGCGCATTGCCCCAGTCACATCTAGAATTTATCATTTTCTCCAGTGGCGGCATGGCAGTCCTCCACACCCTGAAGCGTGAAATGTCTTTAGGCAACACTTTATATTATTACCTATACTTTGGCTGCAACTCTTTCACAATTCAGCACACCTACGACGAGGCAAATCTTGGCCAACTTGAGTGCGTTGCATTTAAAATAGAGCAACGACATTTTAAACTGATTGCATGTGAAACAATTTTACTGTCCACCATTAATTTATGTAATTAAATATTAATCTTGAACATTAAAAAATCTTAATTTTATTTTTCCTGAGATATAACTATTTTTGTAGCTGGTAAACCAAAAAAGCAATCTCTAAATATCATTACATTCAAAAAACAGTTCAAATCATATGATGCCACATTGACACACGAAAAAAATGACTTAATGCACCACTATTGGTCTAACATTTTTTAGGGGCCTATTATGACCCCTTAACAAAAGCATGTTGATGACACCATTTTTCTCGATCTATGAGGGTGAAACGAAATATTTGAGTTGTCCACATCCCGAAATATTTGAGTTGTCCACATCCCTAGCCACTCGGGGATATAATTTTTTAATATCAATGTTGCATGTTCATTGCTATGTCGACCCATAAAGTTAGGGTGCACCACTATTGGGCCCTCTACCCTACACAAGGAAATAAGGGAATGGGTGCCAAGAACCTGGAGCTTGGATCCAATAATGAATTTTCTACCAAAAGGATTTTTCATGGCTATGTTTGAAGATGAAAACACAAGAGATCAAATAATGGAAGCATAAGGTTGGAAGTTCGGTAATTCGCACTTGTATTTGCAGAAATGGCAAAGAAAGTTCAATCCGTTAGACTGTAACCCAAGGGAGGGTCCTACATGGATTAGATTATACAATTACCATATGAATATTGGTCTGGGAGTTGCTTAAAAAAATAGGAGATGCATTAGGCCACACGATTGATGTTGATCTGAGGAACTATGAATCCTTGATCTATGCAAGGATCAAAATACTAGCAATAAAAGATATACCAAAGGAGAATAAACTAGTTTATGGTGAAGAGGAATAGACAAAATCATTGACAAAAGAGAAACCTGTGTTCTTTTGTTTAAAATGCAAAAGGCAAAACCATAATGAAGAAGATTGCAGAAGATTTCCAAAGGATTTTAAGGAAGTATGGTGGGAAAAATCCCAAACCAATAAGAATAAAGTGGGAGATAAGATGGAAACGAAAGCACCAGAGGAAACACACCAATCAAAGGATTAGGCATTGGTAGTTGCAAACCCTTTGAAAATTTCTTGTTTAAAGGAGAAAACTTCTTTAAGAGGAAACTCAAAGAGGCCATTGAAATTAGCAATCACCCTTGCAACCTTAACCATGATGGGGGTTGGGCTTTAAGTTTCTCGTGGAAACCCCTATTAAATAGCCTCAAAGTTCCTTCTCTCATTCACTCTTAATCCCTTTGTGTTAAGTCTTATTTTCCCCAAGTTCGCTCTCCTTACTCTTTGTTCATTTCTCCTTGCTTCTTTCCTTCCTTTCCTTTCTGTTCTTTCCTCTCGCCCTCTTCTCTTCATCTTCTCCTTTGCCTTTTTCTAGTCCCCTTGGGTTTTCTTGTTTTATTGATTATCTTAGCTGGTCTTCCTTATCTGGTTTTCATTATTATATTATTTTATTTTTTATATGATTTTAGTCTTATTTGTTACTTTTTTGTATAATAATCTCTTATACTCTTTTTATGTATTTTTTCTTGTTTTGATCTTTATTTCATTCTTCCATTTTTTTAAAATCCTTTTATGTTTTTTCTTCATGTTGTTTTATTCTATGTTCTTTTTTCTTAATTTCTTTTTCTTTTTTCATTTCATTTCCTCCTCTTATCTCTTTTATTTATGTCGTCTCGTCTTTGTTCTTTTGTTTTTTACCATTTTTGTGTTTCCCTTTCCTGTTATATTTTGGTTTAGTATTTTATTTTTCCTTTTCAATTTTTTTATTCTTTTAAATTTTGCCTCTTTTTCTTTGTTTCTTGTCTTATCTTGTCTCTTTTGTATTTTTTCCTTAGCTTTAGTTGTTGCATTCTTGTTATTGTTATTTTCTCCTCTTGTCATTTTTTCTTCCTTTTTTAGCTTTCTTTTAATCTACGGTTAGTGCCTCCCCTTGCTTTTTCTTTTATTTTTTATTTTTTATCTTATAGTCTTTTCTCTTCTTTATAGTTTTTATTCCCCCGCCCTTATTCTTTTAATGCTCTTTGTATTTATTTTTATTGTATATTTTAATTTTTGGTATTCTTGTTTTTATATTTTTCAATTGTTTCCTTATTTTGTATTGTGGTTTTCTTTATTCATGTTTCCTCTTTCTTAATCGTAGACCTCACTCTCTCTCTCTCTCTCTTCCTTGGCATTGAAGTTTCTTATTATTTATTTATTCTTTTTTACCTTTTAGGTTAATTTTGGTTCTTTTCTTGTTTAATATTTTATTGTCTTCTCTAATTTATTTGGTTTATAGTCTCTTTTCTTGTTTTTAATATTCTTGTGGTTCTTATTATTATATTATATCTCTTTATTTATTATTATGATTTTCATTAACCTTAGTTTTTAATGTTGTTTTGTTCCTTTTTTTATTTTCTATTTTCTTTTGGTTTTTGGTTTTATAGTCCTTTTAGTTAATTGTTATTTTTCCGTATTTGTTGTTTTGTTCCTTTCCTTATTAGCTCTTTCTTTCTTTCCTTAATTTTGAGTTTGATTTATTGTTATTAATTAGTGGTTTCTTAGCATTAGTTTCTTTCAATTTTGTTGCAAATTTTCCTTCTTTGACCTTTATCCTTTTCCTTTTTTTTTGGGTTTTTGTGCCTCCCAACCCTTCTAGCTCTCCTCCCCTTTTTATTTCGAAGTCTACTATCTCATTTTCATTTCTCTATCATTTTTCGTTTCCTCACTAACAATCATGACTTTGAAAATTTAATGTTATGAATTCCTAATGTTAGGACATTGTGATCAAGTAGACATTTCAAAATCAGATGACTCAATCTATCAAAAGGATGTGGATGAAATAGGCATCATAGAAGAACACCATATTTTCCAAACTATGAAGGTTTCATCATCAAAACCTGGGAGGAAAAAAAATAAACATAAACGTGATGATGAGGCTCATAAAGGTATTCAACCTTCAATAAAGATATCTATGACTAGATCCAAGGGAGGATGGTCCTCCCTTGGAAGGAGATGAAGATCCTCATATGGAATGTTAGGGGCCTGAACGCCCCTAACAAAAGACAGCTAGTAAAGTGCGAGTTGGAAATTCAAAAGGTTGATCTTGTTTTATTTCAAGAAACAAAACTAGAAGGTTTAGAGGAATGAGAATTTTTCAACTCTTATAAAAATTAGAAAGGTTCATTTGTTGATGTGGTAGATGCGTCTGGTGGCCCAAGAATTCTCTTGAAGCCAAAAAACTGTGTTGAAGTGGAATTCTTGTCTTCAAATCAATATTGGATGAAGACAAAGGTAAAATTCTAGCCTCTACCATTAATTAATTTTGAAATTTTCAATGTTTATGGGCCTATAAAAACTAAAGAGAAGAAAATAGTGTGGGATGTTATAAATAAGGAAATTGTCAAAGTAAAAACTATTGTTAGAGGGGATTTCAATTTGGAATTCTCAATCTAAGCGAGGAGAGTGGGGGGGTTAAAGGAAGGCGGCCCAATCTCAGAAAGATTTTGCTATGTTTATAGAAGAAAATCATTTGTTAGACATCAAATCATCAAATTGGGAATTTTATGTGGAATAATAGGAGTCGAGGCTTTAATAACATTGTAGAAAGATTAGATAGATATCTTGTGTTGAAAGAATGGTTGCAAGATAATGTCCCTTTGAAGGCAACAATAAGGACAATTTCTATCTCAGATCATTTTCTTGTCAAACTTAACATAAATAAAAATGCAAAACTAGCAAGAGGCCAATTCAAAATTGAAAAAATGTGGCTAAGGCACGAAGGTCTGGTGAATTTGATGAAGGCTTGGTGGATAAAACCTATACAATGGAAGGGAACAAAAATGTTCATCTTTCAAAATAAATTAGTAAGAATGAAAGAAAAGCTTAAGTATTGGAACATAAATGTGTTTAAGAACATATTTGAAGAGAAATCAAGGTTGGAGGTTGAATTAGAAGTGTTAGGGGACAAAACATATAAAGGATGGCATGTCGCTTGAGTAATTTGAAAATGAGAAGACATTGTTTGGCTGATTACAACAAAGTACTAGCAAGAGAGGAATGATATTAAAAGTCTAAATCGTGGGAAAAATGGTTAAAGAAAGGAGATTTAAACATAAAGCTCTTTCATAATACCACTAAAATGAAAAGGAGTTGGAACTGGATAATCCAAATCAAGGATGATCTAGGAAATAGTATTCAAGAAGAGGATAGTATTCAAAAAATCGGTGTGGAACATTTTGAAGGCTTGTTGGGTGGTAGCGAAATGGCCAAGTGTCTAAATTATAGTATCCTTGAAAATATTGATAAATCAGTGACACACGAAGACAATGTTGTATTAACTGGCCCAGTATCAATAGAGGAAGTGAAAACAACAACTTTTGAATTGCAATATGAAAAATATCTAGGGCTTGACGACTTTAATGCACTTTTTTATCAAATATGTTGGGACTTTTTGGGAAAAGAAGTAACAGACTGAGTGGAGGAATCTTGAGGAAAACAAACATGCTTAAATATATGAATAATACAAATATTGCACTTATCTTGAAGAAAGAAAAATGTGCAACATTCTTAGACTTTAGACCAATTTCCCTATGCAATACGGTCTACAAGATAATCACAAAGGTGATGGCAAATAGATTGAAATGAATCTTGCCAATATCTCAAGAGCATTGAAGTGTCTTTGTTTCAGGTAGGAACATAATTGATGGGATAATTGTTAAGCATGAAATTGTACATACATTAAAGAAGTCAAATAAAATTGGCATGGTGATAAAGTTGGATTTAAGTAAGGCATATGACAGGGTGCAATGGAAATTTCTAATAAAAAAATGGAGAAGATGGGTTTTGAGGAGTAGTGGTTGAAATGGGTTTTTTGTTGCATATCTACACCAAGGTATTCGATGATGGTTAATGGCTCTCCATGTGGTTTATTTAATAGAGCCAGGGGCCTCTAATAGGGTGATCCAATATCCCCATTCATGTTTGTTATCATTATGGACACATTAAGTCGACATATATCTAACAAATACAAGTCTGGGCTATGGAAAGGAATTGAGGCTGCACCTGCACTTCCAATCACTTCCCATCAACTGTTTGTGGAAAATACAATCCTATATGGAAATTATTTTGTTGCCAAAGTTGAAGTAATGAAAGAGGCAATAGATCTCATTAGTAATGAAGCCACATAGCTACTAAATGTTGAGAAGTCCAATATTTTATTTTTCAACATGAATAAAAGATTGCAGTAGGGCTTATTAAATATTTTAGGCTACAATCGGGGCAGACTCCCAACCAAGTATTTAGGAATTATATTGTTCATAGGGTAAGCAAAGCCAATTTTATGGGATGATATAATGAAAAAATTCAAGTCAAAGTTAGATTATTGGAAGGGCTGATGGATAACTTTAGCTAGTCGAATCATAATGTCAAATTTGTTTTGGCTGCAATACCTATTTATATGTTGGAATGTGTGGAAGTTAGATGAAAAATTATGCTAAAAGGCTAATTGTCATCTAACATAAACTAATGTGGGATGACACCCATGATAAAGAATGCATCTTGTTGATAGGTTGGGAGATAGTAAAAAACCTAAAGGATGCAAGGGGTGTGTGGGTTAAAAGGATTTGAAATTACAAAATCTGGCTTTAAATTTGAAAATAGCTTGGAGGATGTATAGAAACCCAAAGTTGCAATGGTACAAGCTTCTTAGAGAAAAATATCCAAATTCATAAGAGGTATATCAAATCCTAACAATTGAAAATCTATAAAAATGTTCAGCTCTATGGAACTTCATCTTGAATTGCAAATTGTTGATCTAACTGAGCACTTGACTTGGATCATAAGAGATGGTAATCGAGCATCTTTCTGGAATGATTCATGGAATGGGTCTACTATTGGATGTTGTGGTGTATTGCTGATATGTGGTTGTCATTGATCTCAACACTATTAGCATTGTTGCATTTGAAGCTTTATATGTCGAGGATATTGAGAAAATTGTAATTAGAAGTATTATAGGTTGTCAGTGGTGAAGCAAAGTTTTTTCTGTCAATGTGATCAGTAAGTTGTTCAGAGATTGTGAACTAAAGGGTTTCTTGTTGAGAATATCTAGTTTATCCATGTCAATTTCTAGAGATTCGCGTGAAGATTTGATCAAGTTATGAAGATTTGTATTCTGACAGTTTTTATGTTACTTCTGTTTGTGTTCCTAAATGAAGATCATGTGATTTCAGTTAGTTCAATTGTTGCAGATACTTCTCTAGTATTTCATGATGTTTTTGGATGTTTTTAGTTTGTGATCTATCTATGTTTCATGTTTTCATTGATCATTGTGCTCTTGATCCGATATTTTCTCTTGTGTGTTCATGTTTTTCATGTTCTTGGCCGACAAGGTGTTGAAGCATGTTGTGGATCTATGAGGAGTAATTAATTGAAGTGGTTTGTGTTTGAGGATGTTATTTTTGTTCTTCACTATGGTGTGGCCAACCTTAGATGATTCACATGAATAATATTTATTGATTTGAGTTGATTGTTTATATTCTTTCATGCTATTTTGTTGAAGCCGACTTATAGTGATGTAATATCTTGTTGTGGATATATATGAGCAATTGTCTTATCATTTGGAAGTGTGTATGAATGTGAAAGTGTAAAGTGTGTGAGTCCTATGTGTGAATATTGTTTAGATCATTCAAAGGCAGAGCAGAGAGTGAATAAGAGTGATAAAGAGTGAATAAGTGTTCATGTGCTTAACCGAAATTATAACCAGGCATTAGAAGATGCTATTTTCTTAGTTCAAAATCTGATGGGTTTAATCAAAAGCTTATTATAAGATAGTTTGTATTTATTTGTAATTGAGCAGTGATCTCTAGGCAGTGTGTTTGAATGGAAGTGCATTCCCCATTCATATTTTCATTATACTTTTAACAGGGCATAATCTTGTGGACTGATCTCCACCATGGTTTTTCCCCTAATAGGGTTTCCATGTAAAAATCTTGGTGTTATGTGTGCTTCTCATGTGTTGTTCATTTATGCTTTCATGTTTAATGATCAGATCTAAGAATAAGGCTAATAATTTGAATAAGTTTGAAATTTAATGACAACTGATTCATCCCCCTCTCAGTTGTTTGCCCTTGAGTTGCCAACAATTGGCATCAGAGCAGGTTCCTTGGAAGAATTTTTATAGCTTGAGGTGATCCAAGATGGTGACTTATAAGAATGATAGTCCTAGATTTGATGGAACAAATTATTACTTGTGGAAGACTTGAATGGAGTGTCATCTGAGATGCATTGGTGAACCCTATTGGAGCATTAAAAAAAAATATATGTTATTCCACAGAATGGTCTTGCTAATTTTTTTGAGATCAGGGATGCTAAGTATAATATCTAGGCTAAGGAAGCCTTGTTGAGTGCTTTGAATGATACTGAGATGACAAATGTGATGGATTTAAAGACTTCTTATGAGATCTGGAAAAAGTTGGAGACCTTGTATGAAGGTGATGCTAATGTGAAGATTGCTAAGCTATAAAGTTTGAAAGGGGAATATGAAAAATTAAAAATGGGTGATGATGAAAATGTTACTACTTTCATGCAAAGAGTGAATGAACTTGTGTGTGGTATCAGATGTGCTGGTGGATAGATAGATGAATCAAAGATTGTTGCTAAAGTGCTTAGATCCTTGCCTAATTCTTACAAAGTCAAGGCTAGTGCTATTGAAGAGCTTGAACTGTGACAAATGTTACCAGAGATATGTTGATTGGTAAGCTTACTACTTTTGAGTTGAGTGAATTTGGTGATGCCCTTCCTAAGGTTGACTATGCATTCAAGGCCACTACTTCTAGAAGAGATAAACAAAGATATTATTTGGGTGAAAGTTCATCAAGAAAGGCATTCAAGTATGAGGATGAAATGAAACTGCTCAATGAAGAATAGAGAGCTTGAATAACTTGAAGCATTGATTGTAAAAAGAGAAGCCAGAGGACAAGGTAAGTATAAGGGAAAGTTTCCTATTAAATGTTTCTCTTGAATAAGATAGGTCATTTTGCATCAAGGTGTCCTAAGAGAGTTTCCAAGCCAAGATTTAACAAGCCTAAATTCCAAAAGAAGTGCTACTATGCTATTGATGAAGGTGTGATAGATGATGAAGCTGACAAAGGAAATTCAAGTGAAGATGAATATGTGTTTATTGCTATCAAGGAGATTAATCTCGTATCTACTAAATCTACTAGTTGTATGAATGTGGAGAAATCCCTAGCTGCTTGAGTTGAAGAGAAAGATGAATGGGTAACTGATAGTGGTTGTTCTCATCATATGACAGGAGATAAAAGTAAGTTTGTAAGTTTGGAAAATTATGATGGTGGTGTTGTGAGATTTGGTGATGATAAAGTTGGTGTGATTCATGGAAGAGGATGTATTTCTCTTGATGGTAAGCATAATATTGATGATGTATTGTATGTTAAAGGTTTGAAGCATAATATTTTAAGTGTTGGATAGATGGTTGATAAGGGATACAATCTTCAGTTCATGGATGGTAAGTGCAAGATATTGGGAAATTTTGGAAATGTGATTGCATCAGGTACAAAAACAAAAGGTAATATTTTCCACCTGAGTGTTGCTAGTAAAAGTTATTTGATTGCTCAAATTGATGAAAGATGGTTGTGGCATAGGAGAATGTGTCATGTTAACTTTGATAATATTGTCAAGATAAGTTCCACTAAGATTGTGAGAGATCTTCCTAAGCTAATGAAAACTACTAATGCCATATGCAAAGAATGTTAGCTAGGAAAGCAAATAATAATTTCATTCTAGAGTAAACAACAAAATTCAAATGGATTGTTGGATCTTGTGCATATCGATTTGTGTGGTCCTGTTAGAACTAGAAGTTTACAAGGATATAGGTATTATTTTTGTGAAGATCATGGAATAAAGAGAAAATTATCTACACCGCGGACCCCTCAACAAAATGGAGTTTTGGAAAGGAAGAAAAAAATAGTTCTAGATGTTGCTAGAACCATGATGTTGGAAGGAAATGTACCTCATATCTACTGGAGAGAAGCTGTGAGTATTGTTGTGTACACACTTAACCCAGTACAAATCAAAGGTGATATTGGTAAGACTCCTTTTGAGCTATGGACTGGTCAAAAACCTACTATTAGATATTTCAAGATCTTTGGAAGCAAGTGTTATATCAAAAGAGATGAAGATATAGGAAATTTTGATGCTAGGAGTGATGAAGGAATCTTTCTGGGTTATGCTACTAAAAGTAGGGCCTATCGGTGTTACAATAAGAGACTGAAGAAAATGGTTGAAAGTGTAAATGTAAAGGTTGATGAAGACTTTGGTACACATCCAAAATCTATGGATATGATTCTAATGATTAGAATGATAATACAAACAAAGGAAAGCAAGGTCAGACTACAATTCAAGTTAAAATCATTCTGATGAATCAAGAAGATCAAGAGGAAGGAGAACTGGTGGAAGAACAAAAGAGAGATCAAAAGATCCTAAATTTGAAGAACATTCTAAGAAGACTTTGAGGTATGTGAGATTAAATCATTCAGAAAATCAAATCATAGCTGATAAGAAAAAAGTTGTCTATACTAGGAGAAGAATTATAGAAGGATATTGTTTGATTTCAAAGAGTAAGCCTAACAATGTGAATGAAGCATGAAGAGATGAACATTGGGTTGAAGCAATGAAATAGGAACTACAAAAAAATTGAAAAGGATGATACATGGATTCTTGTTCTCATACCTAAGGATAAGAATGTAATTGTAACTAAATGGGTTTATAGAAATAAACTAAATGAACAAGGTGAAGTGGTTAGAAAAAAAGCAAGACTGGTATGTAAGGGATATTCATAGATGGAAGCTATTGATTTTGGAGAAACCTTTTCCCTTGTTGCTATAATTGAAGTTGTGAGATTGTTTCTTGCTTATGTTGCTTACAAATACTAAAAGGTTTATCAAATGGATGTCAAGTTAGCTTTTCTAAATGGTGAGTTGGAAGAAGAAGTTTATGTTGAACAACTAGATGGATTCCAATTAATTGATCAAGGGGATGTGGTTTTTCAATTGAAGAAAGCATTGCATGGACTCAAACAAGCCCCTAGAGCATGGTATGCCAGATTAGATAAGACTTGGTGAAGCTTGGATTTAACAAAGGTACTACTAATAGTAATCTGTATTTCAAGAATGATGATAAAGATTTAATTGTGGAAGTTTTTGTTGATGATATCATATTTGGAGGAGATGATAGCCTGTGCATGAAGTTTTCTAATGAGATGCATAATGAGTTTGAGATGTCAATGATTGGACTGATGAAATTATTCTTGGGATTTAAGATTACTCAACCGGATAAAGGGATCTTTATATCTCAATCCAAGTATGTGAAAGAATTGTTGAAGAAATTTGGTATGAAAGATAAAAAGCTAGTTGGTACACCCATGGTGACTAGATGCAAGTTGATAACTGGTGATGATTCTCTGAAGGAAAATCAAACTAGATATAGATCAATGATTGGTGAATTACTTTATTTGACTCAAACTAGGCCTGATATCATGAATGTTGTATGTATTGTTGCAAGATTTCAAGCTGATCCTAAAGAATCTCATGTGACTACTGTGAAGAGGATTTTTAGATACTTGAAGGGGACAATTGATTTTGGTCCATGGTAACCTAAATATGATGATCTTACTTTGAGTGCCTTTACTGATGTTGATTGGGAAGGAGATGTGAAATGAGAAGTACTAGTGGTGAAGCATTTTTCTTGGGAAAGAAATTGATTTCATGGTTAAGCAAAAAGCATAATGCTATTTCTTTATCTACAACATAGGCATAATACATTGGTGTTGCTAACAATTATACTCAAGTACTATGGATGAAGCAAATGTTGAAGGATATCAGAGTTGTGTATGATGATCCTATTGTTATATTCTACGATTACTAAAGTGTTATTGACATTTCAAAGAATCTGGTGCTGCATTCAAAGACCAAGCATATATCTATCAAGTTTCACTTTTTGAGAAAGTAAGTGAAAAGGAAGTCAGATTGGAGTATGTGCCTACTAAGGAGTAGATTGTAGACATATTTAGCAAGTCATTTCCTTTGGATACTTTTGAGTATCTTAGAGGGAAATTAGGGGTGATTACCCCTCCTAAACAGAACTAAGGATGCATTGATTTGCATCAATCCATAGGCATTTCATGATCATATTTTGATTCAAATTGATGTTGTGGTGGTTGCTACTCAATGGGAGTAGTCAGATGTTTAGGTGTTCAAATATGTGGTTTAGAGCTTGCATAAAAGAGATCTTTGTCATTGATGTCAAAGGGGGAGAAGAATCATGTGAAAAATCTTTGTGGGGAGAAGAGTTGACGAGAGAAGAGTCGGAACCTAAGGAGGAGTAAGTGTAGTTGTGTTAATGGTATTTTTCACATCATGTGTTGCCATCAATGCCAAAGGGGGAGATTGTTGGATGTTGTGGTGTGTTTCTGATATGTAGTTTTCATTGATGTCAACACTATTAGCATTGTTGTATTAGAAGCTATATATGTCGAGCATATTGAGAAAATTATAATAAGAAGTGCTACAGGTTGTCAATGGTGAAGCAAAGTTATTTTTGTCGGTGCAATCAATACATTGTTGTTCAAAGGTTGTGGACTAAAGGGTTTCTTGTTGAGAATATCTATTTTATCCACATCAAGAGAATATCTAGTTTATCCACATCAAGTTTCAAAGATTCATTTGAAGATTTGATCAAGTTATGATGATTTGTATTCTGATAGTTTTTTTGTTGCTTTTGTTTGTGTTCCTGAATGAAGATCATGTGATTTTAGTTAGTTCAATTGTTTTGGATGCTTCTCTAGTGTTTCATGATGCTTGTGGATGTTTCTAGTTTGTGCTCTATCTATGTTGCACATCCACATTGATCATTATGCTCGTGATCTGAGATTTTCTCTTGCATGTTCATTTTTAAATATTCTTGGGCGACAAGGTGTTGAAGTATGTTGTGTATATTTGAGGAGTAAATAATTGAAGTGGTTCATGTTTGAGGATTTTATTTTTGATCTTCAGTCTATTGTGGCTGACCTTGGTTGATTCACATGAATAATATTTATTGATTTGGTCCGATTGTTTATATTATTTCTTGCTATTTTGTTGAAGCCAACTTATAGCGATGTAATCTCTTGTTGCGGATATATATGAGTGATTGTCTTATCATTTGGAAGTGTGTATGAGTGTACAAGTGTAAAGTGTGTGAGTCCTATGTGTGAATATTGTTTAGATCATTTGAAAGCAGAGAAGAGAGTGAAGAAGTGCCATGTGCTTAATCAGAATTATAACCAAGCATTAGTAGATGCTATTTTCTCAGTTCAAAATTTGATGGATTTAATCAGAACCTTTCTATAAGACAATTTGTATTTCTTTGTAATTAAGCAGTGAGCTCTAGGCAGTGTGTCTAAATGGATGTGCATTCCCCATTCATATTTTCATTATACTTTTAACAGGGTATAATCTTGTGGATTGATCTCCACCATGGCTTTTCCCCTAATAAGGTTTCCACATACAAATATTGGTGTTATGTGTGCTTCTAATGTGTTTTTCATTTATTCTTTCATGTTTAATGATCATATCTGAGAATAAGGCTAATAAGTTGAATAAGTTTGAAATTCGGTGACAACTGATTCACCCCCCCTCTTAGTTGTCTACCCTTGAGTTTCCAACATATACACCTCTGAATATTCTGCTAGGGATGGGGGAGGTAATTTATGTAACCAATAATGTGTATGGTAAAAATGTGGCCACATTTGTTGATCTATATAGAGGTAGGGGCAAATGGGAATTTTAATGGAAAAGTTTAGATATGCTTGATACTGGCACAAGGGAGCTAATCAAAGTGGAACTAGACAAAAGAAATATTTTCTTCATATGCAAAAATAATACAATCAATTGGTGTGCTAAATATTATGCTAAAAATAGGCTATGAAGTTTTAAACTTGGAGCACTCTTAAGAAGCATGGTCAAAGAAGTTATGTTGGGGAAATTTTGTTTTACCTAAAGCAGGTGCATTTCCATGGAATGCTATGCATGGTCACATGTTTTCAAGTGAAAGGCTCAAACAAATAGGGATGTTGGGCCCATTTAGGTGTCCTCTTTGTAGGAATTGGGAAGGAACAACCAATCACCTATTGGTAGAGTGTGATTTTGCACAATGTTGTTGGTCAACTTTTTGTGTGAAGTTGGGTTGGTAGGGGCCATTGCTAAATAGTGTAAAGGGCATCTTTGAATCATGGTACCAAATAGGGAAAGGATCTACACTTGTAGGGTTATGGTTAGAAGTCTTGTTTATGATAATATGACAACTATGGCATAAAAGGAACAATATAATTTTCAATGAGAAGGCATCCTAGGTAAGCAATATAATTAGTAAATTGAAAGGGGCATAAGTGAGAATTTTAACATGATCTCAAAAAGAAAACAATACAGGTACTTCTCTACATGGGATCAACAAATGGTTAGGAATTAGTTCTTGATAAAAGCCCTAAGTGGCAATCTCCAAAAAAGGAAACAATGTAGAGGGGATACAAAATTGAAGTTACCTCTAAGTGGTAGGCTAAAATTAAAATTTGATGGGGCCTCGAGAGGTGAACCATGGCCCATAGGGGTGGGCTTTGCATTGAGGGATCATATTGGTAAGTTAGTATGTGCTGCATCATTAAAATTGCAAGATGGTACCAACAACGGAGCGAAGCAAACATGTTTTTTTGAAGGTCTAACATATTATGTTGGAAATAAGTTACAATCTGTTGACATAGGAGGAAATTCATAAGTCATAATAAGTGCAACAAGTTCAAAGCACACACAAAGTTGTAAATTGAAGGCTTGGATAGCAAGGATCAACCCATTGTTGGAGCTAGTGGGTAATTTCACAATTAGCGATGTTTTCAAGAAAACTAACAAGTTGGAGGATTTTTTGTCAAACAAAGGCATTGACCAAGAAGTTCAGTCAAAAGGGTTAGATAAACTAAAGACCTAGAAGGATTTTCATATCATCAATGTCGAGGCAATCAAAAAATACTTAATTCAAGTTAGATCACTTCAGACTGTATAAGTAGTCATGAGCTTGTTGAACAAGATGATTGAGATGGGGGTGAATCATTTGTAACAATTTTAACCTTTAAAACTCTTCACTAGAAGTTAGATCAATAAGCATTCACAAAACCCTTACTCTGTTAATGTGTTGAATCATTAACTACATAAAAAAAAGTTGAAAGTAATAAAACCATGCACACAATAACTCCAAATTTATGTGGAAAACCCAATGAGGGAAAAACCACAGTCAGGATCAGATCACAATATAAAGAATTCCAAAACTTAATACAAAGGATCACTGCCAGAAAGGCTCATTGTGAAGACAATACACACTGTCCAATGAGGGCTCACTACCACAAAATTACAAAGAAGATAGAAGAGGATTGTTATAGAGAGAAAACTATCTCAATGTAACAAAGATTCCACCACAATTCACTCACACACTTGCAAATATGCTTGAAAGATAGAGTACACCTTCAACTCACTACCTTTAGGAACTCAACACTAGAATTTTGCATTGATTTGCTCAAACTCGCATCACACACGCTATCTCGCGTCTATCTTTTCTCTATCTTACCAATCACAAACATCTCAACTTGTAACTATACTATCTTCAACCTTGGAACCCTTCCAAAGTTGGCCATACATGATTTGCATTTACACATTCAAATTAGATCAATGCAAAAACATTCTACGATAGAATTAGAATGAGGGAGACCCATACATATTCTTAATGAGGACCTAAATAAGTCCCAACATGCCTCGACACACTTCTATGATCTTTGTAAGTAGTGTTTAACACAAGGCTAGCCAACACCCATGCAAAACACATAAAGCAATTAAGCACACACATCCTTAATGTGATTTAATCTTTCTAGAAAACAAAATTCACTTGAACATGACCTTATCAACTTATTCTCATAATTGCAAGTCATGAAACCAAAATTTAGAGGAATCCAAAGCAATTACATTTATCCCATACCATAGCTAGATACACTAAAATGAAAAACTCACATACCGGTGAAAGTATCTCGCACTATACGATGGTCCAAAAGCCAAAATTCAGGATATAGCAACTAATAATAGTCATGAACAATATATCATAATTGCACAAGCATAGAAGCAATACATAGCACATTCTAGAGCATACACTAAATACTTGCATGACACTATTTTTCCTATATATCAAATTTTATCAAAAGAACTTGGAACCCAAGTACCAGAGACATCATTCCAACACATTACTTCACTATAACGCACTTCTAGACATAGAAACATAAGGATAACTACATGTACTCACAACATTTCTTTAATATCTCAATTATGCATGTACAACTTGCAAACCTTCTTTATTACAATTTTCTCAATATCCTTGACATATATAATCACTAACCAACTTCCATGATCAATGGAAACAACAACCAGTTGACATCAATGAAAATACCTTCATACTTGCAACAATCTCCCCCTTTGTCATTGATATCAACTCATGATGTGAAAAACCATCAAAGAAAATACAACTTTGAACCATCAATCTCTTGATTTCTTTTACTTTCTCTCCCCCTGTGTAGATAAAAATTTTCACATGATACTTTCTTTGACATCAATGGAAAAGGAAAAATATATTTTACATTGTTCTCCTCCTTTTTCACCAAGAACTTTACCAATACCAAATACTCCCCCTTAGGAGTACACCCAACAATTGCACAATGAAAAAACATGACACTATCAAATCCCTATGAAAAGTAGCCATTAAACATTAGTCTAGAAAAAATATATAGATCCATAGATCCACTAGACTAATGCATCTCCATATGCATCTAGTTCAAGAAAGGAGGGGCAATAACCCATGACTTCTCTTAGAGATACTCAAAATTATCTTTAGGAAGAGCCTTAGTAAATATGTCAACAATTTGATCCTTTATAGTACATACTCAAGCTTTACTTCATTCTCCATAACCTTCTCTCTCAAAAAGTGATACCTAATAGATATATGCTTTGTCCTTGAGTGCATCACTGGATTCTTTGAAATGTTAATTACACTTGTATTATCATAGAAAATAGAGATAGGATCATCATGCATTACTTTGATATCCTTCAATGTCTGTCTCATCCACAAAACTTGTGTGCAGCAAGATGATGCAACAATATACTCAACCTCTACAGTGGATAAGGAAATTGAATCTTTCTTTTTCCTTAGCCATGATACCAATCTGCATCTAAGAAAGAATGCACCACCACTTATACTTTTTCTATTATCAGAATAGCCTACCCAATCTTCATCTATATAAGTGTATCCTTAAGATACCATAAGCCATAATCAAGAGTGCCATTTAGATATTTGAATATCCTCTTGACAATTGCAACATGTGTTTTTTTAGGATCTTCTTGAAATCTAGACACAAGACAAAATACATGTGTAATATCTGACCTTGTAGCAATTAAATACAATAGTCCTCCAATCATTGATTTGTATTTTCTTTGATCAGCCTTAGGTGAATCATCATCCTTACTCAATTTTTAGCTAGTTACCATAGGAGTGCATATCAGTTTGGAACCATCCATCCCAAATTTCTTCAACATTTCTTTTGCATACTTTGATTTTGAAATAAAAATTCCTTTGTTTGTTTGATTGATTTGTAGTCCAAGGAAGAAATTCATCTCACCAAACATAGACATTTCAAAATCTTTTTGCATCTCTTCAGCAAACATCTTGCACATAGTTTCATTTCCTCCAAAAATAACATCATCCACATATACAACTACTATCAAGATCTTATCATCTTCAATTTTGAAATATAAATTGCTATCTTTTGCACCTTTGTTGAAACCTTTCCAAATCAAATATCTATCCAACCTTGCATACCAAGCTCTGTGAGCTTGCTTCAAGCCATATAAATAATTTTTCAATCTGTAGAGCATATCTAGTTGATCTGACAACTAGAATCCTTCTGGTTGTTTCATGAAGACTTCTTCTAACTCAACATTAAAAAATGGAGACTTCACATCCATCTAGTAAACATTAAATTCCTTATGAGTAGCAAACGCCAAAAACATTCTAATAGCTTCCATTCTAGCCATCGGAGCAAAAGTCTCCTGGAAATCTATGCCTTCCACTTGTGAGTAGGGTCAATGTAGGATCATGGGGGTCCAAACTAGGCCTCTAAGTGGTGATGAAAATTCAGAAAATCAGAGTTAGACAACATGACACAAATTTGAATAGGTTATTAACATAATTTGAAAAATATGCAAAAACAAAAGTTGTAGCAAATTGAGTGTAGCTTCTAGGCTACCCGTCTTTTTTTGGAAAAAGGTAAATTTGTTGCAAAAATTTGAAATTTCAATGTAGTGGTCCTAAATTTTTTAGGAAAAAGATAAGAAGCAGGTGTATGTTTGACCACCCTAAGTACAAGAAAAAAAAAAATTCTTTATGAATCTTTCAATATAAGTATAGGACACACGACTGGATGTGCCGAATTTTTTTTTGTATTTTTTTTCCATGTAAATAATTAGTTATGTTTTTTTATTAGAAATTTTCAGAATTATTAAAATGTATGTGTCTAACCACCATAACTTGGTAAAAAATTAATGAAATTCATTTTTTTTTAATTCTATATTATGGGAAGCATAGATTGTGGTGCATATTATAGGTTTGAAAAATGTTAAGTAGTTTGAAAGTTATAGAAGCTTTTCAATCAACCTATCAATTAGGACTTTAGTCGTAATGTATGTAGAAAATCAATAATAATTATTTATTAAATTCAAATTAAGGTATAACTTATATTTGTGGAAAGATGAATTTTTTTTCTATAAACCTTTTTTGTTCCATGAAATTTGGATTAAAAAAAAGTCGTTAGCCATAAGGGTGAACTTCAAAAAAATAAGAAAATTTTCTAAACACGTTTTTTGGGTTGACTTTCCAGGTTAAGCAATCTTGAACCAAATCCCCGAGCCTATTGATTATGCTAGAAAAAATGGTATCCATTCAAAATGGATATCCATTACTTGTATTATTTATAATACATAATATTATATAATATGTATTATGTATTATGTATTTATAATACATATATTTATAATATGTAATATTATGTATTATATAATATGTATTATATATTATATATTATATATTATGAATTATATTATATATTATATTATATACTATATACTACATATATTTTGTATAGTATATTATATATTATATATATTAAATATTAAATATTATATTGATATTATGTAATATATATTATATATTATATAATATATTTAATACATAGTATATATTATATATTTGTTGATGTGCGACCAATTCAAAAGAGAGAGAGGGAGGGAGTGGGAGGGACTTGAGAGAGAGGGAGAGAGAGATACTTGAGAGGGATAAAAGGAGGGAGACTTGAGAGGGAGAGAGGGAGAGAGGGAGGGAGAGAGAGACTTGAGATGGAGAGAGAGAGATACTTGAGAGGGAGAGAGGAAGGGAGAGAGTCCAAGAGAGAGAGAGGGGGGCCTAAGAGTGAGAGGGGGAGAGAGAAAGAGAGAAAGACTTGACAGGGAGAGAGAGTTGAGAGGGAGAGCTAGAGGAAGAGAGGGAGAGAGAGAGAGACTTGAGAGGGAGAGAGCGAGAGAGAGACTTGAGAGGGAGAGAGGGAGAGAGGAGAGAGGGAGACTTGAGAGGGAGAGAGAGGGAGAGAGAGAGAGACCTAAGAGGGAGGGAGAGAGAGACTTGAGAGGGAGAGAGGGAGGGAGAGAGGAAGCTCTAAGAGACTTGAGAGAGAGAGAGATGGGCTTGAGAGTGAGAGGGAGAGAGAGAGTTGAGATGGAGAGATGGAGGGAGAGATAGAGAGAGAGGGAGAGAGGGAGAGAGGGAGAGAGTTGAGAGGAAGAGTGTTTTCCCATGTTGGGACCCTCTAGAATAAGAAGTGATGCAACCATAAAACAAAACCATTACAACTCAATTCAACATGCATGCATTAAAACCTTCAAGCTTAATAACATTTCATTAGATACTCCATGTAAAATGTATAAAATCATCATGAATAAGAATCATTATCTTTCAACCATGACATTGTAAGAGAGGGGGACCAACCACGTTCAAGGCCCCAGGTCATGAAGAGCCAAGAGCGGAAGCCTGCCCTAACTTACCTTAGCTTAAAGTAATGTTTTGAAATGAGGGACGAGAATGATGAGGACTATGAGGTCCCTCAATCACTTTGCAAACCCGAAAATGTGGAATGGGGCTAGGCAAGCTAGTTTTTGAGTTCAACACTGTACCTCGGGAAACTCTCTACTTGAGGATGAAAATGTAGTTCTGGGATGATAGTGTGGCACGCTAGTGTCTCTCAAGTGCACTAGAATCTGTGTGGCCAAAGGACCAAAAAGATAAGGTTAACCACTCGAAAACAAATTAACGACCTAGCTAATGGTTTTTAAGGGAACAAAATAACACTATGAAATAAGAAATATATAAATGGATGTGACAAAATAAGTAGATTAAAGCTAGGGTGACAAGAATGATCTCACAAAAGATTATGTTCACCAGCTAGCTCAAAGAAGCACATTTATCTGCACATAAAGAAAAGGGAAATTGTTGGGGTTATATAGGGTCTTGCCTTAGTCAGACCCTCATTTTGGTGTTTCCACCTCCATGGACAACCAAGATAGAAACTATGGAGAAAAGTATGATAAAGGAGAATGAAAGTAAATAAAACACTAACACTACAAACAATAATGTGCTACTCAATCAAATCGTAGAGGAGAGGAGGGAAAAGCTTACCACCTCTACCAAGAGCTCACTAGATAATGGAGGAGAAAGTGAGAGGATTCAAGCCCCTGCTCCAGTGGTGTTGTTCCACACTTTCTCTATGGAGTTGACAGAGTGTTGTTGTTGCTTCTATAAAGTGCCAAAGTGCTACTTGAAAGCTTAGAAGGCAAGAAGTGAATGCTAGAATTCTTGGAGAGTGATCAAGTTGAGTGCTTAGAGGATGTGTAGAAGATGCA
Organism: Sequoia sempervirens; assembly: GCA_007258455.2. NCBI lineage: Eukaryota > Viridiplantae > Streptophyta > Pinopsida > Cupressales > Cupressaceae > Sequoia > Sequoia sempervirens. The sequence goes on from VDFB02358134.1 coordinate 209,231,721, forward strand.
TTCATGAAGAATGAGTGAATTTTAAGAGAATGAGAAAAACAACCATATTTGAGTCAGCTGGTTGAAGAGGGCATTACAAATTGACCTCCAATGGGAAGTGTAACGCGTCTGTAGAATCTAGATGTAGGAATCTGCTAGGGATATAAGCACACTACACAGACATTTATGTGCCACATGGGCATGTCTAACAGTTATTCCTCTACCAACATACAAAATAGATGCCAAGTGGAATGTTCAGGCAGTGGGCTTATGTGGAATTTAGCCTTTGAATTTGGTTTTCTAAAGTGAGGAAGCCTAGTGAAAGGGGAATTTGCATAACGGGTGCAAATTTGCTCCTATACATTTTCCCCCCACTTTAGCAAGCACAAATACTAATGAGTGCTTCAGTAAAGTAGATCGAAGAAGTAGTAAGGTTAGAAATGTATACCTAAACTATCAAGGAAGAAAACTATATTTTGGTGAACTTGAGAGTGCAGGACAACTAAATGACTTCATAGCCCCACAAAACTATGAAGTTGTAGAATGAAAGTGTCTTACAGGTCCACAAACCTGCAAGGAGGTGACCCCCAAGATCTCTCACATGAAGGAATCCCTGAGAAGAAAGTGCCTCAGAGGCTTGCAAACCTACAAGGAAGGTGTCCTTCAAGATCTCTCACATAAAGGATACCCAAAAAAGTGCCTTATAGACCTATAGATCTGTAAGGAAGTGTCCCCCAAGATCTCTCACATAGAGGAAGATAGGAAAGCACCCTACATACCCATAGACCTATAGGGAAGGTGTCCTTCAAGATCTCTCGCATGAAAGAAACCCAAAGAAAGTGCCCTACATACCCGCAAAATTATAGGGGAGCCACCCCCAAGATCTCTCGCATGGAAGAAGCTCAAAAGAAGAATCCTATAGGACCACAAACCTATAGGAAGGTATATCCCAAGATCTCTCACATGGAGGAAACCCAAGGAAAGGGGACTCCGCAAATTCAGAAAGTGGCTTCATAGGCGCACTTGTAAAGTGACATGTTTACCCATAGATAGAACATGTAAAAAGTGTCTACATAGGCAAGTAAGCAAATAGTCACACAAACCATCAGCAAGTTGAAAATTTTCAAAGGGGTTCCTTGGGAACTCGACGTGAAGAAGGGGTCTACTCAAGGGACACACTGTTCGAAAGCATAAAAGAGATGTTTCTTTCTTGAATTGATTCATCATTAAGGAATCCTTTCGAAAGATGTTCACTTCATCAAGGAATTCGAAAGGAAGAATACAACCCCATGTGAGGGAAAAGTCAGAGCTGCTCCCACCTTGAAGGAAGGTTCTCAAATTCTTTATTTATGAAACTATGATGAAGGAAACATGTTTCATTAGGGTTTCAAGTTGAGAAAAAAATTCTTGAAAAGGAGTTTGCAAAGATTCTTGAGAAAAGATTTTTTAACAATGAATGCATTTTCTAAAAATCAAAATGTTTTAGAAGTGGCATTGTCACACATGCAAGGGAAAACTCAAGAAAAGAAAAGAGAAAGATAAAGGAAAAGAAAAGGAGAAAATAAAACATGTACAAAGGGCACAGGAGTAGTTTGATATTTCAGGATCATAATTTATTATAAATATATATATGTATAGTAATAGTATATAAAATGAACTTTCATCAACCCCCTACTATATCAAACCATGTGGAGAATGCATTAGAAGACAAAGTAAAAATAAAAAAATGAGTGAACATGGAAGGGAAGCCTAAATTCCCCCAACACTTCACATCATCCCCAATTTATTGAAAATCAAGTCACAAACATGGAAGAATGGTGATACAAATAGAAGAAGGATTACGACACAAAAACCACTTATATCCAAGCAACAATAGGGGTGACAAGGGTCATCCAAGCACACATAGCACGATTACGGGGGAACACATCACAATACACACACACATCTAATCTAAAGATAAATAAGGGGTCTCCTTCTAACACTGATCAACCAAGAGGTTGTATACTTCCCACTCTTGATCATTGTAGAGGGGAGGAGGACAAGCCTACAATGGTGGAATGTTAAGAGGAGTGTTTGACCCTCCCACAACAAGGGCTAAGGAAGAGGGCCCCACAAGGTCCTCTCCACCGAGCTCTTGTGGAGCTAAGGTTAGAAATTTCATGAAGATCATCGAAAAGGATGGAACCTCATCCAAAGAGTTAAACATGCACTTAATAGGAGTGTCATGTTTCACCTCAACAATTAGAGAAGGTTGCACTCGAGATTCACTGCTAGGCTCATCGAGTGACTTGGGAGCGGTGATGAACTTAGGAGAAGTCAGGACTGGTTCCGTCACTAGGACAAAACAAGCCAGTGTGGGGCTACCTTTTAGAGAAGGTGGGATCCTCCTATGTCCTCTATTGCTAGAAGGACCAATCTCTTCCTTTTTCTTTGTGGGAGGAGGAAAACTTCACATAGACAATGTAAGAAGTGCAAAGGAAGAGGGGGAGGAGAGAGCCGCAGTAGATATGATCGAGGTGTTCATCATATCTATGGGTTTCAAGAAAGGCAGAACATCCATAAGGGACATCAATAAAGGAAGCTCCACCAAAGGAGCAACGAACACCTACACCTTTTTAGGGTCAGGCACATTTGCACTCGCAAATCAACTAGCTAAAGCACCAATGTTAGATAACAATCTGATGAACATTGAATTCCCTGATAATGATGTCCTAACCATAAATACACAACAGTGGCAACTATACTTTGATGGATCTTATACACAACATGGATCAGGCATAGGAATCTTGGTTTTTTCACTGCAAGGATACGCAATTCCAAAATCCTATAGATTAATGTTCCCCTATACCAACAACACAACTGAATATGAAGCATTGATCATTGGAATGAAGATAGTTGTTGAATGTAAAATCACAAAATTGCTAGTCTATGGTGATTCACAATTGGTCATCAACCAATTCAATGATGATTATCAAACAAAGGATGACAAGTTGCTGCCTTACAAGAGGATGCTGGATGATTTCAAAAAGTACTTTGTTGAGATCAATTTTGCATAGATTCCCAGAATAGAAAACAAAGCTACAGATGCCATGGCCACCATTGCTTCTCTCTTGTAGATACCTAAACAATGAAAATGCTATGAATTCATGGTAGAACAAGTGTCCAACCTAGCATATGAAGATCTATAATTCCAAGTGATATGCCATATTGTTGACCCTTAAATTTCCATCTATGGAGAAATCCATACCTACCTACAAGACAATACCCATCCAATTAACTTATCTTGAAACCAAAAATGATACTTCATATGACAAGTGGCTTTCCACACCTTAATAGCTGATGTACTTTATAGATGAGGCTTGGATGGTACTCTTCTTCGGTGTCTAGAATGTAATGAAGCTGAAATCGCTTTACAAGAGGTTCACAAAGGTATCTGTGGCACATATTCAAGTGGCTTAACCTTAGCTAAGAAATTATTACGATTGGGATGTTACTGGTTGAATATGGAGAAAGAGTCAATTCAATATGTCAAAAGGTGTTCCAAATGTCAAATTCATGGAAACTTAATACATGCACCCACACAAGAGTTGCATCCTTTCACAACTACATGGCCCTTTTTCCAATGGGGATTGGAACTTGTAGGCAAGATTCATCCCTCTTCCTCTAATAGACATAAGTTTATAATCACAACCACATAATACATCACCAAGTGGATTGAAGTTTTTCCTCTAATCGCCATCATCGGGAAGAAAATTTCCTCATTTATTCTGAATTATCTCATATGTTGGTATGGTGTCCCTCAATCTATCATTATGATTAATGGCCGACCCTTTAAGAATCAAGATATTTAAGAGCTTTGTGAAAGATTCCATATCCAACATTGGTTTTCTACACCTTACTATCTCTAAGGGAATGACCAAGTAGAGGCCTCAAACAAGACTATCCTGAAGATTTTGAAGTAAACTGTCAATGAAGTTGGATGTGATTGGCATGTTCAACTAAACCCGACATTGTGGGCTTACAAAGCTAGTATCTGTACCCCAATAGGAGCAACACCCTATTCTCTTGTCTATGGATCAGAAGCTATTCTACCTATTAAGGTTGAGATACCATCCTTGGGTGTGTCACTTAAAGGGATGATTTTAGATGAGGATTATAGAGTATCTAGGCTACATGAATTAGAACTAATGGATAAACGCTGAAAACTTGCAATTGATCACCTAAAAGATTATCAACAAAGGATATCTAGGAGCTACAATCACAAAATAATACCTAGATCACTTAAGGTGGGTGACTTAGTCTTAAAAGAAAATCCCTATAATCAACAAGATCGAGAGAAGAAGGGAAAATTTGAACCTATCTGGTTGTGTCCCTTTGTTATAGTATTAGTCTTTGGATCAAGAGAATATCAGTTATCCACACCAGAAGGGGATCTATTTGAAAAACCCCTCAACAACTTGCATTTCAAAAGGCTTTACACCTAGCTCATCCAGTGCATTGGTAAAGGTCCTAGAAAAATACCAAAAAAATCCAAAAAAAATTGAAAAAAGGATTGAAAAATACTAAAGAAAAAGAATCGTCCTCTAGTGAAAATCACTTTTGTGGCACTTTGGGCAAGTACCTTGGTGAAAATGCGACAAATAGGCGCCTTGTGTAAAATAAGAACTCTCCATCTATCTTGGGCTACGTGACTTGCTCTACAACGTTCATCCATCATGCTTCCATCTTTACATTTGTCATGCTTCCATGTCTACATCATAGCTTGATCCAGTGTTTGTATTATGGTATCCCCTAGCATTACTCGACCCATTCTAAAAATTAGTTTGTCCTATCATATCACACTAGGGGCATGCCTTAAATTGGATTGGATTCTTGTACATTCTCAAGGTTAGAAAATTGAAAATCCAAAAAACATTCAAAACATATCAAAACCCAAAAACATTCAAAACATGTCAAAATCTAAAAACAAGGCAAAAAAGTCAAAAAGTCAAAAACATAGTCTTCATTCGAACTACGTTGTCTCTAAGCTTTGAACATAGGAAAGGGTGATCTTTGATTATCCCCCAAGACATTTTAGGTCAGTCTTCTAGGTGTTCGCTATGTTAATATTTTTGTCTTGTAAATCTTGGTCGTGTCGTCAGTCGAACTACATGATCTTTGCATGTATAACGTAGGCGAGGCTAATTTGTTGATCAGCCCTCGAGGCCCCTAGGATAGATATTTAGGTTAGGTCTTGGTCATCATGGTCTATCACACCCTGCACTGGGGGAAAAATCTTGCACTCACTAGGGGAAAATAAACTTTGAGCTTGAACCAATAGGCAAACAGTCGTCAGACCAAAGTTACAAACACAAACTTCAAATGGATGATGATCTTTCTGAATCAAGGGTTTATCATGTTAAACATGAAAGTTCAACTTGTTCTACTTTGATTTTTGATATCATATCTCTCGAGTCCTCGATGATGTATCGAACTAGAGGAGCAAAGGAGTATAATTTTTCTTTGTCTTCTATCTGTGAGTTTATCATTATTACTATGTAGGTTGTCGCGAGACGTGCGCTACAAAGTATCACTGATGACATTTTATTTTCATAGGAAAAATATTAACTCGTCTGTTTATGCAAGCAATGCTTAGGTCATCTTGGTTTAATTACACTTAGATGCTTGTGTTAACTTGCAATTTTAAAACATCATGAAAGTAGTACTCAGGTCATCTTGGTCTAAAGTATGCCATCGATGCTTGTACTCACTTTCAATATTTTAAAGGCACAATGATGATAAAAAGAATGAAAAATTGGTTAATATAAATGACAAATTTTGAAAATGAGATTTGCATTGTTAAGTTAGATTGCATTTATGTTAGCATTGCATGTGTATTTATGGGGTTTTTCACTGCTGAAACAATTTCACAATGGTGTCATCTCTATTATTAATGGATAGAGTACAATTGACATTAACCAAAAAACAAACACATCATTCTCATTTAGTTGAACATCATTGCATCATCACAACACTTATCACATCATTCAACACTTCATTTTCACATCCTTACATTCATTGATTTATCTCTTGGAGCATATATTCGTCAATACCTGAAATTCAAAAGTTTGGGGCATCGAAATCTTGCATCATCTAAACATCGACATCAAAACCTTCTTTGAAGTAACATGTAAACACATCACTTCAAAGAGGGGAAAAATGTATACAACTGAAAATGGTCATCACATTTAATTAATTAAATACAACCTATTTGATTAATACTTCAACTACATATAAATAAGGTCTTTATTTATATTGTTCACTTTCCTTTTAATTCTCCTAATTCACATTCTTCTAAATTAAATAAACAAAAAAAAACCTAAACATGTTTATATAATTAATTTTCGCTAATCTTGGTTAAGAATTAGAGCACATTTCTACAACTTTTTTTATGTGCCACCTAATAAAGGTCACATGAAAATAAATAATCCTAATTATTAATTAGAATTATCCTCACACACTTCCACCAATAAGAAAAAGCACATGGCTTTATTCCCCGACACTTCCAACAAATTTGGAGCACATGCATCTTTGTTTCACACACTTGGAATCTCATACATTTGGCATGCTTCCAATTGGTCAAGGGATTCTCTTCGCAAACATGGCATGTTATCCTTGGTCAAGGGGACAACATTTTTATTCCTTTCATCTCCACCGTCTATCCTATCTCCTTTGAATCTTAATTGTTGATAGGTGCCACCTCACAAAATGCTTAATAAACTCTATAAGTACACCCCTTACCCTTTGCATTATCATCAACCTTTTGAGTAATGTTATAATGCTAGTTTGAAATACAAATTGGAATAGTGTTATAATGTGATTTTCCATCCACACTTTGAGTATTGTTACCATGCAAGTTTTTTGTAGGAGCTTGGAGCTTTCATGGAGTCTTATACTTATCTTTCATATCATGTGTTACTTTGCATTCTCATTTTATATTAATTATTTGCTTCATAGTTACATTTTATTATCTCCATTGCATCATAGTTACATTTGAGGTTAGTTTCCTTTTTTGTTGCATTTGAGCATATGCATAATTATGGATAGTTCATTATAGTTGCATATCATCTCACTCATGTCCACTTGTTCATCTATCATCAACATCATCCTTCATTTATCGTTGTATCCATTATCCTTTCCATCATTTTTCTTCATTTAGGAGCATACCACTAATCATTTCAGCACACATTTGCATACCACTATTCCTTCCACCACACACTTGCACATAGAAATCATCTTAGCTTGCATATTGAGCATCAAATCTCGTTTTCTAGGTAGTCATTTTAACAACCTTTGTGCCTATAGAAATTTGAGGGCCAAACAGTTTAACAAATCCCTAGAAATAGAGAACAATGATACATATTTAAAAAGTTTTATTGTATTATGAATAGATTAGTTTTACTTGCTTCAAACTTTGAATGTAAATTATCTCATTAAGGTTTGTGTTGAAATTAGAATAACTCACTCTACACATTTGACACACACACAATTTATATTCAAATAACTATGATTTCTTATTGGAGTTTCAATGTTTTTAGTAGATTAAAACTATAAGGGACAATACTCATTATAGAGCAACCATAGAGGTAGAGAGAGGTGGCTCATGAAAAGTGAATCAATAGAAAACAAGAATCGCCATAAGTGAGCCTGGAAATAATAATACACAAACTATGCTTTTGAATGGAGCATAGAACCGATTACAAATCACACCTACAACAAAAAAGGAAGTAACAAAAATAAATTTACTCAAAAAGAATAGTACTTCTAAGATAGTATAGAACCAACATAAACCAATAGTTTCCAAAAACCCAACTATCACTACCAAAGGGGTAGGACAAGGAACTCTACACCAACTACTCTCCACCTCAATAAGAGAGAAGAAGAAACTTTGATCTAAGGGTAGAAAACCCCTAGCAACCATTCTAGATTTTTCAATATAGGAGAAGTTGGGAGAGAAGAAAAACCCAAGCCAAGCTGAAAAGAACAGTCTCCACCTCAATAGGAGACAACTCACCTCAAAAGGGGAAGCTAGACAAAGAGCCAAGGTAGAAAACCCAACAACACCCACAATTCTAAGAGAGAATAGATGAAACTATCCTCAAATAATCCAAACCCTCCAAAACCCAAGAGAGGGTTTGAACACCAACCCAAAGGAGAAGAACAACACCCCCAAAAAGAGCAACCAATTAGGATCTTCAAAGACCAAGATCCAACACAAATTTAGGAGAAGACCATCATGAAGATGAAGATTGAAAATGCTACTAAAAAAACCCCAATCATAACCCTCGAGAGGGTAGAAAACAAGGAGGTGACAAAGATAACACCCCACAACTTAACATCACCCAAAACCCCCATGCTCAAGAAAACAACCAAAAAACACTTAGCATCACTCTAGCAGTGACAAATGTGGTAGAAGAATTCCTCCTTCAAGTCCAAAAGACTCATATCTTCTAAGGTAGGCCAAGAGCCCTATAGCCACAACATGCCTCTAATCATAGGGAATAATAGACCCCTACAAAGCAAGCGAATTGAAACTCCAATAACCAAACCAATCCTAGTAAGAAACAAGACAGGGTGCCCCACAAAAAAACCTCCAACCTAGGCCACTAAAAATTCCTAGGGGCCAAGAGGTCACAAACATGCTAGAAAACCCAATTATTTGTACAAAGTGCTTAAGAACACACCATAATTGTGCAATAGAAAACCCAATGGAAAGAAAAAAAGCACTCAGTAACCCTCCAAAACTAAGAAAAAGAACCTAATAATAGGTGGACCAAAATAACCTAAGGCCACCCATGAGCTCCCACACAAACCCCCAAAATAGGGAAGTCGACCAAAGCAACATACCCACTACAAATAGTAGTGATGAGCACATACATCAAACTAGAATTTGGTTTGACCACCATATGAAGAACAACACTAATAGATTTTTCAAAAGCAAACCCCAACAAATCTAGAGATAGACACCACCACAACCAAAGCTAGGGAGACTAAAGCAAAAGAAACCTTCTACTGGGAAAAGTAGATAAAAGCTAGAGAAGCCTCCTTGACCACACAAGACATAGCCAAAATAGGCCTACAAATGCCAAAATAGTGTATAACCTAAGGGAAAACATTTGTATCTCTAGATTCACCTTTTGCATCTCCATCTTCCCCCACAGATTCAAAATCATAGAGCTAGACACCACCACAACCAAAGCTAGGGAGACTAAAGCAAAATAATTCTTCTGCTGGGAAAAGTAGACAAAAGCTAGAGAAGCTTCCCTAACTACACAAGACACAACCAAAATAGGCCTACAAATGCAAAAATAATGTATCACCCAACTCCCAAGGGAAAACATTTGTATCTCCAAATTCACCTTTTGCATCTCCATCTTCCCCCAAAGATTCAAAATCACAAAGCAAGACACCACCACAACCAAAGCTTGGGAGACTAAAGCAGAAGCATTCTTTTGTTGGGAAAAGTAGACAAAAGCTAGAGAAGCTTCCCTGACTGCACAAGACACATCCAAAATAGGCTTACAAATGCAAAAATAATGTATCACCCAAGGGAAAACATATGCATCTCTAGATTCACCTTTTGCATCTCCATCTTCCCCCGCAGATTCAAAATAGCCTCCACCACTAGTTTTCTCACTTGCCTCCATTCATTCTAAAATATATGTAATATATTGGAGTTTCAATGTTTGTTATGAAGTTGTGTTTGTTTTTTGGAATGTTGATTGTTTTAAATATTTTCTCCATTTTTGTTCCATGGATAGATTTTCTATGGTTTGATAATTTATAGAAGAAAATGCAATGTTGTTTTCAATGATGCTAATAAGTAAAATAAAACTAATCTTATAAATGAAAACTATGTAAAACTATCTCTAATCTAAATCTAAAGTTGAATTCTTCCAAATTAGAGCTAAGTATATTTTCATTTAATTAATTATTTTTCTAAATGGGTGATCGCATAATAGTATGTCTTACTTTTTGGTCGAAGTAGAATATTGAAATCATAATTTTTTGCCAAATTTTCACTATGTAACACCTATAGCAACCAAACTGTATAAAAAATTAAGATGATATGAACTAGTGATTTTTGAGATTTTTTCTATAGATTATAAATATATATTGTTTAATTTTAAAAAGTATTTTGTTAGTTTTCTTCCTTAATTTTAGTAATTTAGTTTTTATAGTTAATAGTATTTTTAAAAAGTGATGTTACTTCGGTAAAACATAACTTTATTTGTACAAATAATAAAATTACAAATTTTTAAATATAAATTTGTTACACCAATATCTAATGCACATATATTGTTCCATAATTTTTTTAATAAAATTTTGAAGTGAAATTAACTATAATACAACATAGGTTACTTATGTAACATATAACTTTTCTTATATTTATCTGAATTAAATTAATTTTTTTGGTTGAAATAAAAACATCAATACCTATTGCATATATTTTTTTTCAAATTTTTTAATCTATTTTACTATTTTTCCATGTGTGCAAAATAGAGACCTTCACAATTGCTAGAAAATGTATCTATAATAGAAAATAGAAAATAAATATAATTATCAAATTAAATATATTTAATATATACTCATTGGAAAACTTACTTTGAGTGCTACGAACTTGTCAAATATCTTGTCTAGTTGATTCCATTTGAAGGTTCAACATGAGGTTTGAATGTGAAGATTTTGAGAAAAATCTCAAACATGAAAAAGAAGAGGCAATTAAAGGACCTTGGTTCAGAGGTATACCATTTCTACCAAAAAAAAATTAAAAACCTTCGAGAACAAAGGTATTTTCCAAAAATGGAAAAAAGGACCTTTAAAAGAAGTCCCTTTCTATTCCTTTTTTAAATGTTTCCTTAAAAAGAATAGAAAGGGACTTAAATTGTTTGAAGGTCCCTTTTTTCTATTTTTTGAGACTACCTTTGTTTTTAGACTTTCTTACATTTTACATATTTAAACAAAGGTATTTTTTGATTCACCTTCAAACAAAGGTGTTTTCAAAATTTTTCCCTTTTGAGTTGAACAAACTAGTGTCACAAGTTTGTGACACACTATTGTGGGTTTACCCAAATAGTTCAAGTGAAAATTAATATAAATAGAATTTGCACACACGGATAACATGAAATTGAGATGTGAAGAAGATTGTTATTGATGATTTTTGTCCTTAGGGTCCCAAAAAAATAATCCCTAGTGCCCTTTTCCTATAATAGGTTCTTCTTTCAAGGTCAAAGGTGGTGAACATATTCAAAATAAAATAACCAAAGAAGACAATGAAGGTGGATGTTATAACTATTTTAATAAAAAAAATTAGATTTTTTGGTAAAAGGAATAGAAAGGGACTTTTGTTTGAAGGTCTGGGATTTTTCTATTTTTGGAAACTACCTTTGTTCGAAGGATTTTTTAAGTTTCACACATTCAAATGAAGGCATTTTTTGACTCACCTTCGAACAAAGGTGTTTTCAACTTTTTTCCCTTCCATGTTGAAAAAACTAGTGTCATAAGTTTGAGATTCACTATTGTTAGTTTACCCAAATAATTCAAGTAAAATCAATATAAATAGAATTTTCACACATGGATAACATGAAATCAAGATGTGAAGAAAATTGATATTGATGATTTTTTTCATCATCAAAGGTGGTGAACATATTCAAAATAAGATAACCAAAGAAGACAATGAAGGTGGATGTTATAAATATTGTAATAATAAACTCTAGATTTGTTGGTGTATAAGAGTGAATTTGTACCCTAGGCACAATTCCCCTTTTTTTTGTATACACTTTAGAAAACCAACGTTAGAGGCTTAAATTTACTTCAGCCCATTGTTGGCGGTCCACATGGAGCCTATTTTATGCATTGATGGAGGTGTTTTTGTTGGGGATGCTTGCGCGGCTGCAAATGTCTGTGTGGCTTGCTTACATCCCTCGTAAATTCATGTGGCTGAGCTAGTAGAGGAATTACTCTTCCCATTGGCAGCAAAGTTGTAACACCTCCTTCGGTCAACTGACCTGAATATGGTTGTTTTCTTCCTCATTTCTTCATATTTAGTCCTTAAACTTGCATTGAGGAGGTTAGAAAGAATTTTTCAATATATCAACTTTCCATTCTTGCACTCACACATTCACTCTCAAGCTCACTTTCACTCACTCCAAGAATTCAAGCATTCCATTGGAACAATATCAAACTTTGTCACTTCAGTAGAGAAAATTTGGGACCACACCATTACATTAGAGACTTGAGTTCCTCTTATTTCTCCCTCAAGAAGCCTTGAGTGCTCTTGGTGGAGGTGGTAAGCTTCCTTCTCCTCTGCTCTATCACTTGGTTGAGTAGCATAGTACTGCATTGTAGTGTTTTTGTTTTCATTACATTGCTTCTTTATCTTGTTCCTTTGGCTGTCCATGGAGGTGGAAACACCTAAACCAGGGTTTGACTAAGGTAGACCCCTATACAACCACCCAACATTTCCTCTCTTGTTGTGTGTAGGTGAACGCACTTTGTGGAGCTAGCTGGAAAATAGGCTCTTCTACGAGATTATCTCATCACCTTAGCTTTGGTATAGCTACTTTATCACTTTTTTT